>CM033469.1:402941868-403642924 GCA_019447015.1 Hymenochirus boettgeri | reverse complement strand
TTCCTGCCTAACTGTTCATCCAGAGGATGGCAAAAAAAACAAAAAAAACCCACCAGAATTATAAAGGGGGAAAAATTCCTTCCTGACTCCAAGTGGCAATCGGAAATATCCCTGGATCAACTCTACTTTATGTATCAATACCAGTAACTTGTAACATTCCTTGTTTGTAGAAACTCATCCAGCTTTATATTAAACTGACCAATGAACCTGCCATAACAACGTCCACTGGAAGACAGTTCCATAGCTTTACCGTTCTCACAGTGACAAACGGGCATTGCTCACCAATAGAACATGTCAGAGGACACACGGACATCCCGGACAGGAAGAAATGAAGTTTCATTTTTAAGTTCAGGAAGGTATTTTCACTGTGAGAACGGTAAAGCTATGGAACGGTTTGTGATTAGACATGGTGATGGCAGGTTGATGGATAGTTTCAAAAAGAAGCTGGATAAGTTTCTACAAATAAAGAATATTGACTATTACGGGTATTGTTACATAAAGTTGGAGAGTTAGTGAGTGAGTGAGTGAGTGAGGGCTTTGCCTTTTATTATTATAGATTACGGGTATTGTTACATAAATTTGAGAGGTTAGTGAGTGAGTTAGTGAGTGAGGGCTTTTGCCTTTATTATTATAGATTACGGGTATTTTTACATAAGTTGGAGAGTTGTAGTGATGTGAGTGAGTGAGGGCTTTGCCTTTTATATTATAGATTACGGGTATTGTTACATAAAGTTGGAGATTGTAGTGAGTGAGTGAGTGAGGGCTTTGCCTTTTATTATTATAGATTACGGGTATTGTTACATAAAGTTGGAGAGTGAGTGAGTGAGTGAGTGAGGGCTTTGCCTTTTATTATTATAGATTACGGGTATTGTTACATAAAGTTGGAGAGTTAGTGAGTGAGTGAGTGAGTGAGGGCTTTGCCTTTTATTATTATAGATTACGGGTATTGTTACATAAAGTTGAGAGTTAGTGATGAGTGAGTGAGGCGCTTTGCCTTTTATTATTTGATTACGGGTATTGTTACTAAAGTTGGAGAGTTAGTGAGTGAGTGAGTGAGTGAGGTTTTGCCTTTTATTATATATTACGGGTATTGTTACATAAAGTTGGAGAGTTAGTGATGGAGTGGAGTGAGTGAGGGCTTTGCTTTTATTATTAGATTACGGGTATTGTTACATAAAGTTGGGAAGTGTGAGTGAGTGAGTGAGTGAGGGCTTTGCCTTTTATTATTATAGATTACGGGTATTGTTACATAAAGTTGGGAAGTTAGTGAGTGAGTGAGTGAGGGCTTTGCCTTTTATATTATAGATTACGGGTATTGTTACATAAGTTGGAGAGTTAGTGAGTGAGATTGAGTGAGGGCTTTGCCTTTATTATTATAGATTACGGTATTGTTACATAAAGTTGGAGAGTTAGTGAGTGAGCGGGAGTGAGTGAGGGCTTTGCCTTTTATTATTATAGATTACGGGTATTGTTACATAAAGTTGGGGTTAGTGAGTGGTGAGTGAGTGAGGGCTTTGCCTTTTATATTATAATTACGGGTATTGTTACATAAGTTGGAGAGTTAGTGAGTGAGTAGTGAGTGAGGGCTTTGCCTTTTTTATTATAGATTACGGGTTTGTTCAATAAAGTTGGGAGATTAGTGAGTGAGTGAGTGAGTGAGGGCTTTGCCTTTTATTATATAGATTACGGGTATTGTTACATAAGTTGGAGAGTTAGTGAGTGAGATGATGAGTGGGCTTTGCCTTTTATTATTATGATTACGGGTATTGTTCATAAAGTTGGGAGTAGTGAGTGAGTGAGTGAGTAGGGCTTTGCCTTTTATATTATTATAGATTACGGTGTATTGTTACATAAAGTTAGAGTTAGTGAGTGAGTGAGTGAGTGAGGGCTTTGCCTTTTATTATTATAGATTACGGGTATGTTACATAAAGTTGATGAGTTGGAGTGAGTGAGTGAGGGCTTTGCCTTTTATTATTATAGATTACGGGTATTGTTAAATAAAGTTGGGAGAGTGATTGAGTGAGTGAGTGAGGGCTTTGCCTTTTTATTATGATTACGGGTATGTTTACATAAAGTTGGAGAGTTAGTGAGTGAGGAGTGAGTGAGGGCTTTGCCTTTTATTATTATAGATTACGGGTATGTTACATAAAGTTGGAGAGTTAGTGGAGTGAGTGAGTAGGGCTTTGCCTTTTATTATTATAGATTACGGTATTGTACATAAGTTGGAGAGTTAGTGAGTGAGTATGAGTGAGGGCTTTGCCTTTTTTATTATTAGATTACGGGTATTGTTACATAAAGTTGGAGATAGTGAGTGAGGAGTGATTGAGGGCTTTGCCTTTTATTATTATAGATTACGGGTTTGTATTTTTACATAAAGTTGGAGATTTTAGTGAGTGAGTGATGAGCTTTGCCTTTTATTATTATAGATTACGGGTATTGTTACATAAAGTTGGAGAGTTAGTGAGTGAGGTGAGTGAGTGAGCTTTGCCTTTATTATTATAGATACGGGTATTGTTACATAAAGTTGGAGAGTTAGTGAGTGAGTGAGTGAGGGCTTTGCCTTTATTATTATAGATTACGGTATTGTTACATAAAGTTGGAGAGTTGTGAGTGAGTGAGTGGTGAGGGGCTTTGCCTTTTTATTATTATAGATTACGGGTATTGTTACATAAAGTTGGAGAGTGAGTGGATGAGTGAGTGAGGGCTTGCCTTTTATTATTATAGATTACGGGTATTGTTACATAAAGTTGGAGAGTTATGAGTGAGTGAGTAGTGAGGGCTTTGCCTTTTATTATTATAATTACGGGTATTGTTACATAAAGTTGGAGAGTTAGTGAGGGTGAGTGGAGGGCTTTGCCTTTTATTATTATAGATTCCGGGTATTGTTAACTAAAGTTGGAGAGTTAGTGGTAGGAGTGAGTGAGGGCTTTGCCTTTTATTATTATAGATTACGGGTATTGTTACATAAAGTTGGAGAGTAGTGATGCGGAGTGTGAGGGCTTTGCCTTTTATTTTATAGATTCCGGTATTGTTACATAAAGTGAGATTGTGAGTGAGGAGTGAGTGAGGCTTTGCCTTTTATTATTATAGATTACGGGTATTGTTACATAAAGTTGGAGAGTTAGTGTGAGTGAGTGAGTGGGGCTTTGCCTTTTATTATTATAGATTACGGGTATTGTTCATAAAGTTGGAGAGTTAGTGAGTGCGAGTGAGTGAGGGCTTTGCCTTTATTATTATAGATTACGGGTATTGTTACATAAGTTGGAGAGTTAGTGATGAGTGAGTGAGTGAGGGCTTTGCCTTTATTATTATAGATTACGGGTATTGTTACATAAAGTTGGAGAGTTAGTGAGTGAGTGAGTGAGTGAGGGCTTTGCCTTTTATTATTATAGATTACGGGTATTGTTACATAAAGTTGGAGAGTTAGTGAGTGAGTGAGTGAGGGCTTTGCCTTTTATTATTATAGATTACGGGTATTGTTAACTAAAGTTGAGAGTTTGAGTGAGCGAGTGGATGAGGGCTTTGCCTTTTATATTATAGATTACGGGTATTGTTACATAAAGTTGTGAGAGTTATTGAGTGAGTGAGTGAGGGCTTTGCCTTTTATTATTATAGATTACGGTATTGTTTACATAAAGTTGGAGAGTTAGTGAGTGAGTGGTGAGTGAGTGAGGGCTTGCCTTTTATTATTATAATTACGGGTATTGTTACATAAAGTTGGAGAGTTTAGTGAGTGATGAGTGAGGTGCTTGCCTTTTTTATTAAGATTACGGGTATTGTTACATAAATTTGGAAGTTAGTGATGAGTGAGTGAGTGAGTGAGGCTTTGCCTTTTATTATTATAGATTACGGGTATTGTTACATAAGTTGAGAGTAGTGAGTGAGTGAGTGATGGGCTTGCCTTTTATTAATAGATTACGGGTATTGTTACATAAAGTTGGAGAGTTGTGGAGTGATTGAGTGAGGAGTGAGAGGCTTGCCTTTTTATTATTATGATTACGGTATTGTTACATAAAGTTGGAGAGTTATGGTTAGTGATTGAGTGAGGGCTTTGCCTTTTATTATTTGATTACGGGTATTGTTACATAAAGTTGGAGAGTTAGTGAGTGACGAGTGAGTGAGGGCTTTGCCTTTTATTATTATAAGATTACGGGTATTGTTACATAAAGTTGGAGAGTTAGTGAGTGAGTGAGTGAGTGAGGGCTTTGCCTTTTATTATTATAGTTATTACGGTATTGTTACATAAAGTTGGAGAGTACATCGCGAGGGTTTTTTTTGCCTTCCTGTGTTAAAATAACACTAGTTTAATAAAAGTCCGGAAGTGCAATATGACTGTGTTCAATATGTACTAGGAACAGACATAGTTATATTCACCCTCAATGACTATTTAAACCCCCTGCTTTGTAAGATGTTTGATAGATGTGACGATTGAACCGAACATCTATCAGACGTCTAGTGTATTGTGTACCCAGATTTAACATGTGGTATAACATTTACAGAAATACAGTTATTAAATATTTTGACCTTATCTCCTGTGATCTAAGACTTTGGGTCTTTTTCTTGTAGTTGGGTCCATCATACTATAAATAGGAGATTGGATACCCCCACACAGGATTTCATTAATATATTATCAGTAATGTAACCATCCTCTTACTTAATATGATAGTGGCATGTTATGGCAGTGCAATGATTCTAATCGTGTTGGCAAGTGGGAGTTGTGTTGGTCTGTCAAAACCACTGGACTCATTTTAGTTCTTGAAGACTTTCTCTAGTCATCCGGCTGATCTCTCAATTTAGAACTCAAGTCCATCTAACTGAATACTACCATCTTGTCTGGGCTTTACCACTGCTCTATTGTCCAGTTGAGATTCCTGAAACTGAAAACATGATACTATCATGGTAAAGCACTGAGTAAAAAATACACGCTAAACAATGTTCTATCCCTTAGCATGACGTGTTGGTATTGTAAATGACATCTGCACTAGTACAGTATAGTAATATATCGTATTAGTATAGTATGTATAGTATATATAGTATTAGTACCGTAATAGTCTTCAGTATAGTATCAGTATACAGTACCGTACTAGTACTCGTCTAGTCTCTCAGTCTCGTCTCGTTAGTATTCAGTCCTTCGTCTCCGTCCTTCTTGTTGAGTCATCAGTCTTTGTATTCTGTTGCTTGCCTCCGCCCTCACGTCCCTCCCCGCCACCCCTCTCGCATATCCTCTTTCTGCCTTGCCAAATGATAGGAAAAAAAAACCCACCAAATTTATGAAGGGAAAAATTCCTTCCTGGCTTAAACGTACAATCGGAATTTCCCTGATCCACTCTACTTTATGTATCAATCCCAGTAACTTGACATTCCTTGTTTGTAGAAACTCATCCAGCTTTTTATTAAACTGACCAATGAACCTCCATAACAACGTCCACTGGAAGACAGTTCCATAGCTTTACCGTTCTCACAGTGACAAACCCTTTCCCAACTCTACTTTATGTATCAATACCAGTAACTTGTAACATTCCTTGTTGTAGAAACTCATCCAGCTTTTTATTAAACTGACCAATGAACCTGCCATAACAACGTCCACGGAGACAGTTCCATAGCTTTAACCGTTCTCACAGTGACAACCCTTTCCCAACTCTACTTTATGTATCAATACCAGTAACTTGTAACATTCCTTTTTGTAAAAACTCATCCAGCTTTTTATTAAACTGACCAATGAACCTGCCATAACAACGTCCACTGGAAGACGTTCCATAGCTTTACCGTTCTCACAGTGACAAACCCTTTCCCAACTCTACTTTATGTATCAATACCAGTAACTTGTAACATTCCTTGTTTGTAGAAACCATCCAGCTTTTTATTAACTGACACCAATGAACCTGCCATAACAACGTCCACTGGAAGACAGTTCCATAGCTTTACCGTTCTCACAGTGAAAAACCCTTTCCCAACTCTACTTTATGTATCAATCCCAGTAACTTGAACATTCCTTGTTTGTAGAAACTCATCCAGCTTTTTATTAAACTGACCAATGACCCTGCCATAACAACGTCCACTGGAAGACAGTTCCCTAGCTTTAACGTTCTCACAGTGACAACCCCTTTCCCAACTCTACTTTATGTATCAATACCAGTAACTTGTAACATTCCTTGTGTAGAGAAACTCATCCAGCTTTTTATTAAACTGACCAATGAACCTGCCATAACAACGTCCACTGGAACAGTTCCATAGCTTAACGTTCTCACATTGACAAACCCTTTCCCAACTCTACTTTATGTATCAATACCAGTACTTGTAACATTCCTTGTTTGTAAAACTCATCCGCTTTTTATTAACTGACCAATGAACCTGCCATAACACGTCCACTGGAAGACAGTTCCATAGCTTTACCGTTCTCACAGTGACAACCCCTTTCCCAACTCTACTTTATGTATCAATACCAGTAACTTGTACATTCCTTGTTGGTAGAAACCCATCCAGCTTTTTATTAAACTGACCAATGAACCTGCCATAAACAAGTCCACTGGAAGACAGTTCCATAGCTTTATACCGTTCTCACAGTGACAAACCCTTTCCCAACTCTACTTTATGTATCAATACCAGTAACTTGTAACATTCCTTGTTGTGTAAAACTCATCCAGCTTTTTATAAACGGACCATGAACCTGCCATAACAACGTCCACTGGAAGACAGTTCCATAGCTTTACCGTTCTCACAGTGACAAACCCTTTCCCAACTCTACTTTATGTATCAATACCAGTAACTTGTAACATTCCTTGTTTGTACAAACTCATCCAGCTTTTATTAAACTGACCAATGAACCTGCCATAACAACGTCCACTGGAAGACAGTTCCATAGCTTTACCGTTCTCACAGTGACAAACCCTTTCCCAACTCAACTTTATGTATCAATACCAGTAACTTGTAACATTCCTTGTTTGTAGAAACTCATCCAGCTTTTTATTAAACTGACCAATGAACCTGCCATAACAACGTCCACTGGAAGACAGTTCCATAGCTTTACCGTTCTCACAGTGACAACCCTTTCCACTCACTTTTATTATCAATACCAACTTGTAACATTCCTTGTTTGTAGAAACTCATCCAGCTTTTTATTAAACTGACCAATGAACCTGCCATAACACTCCACTGGAAGACAGTTCCATAGCTTTACCGTTCTCACATGACAAACCCTTTCCCAACTCTACTTTAGTATCAATACCATAACTTGTAACATTCCTTGTTTGTAGAAACTCATCCAGCTTTTTATTAAACTGACCAATGAACCTGCCATAACAACGTCCACTGGAAGACATTTCCATGCTTAAACCGTTCTCACAGTGACAAACCCTTTCCCACTCTCTACTTTATTATCAATACCAGTAACTTGTAACATTCCTTGTTTGTAAAACTCATCCAGCTTTTTATTAACTGACCAATGAACCTGCCATAACAACGTCCACTGGAAGACAGTTCCATAGCTTTACCGTTCTCACAGTGACAAACCCTTTCCCAACTCTACTTTATGTATCATACCATGTAACTTGTAACATTCCTTGTTTGTAAAACTCATCCAGCTTTTTATTAAACTGACCAATGAACCTGCCATAACAACGTCCCCTGAAGACAGTTCCATAGCTTTACCGTTCTCACAGTGACAAACCCTTTCCCAACTCTACTTTATGTATCAATACCAGTAACTTGTAACATTCCTTGTTTGTAGAAACTCATCCAGCTTTTTTATTAAACTGACCAATGAACCTGCCATAACAACGTCCACTGGAAGACATTCCTAGCTTTACGTTCTCACAGTGACAAACCCTTTCCCAACTCTACTTTATTATCAATCCCAGTAACTTGTAACATTCCTTGTTTGTAGAAACTCATCCGCTTTTTATTAAACTGACCAATGAACCTGCCATAACAACGTCCACTGGAAACAGTTCCATAGCTTTACCGTATTCTCACAGTGACAAACCCTTTCCCAACTCTACTTATATATCATACCAGTAACTTGTAACATTCCTTGTTTGTAGAAATTCATCCACTTTTTATTAAACTGACCAATGAACCTGCATACAAACAACGTCCACTGGAAGACATTCCATAGCTTTACCGTTCTCACAGTGACAAACCCTTTCCCAACTCTACTTTATGTATCAATACCATAACTTGTAACATCCTTGTTTGTAGAAACTCATCCAGTTTTTTATTAAACTGACCAATGAACCTGCCATAAACCCCCCCCCCCCCCCCCCCCACCCCAAAAAACTTGTTTTTTTTTTGTTTGTAACAAAGAAAAAAAAAAATGGCTGTGTTATTGTTTTTTGTTTAGTCCCTCCGGTGTGTGGGGTGGCATAGCTTTACCGTTCTCACAGTGACAAACCCTTCCCAACTCTACTTTATGTATCAATACCAGTAACTTTAACATTCCTTGTTTGTAGAAACTCTATCCAGCTTTTATTAAACTGACCAATGAACCTGCCATAACAACGTCCACTGGAAGACAGTTCCTATGCTTTACGTTCTCACAGTGAACAACCCTTTCCCAACTCTACTTTATGTATCAATACCAGTAACTTGTAACATTCTTGTTTGTAGAAACTCATCCAGCTTTTTATTAAACTGACCATAACCTGCCATAACAACTTCCACTGGAAGACAGTTCCATAGCTTTACCGTTCTCACAGTGACAAACCCTTTCCCAACTCTACTTTATGTATCAATACCATAACTTGTAACATTCCTTGTTTGTAGAACTCATCCAGCTTTTTATTAAACTGACATGAACCTGCCATAAACAACGTCCACTGGAAACAGTTCCATAGCTTTACCGTTCTCACAGTGACAACCCTTTCCCAACTCTACTTTATGTATCAATACCAGTAACTTGTAACATTCCTTGTTGTGTAGAAACTCATCCAGCTTTTTATAAACTGACCAATGAACCTGCCTAACAACTCCACTGGAAGACAGTTCATAGCTTACCGTTCTCACAGTGACAAACCCTTTCCCAACTCTACTTTATGTATCAATACCAGTAACTTGTAACATTCCTTGTTTGTAGAAACTCATCCAGCTTTTTATTAAACTGACCAATGAACCTGCCATAACAACGTCCACTGAAGACAGTTCCATAGCTTTACCGTTCTCACAGTGAAAAACCCTTTCCCAACTCTACTTTATGTATCATACCAGTAACTTGTAACATTCCTTGTTTTGAGAACTCATCCAGCTTTTTATTAAACTGACCAATGAACCTGCCATAAAACAACGTCCACTGGAAGACAGTTCCATAGCTTTACCGTTTCTCACAGTGACAAACCCTTCCCCACTCACTTTATGTATCAATACCAGTAACTTGTAACATTCCTTGTTTGTAGAAACTCATCCAGCTTTTATTAAACTGACCAATGAACCTGCCTAACAACGTCCCCTGGAAGACAGTTCCATAGCTTTACCGTTCTCACAGTGACAAACCCTTCCCAACTCTACTTTATGTATCAATACCAGTAACTTGTAACATTCCTTGTTTGAGAAACTCATCCAGCTTTTTTAAACTGACCAATGAACCTGCCAAAAACAACGTCCACTGGAAGACAGTTCCATAGCTTTACCGTTCTCACAGTGACAAACCCTTTCCCAACTCTACTTATGTATCAATACCAGTAACTTGAACATTCCTTGTTTGAAAACTCACTATTTTTATTAAACTGACCAATGAACCTGCCAAACAACGTCCACTGGAAGACAGTTCCATAGCTTACCGTTCTCACAGTGACAACCCTCCCAACTCTACTTTAGTATCAATACCAGTAACTTGTAACATTCCTTGTTTGTAGAAACTCATCCAGCTTTTTATTAAACTGACCAATGAACCTGCCATAACAACGTCCACTGGAAGACAGTTCCATAGCTTTACCGTTCTCACAGTGACAACCCTTTCCCAACTCTACTTTATGTATCAATACCAGTAACTTGTAACATTCCTTGTTTGTAGAAACTCTCCAGCTTTTATTAAACTGACCAATGAACCTGCCATAACAACGTCCCTGGAAACACAGTTCCATAGCTTTACCGTTCTCACAGTGACAAACCCTTTCCCAACTCTACTTTAGTATCAATACCAGTAACTTGTAAATTCCTTGTTTGTAGAAACTCATCAGCTTTTTATAAACTACCAATGAACCTGCCATAACACACGTCCACTGGAAGACAGTTCCATAGCTTTACCGTTCTCACAGTGACAAACCCTTTCCCAACTCTACTTTATGTATCAATACCAGTAACTTGTAACATTCCTTGTTTGTAAAACTCATCCAGCTTTTATTAAACTGACCAATGAACCTGCCATAACAACTCCACTGGAAGACAGTTCCATAGCTTTACCGTTCTCACAGTGACAAACCCTTTCCCAACTCTACTTATGTATCAATCCAGTAACTTGTACATTCCTTGTTTGTAGAAACCATCCAGCTTTTTATTAAACTGACCAATGAACCTGCCATAACAACGTCCACTGGAAGACAGTTCCATAGCTTTACCGTTCTCACAGTGACAAACCCTTTCCCAACTCTACTTTATGTTCAATACCAGTAACTTGTAACATTCCTTGTTTGTAAAACTCATCCAGCTTTTTATTAAACTGACCAATGAACCTGCCATAACAACGTCCACTGGAAGACAGTTCCATAGCTTTACCGTTCTCACAGGGAAAAACCCTTTCCCAACTCTACTTTATGTATCAATACCAGTAACTTGAACATTCCTTGTTTGTAGAAACTCATCCAGCTTTTTATTAAACTGACCAATGAACCTGCCATAACAACGTCCACTGGAAGACAGTTCCATAGCTTTACCGTTCTCACAGTGACAAACCCTTTCCCAACTCTACTTTATGTATCAATCCCAGTAACTTGTAACATTCCTTGTTTGTAGAAACTCATCCAGCTTTTTATTAAACTGACCAATGAACCTGCCATAACAACGTCCACTGGAAGACAGTTCCATAGCTTTACCGTTCTCACAGTGACAAACCCTTTCCCAACTCTACTTTATGTATCAATACCAGTAACTTGTAACATTCCTTGTTTGTAGAAACTCATCCAGCTTTTTATTAAACTGACCAATGAACCTGCATAACAACGTCCACTGGAAGACAGTTCCATAGCTTTACCGTTCTCACAGTGACAAACCCTTTCCCAACTCTACTTATGTATCAATACCAGTAACTTGTAACATTCCTTGTTTGTAGAAACTCATCCAGCTTTTTATTAAACTGACCAATGAACCTGCCATAACACGATCCACTGGAGGACAGTTCCATAGCTTTACGTTCTCACAGTGACAAACCTTCCCAACTCTACTTTATGTATCAATACCAGTAACTTGTAACATTCCTTGTTTGTAGAAACTCATCCAGCTTTTTATTAAACTGACCAATGAACCTGCCATAACAAGTCCACTGGAAGACAGTTCCATAGCTTTACCGTTCTCACAGTGACAAACCCTTTCCCAACTCTACTTATGTATCAATACCAGTAACTTGTAACATTCCTTGTTGTAGAAACTCATCCAGCTTTTTATTAAACTGACCAATGAACCTGCCATAACAACGTCCACTGGAAGACAGTTCCATAGCTTTACCGTTCTCACAGTGACAAACCCTTTCCCAACTCTACTTTATGTATCAATACCAGTAACTTGTAACATTCCGTGTTTGAGAAACTCATCCACGCTTTTTATTAAACTGAAACTCAATGAACCTGCCAATAACTCAACCAAAATCCTAACTGACAACAAGTCCATATAGAGCAGTTCCATCTTACCGTTCTCACAGTGACAAACCCTTTCCCAACTCTACTTTATGTATCAATCCAGTAACTGTAACATTCCTTGTTTGTAAACTCATCCAGCTTTTTATTAAACTGACCAATGAACCTGCCATACAACGTCCACTGGAAGACAGTTCCATAGCTTTACCGTTCTCACAGTGACAAACCCTTTCCACTCTACTTTATGTCATATACCAGTAACTTGTAACATTCCTTGTTTGTAGAAACTCATCCAGCTTTTTATTAAACTGACCAATGAACCTGCCATAACAAACGTCCACTGAAGACAGTTCCATAGCTTTCGTTCTCACAGTGACAACCCTTTCCCAACTCTACTTTATGTATCAATACCAGTAACTTGTAACATTCCTTGTTTGTAGAAACTCATCCAGCTTTTTATTAAACTGACCAATGAACCTGCCATAACAACGTCCACTGGAAGACAGTTCCATAGCAGCAGTAAACATTATACCAGGGGCACAGCAGTAAACATTATAACGGGGGCCCAGCTGTAAACATAACACCAGGGGCCCACCAGTAAACATAACACCAGGGGCCACCAGAAAACATTACACCAGGTGACCAGGGGCTCAGCAGTAAGTTAACCCCATGACCTAATTAGAATCTAAATACAATGATAATAGTGAATGTAAAATCTCTATCAGGATGTTATGTTTTTTCATTCAGCCAATCAGAGTGAGGGGCGGAGACACAGGGGTTAGAGTCCAACCTGGAAGTAATGTCATTGTGGGGGAGGAAGTTGTAAATTGTTGGAAGAGCATGTGAGGCACAGTGAGGCACAGTGAGGTTTGGTCCTGCTCCCCATGAAGACATTAGACACTTACCCAATAAAGAGACAAGATTCTAAGGTCAGTGTCAGTGCTAAATGGACCACAAAGTCCCAGTGTGAGATGGACTGTGCCATTCAATTAGATCAACTGGACTTGAAGTTTAGTTCTTGAAGACGTTTCGCTAGTCATCCGACTGGCTTTCTCAATTCAGAATGACTTGTACAAGAATCTGTGGCAATTATGTACCCTGGAAAATCCATAATTGCCACAGATTCTTGTACAAGTCATTCTGAATTGAGAAAGCATCTATCTATCTAACTCTATCTATCTATCTATCTATCTATCTATCTATCTATCTAACTCTGTCTATCTTTCTATCTATCTATCTATCTATCTATCTATCTATCTATCTAATTCTGTATGCTGGTTGCTAGTCTTTATTAGTCAACGTTTTTGGTGAAATAAACGCCATTAGGACATATCCAAACAATAACGGAACATATCCTTTATAAACCCACCACCACACCCATTCTAAAAGATGCTCCCCTATGGGGAAGGCTAAATTGGACCCTCCCTCCAGGTATCAAGGGCTACCCTCTGTATACAGCACAGTGACAGCACAGTGCCCCAATATAGTTTGGGAAATCTCTATCAGGATGTTATGTTTTTTTTATTCAGCCAATCACAGTGAGGGGCGGAGACACAGGAGTTAGAGTCCAACCTGGAAGTAATGTCATTGTGGGGAGGAAGTTGTAAATTGTTGGAAGAGCCTGTGAGGCACAGTGAGAGGCAAGTGAGGTTTGGTCCTGCTTCCCATGAAGACATTAGACACTTACCCATAAAGAGACGCCAGGGCCCAGCAGTAAACATTACACCAGGAGTCCACAAGTAAACACTATACCGGGGCCCAGCAGTAAACATTACACCAGGGGCCCACCAGTAACAATACACCAAGGGCCAACCAGTAAAACTATACAAGGGGCCAGAGTAAACATTATACAGGGGCCCAGCAGTAAACATTACACAGGAGCCCACCAGTAAACACTATACCAGGGGCCCAGCAGAAAAATTATACCAGGGCCCAGCTGTAAACATTACACCAGGGGTCCAGCCCAGCAATAAAACATACACTAGGGGCCCACCAGTAAATATTATACCAGGGGCCCACCAGTAAACATTACACCAGGGGTCCACCAGTAAACATTACACCAGGGGCCACCAGTAAACATTATACCAGGGGCCCACTAGTCAAAATTGCACCAGGGGTCCACCAGTAAACATTACACCAGGGGACCACCAGTACAAATTACACCAGGGGTCTAGCAGTAACAGTACACCAAGGGCCAACCAGTAAACATATACCAAGGGCCCAGCGTAAACAACACGGGGGGCCAGCAGTAAACATTACACCAGGGGCCACAGTACAGTAAACATTACACTAGGGCCACCAGTAAACATTACACCAGGGGCCCACCCGTAAACATTACACTAGGTGCCAGCAGTAAGCATTACACTAGGGGCCCACCAGAAAACATTACACCAGGTGACCAGGGGTTGAGCAGTAAGTTAACTCCATGATCTAATTAGAATCTAAATACAATGATAATGGTGAATGTGAAATCTCTATCAGATGTAGTTTTTTTATTCAGCCAATCACAGGAGGGGAGGAGACACAGGGGTTAGAGTCCAACCTGGAAGTAACATCATGTGGGGAGAGAGTTGTAAATTGTTGGAAGAGCCTGTGAGGCACAGTGAGGCACAGTGAGGTTTGGTCCTGCTCCCCATGAAGACATTAGACACTTACCCAATAAAGAGACGAGATTCTAAGGTCAGTGTCGTGCTAAATGGACCACAAAGTCCCAGTGTGAGATGGACTGTGCCAGGTCTGTGTGTTGGAACTGCACCCTGGGGGAATTAACCCTTCGATACACAGTTACCTCCTACTTTTATGTATTTATTTGTGGGTCACTGTGATCCCATGTGTCCTATGTGCTACTGCCCACTGTGTGATTCCGTACCTTCCATCTCTGCTCCTTATGATTCTCCTGCAGTGCTTGTCCAAAGTCCGGAACTGAAGAGTTGGAGCCTTTTCTCGGCCTGTGCAGGGGAGCTCTCCCTCATTCCGGATCCCTCTGCCTGAGTAAATGTAAACACAAACCCTATACCTGTAGGGGACCCCCAACCCTAAACGCTAGGGTTAAAACTTAAAATCCAGATAAATAGACTTACCTGACTCGTCTCCCTCTACTAACCGGCAGATGCGTCTGTGATTGGCAGACTCTCAGCCAATCACATATGCGGCTGCTGGTTCGCCCCTTCTTCTCTTCCATTCCCAGAAGTATCATAGTAGGGTTCTGGGTTTTTCCTTAATACACAATATGCTGGTTGCTAGTCTTATTAGTAACGTTTTTGGTGAAATAAACGCCATTAGGACATATCCAACAATAACGGAACATATCTTTATAAACCCACCACCACACCCATTCTAAGATGCTCCCCTATGGGAGGCTAAATTGGACCCTCCCTCCAGGTATCAAGGGCTACCTCTGATACAGCACAGTGACAGCACAGTGCCCCAATATAGTTTGGATATGTCCTATGATGGTCACTAAATAAAATGGGTGTATTACATTTTAGATTACTGTGGTCCTCCACTATCCTAGTCTTACTGCGTTGTGACTTCACTTCAGGTATTTAAAGGGTTATTCCCAACTGGTAAAGTTTATCCAGAAACCCCAAAACACAGTCAATAAATAGTGATGCCCTGGGTCACATTAATTGTGAAATGATCACTGATGTCCTCACCCTGGGTATTGTTAACTGAGGGGGGTACTTTGCAGGGTTTAATTTCCCTTTAAAGCTTGGTACATTCTGCAAAGATCTTTAAAAGATGACAGAGAATCTTTTACATCAGGTTACACACAGTCCCGAGCGGTTTCTTTTATGGACTGACACATTTCCTTCATCCGAAGACTCCGTATACTTCAGTACAGGGGGGTGGCCGTGGGAAATTTCCCATCAGGTCCACGCGACCCCGGCTGACGGTGAACGTTCTTGGGCCCCAGGAACACACACAACTGCGTTACACACTTTAACGATAAAGGAACGATTCTGTGGGATCGACGTGTGTACCTACCTTCAATTTATAACAACTGTCTGAATTATCAGTGGTGAAATAAACTGCTACTACTCCTCCTGATTGTCCATGTGTGTCCTTACTCAGAGGGAGATAATCTTTCCCATTAAATGGGACCAGGGATCATGACTAAATCCTGCCACACACGGACGATATTCACAAATCCCATCAAATCCCGCTGATGGAATTTGGGGGCCAAAACGCCGACTATGATGCTGATGTCCAACCCGGGAGCTGAATTTAAAGCATGGAGCTCAGAGAACAAACAGCACTTCCCTTGCGTTGCTATGAGGCAAACAGAAAACTTCACCACCACACACAGAGCAGATTGTAGAAAGTGAGTGTGTCAGGTGTCAGACTCACCGGCTGGACAGAAAAAAAAAACCACCCACAAGGATAAATAGTCACGGACACTATGACAACAAGGGATTTGAGATGGTGAGCCCTTTAACAGCACGATACTTGCTAAAAGGGACTGAGAATCTAAACTTTACATGTAAGTCAACCTACATACATGGGAAGGTAAGTACTAGTATAACAGCCATTAACCAACTATCACTTAGAATAAGGTGAAATACCTATAGAGTTTGTACGAGGGTCGATGTATGTGTATGTGATGACTATATGCCTCTTTATATATATATATATATATATATATACTTTTAACAGGGAAACCGTGGAATTTAACAGTCGCT
The DNA here is from genome assembly GCA_019447015.1 of Hymenochirus boettgeri. NCBI lineage: Eukaryota > Metazoa > Chordata > Amphibia > Anura > Pipidae > Hymenochirus > Hymenochirus boettgeri. The sequence continues at coordinate 403,626,465 of CM033469.1, read as the reverse complement.
GAAAGGGAAATGCCGACCCAAATGCAGTATTACAACTCCTCCCCCCATCCATCACCGGGGTCCTCCAGCCTCAAACTGCACCCACGGCTTTCGGGCAAAGTAGACCAGAGATGTCTATCCTAGTGGCCACTGTACCACGGATTCGACCAGCCACTGGTAGATGTCAGATCAATGGATCACGGGGTGACCAGTTAGGGGCCACACGGCAGTTGATTTATCTGAGAGTGGGAGTATTGCCATAGGGGTGCGAGGTGCAAATTGAAGTGAGGGTGATGTTTAGGATCGCAGTGTATCTGCTCAGGGTATAATAAAGAAAAAATGTCTTCCGTGGTATGTTTATGTATCATCCATTGCGCAGATCAAACAATTTATTAGAATTAAAATCAAAAAATCTAAAAAGGTCCCCACCCCTTGTCACACATGGTGTGTAATGACAAAAAATTCACATTTTCATGTGTTTTTTCCCTCTTCCCTCTGAGCTTTCATTGAGTCCGTTATAAGCTACAGCAAGCAGTGCGTTATAAAACCGCAACGTAACGCATAAAGATGCAGTTGTATGAACGGTATTATGGCATTCCTATGTGAAATGAATGTCCTTGCTTTTTGCGTTACAGCAAACGTGATAAAATGCAATAAAACGGGTCTAGTGTGAACGAAGCCTTAACAATATGTTAGAAACATAAACATGGTTCACAACCTATAAACTCTTTCTATTGGACAGACACCAGCTGTTCGTAAGCACATGACCAGAGCGGACCTGGCATTTGATTGGTCTGTCTCGGTACGTTTTAGGAAGTGAAAACCACATTTTATTTTTACTGTCCAATAATTTTGGGTTTACATAGACCTTCCCCATGGATAACAGAGCTACTAAGGAATCAACTCCTGTTCCATTCCGTATTTCTCACTTCTGTCTGTGGCTACCTTACAGGGCAAAAGGGGACAGTAATAGGCAGTGCAGACTGTTGGTACTCAAAAAATCATTGTTTTGCATTGGACTTCCCCTTTAAATACCAAATAATATCTCCCAAGTAGGAAAAGCACTTTCTATTTCAGGGTTTCAATTCCGAGATGTATCAGCTCCACGCGGGAAACCAACATGGAATGACGACGTAAATCGGGGGAATGGACCAACTCTCTGCGTAGATATAAGGTCAGCCTGAATCACAGGCCAGTGGAGTCGCGTTGAGCAGGCGAGCACCATTTGCAGGTAATAACACAGGGAGCACATAGTATAGAGATAAGCTATTACATCCTTATCTGTCCAAATTCCATAATGGTCTTTCTATTGACCATGTCCTCTCCTTCCTTCCTGGTTGTGGACATCCCCGAGGCTTCCAGTCCAGAGAAGTAGAAATATACACATCCACCACTGGATCATTATGAAGACTTTGTTTTCTCGGCCCATTATAATAGGTTTTTTACTATTGGTTTTATCACTGCTCATCCTAGTTAAAGAGAGGTTAGTGACTGGTCACCAGTGTCTTCTCAGACAGAAAGAAAAGTGTTATAACCACTCAGTGAGAATGTGCTATATTTGGGCATAGGAGAAACCGTGGTCACCCAGAGCCCAAGTGATTTTGTCTCTGTAAATGCCCAGAAAGGTGTTTGTTATTTTCCTATACTTACCAACAGACCCAGATGTGCAGGACAGTCCTGACCTTGGCACTTCCCTCCCACTGACAGTGATAAAAACTCTTCTTCCCTTGCTGAGGATAATGTGTACAGGAGCTGGCAATCTACTGGTCGGTACTGGTAATGTGATCAATTCTGTGCAGGGGCTTCAATGTTTTTTAGTGGATCCCCCCCATATGAACAATGACTGAACACAAGTCTACTCCCTCTATGGGCACACCCGCCCACCCAGTGGTGTAACTAGGAATCACTGCCCCCCCCCCCCCCAGCAAAACTATGATGGGGCCCTATCCGTACTTTATCCACAGTGGTTTTCTGGGAGGAGGCTATATCTGTCTTGAGAAAATAAGAAAATGGGCCCCCTTGGCTCCCAGGCCCCCCTGGCAGTTACGCCCCTGCAGCCCACCTACCTCTGGGCACCTACTTACTTTCCATAAGACATTACAGAAATGAGATTTGTTGGATTTATCTGTTTCTCTAGCAAGAACTTAAGTGCCAATCCCCAGTGGTATCGGTACAGAAATGGCCACATGGATACCCTGCCTGTTACAGCTCAATGAATGACCCCACTTGTATGACTTCTATGCCAAAAGGTTCGGATTGCAAGTGAATCCCCAGCCCCCATCCGTGGTAAGTGCTAAACCTTGTTAAAGGGGAACTGTTTCTAGAGCTAGAACCTGTAATACAATTAATCTACTGAGCAGGCTGTATACCACACAGTAATAACGTTACTAATGTATGCATAAAAATAATATACAGAAATAGACTCTTTATACAATCGATACATATGTTGTGTTCCTGTTATTGTCCTGTGGCTTAGACCTTCCCTTTTCTTATACATTCTAAATGAGTTTTATTATATATAATATTACGGTATATAGTAAATATATAGTCATAGATATCCTATAAATAAAACTTGTTAATTGGTGTTTAGCTATGTTATCTGTTATAATCAGTGTTTATCTATGTCATCAGTTATAATCAGTGTTTATCTATCATCTGTTAATCAGTGTTTAGCCATGTCATTAGTTTAATCCCTGTTAGCATATCATCAGTTATAATCGCAGTATGTCATTAGTTTAATCAGGTTTAGCTATGTCATTAGTTATATCCCTTTTAGCAATGTCATCAGTTATAATCAGTGCTTAGCTATGTCATTAGTTATAATCAGGTTTAGCTATGTCATTAGTTATATCCCTGTTTAGCAATGTCATCAGTTATAATCAGTGCTTAGCTATGTCATTAGTATAATCAGTGTTAGCTATGTCATTAGTTAAATCCCGTTTAGCAATGTCATCAGTTATAATCAGTGCTAGCTATGTCATTAGTTATAATCAGTGTCTAGCTATGTCATTAGTTATAATCCCTGGTTTAGCAATGTCATCAGTTATAATCAGTGCTTAGCTATGTCATTAGTTATATATCAGTGTTTAGCTAGTCATTAGTTAAATCCCTGTTTGCATTGTCATCAGTATAATCCCTGTTTAGCAATGTATCAGTTATAATAGTGTCTAGCTATGTCATCAGTTATAATCAGTGTTTTGTATGTCATGTTATAATCAGTGTTTAGCTAAGTTATCAGCTATAATTGGTGTAAGCTATGTCATTCTTATAATCAGCTATAATTGGTGTATAGCTATGCATTTCGTGAGTCACTGAAACAATTTGTTTTATAGTAAATAATGGCACCCCTAATTTAAAAACAAAGGATATGAAAGTCACTTTGGAGTTCCACAACCTGTATAATTTGGCCTGTGGTCTTGTTCTTTTATATGGTCAAGGAACTGCTTGGTTACTTTTATTCTCATTTTACAATAGTCGCTATGCAAATGGTAATTAGTCATGTATTGAATGGAGAAGGACAGATAATCCTTGCTCTTTGTCCACGGTATTAAACACCCATAATGCACCAGGTTTAAGCACAGATTCAACTAAATTTATGTTGTCAGAAAGTTTACTTGACTTCCCCTTCACTCATCAGAATGTGGGTGTCACACTGGTATAAATGAATCAGCGAAGGCAAAACACAACGACACGAACATTTCATATAAAATGTGTCTATTAGTGTCGAAAGGCCATTTCACATTTATTAAATGGCTAAATTCAATACATTGCAAATCCCTCCAAGTAATACCAGTTTATATGCAAAGAGACGCACCAAGAGTGCCCATCCAAGAGATCGGTACTGCGATCCGATCCCGCCGCTAAAAAGGTTCTGTACAAGGTAGTTGTGAAAACTGGAGACAAGAAACAATCCGGGATGATGCAAGGGTAAGTTAACACATATATGTATATTGTACGCGTTACTGTTAGGTGATGGAGTGTAGTACGGATGATGTCATAAAGAAGTGAGGGGGGTCACTCCCCCCCTAATAAAGACCCAATATGAATTTACAAACCATTAAACTATTAGTGTCATTGTGTTACATTGTGTTAATACAAGTTCAGGGTCGAATTAGATAAAGTTATTTACCTTTAGTTGCCCTTTATCTCAGTGTGTATTGCTGGTGGGGTTAAACGGCAGTTCAGTAAAAAATAACTTTAGCTATAAATGTAAAGGACCCCCCCAACCAAGTTCTGGCATTAGTAATATTTCCCAAATATGCCCCTGAAGGATTACCTGACCCGGTTATTTCCCAAATATGCTCCTGAAGGGACTTACCTGACCCGGTTATTTCCCCAATATGCCCCTGAAGGGACTTACCTGACCTGTTATTTCCCAATATGCCCCTGAAGGGACTTACCTGACCCGGTTATTTCCCAAATCATCTCCTGAAGGGACTTACCTGACCCGGTTATTTCCCAAATATGCTCCTGAAGGGTCTTACCTGACCGGTTATTTCCCAAATTGCTCCTGAAGGGAACTTACCTGACCCGGTTATTTTCCCAAATATGCTCCTGAAGGGACTTACCTGACCCGGTTATTTCCCAAATATGCCCCTAAGGGACTTTACCTGACCCGGTTATTTCCCAATATCCCCTGAAGGGACTTACCTGACCTGTTATTTCCCAATATGCTCCTGAAGGGACTTACCTGACCCGGTTATTTCCCAAATATGCTCCTGAAGGGACTTACCTGACCCGGTTATTTCCCAAATATGCCCCTGAAGGGACTTACCTGACCCGGTTATTTCCCAAATATGCCCCTGAAGGGATTACCTGACCCGGTTATTTCCCAATATGCTCCTGAGGACTTACCCTCTTGACCGGTTATTTCCCAAATATGCTCCTGAAGGGTCTTACCTGACCCGGTTATTTCCCAAATATCCTGAAGGGCTTACCTGACCAGGTTTTTCCCAAATATGCCCCTGAAGGGACTTACCTGACCCGTTATTTCTCCAAATATGCCCCTGAGGGACTTACCTGACCCGGTTATTTCCCAAATATGCTCCTGAAGGACTTACCTGACCCGGTTATTTCCCAATATGCCCTAATACCTCCCGTTATCCAAGCTCCGGATACGACGGTTTCATATCCTGATTACCTGACCCGGATTTATTTCCCAATACTGACCTACAATATCCCTGAAGGGAGCTTACCTGACCAGAGCCGGATTAAGACCAATGGGGCCCAAGGCACAAGTCAGATTTTGGGCCCCCCACCAATTCCATACACAATATTACTATTGTAACGGTCATGTTATTTGTAAAGTATGTAAAAGCCAGATGGCAAGTATTTTGTAATATTTATTAATCATTTGACAACATAAATAACCTCTCTGTGTCTCTCTCTCTCTCTCTCTCATCTACTCTCATCTTCATCTATCACTCTATCTATCTATCTATCTATCTATCTACTCTATATCTAACTCTGCATCTATCTATCTATCTATCTTCTATCTATCTATCTATCTATCTACTCTATCTATCTATCTATCTATCTATCTATCTATCTATCTAGCTATCTTGCCTATCTAATCTATCTATCTATCTATCATCTCTCTATCTATCTATCTATCATCTATCTATCTATCTATCTATCTATCTATTAACTGCTATCTATCTATCTATCTATCTATATATCTATCTATCTATCTATCTACTGATTCTATCTATCCTATCTTCATCTATTTCTATCATCTATCTACTATCTATACTCTGCTACCTATCTATCTATCTACTCTGCTATCTATCTATCACTATCTATATCTATCTACTATCTAGCTATACTATCTCTGCTATCTATCATCTATCTCTATCATACTATCTATCTATTATCTATTATTACTATCTTCTATCTATCTATCTATCATTACTTCTATCTCTATCGTCTATTATTATTTCTATCTATCTATCATCTATCTATCTATCTATCTATCATTATCTATCTATCTATCTATCTTATCTATCTATTCTAACTCTCATCTATCTATCTATCTATCTATCGATCTATCTCTATCTATCTATCTCTACATCTATCTATCAACTCTGCTGATTATCTATCTATCTATCTATCTATCTACTATGCTATCTTATACTACTATTCTATCTATCTATCATATCTAACCTCTACTATCTATCTATCTAACTCTGCTACCTATCTAGCTATCTAACTCTGCTATCCTAATCTATCTATCTATTATCTATCTATCTATCTATATATCTATCTATCCTCTATCTATCTATCTATCTACTATCTACTCTGTACTATATCTATCATCTATCTATCTATCGATCTATCTATCTATCTAACTCTGCTATCTACTATCTATCTACATCTAACTCTGCTATCTATCTATCTATCATCTATCTAGCTATCTATCTATCTATCTATCTATCTATCTATCTATCTCTTGCTATCTATCTATCTATCTATCTACTCTATTCTATCTATCTATCTAACTCTGTATCTATCTATCTATCTAACTCTGCTATCTATCATATCTATCATCAAATCTGCTATCTCTATCTATCTATCTATATCTATCTATCTCTCGATCTAACTCTGCTATCTCTTATCTATCTATCTATCTAGCTAACCTGCTATCTATCTATCTATCAATCTAACTCTGCTATCTATCTATCTATCTAACTTGCTATACCTATCTATCTATCTAGCTACTATCTATCTATCTATCTATAGCGTATCTAATCTTCGATCCTTCTACTTGCTGATAGCTATCTATCTATCTAATCGATCATCTATCTAGTATTGCTATTATCTATCTAACTCTGCTATCTATCTTATCTATCTAACTCTGTCTATCTACGTCTATATCTATCTATCTATCTATCATATCATATCGTATCTATCTATCTACTGCTATCTATCTATCTATTATTCTAGCACTCTCATCTATCTATCTATCTATCTATCTATCATCTGCTACCGTAATCTTTTATCGAATCTCTGCCGTTACTATCTATCTAAGCATCGATCGAGCGATCTATCTAATACGCCTATATCGCATCTATCATCCTCTCTACTATACCTATCGATCTAGCTGATCTGAAACGCCTGCGATCTGATCAGATGTCTGTAGGCGGAGCGAGCAGCTTAGCTCCAGCCAAGAGATCGAGTCAGCGAAGCGAGCGAGCTGGCAGTCTAAGCTCTGCGTTGTGCTACATCTTACATCTAGCGATCTTCACTTTCTTCTATCCTTGCAACCGCAGCCTAGCAGCAGTCAAGTAATGGCAGCGATGCTAGTAAATCTTACGCGGTCAGGCAGCACGAATCTATCTATCGATCTATCTGGCTATCTACATCTGACCACTCGATCAGCGATCGAGTACATCGTCGCGCACAGCACGAGAACTGCTACTACAGCTATGCGGACAGGAACGCTGCTGCTAGAGCTAAAAGCGAGCGAGCGGAGAGATGGATCGGAGTGAGGTGCGAGAGCGCGAAGCGCGCTAGCGAGCGATGCTAGCGATCCCGTATCTAGAGATGATACCGTGCATGCGGAGCTATCAGCTCTCGTAGTCTATATAGCAACTCGGGCTAGCTATCTAGCATCGAATCTAAAACGCGGGCCTCAGGGTTACGATCGAGCTCTGAGCGATCTTATCGATCCTGAGTGACTATCGATATAGACGAGCGAGTCGATATAACTCTTGATCTATGCTATCTATCTATCTATCATCTATCTATCTACACACATAGATCTATCATCATCTAACTATCACATGATCTCGGCTATCATCTCTCACTATCTAATATCTAGCTATTATATCTATCTATCTATCTATCTACTATCTATCTTCTCTATCTATCGATACTATCTATCTACTCTATCTATCTAACTCTGCCTATCTATCTATCCTATCTATCTAACTTGCATCTGAATGCTATCTATCTATCTATCTATGCTATCGATCTATCTACTCTGATACTCGGCTATCTATCTATCTATCTAAAACTCTGCTATCTATCTATAACTCTGCTATCTTTCTACTATCTAACTCTGCTTCGATCGATCTATCTCTCTGAACTCTGACTATCGGCTATCTATCTATCAATCTTCTGAAGCTGGTCTTAGAGACTAAGTGATCGAGCCGAGTGAGTTCGGCGAGACACTATCGACCGGCGACGACGACTACTACTAGCGACTATACCATGCGAGCTATCTAATCTATCATCTCGACATCTTCTAGCTATCATTCTATCTACTCGATCTAGTCTTAGTCGAGCTGAAGCTACAGCAGACTCGCTATGCGATCGTATCGAGCTGAGCGAGCGAGCTAGCTGATCTATCTACGAGCGAGATAGCTGATCGAGCTAGGGTCTACATCTATGCAGGACTACAATCTGCCCATCTATCTAACTATTCTATTAGCGTATGACTATCTATGCCTATCCGCAACTCGGAGATATCGAGCTCTATCTACTCTGAGCTAGCGATCGATCTATCTATCAGTCTACTACGATCACCTCTATACTATCTATCTACGCTGCTTACTATCTATCGTCGATCTACTCTATCAATTCTATCTATCTATCTATCTATAGACATATCTACTATCTACTCATCTCTATCTATCTATCTATTATCTCTGCTATAGATCTCTATATCATCATCTCTATCTATCTATCTATCTAGTCTAGGGATGTTTGCTTGCAACATCCCCGTCCATCTACATGTACCCTCTTTCCTCATCCACTAGCCTCCTGCATGGCAACTCTATATTGGCATCACTTGCGACTCTGACAGGATGGCTATTGTCAGAGGGGAGCGAGTCTCAGTCTCATGAATTCAGCATCCATCCACCATTGGAAAATGATGTGTGTGGTGTGGTGTGTGCACTAGAGGCACAGCACTGCATCTCCAGAACAGAAACCTACTTGTGTCGGTGAGGTCGGCTCCTAATCAGTTATATCAGTAACTTGAATGCGCTGACTCTTTCCTCGTGCACCCAGTCTAGCCTCAGCAGCTCAGTGGCAGGCAGCTGGAAGATTTACGCGCGGCATTGCAGGGCGCACAAGCAGATGATGATGCAACTGCACTGCGCGTCCGAACGGACCCAGCCGTAGGAAACTGATCCTAACGCTGCGAGCAGACTCCAAGTCCTGATTGGATGTCAGGGCCGGAGGAGGTTAATCATTCAAGTTTGCAAATTTTGACCAAAATTTTTTTTAAAGATACTGGGCCCCTGGACAGCTCCCGACGGGCCCCCTTGGCACCGGCCCCAGGCAATTGCCTTCGGGCCTTGTGGATAATCCGGCGCCTGACCGGAACCTTGGTATTTCCCAAAATGCTCCTGAAGGGACTTACCCCCCGTTATTTCCCAAATATGCTCCCTGAAGGGACTTACCTGAGCCGGTGGGTGGTATTTCCCAAATATGCCTCCTGAAGGGACTTACCTGACCGGTTATTTCCCAAATATGCTCCTGTGAAGGGACTTACCTGACCCGGTACCCATATGCCCGGGGACTTTGCCGGTTATTCCAAATATGCTCCTGAAGGGATTACCTGACCGGTTATTTCCCAAATATGCCCTGAAGGGACTTACCTGACCCGTTATTTCCCAAATATGCTCCCTGAAGGGACTTACCTGACCCGGTTATTTCCCAAATATGCTCCTGAAGGGACTTACCTGACCCGTATTTCCCAATATGCCCTGAAGGGACTTACCTGACCCTGTTATTTCCCAATTATATACCACCGAACCTGGGACCTGAAGGTCCTGACCCGGTTATTTCCCAAATATGCCCCTGAAGGGACTTACTGACCGGTTATTTCCCAATATGCCCTGAAGGGACTTAGCTGACCGGTTATTTCCCAAATATGCTCCTGAAGGGACTTACCTGACCCGGTGTTTTTCCCAAATATGCTCCTGAAGGGACTTACCTGACCCGGTGTTTCTATTCCCAAATATGCTCATGAAGGGACGATTCCTGACGGTTTATTTCCAAATATCTCCTGAAGGGACTTATCTGACCCGTTATTTCCCAATATGCTCCTGAAGGGACTTACTCTGACCCGGTTATTTCCTAAATATCTCCTGAAGGCACCCTTGTTACCTGACCCGTTATTTCCCAAATATAGCTCCTGAAGGGACTTACTGACCCGGTTATTTCCCAAATATGCTCCTGTAAGGGACCCTTACTCGCCCTATTCTTCTCCTACCCACTTTCTACCCAGCCCGTTATTTCCGCCTTGCTCCTCTTACCTGACCGGTTATTTCCCAAATATGTCCTGAAGGGACTTACCGACCCAGTATGGCGAGGGACGGGTCAAGTAACGGAACTTAGGGGCCTATTTGGAAAATATTGATATGCAAAACCACTAGAAGCCCTTAATAATATTTAATGAGAAACTAAAATAAACCTAAATAGCCCTGCATGAATTCTACAATTGGTACCACTATCTGGATCTCTCATTTTAAATAGCAGGATTGGTCTTTGTAATAGGTTTCCATGTTTTCCTGAGTGTGGTCCCGGACCCAGATATGAAGAAATAGAGTTGCACTGCCAGATCTGTCAGTATTACTGTTTGACCTGCTCATGGCCTCTCGACAATCTATACTGAGCAGGAAGGAGAAATCAGAAATGTCTAATGAATTTTCCCTTGTCATGGTATTTCTCTGCAGATGAAAGGATCCAAGGGGAAGCTGAACAAAACCAACTGTATAAAATGACTGAACAGGACTCCTTAGACAAAACTGCATCATTTTCATTTAAAAAAAAGCCTCACACATGTTTCAAAGTCTACGGCCTAAAATTGGAGACATCAAGACAATCCAATGGAGGTTAAAGTGGTTTTCCATTCCAAATGGGGCTACAAATACACAACAAACACGCAAGCAAACACAAACAAGATTGCTGAGTATGCGTTCCTTATATATTCAATGTTATATATGTGGTTGGAGCAGACATGGCGATTTCCTAATAAGAGGAAAGCAGTAGGTTCGCTCCATAACATTTGACATGTCATTCCTGTGCCCTATACCCAACCTTGGTTTCTATAGTTTAAATATGGAGGAAAAGGCCTCTAATGAGGTGAACAGTTCATTAAATAAGAGTATGTCAGTGTTTTTGTAGTGAAACCTTTGGATTGGTTCAGTTAAATTGCTCCAAAACCTGCCCCTATTGGATGAGCTCACATAGATCTGCCACACATAGTACCAGTTTGGACCAACACTCTGCTGATCTACAAACTGATTGGGGGAAGGGTGAGACATATGTAGATTTACTATGAGATTTAAGTCACTATAACTTCTGCTCATTGGTTTCCCAGCAGACGGCTTGGAGCAGCATCAGGCCTGGTTCCTGGGGAGGAAGAACAAACACTAACCACGACAAAACTGGTACTTCCCTTGCTGAATGATGTTCCCCACCCTGTACCCCGCGGATTGCCCAATTGAGTAGAACATTAATCCCGGAAATTAAACCTCTACAGATCAGCTGGAGGATGGGAAAAGAAGACCACACTGGTGAGTAGTTTTGTTAGTGATCACTTCTACCATGTGAAAGGTCTTTAAGGTTGGGGAACATGGTCAACCACAGACCTATTGAGTTAACCGATTGGTAGTCTGCTGGCAGGAATTAAAGTGGTAAACCAATATTTTCTATTTTCATAATATCCAGTGACGAACTAGGAATTCACTGGACCCTCCAGCAAAACTATGATGGGGCCCCTCCTCGTACTGCATCTAGATACAGCCTCTGGGAGAGGAGGGTTATCTGTCATAGGAAAATAAGAAGATGAGCCCCTCTAGCTCCCTGTAGGGCTGCAGGATCTGCCCACATGGTAGTTACACCCATGGACTGCGGGTATACTTTTAATAATCCTTATAATTTACAGAAGGGGATATGTTATCCCACTATACACCGTATATACTCCAGTATAAACCGAGGTTTTCAGTTTTTAAATGCCATTGTAAACCTGGCTTATACTCGCGGTCATATCGTGTAATTGCCAGGAGGAGACACAATGGAGCTACAATAAAGGTGCCATAAGTAAGTACAGTAATAAAGTAACTTACTTTAATTTTCCTGTTAGGCTGATGCAAAGGGAGACGGAGCATTAGGGAGCACTGAATAAGGAGACTGGACCGATGCGGGTGTGTGTGAGCACGTCATACGTAAGTTACTGGCCTCTTGCTGACAATGGAGTGGCAGGGAAGGATTGCATCCTCTGACTCTCCTGTCAGTGCGACCGGTAAGGATAGAAAGAACCTCTTCTTCTATGAGCTGGCCTGGCAATTTCTTTGTGAACTTGAACTTGGCCTACGATTATTTAAAAACATACAACTCCAAGCGCAAAGCATGCTGGGAGTTGAGTTTCCACAACATCTGGAGTGCCAGAAATGGGGTTATACTGTATGGGATTATATGCTACTGTATGGGAAATGCTGTCCATTTAAAGAGCAAGAAAGCCTCAAAGTTGGGCAGGAGCATTTGTTTCTTTGTTGAACTACAACTCCCAGCATGCTTTGGTTACTGGAGTGGTAGTTTCAAAACATCTGTTGTGGCAAGTTCAACAAAGCAAAAAACGCATCCTGCCCAACTCTGTAATCATTGTATTGATTTGAGGCTTCCAACATCTGGAGTGCCAATCCATTACTGAATTTATATAAGCTACGTTGTGGAATTCTGGTGTCAATTTTAAAGGGTCAACTAAAGCCTCAAAACAATAGTGAATAGAAGGCACGTAGCGGTCATAACTTCTCTACCATTTCTTCAACACAGTTTTTACTAATTTTTTCAGGTAAAATATGTACCCGACGTACTACTAGAGATCGACTACACTCGAGTATATACGGTAACTTACAGTAAAGGATAACACGAGTGGTACTAAGACCTGGATAACCAATTTTTTCCTTATATGATGTACACAAACTCCTCAGGACTCTTAATATCCTATAATATACAGTAGGGGATACATACAGTCCTGTATAACTCAGTCTTGTGTCTTGTATATTTATATGGACACAAAACTCCTCAGTGACTTCTAATATCCTTAAATATACAGTAGGGGATACATACAGGTCCTTATAACTCGTCGTGTCCCTTGTATGTTTAAGGACACAAAACTCCTCAGTGACTTCTATATCCTTATAATATACGTAGGGGATACATACATGTCCTGTATAACTCAGTTCTGTGTCCTTGAATGTTTATATGGACACAAAATCCTCAGTGACTTCTAATATCCTTATATATACAGTAGGGGATACATACATGTCCTGTATAACTCAGTCTGTGTCCTTGTATGTTTATTGGACACAAAACTCCTCAGTGACTTCTGATATCCTTATATATACAGTAGGGGATACATACATGTCCGTATAACTCAGTCGTGTCCTGATGGTTATATGGGACACAAAACTCCTCAGTGACTTCTGATATCCTTATAATATACAGTAGGGTGATAACATACTATGTCCTGATAACACAGTCGTGTCCTTGTATATTTATTATGGACACAAAACCCCCTCAGTGACTTCTGATATTCTATAATAACAGTAGGGGATACCTACATGTCCTGTTAAACTCAGGCTGTGTGTCCTTGTATTATTTATATGGACACAAAACTCCTCAGTGACTTCGATATCCTTATAATACACAGTAGGGGATACATACATGTCCTGTATAACTCAGTCTGTGTCTTGTTATTTACTGGACACAAAACTTCTCAGTGACTTCTAACATCCTTTAATACACAGTAGGGGATACATACATGTCCTGTAAACTCATGTCTGGTTCCTTGTATATTTATATGGGACACAAACTTCTCAGTACTTCTAATATCCTTATAATACACAGTAGAGGGATACATACATGTCCTGTTATAACTCACTCTGTGTCCTTGTATATTATATGGACACGAAATCCTCGTGACTTCTAAATCCTTATAAATACACAGTAGGGGATACATACATGTCCTGTATACACTCCTCTGTGTCCGTTGTATGTTGAATGGACACCAAACTCCATCGTGACTTCTAATATCCTTAAATCTACAGTAGGGGTACCTACTGTCCTGTATAACGATCTCTCTGTCCTTGTAATGTATATGGACACGAAACCCCACAGTGACTTCTATATCCTTATATATACAGAGTGGGGATACATACATGTCCTGTCTAACGCAGTCTGTGTCGTTGTATAGTTTATATGGACACAAAACTCCTTAGTGACTTTTATATCCTTAATATACCAGTAGGGGATACATACATGTCCTGTAATAACTCAGTTCTGTGTCCTTGTTATGTTATATGGACACACAAACTCCTCAGTGACTTCTAAATCCTATAATACACGTAGGGGAATACCATACATGTCCGTATATCATCTGTGTCCTTGTATACGTTTTATATGGACACCAAATCCTCAGTGGACTTCTATATATCCTTACATATACAGTAGGGGATACATCATGTCCGGTATAACTCACTGTCTGTGTCCTTGATAATGTTTAGTAGGACACGACAAACTCCCTCAGTGACTTCTAATATCTCTTAATATACAGTAGGAGATACATACATGTCCTGTACTAACTCACTCCGTGTCCCTGTATGTTTGTATATGACACAAACTCCTCCATGACTTCTATCTCCTTATAATATACAGTAGGGGATTACATACATGTACTTTACTCAGTCTGGTCCTTGTATGTTTTATAGGACAAAACTCCTTCAGTGACTTACTAGATATCGTATAATATACAAGGAGCGGGATACATACATTCTGTAATCACTCATTGTGTCCTTGTATGTTATATGGAACACGAAACTCGCCGCATTGACTTCTGATATCCTTATAATATCATAGGGGATACAGACATGTCTCTGTAATAACCAGTCTGTGTCCTTGCTATTCTTACTGACACAAAACCCTCAGTTACTTCTGATATCCTTAATAATACACTCGTAGGGATATCATACTAGTGTCCTGTATAACTCAGTCTTGTTCGTGTATGATTTATATGCGACCAAAACTCTCGTGACTTCTATATCCTTATAATAACAGTTAGGGAACATACACTGTCCTGTATAACTCAGCGTGTCCCCTGCGTATTGTTATTATAGGACAACAAAATACTCCTCCAGTGATTCTAACATCCATCTATAATACAGTAGGGGACAGTAAATGTCCGGAAATCATCATTCTGTGGTCCCGTTGTAATCTTATGAGGACACAAAAATCCCTCAGTGACTTCTGATTATCCTTATAATAACAGTAGGGAGACATACTGTCCTGTATAACCACTCTGTGTCTGTATATTTATATGGGAACACGAAACTCCAGTGACTCTACTAATCCTATAATATACAGCGTAGGGGATAACTACATGTCTGTATAACTCATCTGTGTCCTTGTATATTGATGAATGGACACGAAACTCCATCAGTGACTTCTATATCCGTTATAATACACATAGGGGATACATACCTGTCCTGTATTAACTCAGTCTGTGGTCCCCCCCCCCCTTGATATAAGTTATATGGACACAAACTTTCCTCAGTGACTCTAATATCCTTATAAAACAGTAGGGGATACATACATGTCCTGTATAACTCCAGTCTTGTCCTTGTAGTTTTATATGGACACAACTCTTCAGTGACTTAATATCCTTTAATAACAGTAGGGGAAACATACATGTTCCTGTTAACCATCTGTGTTTTTGCCTTGTATTTTATATGGACACGACAACTCCTCAGTGACTTCTGATATCCTTATAAATACAGTGGGGATACAACATTCCTGTAATAACTCACAGTCTGCTGGTCCTTGTATTATATGGACACGAAAAAACTCCTCAGTTGACTTCTAATAACCTTATATATACAGATAGGGCTACATACTGTCCTGTATAACTCGTATCTGGTCCTTGTAGTTATATGGACACAAACAATCCTCAGTGGACTTTATATCCTTATAATATACAGTAGGGGATACATACATGTCCTGTTATTAACTCAGTCGTGTCCTTGTTAATGTTTATATGGACACAAAACTACTTAGGACTTCTAGATATCCTTATAATATACGTACGGGATACAACATGTCTTACTAACTCAGTGTGTACCTTGTATGTTTATTGGACACAAACTCCTCAGTGACTTCTATATCCTTAAATACTACAGTAGGGATACAACATGTCCTGTTACCAGTTCGGTGTCCTTGTATTTTATATGGACACAACCCTCAGTGACTGTTAGACTATACGTATAATACACCGTAGGGGTATACCTAATGTCCTGGTTAACTCATCTTGTCCCTTGTATTTTATATGGACACAAACACTCAGTGAACTCTATCTCCTTATAATTCCAGTACGGGGATACATATGTCTGCTGTACTAACTACAGTCTGTGCCTTGTATATTTATATGGACCAAAACTACCTCAGTGCCTTCTAAATCCGTTAGCTCATCACAGTAGGGGATACATACAGCTGTCCTGTAACTCAGTCTGTGTCTTGTATATTTATATGGACACAAAACTCCTCAGTGACTTCTAGATATACTATATTACAGACCTAGGTGAGACTACATCATGTCCTGTATAACTCAGTCTGTGTCCCTTGTATATTTACTATGGACACAAACTCCTCAGTGACTTTAATATCCTTATCTATACAATAGGTGGAATACTCAGTCCTGTATAACTCAGTCTGTGTCCTTGTTATTATAGTGGACACAAAACTCTCAAGGAACTTCAATATCCTATAGATACATGGAGGAATACATACACTGTCCTGTATAACTCAGTCCTCTGTGTCCCTTGATATTTATATCGACACGAAACTCCTTCTCATGACTTCTAATATCCTTATAACTATACACGTAGGGGATACACTACATGTCTGTATAAACTATCTGTGTTCTTGTCTTTTATATGGAACAGAAACTCCTCAGTGACTTCGTAATACTGTATAATATACAGTAGGGGATACAGACATGTCCTGTATAACCACTTGTGTCTTTTAGTTTATTAGGCACAAAAATCCTCAGTGCTTCTAATATCCTTATAATATACAGTAGGGATACCATACTGTTCCTGTAAACCAGTCTGTGTCCTTGTTGTTTTATATGGACACAAAACTCCTCAGTGATTCGAAATCCTATAATTCACAAGTAGGGGTATCTACGGGTCCTGTACTCTCAGTCTGTCCTTGTCAATGTTATATGGACAGCAAAGCTCCTCAATGACTCCGGATAATACCCTTATAATAACGTAGGGGATACATACAGGTCCTGTATAACGCATCGGTCTTGTATGTTAAGATGACACGAAACTCCCCAGTGACTTCCAATTCTTGATAATAGACAGTAGGGGGAGACATACATATCCTGTATAACTCACTCTGTTATGTATTGTATGTTATAGGACACGAAACCCTCGTGACTTCTAATATCCTTATAATATTACCAGTAGGGGATACATAACTGCCTTACGTATAAACTCACTCTGGTCCTTGTATGTTATATGGACACGAAACTCCTCAGTGACATTAATATCCCTTATAATATTCAGTAGGGGATACAGATAGTTGTATAAACTCAGGCTGTGTCCTAGTATTTATCATGGACACAAAAACTCCTCCGTGACTTCATAATTATCCATTATACATTATCCCTTATAATACACGAGTGGTTACCCAGAGTTCCTGTCATGATAACTACACTCTGTGTCCTTTGTAACTTTATATGGGCACATAACTCATTATGACTTCTAATATCATTATATTACAGTAGGGGATACATATCAATATAAAGTATTTTCGGTATTTGATAGTTCCCTCCTGCTTTAATCCGAACAAACACACATGATGGCCGCAATTGGTCGTACATCCGAAAGGACCCAATACCGAAACACAAGAAAAGCGACATCCATACGCGTGCGTTGCCGTGGAAGAGTGAATTCATATACGCAGTCAGTGCGTGAGAATGCTTGATTTGATGTGGGGGGACAAACAGCAACTGCATCAACATATCGGCCCAGCAAACGAGAGCCAATTCCTCGGGTCAGGACTAAAGCCGCTGTACCTGACATCTTCTAAGGAATAAAGGACATACCTTAGAAAGATTGTAATGTTAACCAGAGTTGGAAGGAAGTGAACTGGGTTTTTTTTAAGAGGTGTTAAGGAGGAAATAGTGAAAATACAGAAACCAAAGCATCAATAAAGGTGGGGCGGGGGGGGGCGCGGTTCAAACACCAACGTCTGCCATGTACCAATTCGTTTAGAAACCTTACTCTGGCGGTTCCTATTAACACCTCTAGCCCCTATCCAATACGCCCCTATAACACCTGGCGGTGATATGCTAATTGGGATTTTCCAGGGGACATAATTGCAAAGATTTTTGACAATCATCTGAATGGAGGAAAGCCAAGTCGGAAGACTAGCAGAAACTCAACGGTCTTCAAGAACTAAACTCAAGTCCATTGATCTATATTGAATACAACAAGATCTATGTGTTCTATCTAGTTGTATCTATATTGATACTTATGGTATATTTAGTACCATTGTCACATCTATTTGTGTGATGGAAGGTTCTGATCAGAAACACTGGGCAATTTAAGTATTTTGTGCGTGTATAAGGCTTCTGCGACTTAGCGCCAATTATCTCCGTGTTGATGGGAACGTTTCACATGTCAGAGTAAAAAGCCATTGTAACCTAAGGAGACGGGACTAGAGACGGGACGCTGGGAGATTGAATTTCCCATTCTTAATATCTACGGTTTTAAACCTCAGACTGTAGAGTTGGTACTGCCATAATGATATCAGACCACAGTGACGTGTGACCGTGTTGGTGCCTTCTGCTTGTCCAATAGTATTGTTCAATGGGGCGTTTCCTATCAAGTTTTAACCTCCATTTCGTTATACTTGTGACAGGAGGTCCATCACAGTGGAAAATACTTAAGATTCATCCCCAGGTGGCACCTGGTTGTAGGGAGTGGTTCTTGGGGACCTCTGCTTTATGTAAGTCTTATGAGAGTGAGCGATCCCATGGCCTTGGGTAAACAATCAGCCACACAACATGGATTGTCATGGTCTTTCGCGGGTTCACTGTCTGTTTGAACGAAAGACATTTTTTGTCCTTACTGTAAAATTTACTGTAAAAATACTGTCTCTGATTGGTACCTGTCGGTTAACAATTTGAATCAAAATTGGGTACCTGGTTGGGTAACACAGTAAACAGGTATTTTATGGGGTAACTGGTCGGAAAAAAGTGTATTTTGATGTGGTACCAGGTTGTTAAACAGGATTTGATTGGGTACCAGGTTGGTAAACAGTGTATTTTATGGGTAACTGGTCGGGAAAAAGTTTATTTGATGGGGTGGTACACAGGTTGGGTAAACAGTGTATTTGTATTTGGTACCGGTTGGGTAAACAGTGTATTTTGATTGCGGGTACCAGGTTGGGCTAATCAGTGTGATGGATAGGGGTTACAAGGTGGTTGGGTAATCAGGTTGTATTGATTGGGTACCTGGTTGGGGGAAACAGTGTATTTGATGTGGTACCAGGTTGGGTAATCAGTGTATTTGAGTGCGTACCAGGTGGGTAAACAGTAAAACAGGTGTATTGTATGGGTAATGTCGGGGAAAAAAAAAAAAAAGTGTATTTGATTGGGTCCAGGTTGGGTCAAACAGTGATTGATTGGGTACTGTTTGGGTAAAAAGTTGTATTGATTGAGGTCCAGGTTGGGGGTATCCAGGGTATTGATGGGTGAGGTCCAGGGTGGGTAATCAGTGGTATTTGATTGGGTACTGGTTGGGTAAACATGTATTTGATTGGGTACCAGGCGGTATACTCAGTGTATTTGATTGGTTACCTGGTTGGTGTAGTAGTAAACAGTCGTATTTGATTTGGTAACCAGGTTGGAGGATGGGAGAACCAGGTGTGTTACTGGGTACCAGGTTGGGTAAACAGTGTATTTGATCTGGTACCAGTTGGGTCATCAGTGTATTGATTTGGTACCAGGTCGTTTAACAGTGTTATGAATCCCTTTGGGTACCTGTTGGGTATAAACAGTGACTTTTATTGGGTAACTGGGGGAAAAAAAAGTGTATTTGATGGGTACCAGGTTGGGGTATACAGGTGATTGATTGGGTACCAGGTTGTGGAAACGAGTGTTATTTATTGGGTAAATGGTCGGGAGGAAAAAACGTGTATTTGATGGGTCCAGGTTGGGTAACAGTGTATTTGATGGGGAAATGGTGGGGTAACAGTGTCTTTGATTGGGTACCAGGTGGGTAAAAGTTGTATTTTATTGGGTAAAAATGAGTCAGGAAAAAAGTGTAGTTGATTGGGTACCAGGTGGGTAAACAGGTGTGTATTTGATTGGGTAATGGTTGGGGTTGTAAAACAGGTATTTGATTTTGGACCTGGTCGGTTAAACTTTAAACAGTGTAATCAATTGGGTAACCTGGATTGGGTAAACAGTGTATTTTATTGGGTAAACTGGTCGGAAAAAAGTATTACTGGCGGTACCAGGTTGGGTAAACGTCGTATTTTATGGGTAATGGTGGGAAAACCGTGTATTTGAGGGTGGTACCAGGTTGGGTAAAACAGTGTATTTGAGTGGACCTGGTTGGAAACAGTGTATTTGATGGTACCAGGTTGGGTAATCAGTGTATTTGATTGTCTTGTAACAGGGTTGGGTAATCAGTGTATTTGATGGGTACAGGGTCGGGTAAAACAGTGTATTGGATTGGGACCAGGTTGGGTATCAGTGATTTGATGGGTACATGGTTGGGTAAACAGTTTGTATTGATTTGGTACCAGTTGGGGAAACAGTGTATTGGACTGGGTACCAGTGGTAAACAGGGATTTGAGTTGGTACCAGGTGGGTATCAGTGTATTTGATGTGTACCAGGTGGGGTCAACAGTGTATTTGATTGTTGGTCACCAGGTTGGGTAAACAGGTATTTGATGGGGTACCAGGTTGGGTTTAAACAGTGTGATTTATTGGGTACCTGGTACTCTTACCTTAACTTTATCAGGGTTATGGTTGGGGCGTGTCTGACCGTGGAGGGAGCTTCAGGCCAGTAGTAGTTCCCCTCCAGGTTCCGCCCCCCTTCCTATCTGTTAGGCGAGCGAGCGTATTAAGTCTCGCGAGACGCGGAGCGGATCTATCTATCTAACTCTATCTATCTATCTATCTATCTATCTATCTATCTATCTAACTCTGTCTATCTTTCTATCTATCTATCTATCTATCTATCTATCTATCTATCTAATTCTGTCTTTATAAACCCACCACCACACCCATTCTAAAAGATGCTCCCCTATGGGGAAGGCTAAATTGGACCCTCCCTCCAGGTATCAAGGGCTACCCTCTGTCCAGCAAAACTATGATGGGGCCCCTATCCGTGCTTTATCCACAGTGGTTTTCTGGGAGGAGGCTATATCTGCCTTTAGAAAAATAAGAAAATGGGCCCCCTTGGCTCCCAGGCTCCCCTGGCAGTTACGCCCCTGCAGCCCACCTACCTCTATGGGCACCTACTTACTTTCCATAAGACATTACAGAAATGAGATTTGTTGGATTTTATCTGTTTTCTCTAGCAAGAACCTTAAGTGCCAATCCCAGTGGATATCGTTACAGAAATGGCCACATGGATACCCTGCCTGTATACAGCTCAATGAACGACCCCCACTTGTACGACTTCTATGCCAAAAGGTATAATCAGTGCTTAGCTATGTCATCAGTTATAATCAGTGTTTAGCTAGGTCATCAGTTATAATCAGTGTTTAGCTATGCTATCAGTTATAATCAGTGTTAAGCTATGTCATCAGTTATAATCAGTGCTTAGCTATGTCATCAGTTATAATCAGTGCTTATCTATGTAATCAGTTATAATCATTGTTAAGGTATTTTATCAGTCATAATTAGTGCTTAGCTATGTCATCAGTTATAATCAGTGCTTAGCTATGTCATGAGTTATAAGTGCTTAGCTATGTCATCAGTTATAGAGCGATAACACCAAATTTAACACACCTGCTCCAGATTCACACCTGGACATTTTTTATTTAGGGGTGTTCTCTTTTTTGTTTAAGCAGTTTAGACATTTATGGCTGTGTGTTGAGTTATTTTGAGGGGACAGTAAATTCACACTGTTATACAAGCTGCACACTGACTACTTTACATTGTATCAAAGTGTTATATCTTCAGTATTGTCCCATGGAAAGATATAATAAAATGTGAGGGTTGTACCTTCTTTTGCGAGATATTGTATGTCATCAGTTATAATCAGTGTTTAGCTATCTTATCATTTATAATCAGTGTTTAGCTATGTCATCAGTTATAATCAGTGTTTAGCTATGTCATCAGTTATAATCAGTGTTTATCTATGTCATCAGTTATAATCAGTGTTTAGCTTTGTCATCAGTTATAATCAGTGTGGATCTCTTGTGTCCCTACGGTTCCTGGTTCACTGTCCGTTTGGTCCATTATCTCTACAGAACCATTTTTTCTTGTTCTAGATACTTCGAACTATATGAAGGTCCTTTGGATATCAATTCCACTAAATGTTTGGAGTTTAGACAGGACATCATAGATGTTCCTCTCAAAGTTCAGGGAGGCCAGCCGGTCATACTGGAACCTCCTCATCTGAGACTTTACCCTGGTGATCTCCCCAAAGTCACCACAATCAGACACCAGCCTATCCAACTTCCTCTTAAGTTTTAGATAGGCATGATATTTACTCTGTACCTTATCAATCGCTAGGCCTCGAAAGAGTCGTGCGGTCCTCTTTTTGGTGATCTCCCACCATTCCGTCCTACTGCGGCAGATATCCTTCAGGGACTCCTGATCCTGAAAGAAGGCCAAAAAAGACTGTTTAGTACATTCCTCGTCAAGGATGGTCGAATTGAGGTGCCAGAAACCCTTACCTCTCGAGGGGGGCCTCTGGAATATTCAAGGACATGACCACCAAACAGTGATCTGCTCTATCTATCTATCTTATCTATCTAACTATCTATCTATCTATCTAAGTAACTCTGCTATCTATCTATTTAGCTATCTAGCTATCTAGCTAGCTAGCTATCTAGCTAGCTATCTAGCTAGCTATCTAGCTAGCTATCTAGCTAGCTATCTAGCTAGCTATCTATCTATCTTCTATCTATCTATCTTCTATCTATCTATCTTCTATCTATCTATCTTCTATCTATCTATAATCTAATCTATCTATAATCTAATCTATCTATCTGCACTGAGCCAGGTATAGGAATTTATCGAGTCCTCCTTCTCCTCCTAACTAGTGATGCCCGTCTCCGGTCTCCCCATAGGTCAGAGACCGCGCGTCCTAGGCAGCCAGTCCCTGTACTTGCGCGGCGCCGTGACGTCACGGCTATGCGTCGGGCGGTGCCGGCAGACATTTCAAAGGGAAAGTCGCGGGGACTCAACTAGGTTGCGCAGGCCCGGACAATGCTCGCGGAGTCGCGGCAGGTCGCGGAGGCCTGCAGGGCCCCACATGTGGTCTCCCTCTCCGGGCCCCAGAAACCTCTCGGGCCCGGTACAGAAGTATCGCCTGTACCCCCCTGATGGCGGCCCTGCAGTTACCTATTGATTTGCTAATCTTTAATTAGATCTCAGGTAGGAACAAGTATTCCTTCCTCCCGTTTTGTGGTCATTGAAATAGTTCATCGTTTGAGAAGTTTTGCTGCCATCTTCTCAGCCCTCACCCTGCCAGTCTAACTTCAAAGAAAAATATTGTTACAATAACTGGGAGGTCACATGACTTCCTGACCTGTAACAAAGAGTTGCTGGAAGAAAAACTTCTAAAGCTATTATACCGGACAATGTTCCCATCAGACAGACTACAATAGGTAAACCCCATCGACAGACTACAGACAGACTACAAAAGGTAAACCCCATCGACAGACTACAGACTGACTACAATAGGTAAACCCACAGGATGATGGGTAATTCTGTGTCTCTTTTCACACCTACACTCCTACACCTACACCTGCACCTTTCCTTCAGGTGCAATTTGCCCCCCATATCAGAAAAATACGTGGAAGACGTTGGAACGAAGACGGACGTGGTCACCATAAATCCCAGTATTATAACTGAAAGGTCCGTTTTAATGTTTTCTATTGATCTTCCAATTAAATTCAGTTCAGTGAAAGTTGGAGGTTGGAGATATTTCAGCCCAGTTATAAAGAATTATAACTTCGAATTGGATTCCCCCTTGTAGTAGATGTCGCTCTCTAGAAGCAATATAAACAGTTTACCTTTAAAAAGCACATTACGCTTGATTCATTCATTTTCTATTGGATACAAAGTCTGTAACCTAGACAACATTGTTCAAGAGGTATTTGCTATGCATCTGTTCCTTATCATAAATGACATCACAATGAGCTCACAACTCCTTTTCATATTCTGTGGATTGACAGACAGCTAATAGCATTTCTTAAAGGGCATGTCCACCCTTAAAACAAAACAACAGGTAACTTCACCTTCCCACTACCCCAACTGCTATTTTTATCAGTTTAAAATAGCAGTTGTAATCAGATATTTAATGATAGGTTCTCTTCCATTCTGGAAAAAGTCTCAATGAGCTTTTTAAAAGCTTGAGCATGTGCAGAGGAGAAAGCAGGGGAAACAGCAGTCAGTCATTGGTTGCAGGTTCGTTTCTTGGCATAGGCCACCAAGGCAAAAAACTAGGCTACATTATTGCAGAGGGCACCACATTGCCGCACACTACACATACCTGTGCTGTAAAGTGTCTCACGCGAGTTGCGCCAGACAGCCTTTAACAAGTAACATGTGGACATTGAGTCCCTAAAAGTTATTCACACTAGGCGCCAAGGCTGCAGAGGATGGATCCGGATGGTGGGAGGGGAGGAGGAGGGGGTGGACATGCCCTTTAAGGTTAATAAATATATATTTGAGTGTGATGTGGTCTTCCCTATATTATTAGAATCTTTACATAGTGGGCTGTGTTTCGGGAGGGGGGAGCCATCTGGAATCTTGCCTAGGGCACTGATTTGTCTATAAACGGCCCTGATTGGTTATGAAGTCCACAGCCTTGATTGACAGCGTGGAGGAAGGGGCCAGCTTACTCGGCCAGAATGGGGCCAATAATTATCCTTAAATATCTGGTAATTAATGCAGGTGATAAAGTGCTGGATATTACTGACAAGTGACCAGTTTTTTGTTTTAAGGGTGGACATAGTGAAAATAATCTAATAATAAAAACAGTTCCCGTCACCAGTAAAAGCTTTATCAGACTTGCAGTAGATGCTCTAGGTGTCGGGTAGCCTGGCCATGACACTGTTCAATCCCATTGGTTGTTGTTGTTGATAGGTTCATGATGGAACTAAATGTTCCTCCACCGGTATCTTGGTTTATGGCTCACTGGGATTTGTATCTTGGCAGGTTTAGCAAGCTGGAGAAGTGGAGAAGACCCTTCTATGAAGTTCTGCAAGGGTATGAGAATGCCTCATTGCTCCTCCCAGCCTTCTACAACACCAGAAACACAGATGTCTCCATTAGAGTCAAGTATGTCCTCGATGACTTTGAATCCCAACAATCCGTCTACTATTTCCACCCCCAGTATCTCATCAACGTATCGCGTTTCTGGCTCATGCAAGGTGTACATGCCAAACGCATCAGCAGTGGACTGATTCTGGTGACCGCTGCCCTAGAACTGTGCGAAGAGGTTCACCTTTATGGATTTTGGGGGTTTCCCATGAACCCCTCAGGGTTCATTACTATGACAATGTTAAGCCTCGCCCTGGCTTCCATGCCATGCCTTCTGAGATATTTAATTTTATCCACATGCACAGCAAAGGCATCCTTAGGGTGCACACCGGTACCTGCTGCTGATTTGAACTCACTGTGTGTCCCACGAACCCTATCCCCAAACTGAGAATATGCAATAATGTTTAAAGGAGGACACTCTTCACAATGCTGGGAATCCTGCCCAGAGGAGGACTCGGTCCACTATGCTGGGAATCCTGCTCAGTGGAGGACACTATCCACTATCCTGGGAATCCTGCCTAGAGGAGGACACTGTCCACTATGCTGGGATTCCTGCCCAGAGGAGGACACTCTCCACTATGGCACTTTGGCCATTTGAGGATATGGTTCAGAAACAATTCAATCAGGTCAATATTTTTATTTTTTAGAACAGAATTTTATTGGATTTTTTTATATATATATTGACAGTCATGATATGAACAAAACAATATACATTCTACCTCATTAGTAACTGAGTTAAGTACATTCGGTGTTCTGTATACTGTATATATAATAATAACTTTAAATAACTGTAAATAAGGTAAATATTAATAAAGCTCCTGGACCGGATAAAATACATCCTTGGGTCCTTAGGGAACTAGGTTCAGTTTTATCCAGGCCTTTGATTCTGATTTATGGAAATGTGCCTCTGGATTGGAGACAACTGAAATATTCAGAAAGGGTAGTCGTTGGAGTTGATGTGGATATTTCCGATTGCTAATTGTTCCCCTTTTAACATACTATTTTCTTGTTTTTTTTATGAACTGAGTAGGAATTTGGACTATGGAATAGTAGTAGATGTAGTATACTTAGATTTTGCTAAGGATTTTGGTACAGTCCCCCATAGGTAACTTATGTATAAGGTACGGTCACTTGGGGTTAAGCGGCATATTTGTACATGGAAAGAAAATTGGTTGATTGATCGGATACAATCAAGTTGTTAAGATTTTGGTACAGTCCCCCATAGGTAACTTATGTATAAGGTACGGTCACTTGGGGTTAAGCGGCATATTTGTACATGGAAAGAAAATTGGTTGATTGATCGGATACAATCAAGTTGTTAATGGTGCTTATTTTAAAGCTCTAAGAAGTGTGCCACAGGGTTCTGTGTTGGGGCCGCTTCTATTTAATCTGTTTATTAATGATTTGGAAGTGGGTATTGTCAGCAAGGTTTCTGTGTTTACTGACAACACAAAACTGGGGCATTGCTCACCAATAGAACATGTCAGAGGACACACGGACATCCCTTAAGACAGGAAGAAATGAAGTTTCATTTTTAAGTTCAGAAAGGGGTTTTCACTGTGAGAACGGTAAAGCTATGGAACGGTTTGTGATTAGACATGGTGATGGCAGGTTGATGGATAGTTTCAAAAAGAAGCTGGATAAGTTTCTACAAATATTGACTATTACGGGTATTGTTACATAAAGTTGGAGAGTTAGTGAGTGAGTGAGTGAGGGCTTTGCCTTTTATTATTATAGATTACGGGTATTGTTACATAAAGTTGGAGAACATCGAGAGAGATTTCCAACTGCCAGGTTTTTTTTGCCTTCCTGCGTTAAAATAAACACTATTTTAATAAAGTCCGGAAGTGCAATATGAATCCTTTCTATCATCTAATATACCAACAATCGGCTTCTGGACCCCCTTTAAAATCTGGGCTAATATTGTCAAGTCTTTTTTTATGCATATTCACAGGAGCTGTCCATCTACCCCTCAGCCCCCGGCACCTTACGGGCTCTGTAGGGTGATGCAGATTAGGTCCGAGGGCCAGGGCTGAGGGGTAGATTGCGATTAGAAGACCGCAAGAACCTTCGAAAAGGTAAGGAAGGAACTTTTATTTTATACTGTTTTTACTATTAAAATATTGGAATTCTGATCCTTGGAATGAACCTGATTATTCAATGCTGGCACCGTTCATCTTAGTGCATTGGATTACATTCAATTGACTCTCTCTACAGCAGTCTCACTTAAAGGAGTGGAGACTAATATTGTGTGTTGCCCTTTGATACATACCAGTTTGGAGCTCCATTGTATTGGTAATTTTTGCTTGTTTATTACCATATATGAAACGTTAAAGGGAACAAAGGGTATATAGGAGGGGTTTGATTTTTATGCATATAGGATCATTGGTTATTAAATACAGTTTTTATTAACTTACCTAGCTGGGTGTTATATTTATACATTGTTATATTCTCATATTTTCGTATCTGCATGCATTATAAAGTAGCTGATTTCTAGCACAGGACCATAATCCACTTATTGTATTTTAAGATAGAGGTGTTTTTCTTTTATCTCTATTACCGGTAGGTCTGGGCAGCTACGATTGTTGTTTATTAAGAGTATATTTTATCTCGAGAAAGTACTGTAGTTTGGTTTCTAATATTAGATCTATGTTACAGTGTCACTTGCATCTTTGTGAGAATAGACAACTGGTAGATAAGGCTGGAATTAGCCCAATGGTGGAGGGCCCCCAATTTAAAGGGCATGTCCACCCCTTTTTTTAACTTTTAATGTTATACATATTGATCCCCCAGCCCCAACCGCCGTAATAAAATTTTTAGAAAGTGCCCCGATATGTACTTACCTTCCCTCTATCCTCCGCGGCACTCTCCAGTCCTTCTACTTGCATGGAAATGACGGGACTGGCAGCCGCGTCCCTGATTGGCTGAGAGGCAGCCAATCAGGGACGCGGCTGCCGGCTGCTCAGAACGCTGGAGGATGGAGGGAAGGTAAGTAACTATCGGGGCACTTTCTTTGAAATCTGTTACGGCGGTTGGGGCTGGGGGATCAATATATATATATCATGGGGAATTTACACTAGGGGGAGGGAGAAGAAAACGGGAGGGAGGACTCTCCTGCGCATGCCTCATACCTTGTCGAGGTTGAGGCAGAGACAAGCGCAGGATGAGTCACTGGGAGCTTCTACACTACAATTTTCCTGGCTTTGGAGGGGCACAGCATGGCAACCATAAGGAGCTGGGATGTAAGGTAAGGATTTTTGTACACTAGAGAGTGGGGCCAGTATGGGGTTAAATTCGAGTTTTGGGGGTGGACATGCCTTTTAAGGCATAAGCTGTGCCATAGTCATTTTGTTAGCCTAAGAGATGATGTGACATCTTAGATAAACAAGTGATTAGAGCGTGCCGGACGCAGGAAGAACCGGGTTCTGAGAATCTAATCAATACAACAATGCGATAAATAGAATGTTCAATCACACTAGAAAGTCCCAGATATTGAATTATTTTTATGTGCACTATTAGAACATAACAAAAGTAGGGACTAAAATAGCTGATTTTTGAAAATGATAAAGACTTACACACAACAACGGGGTGGGCCGGGTGGACACTCCCCCGGACCCAGACGCTCTAGTGTGTAGATACTCAGAGAGACGATAACATTATTAACAAGATGCGAAATTGCTTAAAAGGGGTCTCACCAGTCGTAGCCTTTGGTCCGGGTGCTGTCTTGCCCCAGACCCCTCGCAAGGTCCAAACAACAGCGATGCAGACAAAAAAGAACGGGCTGCAGCAATCCTGTGAATCAATCTCGCACGGAGGTAGTAGATAAAAAACTTCTTTATTTAACACATATGGCTATACAAACGGGTACATGTCTAACGCGTTTCGTGCCTGATAATGGCACTTCGTCAGAGAAGTTTTTTTATCTACTACCTCCGTGTGAGATTGATACACAGGATTGCTGCAGCCCGTTCTTTTTTGTCTGCATCGCTGTGACATCTTAGCTAGGCATTAACAGAATACACCTGAAAGGAAATGTATGGTAAAATGTGGACAATGTAAAATGTGTAAACAAATGGCAGAAAAAAAGTCAGTGCATCTTTATAATGGAAGTTAGTGGATGACAAAGGATTAGCTGTCAGACAGAACAAGTTGTGAATGTGTTAGAATGTGGGTGCAATAAGGAAAATGTGGAAATTACATCATGGAAATTAGCAGAGCGCTTTCAAGAACATTTCAGTGCATGCTTTCACAAATATGGTAAAAGAAGTGCCTTGGCATAACATATTTCTTTAACATTGTTAATACAGGCTTCTACACCTCAAGAGTTGAGATTGAGTGGATTGATATGATATAAGGGATAATACGCAACCTACAGTGTAATATAAGGAGATTACACCACGAGGAGTTCCCTGACCATATAAAAACACATAGAAGTCAGAGAACTCCGAGGTATAGTATAGTATAGTATTTGAGGTTGAATAAAGACATACGTCCATCCAGTCCAACCCATCTAGCAATATCCTCATTTCCTGCCTAATTGTTGATCCAGAGGAAGGCAAAAAAAACCCACCAAATTTATGAAGGGGGAAAAAATTCCTTCCTGACTCCAAGTGGCAATCGGAAATTTCCCTGGATCAACTCTACTTTATGTATCAATACCAGTAACTTGTAACATTCCTTGTTTGCAGAAACTCATCCAGCTTTTTTTTAAACTGACAAATGAGCCTGCCGTTACAACGTCCACTGGAAGACAGTTCCATAGCTTTACGGTTCTCACAGTGAAAAACCCTTTCTGAGCTTGAAGCCTAAACCTTTTTTCTTCAAGTCTTAAGGGATGTCCTCGTGTCCTTTGACATGTTCTATTGGTGAACAATGCCCCAGATAGTTTATTGTATGGCCCGTTAATGTATTTATACACAGTAATCATATCCCCACGCAAGCGCCTTTTCTCCAGCGTACATAATTGTAACTTTTCCAGTCTCTCTTCATATTCAAGCTCCCCCAATCCCCTTATTAATTTAGTTGCCCTTCTCTGAACCCTTTCCATTTCAAAGATGTCCTTTTTGTACACAGGATTCCAAAATTGCACTGCATAGTCCAAATGAGGCCTTACCAATGCTTTGTAAAGAGGGAGAATTACATTTTCCTCCCTTGAATCCATACCTCTCTTTATACAAGACAATACCATGCTGGCTCTGGCTGTTGCCGCCTGGCACTGCTTGCTACCTTTAAGTTTGTTATCCACCAAAACTCCAAGATCCCTTTCCAAAAGGGATTCACTTAACACAGAGCCATTTATAGTATAAGTAGCACAAGTATTTTTAAGTCCAAAATGCATCACCTTACATTTATCAACATTGAATAAGAAACAATGGCCTAGATAAAACTGAACTTAGCTCCTTAAGTACCCGAGGATGTATTTTATCCGGTCCAGGAGATTTATTAATATTAACCTTATTTAGTTCTTTCTGTACCATATCCTCGGTTAACCAAAGTGAACTTGAATCTTGTATACCTTTATTGCTACTATACTCTATGATATCTGTACTTGGATCTTCTATAGTGTATACAGAGGAAAAAAAATTATTCAAGACATTTGCTTTATCGCCATCCTCCGTAACTAACTTATCCCCATTAATTAATGGTGCCACATTCTCAGTCCTCATCTTCTTACTATTAATATACTTAAAAAAATGTTTAGGCTTAGTGATGCTTTCTTCAGCTATCCTAACTTCATTATTAATTTTAGCTAGTTTGATGGCTTTCTTACAGTCCTTGTTACAGTTTTTATACTCCCTAAAGGCCCTTTCCGTTCCCTCGGCCTTAAAGGTTTTAAATGCCTTTTTCTTCCTTACCATTTGCCTCTTTACATCAGAATTCAGCCACATGGGCACGGATTTATTTTTTTTACATTTATTTCCCAAGGGTATAAATTTAGATGTGAACTGGCTTAAAATCCCCTTGAACACAGTCCACTTCTGTTCAGTACCTTTACCTGATAATACATTATCCCAGTTGACATTCTGAAGTCAGTGAAGTAATATCCATATATTATTCTGTAGGTAGCATATTATTCCATATAATACATAAGGTTAAAAAAGGAAAAATCTAGGACAGGAACTCTGCCTCCTCCCCTCCCTGTATTAGTAATGTAGAGAGTCCATTTTTGTAAATACAAATAGTTAACTGCCATTTCTATCTCAAACTAAAATACAATAAATATTGTCAATAAATCACCCGGTGCAGTTCTGGTTCGTTACACTGACTAACTGAATTACTGTTCTGATAAGGAGGAGTGAGCGCATTCCTACGAGTCATAATTGACTCGGCCACTCTCTCCTCCTTATCAGCACAATAATTCAGTCAGTCAGTCAGTGTACAAAAACAGACTTGTTATCTACATTACTCATACAGGCAGGGAGAGAGAAATTGGGAAGGGCAGTGGAATACAGGAAGTCACTCAGTGACATCACTGAGTGACTGTAATATAGATTCTCGCCACTGCACCTCCCCATTGAAATGCCAGAGCCTTATGTATTATACTGGACTACTACCGATCATGCAATGTTCCCTCCAAGCTGTGCGCTCGTGTGCATGCGCACAACTCTGCAGGCCTACGCACACAGGTTACAGTGGTGCGCAAAATCAAACAAAGGCTGCTGCACCGTTGTTTCGATAATTATAAAACATAGCTTTTATTTGTTCATTAAAAACAGGGACAGATGGTGGTTATATAAAAAGGTACAAAATGGGATTAACTTTAAAGTTTTGGATGCCAAGTGCCAGTGGCGTAGCTACAGACCTATGGGCCCTGGTGCAGAATTTGGTGATTAGCCCCCTGACCACACCGCAAACACAAATTAGCTTTAAATCTTATGATGGCACAGCATACTAGTCATTGGTTGGCACTGCACACAGACAGTAACAGGCACAGATTACCCCACTCCCCCATCAATATACACATGCAGCACAGTAACAGGCACAGATACCCCCCCCATTGTGCTTATATTCAGATACTGTAATCTTGCTCTTATAATACGCACACACACATGCTTATACACACGCAAATGCTTTTATACACACATGCTCTTATACGCACATATTCATTCACACACATGGGCTCTTCTACAGACATGCCTGCTCTTATACATGCTTTTACACACAAACATGCATGCGCTTACACACACACACACGCTGTTATATGCACAGACATACTCTTATACACACAAATACATACATAATATTATGCACAACATACATGCTCCCTCTTATGCACAATACATACATACTTTTATGCACACATATATTGCATACACAGAATGCACATGCAAACATACATGCACTGTGCACACTGACACAGTAAGACTTTGAGCAGCAGTGCACTATGACCCAGCAGCTATATGCCTGTATTGTAATGCTTGTTTGATTTAGTAGTGTCAGTGAAAATACTAGTTTACTTGCTAAATCAACCAGGTAATACAATACAGGCAGCTGCAACCAGCACAGGCAGGGTCAAGTGTGGAATGTGGAACAACCATTTACTGCACAGTCTAAAGCTGGGT
Organism: Hymenochirus boettgeri; assembly: GCA_019447015.1. Taxonomy (NCBI): domain Eukaryota; kingdom Metazoa; phylum Chordata; class Amphibia; order Anura; family Pipidae; genus Hymenochirus; species Hymenochirus boettgeri. The sequence goes on along the minus strand of CM033469.1, from coordinate 403,593,390 downwards.
ACACACGATTAGATATTTCGGTCCGATCGACCGATAGTTCAGTGTATCGGTCGATCGGACCGAAATTATCGAATCCGAATGTGCCCATGTCCGATCGACCGTTCGTCCGAATCGGACGAAAGGACGATCGGACAGGGTGGAAAACCTCGTCCGATCGTGCGGTCCTCTATGGACCGCACGATCGGTCGTGGTGACTATCGGACGCGGCTGCTTTTGCCGCGACCGACAGTCCTTCCTCCTGACCGACCGTTCGAAAGTATCGAACGGTCGGTCAGGAGGAAAAATCGCTAGGTGTGTACCTAGCTTTACACTGACCTCCGCTCCCATGCCTCTGCTTGCATTTTCCCTGTTCCTACCACAGCAGTGGATGTAGTGGGTTAACCCCTCCCTTCACGTCCATGACAAGCCCCTTTCTTGGGGTTGCATATAGATGATGTCACCGTCACTGGTTGATCAATACATTAAAGTCTATTTTTAATCCTACTCAGGAGATCAGGTTCCTTGGAGCAGAAATAAACACAACACACATCAAAATGTCATTCCAGATAGAAAGAAGATATAATTCAGGAAATCAAACAGATCACGAAATTTCCAGTGACAACAGCATCCATCTGCCAAAGAGTCCTGGGGAAATTGGTATCCACAATAGAATTAGTCCAGTGGGCTCAATATCACCTAAGACCACTACAACTGTAATGGAAACCCCAATCCAGTCAATTTCAAAAAATTGACCTATCAAAAAATACAATGAGAAAACTGAAATGGTGGTTAGAGACAAAGAATTTCAAGGCAGTAAGTATGATGCAAGTTTGTTGGATCACGATTACTGTAGATGCCAGCCCATCAGGTTGGGGGCAATATGCCAAGGTCAGTCAATACAAGGCAAGTGGAACCCGTGTTGGAGAGCCAAACATCAAAACCTCAAGGAGATGAAATGAGTAATGATGGCTCTAATCTCATTCAAACATCTGATTGTCAAGAAAGCCGTGAGAATATTCTCGGACAATATGTCAGTTGTTTATTACATAAACAAAAAGGAGGGCACCAGGAGTCAAGCACTCTGGAACCAGGTAGACGAGATATTGAGATGGGGGGAAATCAACCTGAAAGATATCACAGCGATCCACATACCAGGTGCCAAAAACATAGAGGCAGACCGTCTGAGCAGGGTCACAGTGAATCCACTGGAATGATTCCTGGACAAGAATGTCTTCAATATGATCACTCAGGACTTTGGGATACCTCAAATAGACCTGATGGCAACTAGGGACAACAGGCAGATGAAGAAATTCTTCTCCTGGCTACCAGACCCTATTGCAATAGGAACAAATGCATTTTCAATGAGCTGGAAATTCCATCTGGCATATATATTCCCCCCAATATCGCTAATACCGAGAATACTAAAAAAGATACAGGAAGACCAGACCTCGGTAATAATGATAACTCCAAAAATACCCAATCTATTGACACAAGGGTCAATTATCCATCCACAAGTGAACAAACTGAACTAAGTGGCTTGGAAATTGAAAAACAAGCAATGAAAGACAGGGGCTTATAATCAGATCTAAATCAGCAATTAGACAAGCATATAAAATTGCAGCAGTGGAACAACCCGATAGGGTAACAGCACATTCAACCAGGGCAATGGCAACCTCCTGGGCCTTTGCAGCAAGATGCTCTCCTTTGGAGATTTGTAAAGCGGCCACATGGACTTCAACATCCATGTTTATGAAGCATTATAAACTTGACGTTCAACTTGAGCTCAATAAATGAAAAATGAACTATTTGCATCCCATCCCCTGTATTTGTGGTTTTCTTCTAGTACTACGTTGGAAATCCCACTACATCCACTGCCATGGTAGGACCAGGGAAACTAGAAAATCAATTCAAACTTACTGAGATTTTATTTTCCTGGTCCGGAACACGGCAGTGGAAGAGTTCCCTACCCGAAAACTTATTAAAAAAAAATCTTCTCTTACAGAACAGTCGTCAAAGACATACCAGGTGAGGGGAGGAGAAACAATTTATTGTCTAAGAAAGGGGCCTGTCATGGACGTGAAGCGAGGGGTTAACCCACTACATCCACTGGCGTGTTCCGGACCAGGAAAAGAAAATCTCGGTAAGTTTGAATTGATTTTCTAGTTTCCTGAAGCTGTGTGCAGCCGACCACTATCTGCACATAGAGCTAACACGGCCAGTTGAACACAGTGTGATAACATTAAGCATTGACACTGCACACTCCATATAAGTAACAACTAAAAGTTTCTGTTTTTTGAGTCCGGAAATCCCTCCCACTGCACTTCGTTTTTTTTCTTTCTTTTTTTAGACCCGACACCGGGACACTGCGGGTCAAGATAGTCCCTAAGTCCCTGTACATTTGGGAGCTATGGTTGCGGGCCCCCCAGCTACAAAGGCCTGGTCGCAATTGTGACCTTTGTGACCCTGGTACCTACGCCAGGGTGGTGCGCGTACAAAAATCTCCTAGAATATAAGCACTACGGTGTGAAGCACAATTTAATTTTGTATGTGCACAGAAAATATACATCTGCATCCATAGGCATTTAAAATTTCAGGGAACATTGGCAGAATGGGAAATATCAACCATATCCCGATGGTAATAGGAGAATATTTGAGTTTTCAATGCAGGGTTGTGAATAAAATGTATGTAAACCTGTAAACCAATAAGTGGAGCTCCAATTCTTGGGTATTTATTTATAACACTATTGTGTGGTAGTATTTTGGATATACGTAAGTGCTTGTATGGGACTTTATGACCTGTATGGTCCAGTACTCCAGTAGTATTAATGTTCTAATAAAACCATATGATTGTTCACCCAGTATGGGCTATGTTTATTAAGTGAAGTGCACTGACACCCTACTCCTCACCCAAATGGTGATATAACAACTCCTCTTCTACTACAAGTTAGGTTGTCAGCTTGCGGCAATGGCTATTACTTTCTGTTCCCCTTGAGCCTACCCTGTAGGTAGATGTGTGTGTTAATGTGTTTAAAAATCATTTGTAATTTCTTTTGCTTTCTCAGGAATAGCATTTCCATGCTTGTTTGCATTTTTACATTATGTATTTTCTTCCTTTTTTATTACAAAGGCTTCCAGTCACCCAGTTAACCCTAGTACCCATAATGCTCAGCTAGCACTAACAACTGTTAGTATTTTTATTTGCCTTGTTTATTGATAAACTGAAAATTCAGGGGGGTTGGAGGACTATATACAAATTCATTGTACGGTACTTATCACAGGATAATGGACACTTATGCAATAGTATATATTTGATCCATTTACTTGCTAACTATATATATGCACTTTGCTATACAACAGTATATGTTTTTACTTCAATCTATTTATTTGTTAACTACACATATGCACTGTGTTTGAAACAATATTGTGTATTGGAGGATCATAGTTATTTTATTAAAGGAATATTCCTAATTTTTTTCCTTCTTCCCCTACATTTTATGACTTCACCAACAAAATGGGATGTCTGATTGAAAACAAGATAGTGTTGTTGTGATATACAATGCATACATATACTTTTTATTGGGTGAAGTGCTCAATGGTGCTGGGTGTCTCCTGGTTTTTGTTTACACCTCATTGTTTAGTATTTGTCTGCATGGTTTGCATTCCATTGATTGATTGTACCTGTTTTCCCCTATGTCTACAATACAAAATAGAGAATTAAGAAACAAAACAGAAACTCAAACTGGTATTACTCCTTAATATATTTACCTAGCAGAGTACCCGGCGTTGCCCATTTTTTTCCAGTGATCAGTCCTGCACCTGCATATACACGCAATCGAATTCTAACAAACCCGCAACCTACCTGTCGTTACCTTCACCCACAGCTTTCTAAACAAACCTGATCCGCAACCCATTCAAACTCTCACCCACATTTAACTTAGGCGATCGATTCACCAACCGATGGCAGGACACGGGTTAGCACTTATCCCTAATTAACTTTAAGGATAAGTAAACTGTAAAAACAACTTTGGTTTAGTAGAAAGCTATGTCTTTAAAAGTAACGTTGGCTAATTTTTTTTGTTCTATTCCCCCTCCCCCGCGCACGCAACATGATATCAATGCGTGTGCACCTCAACGGGAACGGTCATGCGTGTGACGTCATCGTACCGCGTTTGCCCATTTTGCGGCGACGTGCGCACATGTCGACGTCATGTGATGTGCGCAGTGGCATACAAGTGGGGGGGATGGGTACAAGATGCTTGAGACGGCTTCATTTGTTGTGCTGGTGCTTAGAAAGGTAGGATAACTGTCTAGATTGGAAAGTATTAATGGATGTCACCTGGCGAATTTATAGTAAACTGGTCTCATATGTATGAATTAAAGTTACCAGTATAGAAGGCTGTATGTAGTGTTAAGCCTTCTATACACGCTCAACAGGCACCACAACCCCCAGATAAACAAGTGGGTGATTAACAGCCATTGTGAGTAAGTTAAAGGACCACTACACTGAAAAATATAAAGTTATACCTGCAACTAATAATTTAGCGGGAGGGAGCAGCAAGTATTACTACCTACCATTCTGCTTGACATAAACAGCAATAAGCTGTCGTCTTTTCTTAAAGTATTTACAGTTTCAGTGGTGTCAGTATTTCCACTAGTCCCCTAACTTATTCAATATATGGTTAGAAGCTCAGCAGACTGACACTGACAACACGGAACCCAAAAGTGCACAAAACCATTTTTGACAGCTGATTTTGACAGGACAATTTGTCAGTACAATGTTTAAACAAATGTCATTTTGATAGCTGTCCTAAAACAAACAGTTTGTATATTATTTATAGAAATGAATTATTTATAGAAAGTATAAACTTTGAATTTGGCTTGAAGGGCTGCATTTTGGAAGGGAATATGTGTGTTTTCTGCAGATTTTAAAACTCAATAATGGGAATGATGAGTTTGTAGTGAACGCTTGTTTGGGACAAAAAAGACATTTGTGTGTACCCAGCCCAAAGTGGTGCTAATTTTGATCCAATCAATCAGAAAGCTAACATCTGATTAGTTAGGGCAAAATTAGCACCATTTTCAATTATAAGAACTTTTATTTAATCTCTCTGTATCTTTTTGATGATTGACTTTAGTTACCCTTTAAGTATGGCTGCCACAGTAATGGATAAGTAGATCAGTAGGTGTGTGTACCTGTGTCGGGTTGGGGGTTAAAAAAACAAATATTTTTGATGATTGGTCAAATTTTTTTTTATTACTTTAGTTACCCTTTAGGTATGGCTGCCACAGTAATGGATAAGTAGATCAGTAGGTGTGTGTACCTGTGTCTGGTTGGGGGTTAAAAAAACAAACTTTTTTGATGATTGGTCAAAAAAAATTTTTTGACTTTAGTTACCCTTTAGGTATGGCTGCAACAGTAATGAAGGGGTAGGTCAGTAGGTTATGTAACTGTGTCACATGGGGGTTAAAAAAACAAACCTTGGGGCGTGGCCTGGACCTCTGCATGGACGGACGCACTTGAAGGGAGCTCCGAGACAGCAACCCCAAACCACGCTGCAATAAGCATTCAACCTATCCATAGCTCATAACCATGAGGAGAAAGAATACCCCAAAAACCCCAACCCACACACCAAAACCCGCCAAACAAGGACCTGGACCGCTATTTTGGCAAAACTCAGAGAGACACGGCACTCTCTCCAGAACAGGAAGTACTAGGCCCCACAACTGAACCTCACAATGACTCACCTGAGGAGTCAGATGCAGAGGAACAGACTCCGGACCTTAGATCCGATCCCTACCTACCAAAAGAAACTAATTACCAAGGTGGAACACACGTGCAAGGCCGAAATATCGGCCCTCCGCCAAGACTTCAGGGAAGTCGCAGACCGCGTCTCTGATCTGGAGCACAGATATGAGGAACAACACCCTCCATACTATACAAACTTCCCAGGCACTCACAATTAGAGCCCTCTTAAACCATATCGACGACCTTGAAAATCGAGGCCCCCGGAACAATATTAGAGTGAGAGGCCTGCCTGAAACGGTCCCCACATCAGACCTCCCTGCGGTACTCCAAAAAATTTTCAATAACATACTGGGTCAACTCGATGTGAGGACACTCACATCGAATTAAATAGAGCACACAGGTCCCTCCGACCCAGACAATCAGACGACGCCCCCCCAAGAGATGTAATTTGTTGCATACACCACTTTCACACCAAGGAACAAATCCTTATTAATGCAAGAGGTTGCTTAGAAATAGAGCTTCAAGGGGCCCAAATTACTTTGTTCTCCGATTTATCCCAACGTACACTTCAACAGAGGAAGGCCATGAAGCCACTACTCAAAGAACTAAAAGACTCAGGCATTACTTATAAGTTGCTTTTTCCCTTCACTCTGCAAGCTAAAAAAGAACAAACTATAGCCACTCTGAGAGACCCTGAAAATCTACCAGCGTTCCTCACCAAGCTAGGCCTCCCAAAAATAGAACTACCGGATTAGGATATCCCCATATCAAATACCCCACTGCTGCCACAAGAATTATGGCAAACAATCACACACAAAAAACAAAGATCAATCAGACGACCAACCCAAAACAAGGAACTTACTCCCCAAGAGAGCTAAAAGCTAACTATGGGTAACAGCTCTATCCAACATAATCCCTCCCTTTATAGCTTACCCGACAAAGCAAGGTTGATAAAATATACCCAGCAAATACACTTGACCAACGTGGAGGGTGTGCAATTGGACACTTCATCCAGGGATCCAACAATGACGGATCAAAAGGACCACCACCCCAAGGGACATACATGCCCCCCAGGGAATTTTGGGGGCACTGCCACGAACTGGTACCAATTATACAGTTTAAAGCTAAAAATTTAAATATTGATGTTTTCTCTACTGCATCTTTCATTGATGTTTTCTCTACTGTATCTCTCTCTTTTCTCCCCCCTACCCCTACCCTCTTTCCCTCCCAATCTTCCCCACCCATCAAAAGGTCACTAATATAAGCTTGTTTAAAATTGTCAAAAATGCCAACGGGGAGTGAGCTACGGATCTGCTCGTTCAACGCAAAAGGACTAAACATACCACAACGCAGGGCACAAATACTACACCACATGCACAAGGAACACATAGACATAATCTTCTTTCAGGAAACACATTTTAAGGCAGATGCAGCACCCAAAATCTACAATAAACACTACCAGAAATGGTTCCTCAGCAATAACCCGGAAGCTAAGTCAAAGGGAGTAGCCATAGTAATACATAAGACTTGATTTTGGTAGAATCAAAACAAGACACAAAATCTCTTTCAATTGGTAGAATCAAAACAAGACACAAAAGGCAGATTCATTTTTCTTAAGATACAAATGAATGGCACAACCCTAACACTAGCTAACATATACTTACCTAACACCCAACAGATTACAACATGCACCTCCTACTTAACACAACTACAAAACTTTAGAGAGGGACCCATCATAATGGGAGGCGACCTCAACATAGCTCTAGAACCATTAATAGACAGCTCCTCAGGCATCACACATACATCACATAAACTACTCAACTCACTTAAAAAGACACTACATAATAATCAACTGGTAGACATCTGGAGAACACTCAATCCCACACAAAAGGACTACTCCTTTTACTCACCCGTACATAATTCCTATAACCGCATAGATTATTTTCTAATCTCACACACACTTCTATCATGGAACCCAAAATGCCACTACGGCAACATCCTTTGGTCAGACCACCCTCCAATTCACTTAAACATAACTATTCCCAGGCAAGGAAAATCTAATTGGACGTGGAAATTAAATGACCAACTATTAAAAAAACAAGAATGCATAGACTCAATCAAAAAAGTCATATCCACTTTCCAAGAGACTCATGAGCATGATGACACTTCTTCACCACTACAATGGGAAGGCTTAAAATGCACCCTAAGGGGCCATCTCATACAACAAGGCTCAAGAATTAAAAAAGCTTTGAAACAGCAAATCACACAATTACAAGCAACTATCACACATTAGAATCCACGCATAAGAAAAGCAGGAACCAAAACACATATAAAGACTTGCTTAAAGCCAGACAAGACCTCCTAATTTTACTAGACTCAACATCCAAATCAAATCAAAGCTTCTATAATAGACAATTATACGAGTTCAAAGATAAATGCGGCAGGTCCCTGGCTAACTCCCTGCGTTGTAAATATACAAGTAACTATATAAATAAAATCAAACAGGAAGGGGGAAACATGGTGCACAGATCGGAGGAAATTGCTAAAACATTTCAAGATTTCTACGATAAACTCTACAACATAAAACCACACAACGACTCCAACCCAAGGAATATAAATTCATATATAACCTCCACATCTCTCCCCCAAATAGACACAGACAACCTAGCCACACTTAACATACCTTTCACAGAACAAGAAATTAAGGAAACAATCAAATCCCTCAAAATAGGCAAAAGCCCAGGACCTGACGGCTACACAGCCAAATTTTACAAATTATTTAGAACAGAAATAACCCCATTCCTACTATGAGCCTTCAACTCAATCTCAGCTGAATGTCACTTCCCATCCCAAACCTTAGAAACACATATCACAGTTATACCTAAACCTGGAAAAGACCCGGCATCGCCCGGAAGCTACCGACCTATTTCCCTAATTAACCTAGATATTAAAATTTACGCTAAGATCATAGCCTCACGATTTAAAAACTTCATACCAACCTGGATAAATACAGAACAGGCTGGATTTGTACCTAACAGAGAAGCAAAGGATAATACCATAAAAACAATCACCCTCATCTCTCACGCACAAAGAAATAAAATCCCCCTCAGTCTTCTTTCCGGCCTTCGACAGGGTCAACTGGTCTTTTCTCAAATCCACACTGATAAACCTAGGCATAGGAGAAATATGTGTAAATAGAATTATGGCACTATACCAACAAAATACAGCCAGAATTAAAATAAACCGAACCCTGTAGGATCCCTGCAATATACGCAATGGAACCAGACAAGGGTATCACCATTATTGTACATATTAACAATGGAACATCTACTAAATGCTATCAGAACCAACCCTAACACAGGAGGAATACAAATTGGCACAAGAACCCACAAAATGGCAGCCTATGCGGACGATCTCTTATTATATATCACATCTCCACATATCTCAATACCCAATATACTGAAAGAGATAGATACATTCGCTAAACTAAGCAATTTTAAAATTAACTACCAAAAATCCGAGTGCCTAAACATCACCCTCCCAAAAGACACCATTGACCTCCTGAAATCAAACTTCCCATTCCGTTGGCAAACTCAGTCAATTACCTACCTGGGAACCAAACTATCAAATGATCTTACCAGTCTGTATGATCTTAATTATCAACCTTTAATAACGAGACTTTCCTCCGATCTGTGCTCATGGAAAAAAAAATGTTATTCATGGTTTGCAAAAATTAACATAATAAAAATGGACATTCTGCCAAGATTCCTATATATATACCAAACCATTCCTCTCCTCCCTCCAAAAACTTTCTTTGATAAGACTAAACAGCTCCTACTCAAATTCATCTGGGCAAGCTCACCCCACCGGCTAAAGTACTCCACAATGACCAGACATAAAAACACGGGCGGACTAGGCCTACCGGACCTAAACCTCTACCACAAAGCCGCTATTCTGACCCAAATTATAAACTGGACACATCATACCCAAGACAAGCTATGGGTGGAAATCATAAACGATATGCTTCAAATGCCAACACAAAATCTGCCATGGCTCACCCCTACAGACCGCCCTAAATCTATCCAGAAAATAAATCTCCTAAACAGCACTCTGAGAACCTGGGAAATGATAAGAACAAGATACAAACTTTCAAATAGACCTGGACCATTAACACCCATATTCTACAACCCTTCCTTTCCCTCCGGACTCTCTACACATACATTTCTCATCTGGAATAAAACAGATAACCCAAAATTACTACAAATTACAGAGAAAGCTTCCATCATCCCATTGTACGAACTGATCCAAGAAGAAACCCCCTCCACTCTACAACGTTTGGAATACAGCCAAATCTCCCACTACATAAGCTCTATCAAACTGAAAGAAACCACACATAGACTCTCACTCCTCAGATCCACCCTCATTTACCTATAAATGGGAAAAGGAACTCCAAACCACATTTACTGACCAACAATGGGAGAAATGCTTTAAAATGACACATAAAATGTCAATGGCAAGCAAAGTTCAAGAAAAAAATTATAACCCAGCAATATTACATAAGATCTACCCAAATACCCCAGCAACATGCTGGAGATGCCAAAAAGAGGAAGGAACAATGTCTCATATCTGGTTATCTTGCCCAATAATCCAACCCTTCTGGACATCAATCATAAAAATATATAACCAAATCACAGCACAATCCTTGACACCCCTCGCTCAATATGTTCTGCTATCCATGCTACCAGAAAGCTTAACATGTCCCACAAACAATCACTGGGTCCAAGAATTACTACATATAATGCGAATGGAAGACCTAACAGCATCAATATATGACAACCAAGACAAATTTCTCACAACCTGGCTGACATGGATCGCATTTAAGGAAACCGATACCTATAAAATGCTATTATCTACCTAAACACAGCCAAAATACCTCATGATAGAACTATCAAAAAAAGTGATGCTTTTATTGACAAGAATCGATAGAATACTTAACAACTGAATAGACAATTGTGTAAGATTAACATAAACCATAATACCTAAAGTGTCCACCTTAAAAACTCCTTCCCTCCCCCTCTTTCCCACCCCCTCTTTCCCTCTCTTATACAATGCCAACAGAAAGAATACTGAGAATTACCAAATTTTGAGAGTCTGCATACTCTCCAATGTTATTATCCTCTTTTTTTTCCATTCTCTCTCGTTAAATATATAAAATATTACAAATAAAGAATTAAAAAAAAAAAAAAGCCAAACCTTTTTTATTATTAATCAAAATTAATTTTTTAGTTCTCCTATATGCCCCGCACGTCTGTATTGAATTTCATGTCTCTAGCTCAAAAACTGTGGGAGGAGATACGGTCCAAAAAAGCAGAAGAATAAAACGGAAGAAGAAAAAAAAGAAGAAATAGAAAGAACAGTAATTTGGCTTTTTCAAGCCAAATTAATCAGACAGGGAGAACACTGGGCGTCCTGGTTTATTATAGATGCCCTAGAACCAGGGGCAGACTGGGCCGGTGGGCAGAGGGGCAAATGCCCCCCGGGCCGGTCTGTGCAGTAAAAACCAGGCCGGACCGTGCAGTGTCATGTTTAAAGGGCATGTCCACCCTGAAATTAAACTTTTAGTATACTGTAGGTAGCAGCTGCCCACCCCCAACCGCTATAATATATTTTTAAAAAACTGCCCAGATGTTTACTTACAGCCCATTCTCTCCCGCGCCGTCTCCTATCCAGCTCCCTGCTTGCGGAAGTTGCAAGCAGGGGCTGGTCCGCCATCCGCGTCTGTGATTGGCTAAGATGCGGCCAATCACAGACGTGGCTGACGTCATCGAAGACGCCGCGGGAGAGAAGGGTCTGTAAGTAACTATCGGGGCAGTTTTTTTCAAAAATATTATGGCGGTTAGGGTTGGGGAGATCTTATTTACCTTACCTGAAGAGGATTTCACGCTAGGTGCCACGGCCTCAGAGGATGGATCCGGATGGTGGGTGGGAGGGGGTGGGAGGGGGAGGGAGGGAGGGCTTCCCTGCGCATGCCTCAGACCTTGATGAGGTTGAGGCACAGACAGCCACAGGATGTCTCACTGAGAGCTTCTACACAACAGTTTACTGGACTTTGGAGGGGCATAACAGAAGAACCATTTGGAGCAGAGATTTAAAGGAGAACTAAACCCAATTTTTTATATTCCAGAATCTGAAAACAACCCCCCTAAAAACACCAATAAACTATAAAATGCCACTTTAGTGAACTCTGTTAAAGTAAATCAAAGCCTGTTAAGAACTGGATGAAGTATGTGTGTATGTGCAGTGTCAGACCACACCTCCTGACCTCAGTCACATGCTTTCTTGCTTTATCTGTCCTGTAAAAGGATTGGCTAGATATTATTAATGGGTGTGACCAACTGTAACAAGTTTGTGCCATAGCTAAGGACTGAGCATGTGCAGAACATAATGGTAGTTGACCAAACTGTCTGATACTAGAATGCTGAGAAGTAAATGTTTTTTAGGTAAATTTCCCAGCGCCTGTATCAAAATGAGAGGTAAAACACAGATTACTGGTTTTATATCAAGGTGTCCTGACTTCTGGTTCAGTTTTGTTCTGTGGCTTTAGTTGCCCTTTAAGGTAAGGATTTTTTGAAACTATAGAATGTGGACAGTATGGGGTTAAATTACAGTTTTGGGGGTGGACATGCCCTTTAAATAAAATTTTTTTGAAAAAGTTCAGTTTAAAAAACTTTATCAATGTTTTACACTGCATGGCCAGCCGGACCGGGACCTCAGGGGCGCGCCTACCATGAATGTTTGCTCACGGTGCGCCCCTGTAATATTCTGGCAGCTGGGGCCTGGGGGTAAGAAAAAAAAAGTTATGCGGCCGTCATCTCCTCTTTTCTCCTGCACACCACGCGCTCCCATTCAGTAGGGAATGTTTGTTGCTAGGGTGCCACTAGGCCCAGGTAGGGCAGGCCCAACTTCCTATGACATATATTCATGCATTTGTATACAGTTCTGCTGGGCATGTGATGGGGCATTTGATATACAAGTCTGTGGTGCTGGGCATGTATTGGGGCCCCAGATAGCAAGGAGCTATTGATTAAACGTTGAGATGTGGTCAGAATGGTCAGTGTTGATGATTGAACATTGAACCAGTATTGACTTTTGGTTACATTATCAACATTGAGAATCTGATTGTTAAATAACATTGATTCCACATTAATAAATGGTGAGTTTTTTCAACATTGAAAACGATATGTTGAGCCAACATTGATATTAGGAAAAATCTCAACATTTAACTGCTGTGGCACATACTGTGTCTTTTTTTTTAAATGGTCACTTGTTTTTTAATTGCCCCAACCCTACCACTTCATTACATACATTTCTAACTAGATATTAAAAGGGGAAGTTCAGTGCAAATACATATGCTTTTAAGAAAAAAGAGCAGTAATTTTCAATCCTAATGAGCTTAACCTGCCCATTCAATATTTTGTCTGTGTATAAAGAAATGCAACTGAAATACTGACTTCCTGTTTGCAGGACCCCTAATAGAGACCGTTATGGTCTTGCCCTTGACCCAGCCCCTGGGTTGATTCAGTTGCTCAGTAGAGATCTGAGCATATTTGACCCATCCAACAGCCAATCAGTAGAAATTACTGTTAAGAACATTCAAAGGAAGTGGTGCATCCTGGGAAGAAGAAGAATCGTTAGAACCTGAAATGTAAGCTCACTATTGTCAACAGCAGGGAACAGCAAGGGTATGAAATTAACCGATTTTTCAAAACGGGAGCGAATATGTAGAATAAGTAGGTATGCATAATACAAACCAATAATTTTTATAAAATTTATATTTTACATTGAACTTTCCCTTTAATGATAAATATTGCCCCCCACTTCTCCTTTTCTGGCAGAGGTTGTGCCAGTATAGGTGCAATAATTACCTTTAATGTTTAAAGGCGAGAAGAGAAAAAAAAAGGGAAAAGGCGCTTGCCTGGAGATATGTAATACTGTGTAAAAGTAAATTAAGGGGTCGTACATTAAACTATCTGGGGCATTGTTGATCAACAGAGCATGTCAGAGGACCCTCCCTATTACCGTCCCATACCCTGCCTTTAGTGCTTGAATCTTGCTGGCTTCCTCCTCCACTGTAATCATATTTTATCACTGCCCCCACAAGATTTTCAAATCTCCAACATGGTCAAAGAATAGCGTGGCTGTTTGACACACAGGTGATGTCAATGCGTGTGGCAGATATAACACAGCCAAATCTTGCAGGATTTGGCTGTTATATCTGCCGCTCATGATGACATCACTGGGGCACGCACACTAACGTCACCGAATGGGAGGTGCGCACGTGCGAAACAGCCACGCTGTTCAGTGACCAAGTGGATGGTGGAGAGTTGGAAATCTCATGGGGGAAGTGCTAAAAATGTGATTGCAGTGGAGGAGGAAGCCATCAAGAGTCAAGCACTAAAGGTAGGTTATGAAAGGGTAATAGGGCAAAAAAACACCATCTTTATATTTAAAGCTACAGCTATCCAGTAAGAAAGGCTGTGAAAACAGTAAAATTATGTAACTGACTTCCATTGGACATGGTGACGGCAGGTTCATTGCATAGTTTCGAAAAAAAGCTGGATGAGTTTCTGAAAATAAGGAATGTTGCAGGTTACTGGTACATAAAGTAGAGTTGATCCCGGGATATTTCCAATTGCTACTTGGAGTCAGGAAGGAATTTTTCCCCTTCATAATTCTGGTGGTTTTTCTGCCTTCCTTTGGATCAGCTGTTAGGCAGGAAATGTGGGTATTGCTGAGTAGATTGGACTGGATGGGCGTATTTTATTTAACCTCAAATACTATATTATACTATAATGGTTTAGTGTTGGTTTAATACTGAATTAGTTTGTGTACACAGAGCTACTGTATCTATCAAGAGCTGCAACATAAAAATTCTCATTTTTAAATCAAACTAAACATTTCGCTTTTTTATTTAGGTTTAGGCTGAGGCCCCACTACAATGCACCAAAGTGAGTGCATAATCATGCACGTTATTGCACGTGATTGTGTGTGCGATTCTGGTACATTGTCGCACGTTGTTCCGCTTTTGTGCATCTGATTTTACTATTTAACATTATAGAAACACATGCGTTTTGCGCATGAGATTTTGGTTAAAATTGAAAATTCAGGAAGGCAAAAATTCCAGCGATTTCCAATGCGCATGTGATTGCACATGCGTCTGTGTGCACCATTTTTTTAAACAAATGCATGTGTTTTTGTAAAGTTAAATTACAAAAACGCATGCACAAACACGTAACAACGCACACGCAGTCGCATGTGATAACGTTTACCATTTTGTGCGTGCATTTGGTGCATTGTAGTGTGGCCTCAGCCTAAAGGAGAACCAATGACAAAATGAACCAGCGTGAGGGTGTAGTCAGACCAGATGGGCCAACCAATGGGAGGACAGCAATCTTGAATTTCCAGATCACCTGTAGGATGCTCTTAATAAATGTAGGTAGCAGGGCTGCACTGATTGCATTAAACTGCTGCCTCAGTCTTGCTGCATGTGTTTTTAATAGGCTTCCTGTTTTCAGTCTCATAATGATACACAGTCTCACACACACACTCTCTCACACCCAGACAGGTCACAGTCTCACACAGATAGACACTGACAGTCTGCCACACAGACACTCTCACACCCAGATAGGTCACAGTCTCTCAAAGATAGACACTGCCTCACAGACACACTCTCACACACATATCCACCCATAACAGGTGGCTCCTACAGCTCTACTAAATCCTGCTGCCTTTCTCTGTTCTGTGCCATTTTACTTGCAGCCAATCAATAAGGTCCCGCCCCTGCACAACTCTTAGCTTCAATCTGATTGGCTGCTCATCTTTAATCGGTTGCTATTAGCTCCTTGGCACCTCCTTGGTTACTGGTATCGCATCGTCTTTATTTCTTCAGCCAATCTGTGCGTCCAGCCTCAAGCTTCAAAATTCAGACTGACACAGAAGTTTTATCTGGCAGGAAGGAGACATCCCAGACAGACAAGGGGTAAATTTATATTTAATACCGAATACTGAATATTACAATGTAGACAGGGGAGAGTGTCCATGTCTGTCTGTACACAGGGGCAGGGCCATTGTTAGACATAAGCCACCTAGATAAAGTGCTAGGCCACCTATGTTAAACCAGGGTGCCCAGTGTTTTCTCCAGGGGCACTTCTAGGATTTTTGCTGCCTGAGCCAAATATTTGAGTGGAGCCCTTGATTATTATTTCCAGGCGCGACACGATGCACGCCGCCGCTGTGTTAAATTGGGTGTGGCCGTGGTTTGTTGGTAAAATTTTACAATTTTGAACTTCCTATCACACATGTATTTTAAACAGTTCCTCAGACAGTCAATAATGTAAATTCATATAAACAGATATTACATCCCTTTCTCAAACTGCTTGTGTTGCCACAACCATATTGCTCCTTTCAGGTTTTTGTTGCTCAAAACAAAATAACTTATTTTATACCCTGTGCTATACATGTTGGTTCCACTGTTGCATCCTGGGCCTAGGCCTCATTGCTCCCACCTACCAGCACATCTGAATCCTTCTCTATCCAGGCCCAGATATAGATGATGCAGCCCTCTGGAGGCACACACCAGGCCTACCCCTCCAGGACAACATTCCACAGTGGGGGCTCAACCATTCAGCCTGGGGGGCTCCCAGGGTCCCAAATCCCCATATACCTGAAGCATGGGCAAACCAGGCCTCAAACCAGAAAGGGGGGCTTAGTGCCCCACGAAACGTTGGGCTTTCTGTCATGTCAATAGACATGGTTGTCAACAGGTTGTAACCCTATATTCACTATATTCACCTGCTCTCAGTGTGCCGTGTGGCACTACTTCTACTGGCGGCCGCAGTGACACCGCCCGGTGTCAGCAACATCAGCAGAGTTGGTGTCGCCGGCTGAGAAGAAAGAAGACTTTGGATCAAAAACATTTTAGGATTTTCGAAAAAGGCCCGCGGAAACCCAGAAGCGCGCATGTGTGCTACTTTCATTTTTTTGCTGTTCTTCCCATGGGGATGTGTTCTCTGGACCACTTCCCTGGTCCCAGAGACATTTACAGTAAGTTACCACTGCTATTTAAAAAATGTTTTCCGTTTTTTCCCCCCATTGATTTTAATGGCGGATTCGCAGATTTTCGGAAGTTCGGCCATCTCTACTCACCATTAGGCCCAGCGATCAAGGAGACACATATAAGTAGCCATATGGTTTTAAGAGAAACTGAGCCTCACCTACTAATGCAGACAATTTTACTCGGGTACCATTACAAAAAAGAAAGAACTTGGTTTATTTGAATATCCTTTAGTTAAACCAATACAATTTTTTATGCAGAATGACATACCAACAAGTGTCCTGCTCGGGTCCTAATGTTCAGACCTGTACCCATTTTGCAGGTGGGTTCTTTAAGCATCCACTTTGTTGGTTGGTTTCTTTACAGCACCTAAAATTAAACAGACCTGTAACCCGACCCACATCAACTCAATTCGACTCAATTCAGGACTCTAATTATTACCATCTCTCTCCCTTTTTGTTTTAAAATTTGCATTCAAAAACTTCATAATCTGATAATATCTGATTTTTTTGTATTGTAGGGTCCCTTGAAGTGGCATATAGGCATAAACTTGCCAGGTTTATTCTGCTGGCAAGTTTGTGGAATATAAGTGTCGGTGTGGAATTTTGCCAGTCTAAACTATTTGATTTCAACTTTAGTTTTGATGACTTAAATTGTGATGGCAAAACCAAACAAGGTTCCTTCATATGGGCTATATTGGTATTTAGCAATAATTTTATTAGGTTTACTTATCATTGGCAAGATTATATCGGTAAACACTGTAATCTGACAGTTTTTATACCCAGTGTTATAAATAAGACTTATCTGTGATCAATAAGTTTGGTTGTACATTGTAAGCATACATGTATGAATCATAGGCGAGATCGCTGTCTATGTTCCTAAAATAGAACAAAGGTAAAGTCAGCAGCATCAACTCTATAACATACAAGGTGGTGAAATACCTAGCCAACATCTTGGAGCTCTTGGTTGGAAGTTCTAAGCATCACATCTAGAACTCCCAGGATTTTAACTAAGACTTGGTGCAGAAAAAACTATGGTATCTTATTATGTGACATCCCTCTTCACCTGTATACCCACCAAGGAGGCTGTTGAAATTGTGAGAAAATGGCTGTGCCAAGACAATGTCCTTAACAGCAGAACAGATCTTAACCCAGAACAGATGTGTTCCCTACCGGACTTATGCTTGAATATCACATATTTCAAATATAAGGATAAGTTCTACAAGCAAAACCATGGATGTGATATGGGATCTCCAGTTTCACCCAAATGTGGCAAATGTGGAGGAAGTGGAAAAACAGGCTCTTTATATCTTCAGGAACATTGCACCCAGCCACTGGTTCAGATACTTGGATGACACTTGGGTTAAAATCCACCAGAAGGAAGTACAAACCTTGAAAGAACACATCAATGCTGTAGACCAGAACATCAAATTTACAAGGGAATAGGTACAAAACAACACGCTAGCTTTGGACTGCTTGGTAGAAGTCAGGGAGAACCAACCCACATTGACAGTATTTAATATTTTACTCTAACAACCCTTTAGATCACAAGCTGGGTGTCATCAGAACCCAGCAACACAGAGCAGAGAACATCCCCACTAGCACAGAGGCGAAGGCTAAAGAAATGAAACATCTCAGAGGAGCCCTTAAAACTTGGAGATATCCGGACTGGGCCTTTGTTAAAAGAGGTAGAAGGAAAGAAAAGAGCACAAATACCAACAGTGAGTGGGGAAAAGAAGACAGGAAAAGAACATTGTCATCATATATGTTGCAGGGGTTTCCAAGAAATTATTTAATTAATTATAAAAATTTACAACAAACATTATATCCATGTCTGTTTTAAACCAAACAATACACTGAGGCAGCAACTATATATTTATATATAGTATAGTTCATACTTGCCTTATAATAGAAAACTTCTAATGTAGTATAATGTAAATGTATAGTATAGTATTTGAGGTTGAATAAAGACACATGTCCATCTAGTCCAACCTACTCAGCAATAACCACATTTCCTGCCTTACAGTTTATTCAGAGGAAGGCAGAAATAAACCCAGTATGAAGGTGGGGGGGAGATTATTTTCTGACTCCAAGTAGAAATATCCCTGGATCATCTACACATATATGTATCATTAGCTGCCTTATTATGCAGTATAATGTAGTACATGTCTAAATAAATTGGGAAAGCTGATCAGTCCTATGCAACTAGTGCATCCAAACAAGTTGCCGCGAGTGAACAATATCATAAAAAAGTAAGAACTTTTATTGAATAACCCTGTATGAACCTAGCAAAGTCGAGGTTTTGGAACACTAAAAACCTAGCAAAGTCAAGGTTTTGTAGTCAATTAGACTAATCCTAAATGTTTGTTTGGGTGGTGGATGCACCTTTAATGCAAGTTTTAACCATTTCTGTTAAATTGTCCTAGGAAATGAGAAAACAGTCTCAGAATCATCAAGGATAAGTGAACTCCAAGGAAACAGTGACACAGGAATCTGATCCCCTTCCAGAGTATATGCTTATATCAAGTTTAGTTAATTCCCATTGTTGCAAAGATATAGAATAAAGGCCTGTGCACTGAGTATTGTGTTCCAAAGAAACATGAATGAAAAAGAAAAAACATAAAAAGTTTTTTGGTACAAAGCAATTAATAGTTTGATGGGCCAACAGTAAAAACACAGTTATCAACTAAAAAATTAATAAAATCTTTTGGTAAAATGTTATCAATAAATTGCCTCCATTTGTGAAAAAAATCTTATGTGTTTTTCTTTAAGAATCTTTCTGTGTTTAATTTCTGTGCAATGTCTCTCATTCTGCTCTATCAAGAGGAGAATTGGTACTACACACTACGCAATATTTTGGGCAGATTGACCGATAGTTCAGTTTATCGGTCAATTGGGCCGAATCAGACGAACGGGCAATTGGACTTGCCAGGGGTGATGGTCTTTTGTCCTGGCCGACCGGTCAGAATTGCTGAACGGTCGGTCAGGACAAAGAATTGCAAAGTGTGTACCCAGCTTAATGCTGGCCATTTAGGTGCCCATACACTTACTTAGCTCTTGACATTCCCATGATGTTAGACCATTGCTCATACAATGGCCTGATATTTTTAGCTTTTGAGGTTTGATTTCAAATAAGTGGGTTAGAGTGGAAAACATTTAATGGGACTGTAAAACAGACCGTTCCTTCTGCTCATCTAAGACTTTTGATAGTGTTGATGATCAAACAACAAAACTTTCAAATGTCTTAAATGTGTATAATATATGGGAGCCTTGGATAAAACCAAAGAATTTGAGATAGATTAGCAGTTGGTTGTTTGCATTTATGGCAAATATTTCTAGGTCCCTTCTGCTCTTTTGGGATCAAATGGGGTGATTAAAATCATAATAGGTTATGTGGATAAACTTGCATTGGGTTTCTCGCAACCGTTCTTTGATAGTAAACTTGTTAATGTTTTTGAGACGATAAAATTGTGGGTACTATGTCCTGAATATTAAAATCAGTTGTTATATGTTGAGCTTAGAACCAGCCTTAACATGTGAAAAGGGAAAGCATCAATTGGATATAGTGTTCAGTTTAGATATTTAGCTTTCCCAAAAGCTAATTAATATACAGTATTGGAGAATGTTTGTTATACACTCTCTAAATTTTTGATATATTTTTTTTTTGATGTTTAATATCATTTCTCATCAAGGAATATCACATCTTCCATATAACATATTCAATTCTGATACCAAATATGGATCACCTTAAGCTTTAAGGAAAAGATGGGCTTTGCTATTTGTTATAGTGTCCATATTCAAGCTATCAGTTTTGAGTTTACGTGGTAGAACTTTTGGGTTACAATATAGAATGGCTTTTAGTGACCGTGGTGAGACTAAGTTTAAATATATGGAAAAGAGCGCTAGATTTAAGCTCAACCCTTTTAAGTTTGTTAGATTTGCAGCAATATCCCTTTTACCTGTGATTTTTCACCATTTTATAAATTTTGTCAATGTCAACTTGGTGGGAAAAAATGGCAGAAAAAAAACAGAATATTGAAAATCTAAAACTATATTTTGCTTGTTTAAAAATAGCACCTAAAGGCTGTTCCAGTTGGGTATGGAAAAATAATTGGTATTGAAGAGCCGATTTCAAACATGTGTATTCATAGCTGCTTACATTTGGAACTGCTATACTGTACTTCCAAGCTCCTTAGAGAGGTATAGTTTGGCTAAAGCTATTCTAGGCTTTCATCCACCCCCCAGAAATTTAGTAAAGGCCCTATGATGTCTGGTAGCATCATTATGCTGTAAAAGAGTGGTATTGTCTGCATGTAATGAAGGAGTTTAGAGAAAGATGCCATTTTAAGTAGGTAAGAACTGTCTGCTAACTGATTTAGCATTATACATTTAAATCACTTGCAATACAATCCACACAATAGTATTATTATGTACAGTACTTTAATAGATATTTAATGATTGAATCAATGTTTTCAATCAGCATTGAATAAATGGCCTTACCAACGAGCAAGATCAATGCTTAAACAACATTAAAGATCAATATTCTTTCAATAATATCAGATAATTAATCAACATTCTTTCAATGGGGCTTTGCTATATGAGTAACAATTGAATTGGTGTTGAATCAATGTATTCAATCAACGCTGAATAAATGGCCTTACCAAGGAGCAAGATCAATGCTAAAACAACATTAAAGATCAATATAATTTCAATAATATCAGATAATTAATCAACATTCTTTCAATGGGGCTTTGCTATCTGAGTTATTATTGAATCGGTATTGAATCAATGTAGTCAATCAACGCTGAATAAATGGCATTACCAGCGAGCAAGATCGATGCTAAAACAACATTGATATTCAACGTTGTTTCCATTGTAATGCATGATATTAAATCAACATTGTTTTAATGTATCGTTGCTATCTGGGACTGGATAACACAATGCAATAAATAGGGTGCCCTCCGTTTACAATCTCATTAAATAAACTGTATAGCGTTAAATCTGCATACATAACAGCGGGCTGCCATACTGGTTCCCTTTTCCATACCAGAGCCCAGAAACTGCAGCAATAATTTGGACATTTAACATAACGACTATAAGTGATCTTGCTTTTATATTTGTCATGACCTGACCACTGTTCTCTGTAACGTCATTTCTGTATTTATGTTGGACAAATATATATATATATATATATATATACATTCAGTGCCACGTGGGTCTTCAAAGGTGCTTTATTCAAATAAACACATACTGGCAACATTATGTTTGAATAAAGCACTTTTGAAGACCCATGTGTGCACTGGTGGGTGTAGAGTTCCCTTGTATAACATTACACCAGTAAACATTACACCAGGGGCCCAACAGAAACAATACACCAAGGGCCAACAAGTAAACATACCAGTGGTCTAGCAGTAAACATTATAACGGGGGCCCAGCTGTAAACATTATAACGGGGGCCCAGCTGTAAACATAACACCAAGGGCCCAGCAGTAAACATTACACCAGGGGCCCAGCAGTAAACATTACACCAGGGGCCACCAGTAAACATTACACCAGGGGCCCACAACCAGTAAACAATACACCAAGGGCCAACAAGTAAACATACCAGTGGTCTAGCAGTAAACATTATAACGGGGGCCCAGCTGTAACATTATAACGGGGGCCCAGCTGTAAACATAACACCAAGGGCCCAGCTGTAAACAGTACACCAGGGGCCCAGCAGTAAACATTACACCAGGGGCCACCAGTAAACATTACACCAGGGGCCCAGCAGTAAACACTACACAGGGGCCCAGCAGTAAACATTACACCAGGGGCCCAGCAGTAAACACTACACCAGGGGCCCAGCAGTAAACATTACACCAGGTGACCAGGGGCCAAGCAGTAAGTTAACTCCATGATCTAATTAGAATCTAATACAAATGATAATGTTGAATGTGAAATCTCTATCAGGATGTTATTTTTTTTTTTATTCAGCCAATCACGTGAGGGGCGGAGACCACGGAGTTAGAGTCCAACCTGGAAGTAATGTCATTGTGGGGAGGAAGTTGTAAATTGTTGGAAGCCTGTGAGGCACTGAGGCACGTGAGGTTTGGTCCTGCTCCCCATGAAGACATTAGACACTTACCCAATAAAGAGACGCCAGGGCCCAGCAGTAAACATTCACACAGGAGTCCACAAGTAAACACTATACCGGCGGCCCAGCAGTAAACATTACCAGGCCACCAGTAAACAATACACCAAGGGCCAACCAGTAAACACTATACCAGGCCCAGCAGTAAACATTATACCAGGGGCCCAGCAGTAACACATACACCAGGAGCCCACAGTAAACACTATACCAGGGGCCCAGCATAAACATTATACCAGGGCCCAGCTGTAAACATTACACCAGGGGTCCAGCCCCAGCAATACATTACACTAGGGGCCCACCAGTAATATTATACCAGGGGCCCACCAGTAAACATTACACCAGGGGTCCACCAGTAACCATTACACCAGGGCCCCCAGTAAACATTATACCAGGGGCCCACTAGTACAAATTGCACCAGGGGTCCACCAGTAACATTACACCAGGGGACCACCAGTACAATTACACCAGGGGTCTAGCAGTAAACAGTACACCAAGGGCCAACCAGTAAACATTACCAAGGCCCAGCTGTAAACATACACCGGGGGGCCAGCAGTAACATTACACCAGGGGCCCAGCAGTAAACATTACACTAGGGCCACCAGTAAACATTACACCAGGGGCCCACCAGTAAACTTACACTAGGTGCCCACGCGTAAGCTTACACTAGGGGCCCACCAGAAAACATTACACCAGGTGACCAGGTGGAGCAGTAAGTTAACTCCATGATCTAATTAAATCTAAATACAATGATAATGTGAATGTGAAATCTCTTATCAGGATGTTATGTTTTTTTATTCAGCCAATCACAGCGGGGAGGAGACACAGGGGTTAGAGTCCAACCTGGAAGTAACATCATTGTGGGGAGGAAGTTGTAAATTGTTGGAAGACCTGTGAGGCACAGTGAGGCACAGTGAGGTTTGGTCCTGCTCCCCATGAGACATTAGACACTTACCCAAGAGACGAGATTCTAAGGTCATGTCGTGCTAAATGGACCACAAAGTCCCAGTGTGAGATGGACTGTGCCAGGTCTGTGTGTTGGAACTGCACCCTGGGGGAAATTAACCCTTCGATACACAGTTTACCTCCTACTTTCTATGTATTTTTTGTGGGTCCCTGTGATCCCATGTGTCCTATGTGCTACTGCCCACTGTGTGATTCCGTACCTTCCATCTCTGCTCCTATGATTCTCCTGCAGTGCTTGTCCATTCCAGAAACTGAAGAGTTGGAGCCTTCTCCTGGCCTGTGCGGGAGCTCTCCCTCATTCCGGATCCCTCTGCCCTGCAGTAAATTTAAACACAAACCCTATACACTGTAGGGGACCCCCAACCCTAAACCTAGGGTTAAACTTAAAATCCCCAGATAAATAGACTTACCTGACCTCGTCTCCCTCTACTAACCGGCAGATGCGTCTGTGATTGGCAGACTCAGCCAATCACATATGCGGCTGCTGGTTCGCCCCTTCTTCTCTTCCATTCCCAGAAGTATCAGTAGGTGTTCGGGTTTTTTCTCTTAATACACAATATGCTGGTTGCTAGTCTTTTGTCAACGTTTTGGTGAAATAAACGCCATTAGGACATATCCAAACAATAACGGAACATATCCTTTAATAACCCCCACCACACCCATTCTAAAAGATGCTCCCCTATGGGGAAGGCTAAATTGGACCCTCCCTCCAGGTATCAGGGCTACCTCTGATACAGCACAGTGACAGCACAGTGCCCCAATATAGTTTGGATATGTCCTTATGATGTCACTAAATAAAATGGGTGTATTACATTTTAGATTACTTGTGGTCCTCCACTATCCTAGTCTTACTCGAGTTGTGACTTCACTTCAGGTATTTAAAGGTTTTATCCCAACTGGATAGTTTATCCAGAAACCCCAAACACAGTCATAAATAGTGATGCCCTGGTCACATTAATTGTAAATGATCACTGATGTCCTCACCCTGGGTATTGTTAACTGAGGGGGTACTTTGCAGGGTTTAATTTCCCTTTAAAGCTTGGTACATTCTGCAAAGATCTTTAAAAGATGACAGAGAATCTTTTACATCAGGTTACACACAGTCCCGAGCGGTTTCTTTTATGGACTGACACTTTCCTTCATCCACGAAGACTCCGTATACTCAGTACAGGGGGTGGCCGTGGGAATTTCCCATCAGGTCCACGCGACCCCAAGGCTACGGTGAACGTTTCTTGGCCCCAGGAACACACACAACTGCGTTACACACTTTAACGATAAAACGATTCTGTGGGATCCGACGTGTGTACCTACCTTCAATTTTAACAAATCTGTCTGAATTACAGTGGTGAAATAACTGCTACTTACTCCCGGATTGTACCATGTGTGTCCTTACTCAGAGGGATAATCTTTCCCATTAAATGGGACCAGGATCATGACTAAATCCTGCCATACACACGGACGATATTTCACAAATCCCATCAAATCCCGCTGATGAATTTGGGGGCCAAAAACGCCGACTATGGCTGATGTCCAACCCGGGAGCTGATTTAAACATGAGCTCAGAGAACAAACAGCCACTTCCCTTGCGTTGCATGAGTGCAAACAGAAAACTTCACCCACACACAAAGAGCAGATGTAGAAAGTGAGTGTGTCAGGTGTCAGACTCACCGGCTGGACAGAAAAAAAAAACCACCCACAAGGATAATAAGTCACGGACACTATGACAACAAGGGATTTGAGATGGTGAGCCTTTAACAGCACGATACATTGCTAAAAGGGACTGAGAATCTAAACTTTACATGTAAGTCAACCTACATACATGGGAAGGTAAGTACCTAGTATAACCAGCCATTAACCAACTATCACTTAGAATAAGGTGTAATACCTATATTATTGTACGAGGGTCGATTGTATGTGTATGTGATGACATATGCCTTTATATATATATATATATATATATACTTTTAACAGGGAAACCGTGGAATTTAACAGTCGCTGAAGGGAAATGCCGACCCAAATGCAGTATTACAACTCCTCCCCCCTCATCACCGGGGTCCTCCAGCCTCAAACTGCACCCCACGGCTTTCGCAAAGTAGACCAAAGATGTCTATCCTGTGCCACTGTACCACGGATTCGACCAGCCACTGGTAGATGTCAGATCAAGGGGATCACGGGGTGACCAGTTGGGGCCACACAGGCAGTTGATTTATCTGAGAGTGGGAGTATTGCCATAGGGTGCGAGGTGCAATTGAAGTGAGGGTGATGTTTAGGATCGCAGTTTATCTGCTCAGGGTATAATAAGAAAAAATGTCTTCCGTGGTATGTTTATGTATCATCCATTGGCAGATCAAAACACAATTTATTAGAAATAAAATCTAAAAAAATCTAAAAAGGTCTCCCACCCCTTGTCACACATGGGTGTAATGACAAAAAATTCACATTTTCATGTGTTTTTTCCCTCTTCCCTATGAGCTTTCATTGAGTCCGTTATAAGCTACAGCAAGCAGTGCGTTATAAAACCGCAACGTAACGCATAAAGATGCAGTTGTATGAACGGTATTATGGCATTCCTATGTGAAATGAATGTCCTTGCTTTTTGCGTTACAGCAACACGTGATAAAATGCAATAAAACGGGTCTAGTGTGAACGAAGCCTACCATATGTTAAAACATAAACTGTTGTCCCACTACCTATAAACTCTTTCTATTGGACAGACACCAGCTGTTCGTAAGCACATGACCAGAGCGGACCTGGCTTTGATTGGTCTGTCCGGTACGTTTTAGGAAGTGAAAACCACATTTTATTTTTACTGTCCAATAATTTTGGGTTTACATAGACCTTCCCCATGGATAACAGCTACTAAGAAATCAACTCCTGTTCCATTCCGTATTTCTCACTTCTGTCTGTGGCTACCTTACAGGGCAAAAGGGGACAGTAATAGGCAGTGCAGACTGTTGGTACTCAAAAAATTGTTTTGCATTGGACTTCCCCTTTAATACGGGAAGGCTCAATTGGACCCTCCCTCCAGGTATCAAGGGCTACCTCTGTATACAGCACAGTGACAGCACAGTGCCCCAATATAGTTTGGATATGTCCTTATGATGGTCACTAAATAAATGGGTGATTACATTTTAGATTACTTGTGGTCCTCCACTATCCTAGTCTTACTCGAGTTGTGACTTCACTTCAGGTATTTAAAGGGTTATTCCCAACTGGTAAAGTTTATCCAGAAACCCCAAAACACAGTCAATAAATAGTGATGCCGGGTCCACATTAATTGTGAAATGATCACTGATGTCCTCACCCTGGGTATTGTTAACTGAGGGGGGTACTTTGCGGGTTTAATTTCCTTTAAAGCTGGTACATTCTGCAAAGATCTTTAAAAGATGACAGAGAATCTTTTACATCAGGTTACACACAGTCCCGAGCGGTTTCTTTTATGGACTGACACATTTCCTTCATCCACGAAGACTCCGTATACTTCAGTACAGGGGGGTGGCCGTGGGAAATTTCCTCAGGTCCACGCGACCCCAAGGCTGACGGTGAACGTTCTTGGGCCCCAGGAACACACACAACTGCGTTACACACTTTAACGATAAAGGAACGATTCTGTGGATCCGACGTGGTACCTACCTTCAATTATACAAATCTGTCTGAATTATCAGTGGTGAAATAAACTGCTACTACTCCCTGATTGTACCATGTGTGTCCTTACTCAGAGGGAGATAATCTTTCCCATTAAATGGGACCAGGGATCATGACTAAATCCTGCCATACCACGGCGATATTTCACAAATCCCATCAAATCCCGCTGATGGAATTTGGGGGCCAAAAACGCCGACTATGATGCTGATTCCAACCCGGGAGCTGAATTTAAAGCATGGAGCTCAGAGAACCAAACAGCCATTCCCTTGCGTTGTCTGAGGCACAGGTGTAACAAACAGAAAACTTCACCACACACAAAGAGCAGATTGTAGAAAGTGAGTGTGTCAGTGTCAGACTCACCGGCTGGACAAAAAAAAAAACCACCACAAGGATAAATAGTCACGGACACTATGACAACAAGGGATTTGAGATGGTGAGTCCTTTAACAGCACGATACATTGCTAAAAGGGACTGAGAATCTAAACTTTACATGTAAGTCAACCTACACATGGGAAGGTAAGTACCTAGTATAACCAGCCATTAAACCAACTATCACTTAGAATAAGGTGTAAATACCTATAGAGTTGTACGAGGGTCGATGTATGTGTATGTGATGACTATATGCCTTTATATATAATATATAATATATATATACTTTTAACAGGAAACCGTGAGGAATTTAAAGCTGAAGGGAAATGCGACCCTCACTCTTCACTCCCCTCCCACTCCTCCCTCCCTTCCTTCCCCCCCTCATCCTCCTAACCGCTCCCTCCCGTCCTTTTCTTTCACCTCTCCCTCCACTCTTTATACATCTCTCTCCCTTATCTCCTCTCCACCTCCGCTCGCTTTTCTTGTTCTCTAATCCGCCATTCTGGACCCTTCATATAACACCAGATACACTCCATCCAGGTACTATCGCCTATCTTTTCCCCCCCCACCTCCCCCCTATCCCCCTCCCACCAACTTTCATTACTCTTATCCCCTCTCTCCCCCCCTTCTCCCCTCACTCTTTTCCCACTCTCCTTTCTCCCCCTTCTCCCTGTTTCTCCCCTTCTTCCCTCCTCATATTTATATGTCCACTCCCCCCTTCCTCCCCTTCCTCCTTCTTCTCTCTTCTTCACATCTCCCCCTTACCTCCCGTTTTTCCTTCCCCTCCCTTACCTTTCGCCCCGTTTTTTTTTCCCTCCTTTCCCCCCCCCTTTCCCCCCCCCCCCCCCCTCATTCCCCCCCCTCACCACCCCCCCCTTTTCCCCCCCCCCCCCTTTTTTCCACCCCCCCCCCACCATCAATGTATAGTCTATTAAGATTAATCCTCACCCACTCCATCACCGGCCGGTCCCTCCAGCATCCCAACACGGCACCACCATCGCGTCGTTCGGGCAAAGTGATCTTAGACCACATGAGATGTCTATCATTAGTTGCCCCATCGTTACCACGGATTCGACCAGCCTACTGGTAGATGTCAGATACAATGGGATCCACGGGTCTGTGACCATGTTAGGGGCAAATCACGGCAGCCTGATTTCTCTGACCCCCTGCTCCTTTTCGAGTTGGGAGTACTTGCCACTAGTGGCTGGGTGAGAGGTGCAATGACCAGTGACCGGGTGAGTTTTCGGATCGCAGTGTATCTGATCAGCCCGGTTCTTTAATAAGAAAAACAAGTCTTCCGGCGTCAGGGTTATTGTATTATCCATTGGCAGATAAACAACCTTCGTTTACGAATTTTAAAATCTCACAAATCTCACATATCAGGTCGACACACCTTGTCACAAGGGTGTTGTAATGACAAAAAAATTCCCATTTCTCATGTCCGTTTCTTTCCCCTCTATCTCCTATGAGCGTTCTTGAGTCCGTTCATACAGTTACGCCAACGCTAGTCTGCCCGTTTATACAAATCTGACGCAACGTCACGCATTAAAGATGCCAGTTGCTCTTTTATGAACGTATTATGGCATGCCTATGTGAAATGACCATGTACTGTGCTTTGTGAGTTACAGCAAACGTGGATCAAAATGCAAATAAAAACGGGGTTGCTGAAGAGAGCCCCTTAACAATAGTTAGAAACATAAACATGGTTCCAACAACCATAAATCTTCTTTTATTTGGCCACACGGACACAAGCTGTTCGGAATTTTTCTTTTTTTTAAGCACACTGACAAGAGCGGCACTGGCATTTGATTGGTCTCGTCTCGGTCACGTTTTAGGAGTGAAAACATTTTTTTTTACTGTCCAATAATTTGGGTTTACATAGCCGGACACTCCCTGGATAACGATGTCTACTACAGGAACCAAACTCCTAGTCTACCATTCCGTATTCTCATTCTGCTATGTTGCTATCTTACACGGGCACACAAGGGGACAGGAACTAGGAAGTGCGACTGACTGGCTTACTCAAAAAAAATCATTGTGTTGCATGGGAATTTATCACAATTTTAAATACACCCCTAAATAAATCCTCCAATTGTAGCCGATAATCTCCCCCAGCACTCCCTGCATATTTAGGGTTTCAATTCGAGATTCTATCAGCCTCACGCCCGCGCGAACACCAACCATCTGGAATCCGACCGAAGTAAATCTGGGGAAGGACCAACCTCTCTGCGTTGATATAAGGTCAGCCTGAATCACAGGCCAGTGGAGTCTGCGTTGAGCAGGCCCGAGCACTTGCCAGTTAATAACAAAGGGAGCACATAGTTATAGAGATAAGCTATTACATCCTTAATCGTCACAATATTTACTAATAACAATGGTTCTTTATATTGATTCCACTGTGTCATCCCTCCTTCCTTCCTGGTATCGGTGACCATACCCCGCGCATTCCAGCCCTCCAGCATGAAGTAGACACCCTATCACAACATCCACCAGTATCATTAGAACGGACTTTGTTTTCTCGGCCCCAATTTAGTAATAGTTGTTTTCCTTACCCTATGGTTTATACTGCTCAGCTTTTTTCTAGTTAAAGGACCGCTATAGAGGTTGTGATGGTATCAGTGTCTCTCTCCAGACACCGAAAGACAATAGTGTTATAAACCACTCAGTTGAGAATGGGCTATCCCATTTGCGCGGCATAGGAGAAACAGTGTTTTGCCGCCTAAACCAGAGCCCCAAGTGATTTTGTCTCGGTACAAATGGGCACCAGAAAAGTGCTTTGTTATTTTCTATGATAACCAACAGACCCAGTGTGCAGGACAGTTCGACCTTGGCACTCTACCTCCAAGACAAGTGATAAAACAGATCTCTCCTGCTGAGGATAATGGTACCAGGACCCCTGCGGGCCACCAACTCTATGCGTACTCCCGGTACTGGTAATGTGATCACATTCTGTTGCCCAGGGGTGCTCCTAAATGTTTTTTAGTGGATCCCCCACTCATCCCCATGAACAAGGACTGAACAACCAAAGTATCTCACCTACCCTAACCCCCTGGGCCACCAACGCCCCACCCAGTGGTCCCCGCTTTTTTGTTGTGAAAATGTAGGTTATAGAAAGGACAACATATACTTATATTAAGCACCCACAATATAGAGGATGGTCGGACCGAGCCGGAGGGAGCACACGGGGGGGCGGGGCAGGGTGCAGGTGGACCCGAGCAGCGCGGAGAGGCAGAAGATAAGATCCGAACCCGCCGCACCCACCACCAGGGGCTCGCTCCCCCCCCCCCCACTGACCCCTACCTGCCCACAAACACCCACAGCACCAACCCAACAACCCCAAAGAGATGTATATTCACAACATATACAACACTACAATCCAACACCCTATAATCAACAACTCTACACTTCCCCTCTTTGGTTTCAACATCCCAAAGGTTCCTCACCCCAAACATCCCCGATTTCACACATATACCCCATTAGAAAAAATAATCCCTCAACCTCCAACAACAATTTATCGCCATCACAAATACTCCCATTCCCTCACATCAAA
Source organism: Hymenochirus boettgeri (assembly GCA_019447015.1). Lineage (NCBI taxonomy): Eukaryota > Metazoa > Chordata > Amphibia > Anura > Pipidae > Hymenochirus > Hymenochirus boettgeri. Next base: position 403,561,893 of record CM033469.1, on the reverse strand, counting down.
TACCTCACCACAAAACACCCCCCCTCCCCCCTTCCACCGTACCCCATCTCCAACCTTGGACTCCCCCAGGCCCCCCCTGCGCAGTTAGACCCTGAAGCCACCTAACTCTATGGGATACATAACTTACTTTCATAAGACATGGATAGCACACCCCATGAGATTTGTTCGTGATTTTTTATCCTGTTGTATCCAGGCAAGAAAATTACCAGCGTGACCCACAAGCCCAGTGGAATTCGTACAGATCACATGCACTGGATACCTGCCCCTGTATCCACATTACAGATCATATGATTATGCCCCATTGTATGACCTTTTATGACAACAAGGTCTCGGATTGACCCAGTGAATATCCCCAGGCCACCCATCGTCGCCGGGTACAGTGCTCTAAAACTTGTTAAAGGGGACCACGTTCCCTAGAGCTAGAACCCTGTAATACAATCTCCATATCTACTGAGAACTTGGCTGTACCTCACCACACCAGTCAATAAGTATATAACTGTATGCATAAAAATAATATACAGAAATAGATTCCTTAGCACAACTCGATACATATGGGTTGTTCTGTTATGTGTCCTGTGGCTTAGCACCTCCACCTTTCTCTATACTTACCCTAAATGAGTCCCCTATTATATATAATCCTTTACGGTATATAGTAAAATATAGTCATAGATATCCTATAAATTAAAAACTTTGTTACTTGGTTGTTAGCCTTTATCGCTTATTGTATACGCCAGTGTTCTATCTTATTCATCGTTATAATCAGGTTTATCTATGTCATCTGTTAAATCAGTGTTTAGCCATCGTCATTAGTCTGTAATACCTGTTAGCAATATCTCAGTTATAATCAGTGCTTAGCTATTCATTAGTTACTAATCAGTTGTGTTGTAGCTATTCTGTTCAGTCCTCGTTTATCAATCCCAATTGTTTAGCCACAGTAATCCTCCCCCGTTTATTAAGCAGTGATTAGCTATGTCATTAGTTATATCAGTGTCTTAAGTAATGTCATTGGATATCCAGGCCCTTTCAGCCATTGTCATCAGTTATAATCCCTCAGTGACTTACGATAGGTTCATTAGTTATAATCCCGTGTACAGCCCTCAGTCATTACGTTATTTACTCCCTGGTTAGCAATGGTTCATCAACGTTATATTTACTCACGGTTTAGCTATGTCGTAGTATAATCCAGTGTCATAGCTATGTCATAGTTATTATCCTTCTGTTTATGCAAATCGTCACTCAGGAAATACAGTTGTCTCCTTAGCTATTTGTCTTAGTTATAATCAGTGTGTTAGCTTGTCCTGTCCCATTCGTCTACTACATCCCTGTTAGCATTTGGAATCAGTTTATAATTCCCTGTTTGCAATGTCACAGGTATAATAAGGGTCTAGCTATGTCATCAAGTTATCCAATCAGTGTTTTCGCTATGTATAGGTTACTAACTCTCCAATATAGTTTGGATATGTCCTTATGATGGTCACTAAATAAAATGGGTGTATTACATTTTAGATTACTTGTGGTCCTCCACTATCCTAGTCTTACTCGAGTTGTGACTTCACTTCACTAATGTTGGAACGCATCCAAAAAATATGAAATGGTAACCAACATTGGAGAAGATGTAACACTGGACAAACCAACGCCAGCATACATCCAATGCCTCAGTAATATAGCCCTAAATCATGCATTATCAGGGCAAGCCAGCACAACAATTTAATGAGCCCACCCTCCAGACAATCAAACAAGCCAACAAAACACTGAGAAGTCCTGGTAGTCATTGCTATAATTTTGAAATGATCCCGCATCCTCCCTGGGTCCTAAACCTCTAAGCCGACCGCACAGTATATCCAGTCAGTCCACATATATGGGAAGTCCAACTCAGCTCAGCCCATCTTACCAGTCATCTGAATCTAGCCCAAGAAGAATAGTTGTTGCCACCAATTCACCTCAGTCTGACACCAGCAATAACACCAGCATGATGTATTACTCAGTCAGGAGAAATACATCATGGGAAAGTAGGGCCTCATAACAACACCACCCGCTAAACATAATCAGGCCAGCTGTGATGGACATCAGCATGGCCAGTAGACAATTCAAATCATAGCTTCTTAAAGACAGATTCTTTACCATACACGGCTCCTGTCCAGTACCCAATCCCTTAGACATCTTGATTTAGAAAACACTCAGATTGACTTTGCAGCAATTATAGATGACCCCGATCATTCTTCATTGATGCCTGAGAATACAAGACCCAGTGGACTAACAGGACTTTCCCAGGATACCTCGCACTTGAGCACATTAGAAACTCTCATCTCGTTGTTCCAAACTGGCAGTGGGAACCTCAACTCAATGCTTACTCTTAGCTGGGGAGAATAAGTTCCTTAACACCATCTCTTGAGTCCTTAAGCATTTACATGCAACTTGAATATATTGACAACTGCCCTTGATCAGACTGATCATCCATGGTGCAGAGCTGTTTCACACATTTTATTTCTATGGTGTCATTCTGTGCTTAATAGTGCGGATAATGTTTTGAGGCACAGGAATGCACTTTTTCATCTACTCTGCTATATGCACGTTTTAACATTCATGGCCATGCCATTGTACATTTTCGGTACGTTTTCCATTGTGCTACCTTTTCTTTTTATATATTGCTCAAAATTCCATATTGTTTAATAACAGCAACCAGGACAGGTTACCTGCTTGGTTAAAGTAAGTTAGATTTGCTTAAATAATGGTAATGATAGACTAACTTGTCAGATTACAGCTTTATGAAACCAGTAAAAGCCTTTCTCTTCCTTTTATTAAATTATAAAACGAATCAGTCAGCCAAGATAAATAATTGGGAATGTAACATGGTTTGCTGTTTGTAACTATAACTGTCTAGAGTTTATTAGTTAGGACTAAGTCCCTATGTGCTTTCTATCCGTGTTTCTGTCCGCTTGGATTTTTCCAATCTGCAATGACACTTTAATTTTTAATGGAAATTGCAGGAACCAGTTCTCACTATGTGCGTCGCATTTTGCACGTGTGCACGACTTTTGGTCCGTTTGTGTCCATTCCTGTCTGCTTTGCGCTTCAATTCAAGTCCTACGGGAACGCAGAAAACATGGACAAGCGTTACACAAGCAAACACAAATGCATTATTAATCGTTTTACCCAGAGTAGTAAATAGTAACACTGACAAGAGGACACAATGCAAACGCAAGAGAACTGCGTTTTTTCATCCGATGCAGTGGGACCTTAGCATAACATTTATTTTACAACTCAGCTCATCACTTTAAAATACCACCGGTTTGGAAATTTCGAAATAGAAAACAATTTGAGAAAAACAGATTTCTACCTCCCGTTTATGCTGACACATTTAATTGTTTACTTAAAAGCAAGATTTGTCATATAATCTTTCCAGGCAAATGTATATGTTAAGAACCTGCCAATTAAGTAGTCTGCGTATGACAGGTGTTTATGGGAATCCATATGCACGGCACATGTGCAGCAATCAGGTGATTTAACTGCCGTAAATCAAAAAGCTATCTGATTGGTTGCTGCAATAAGCACACACAAATCTTTGCAACTCAAGACCATAGTCTCTTAAAGTAAAGGCTTTGTAATACATCAGAATGTTGTCTATATCAATCCACTCATAGCAAATTACAATCTGTGAGATGTTTATTGTAATGGCACTAGCCACTAAAATTAACTGCTGGATGGTTATGGGCTCCCTATATTCTTTTTACTCCTCTCCACTTACTTTTTAATTCATTAAAAATGACCGTATAAAATACCAAAGAGCCACATTTCCTAATAAATTAAAAAGGAAAGAAAAAATACCTTTTAGTTGATATAATTATAATATTAAATTAGAAGCAGTACTGTGTGAACAATTGGTTCTTTATATTTCTACAGCACAAAGGATGTTTTATGTAAAAAGGAAATGTTTATTTTTGAACGATTCACAACCTTTGTAAATCTCCCTTCACTGTTTTGTACAGCGTGTATTTTATATGGAATCCATTTTGCTATCTTTTTTCATAAAACAATAAATTGTTCTTTTCCTAATTTTATTTGGCTACAAGATAAAACTGAATGGCTGAATATGCATAAATCTAATTTATGTTTTTATTACGATGGATCCCTTTAGCAGGTAGATTTGGTTAATGAATTAAAATCAGTGGCATAACAATAGTCTGGGCCCGCAATGGAGCGGGGGCCGTGGGTTAAGAGGGCCCACATCCCCTTCCCAAACGACCAGCTGGTGTCAGTTTTTTGAAGACCAGCAGATTGCACGTATCTTTACTGCATTCGCACAATTAACTGTTTAAAACAGCTGATTGCATAGCCTCAGGGAGGGCTTGCAGTTACACAGCTGTTAAAATGCCATATTTAAAAGAACCAGAATTACATATGTCAAACAAAAAAAGTTGTTATTGCTGTGATATTGTTATTTCCATTAACAGTGTTTACTAAACATACATGATAGGCAATGCAGTTTGAGGACAATACTATAGACACCTATTTACCTACAGCATATATACTGACAATTGACAACATACCTATGTACTGAGGCGCAGGGGGAACACAGAATTTCATATTAAGGATTCCTTAAGGGTTTTCATTGGCGATGTGCACCAAAATGTTAGCCATGTTAATGTTGGGACTGTCATACAGAATCTGGGACTATCACTTCCTGAAGTAGGGGAGGGAAATGATGTTGATTATTATGCCATGATTCTTCCACTTTAACATTGCATTGTATCTAATTGGTGTTTTATAGGATAAGTACACTGTAAAAGCAAGTTAAGTTTAATTGTAAGCTGCAGCTTTAAAAAACCTTTTCCCACCATTTTTTTTCTAGGACCCTCCTGAACCTACCAGAACCTACCTGTGCTGCTGTAAAGTTGCTAAAATCTTGGATGTGTAGTGAAAACTGTTGTGCTCCCCTCCTCCGAGACTTGCTGGCTCCCCCTTCTTCTGTAGCCTCCGTCACTTCTTCTGTATCTACATCATGGTGCACGGCACATGGATACACCCACATGGATACGGACCACATGATCGCAGCCTTCACTGCATATCCAAGATGTCAGCAACTTTACAGCAGCACAGGTAGGCTAAGGAAAGGCCAAGGGGGGGGGGAAAGGTTGGGTTTTTTAAAGCTACAGCTTACAATTAAACTTAACGGGCTATTACAGTGTACTTATCCTTTAATCTTCCTTAGGCATCAAAGAATGATTGTGTGGCAGACAATAGGTGTCTAACCTCTCCCAACCTCTATTCAGACTTGGTTTCTTTATTTTGATATACATTGCTTCCTTTACACCTCTTCTATACCAGTATTGTTCTTTGGACAAGAGCAATATCTTTCAACTAACTTCAAGTTTTTTCATTTACCTTGTTAATTTTTTCCCCTGTCATTTCTAAATAGTGGATGTTATCGCTTTTTCCAGTCTAACTTTATCATATAGTTTCCTCCGACTGAATTTCAGTGATATCTCATGCTAGATCTCATTCTAGCTGGGTCAGTGTGTCAGGGCTTAATTGGGAAATTAACAATATATCTAGGAGACTGTGGCAGATTAAAGCAATCTTGTGGAGCTTGTGAAAGGTTGAGCCTAAACACTTGTGAAATATACATATTACAAGGCCGTGTAGCAGTTAAAGGGGATCTGTGGTCTCCAAACCTTCCTACCTTTAAAACGAGCCATCAGCCACCTCTCTACGTCCTCCACAGCCTAAGATATAAAGAAAATACTGACCAGAAAGTTAATGGGTGGGAGGCTGACATGTGACATTCCTATGGCTTCTCCTCCACCTTGCCGCCAGCAAGCATAGCCTCAGACTTCAGTGACAGGACAGGAGACAGGAAGTCCCTCCCTCCCTGCTGTGTGAAGACTCCCACAGAGAAGTAAGAATCTCCAGCCCTACTTCCCACTATGTGAAAAAAGCCTCTTCACATAGAGTTCTTACTCTGCCTGAAAAGGCTGTTTTCACACAGTTTTTTGTAGGGGGGGACTGAGCATACCATGGCACCCTCGAGTGGGCAGGGCCATAGCACCTGTTAGTGGGTGGGGCTAAGGAACCCATGGGGTGGCGGGGCCACATGGGGCTGGAAGGGAAGGGCCTTCCTGCAAAAGGAGGGCCATGCGTTCATGGTGGAGGGACCAGTGGACTGCAAGTGGAGGGGGGCTCAAGGGGGAGGAGACACAGGGCAGATTGACTGTCATCCACTGACATGGCTTCAGAGCAGGAAGCAGGAAGTGCAGTGGACCTGGTGATGCTTCTGCCATATCACACCACAAATGTAAATATCTTTAAAACTATGCAAAATAACAATGAAAATTAATTTAAAATTCTCAGGAAGCAATTCCTATCAATTTACCTAAAGTCTTTTTGGACCACGTTACACTTTAATAATGATATAATGTATGACTACATTGAAATCAATACAACCTGCATCATGCTTCTAATGTAAATATGTGTAAATGCCAACTAGCTATTGTGCATGTAGATTTTGTGTTTGTGTCTATAGAAAGGTGACATTTGGGTTGCTAGATCATTCGTTCTATTAGGGACACTTTAATAAATGTAAGTCTGTCAGTCTGTCCCAAGCTCTACAAGATTGCTTTCATCTGCCACATTATCCTAGCTATGGCTTCAATCTGTCACAGTCTCTCACAGATGTATTCCCTTTATATTACCCCTTTATTAGATATAGAAACATTATGTAACGAGCTGCAGAGAGTACATAGTGACCCAGGGTTGCCAGATTTATTTTCGCCCAAGCGGAGGGAGTGTAGCTGTGATTTCAAGGGGTGTGGCAGTGACACCAGGGGCAGGGTAATGAAGTCGGGGCCCAGATAGCAAGGAGCTATTGTTAAACGTTGAGATGTGGTCAGAATGGTCAGTGTTAGATTGAACATTGAACCAGTATTGACTTTTGGTTCATTATCAACATTGAGATCTGATTGTTAAATAACATTGATTCCACATTAATAAATGGTGAGTTTTTTCAACATTGAAAACGATATGTTGAGCCAACATTGATATTAGGAAAAATCTCAACATTAACTGCTGTGGCACATACGGTGTCTTTTTTTTAAATGGTCCCTTGTTTTTTAATTGCCCCAACCCTACCACTTCATTACATACATTTCTAACTAGATATAAAAGGAAGTTCAGTGCAAAAAATATGCTTTTAAGAAAAAGAGCAGTAATTTTCAATCCTAATGAGCTTAACCTGCCCATTCAATATTTTGTCTGTGTATAAAGAAATGCAACTAATACTGACTTCCTGTTTGCAGGACCCCTAATAGAGACCGTTATGGTCTTGCCCTTGACCCAGCCCCTGGGTTGATTCAGTTGCTCAGTGGATCTGAGCATATTTGACCCATCCAACACAATCAGTAGAAATTACTGTTAAGAACATTCAAAGGAAGTGGTGGCATCCTGGAAGAAAAGAACGTTAGAACCTGAAATGTAAGCTCACTATTGTCAACAGCAGGGACAGCAAGGGTATGAAATTAACCGTTTTTCAAAACGGGAGCGAATATGTAGAATAAGTAGGTGATGCATATACAAACCAATAATTTTTATAAAATTTATATTTTACATTGAACTTCCCTTAATGATAAATATGCCCCCACTTCTCCTTTTCTGGCAGAGGTGTGCCAGTATAGGTGCAATAATTACCTTAATGTTTAAAGGCGAGAAGAGAAAAAAAAGAGAAAAGGCGCTTGCCTGGAGATATGTAATACGTGTAAAGTAAATTAAGGGTCTACATTAAACTATCTGGGGCATTGTTGATCAACAGAGCATGTCAGAGGACCCTCCCTATTACCGTCCATCCCCTGCCTTTAGTGCTTGAACTTGCTGGCTTCCCCCCTCCACTGTAATCATATTTTATCACTGCCCCCACAAATTTTCAAATCTCCAACATGGTCAAAGAAAGCGTGGCTGTTTGACACACAGGTGATGTCAATGCGTGTGGCAGATATAACCCAGCCAAATCTTGCAGGATTTGGCTGTTTATATCTGCCGCTCATGATGACATCACTGGGGCACGCACACTAACGTCACGACCGAATGGGAGGTGCGCACGTGCGAAACAGCCACGCTGTTCATGACCAAGTGGATGGTGGAGAGTTGGAAATCTCATGGGGGAAGTGCTAAAAATGTGATTGCAGTGGAGGGAAGCCATCAAGAGTCAAGCACTAAAGGTAGGTTTGAAAGGGTAATAGGGCAAAAACACATCTTTATATTTAAAGCTCTATCCAGTAAGAAAGGTGTGAAAACAGTAAAAATTATGTAACTGACTTCCATTGGACATGTGACGGCAGGTTCATTGCATAGTTTCGAAAAAAGCTGGATGAGTTTCTGAAAATAAGGAATGTTGCGGTATGGTACATAAGTAGAGTTGATCCCGGGATATTTCCAATTGCTACTTGGAGTCAGGAAGGAATTTTTCCCCTTCATAATTCTTGGTGGTTTTTCTGCCTTCCTTTGGATCAGCTGTTAGGCAGGAAATGTGGGTATTGCTGATAGATTGGACTGGATGGGCGTATTTTTATTTAACCCAAATACTATATTATACTATAATGGTTTAGTGTTGGTTTAATACTGAATTGTTTGTGTACACAGAGCTACTGTATCTATCAAGAGCTGCAACATAAAATTCTCATTTTTAATCAAACTAAACATTTCGCTTTTTTATTTAGGTTTAGCTGAGGCCCCACTACAATGCACCAAGTGAGTGCAAATCATGCACGTTATTGCACGTGATTGTGTGTGCGATTCTGGTACATTGTCGCACGTTGTTCCGCGTTTGTGCATCTGATTTTACTATTTAACATTATAGAAACACATGCGTTTTGCGCATGAGATTTTGGTTAAAATTGAAAATTCAGGAGGCAAAAATTCCAGCGATTTCCAATGCGCATGTGATTGCACATGCGTCTGTGTGCACCATTTTTTTTAAACAATGCATGTGTTTTTGTAAAGTTAAATTACAAAAACGCATGCACAAACACGTAACAACGCACACGCAGTCGCATGTGATAAGTTTACCATTTTGCGTGCATGGTGCATTGTAGTGTGGCCTCAGCCTAAAGGAGAACCAATGACAAAATGACCAGCGTGAGGGTGTAGTCAGACCAGATGGGCCAACCAATGGAGGACAGCAACTTTATTTCCAGATCACCTGTAGGATGCTCTTAATAAATGTAGGTACAGGGCTGCACTGATTGCATAAACTGCTGCCTCAGTCTTGCTGCATGTGTTTTTAATAGGCTTCCTGTTTTCAGTCTCATAATGATACCAGTCTCACACACCCACTCTCTCACACCCAGACAGGTCAAAGTCTCACACGATAGACACTGACAGCTGCCACACAGACCTCTCACACCCAGATAGGTCACAGTCTCTCAAAGATACACTGCCTCACAGACACGCCTCACACACATATCCACCCATAACAGGTGGCTCCTACAGCTCTACTAAATCCTGCTGCCTTTCTCTGTTCTGTGCCTTTTACTTGCAGCCATCAATAAGGTCCCGCCCCTGCACACTCTTAGCTTCAATCTGATTGGCTGCTCATCTTTAATTGGTTGCTATTAGCTCCTTGGCACCTCCTTGGTTACTGGTATCGCATCTCTTATTTCTTCAGCCAATCTGTGCGTCCAGCCTCAAGCTTCAAATTCAGACTGACACAGAAGTTTTATTTGTCAGGAAGGAGACATCCCAGACAGACAAGGGGTCAATTTATATTTAATACCGAATACTGAATATTACAATGAAGACAGGGGAGAGTGTCCATGTCTGTCTGTACACAGGGGCAGGGCCATTGTTAGACATAACCACCTAGATAAAGTGCTAGGCCACCTATGTTAAACCAGGGTGCCCAGTGTTTTCTCCAGGGGCACTTCTAGGATTTTTGCTGCCTGAGCAAATATTTGAGTGAGCCCTTGATTATTATTTCCAGGCCGACACGATGCACGCCGCCCTGTGTTAATTGGGTGTGGCCGTGGTTTGTTGGTAAAATTTTACAATTTTGAACTTCCTATCACACATGTATTTTAACAGTTCCTCAGACAGTCAATAATGTAAATTCATATAAACAGATATTACATCCCTTCTCAAACGCTTGTGTTGCCACAACCATATTGCTCCTTTCAGGTTTTGTTGCTCAAAACAAAATACTTATTTTATACCCTGTGCTTACAGGTTGGTTCCACTGTTGCATCCTGGGCCTAGGCCTCATTGCTCCCACCTACCAGCACATCTGAACCTTCTCTATCCAGGCCCAGATATAGATGATGCAGCCCTCTGGAGGCACACACAGGCCTACCCCTCCAGGACAACATTCCACAGTGGGGGCTCAACCATCAGCCTGGGGGGCTCCCAGGGTCCCAAATCCCCATATACCTGAAGCATGGGCAAACCGCCTCAAACCAGAAGGGGGCTTAGTGCCCCACGAAACGTTGGGCTTTCTGTCATGTCAATAGACATGGTTGTCAACAGGTTTAACCCTATATTCACTATATTCACCTGCTCTCAGTGTGCCGTGTGGCACTACTTCTACTGGCGGCCGCAGTGACACCGCCCGGTGTCAGCAACATCAGCAGAGTTGGTGTCGCCGGCTGAGAAGAAAGAAGACTTTGGATCAAAAACATTTTAGGATTTTCGAAAAAGGCCCGCGGAAACCCAGAAGCGCGCATGTGTGCTACTTTCATTTTTTTGCTGTTCTTCCCATGGGATGTGTTCTCTGGACCACTTCCCTGGTCCCAGAGACATTTACAGTAAGTTACCACTGCTATTTAAAAAGTTTTCCGTTTTTTCCCCCCATTATTTTAAGGCGGATTCGCAATTTTCGGAAGTTCGGCCATCTCTACTCACCATTAGGCCCAGCGATCAAGGAGACACATTAAGTAGCCATATGGTTTTAGAGAACGGCCTCACCTACTAATGCAGACATTTTTACTCGGTACCATTACAAAAAGAAAGAACTTGGTTTATTTGAATATCCTTTAGTTAAACCAATACAATTTTTATGCAGAATGACATACCAACAAGTGTCCTGCTCGGGTCCTAATGTTCAGACCTGTACCCATTTTGCAGGTGGGTTCTTTAAGCATCCACTTTGTTGGTTGGTTTCTTTACAGCACCTAAAATTAAACAGACCTGTAACCCGACCCACTCATACCTCACCGCACCCAGGTCACGGAATCGACTCATTCAGGACTCTAATTATTACCCATCTCTCCTTTTTGTTTTAAAATTTGCATTCAAAAACTCATAATCTGAATATATCTGATTTTTTTGTATTGTGGTCCCTTGAAGTGGCATTAGGCATAAACTTGCCAGGTTTATTCTGCTGGCAAGTTTCGGTGGAATTTTTGCCAGTCTAAACTATTGATTCCAACTTTAGTTTTGATGACTTAAATTGTGATGGCAAAACCAAACAAGGTTCTTCATATGGGCTATATTGGTATTTAGCATAATTTTATTAGGTTTACTTATCATTGGCAAGATTATATCGGTAAACACTGTATCTGCAGTTTTATACCCAGTGTTAAAATAAGACTTTCTGTGATCAATAAGTTTGGTTGTACATTGTAAGCAACATGTATGAATCATAGGCGAGATCGCTGTCTATGTCCTAAAATAGAACAAAGTAAAGTCAGCAGCATCAACTCTGTAACATACAAGGTGGTGAAATACCTAGCCACATCTTGGAGCTCTTGGTTGGAGTTCTAAACTCACATCTAGAACTCCCAGATTTTAACTAAGACTTGGTGCAGAAAAAACTATGGTATCTTATTATGTGACATCCCTCTTCACCTGTATACCCACCAAGGAGGCTGTTGAAATGTGAGAAAATGGCTGTGCCAAGACAATGTCCTCACACCAGAACAGATCTTAACCCAGAACAGATGTGTTCCCCTACCGGACTTATGCTTGAATATCACATATTCAAATATAAGGATAAGTTCTACAAGCAAACCATGGATGTGATATGGGATCTCCAGTTTTCACCCATTGTGGCAAATGTGGAGGAAGTGGAAAAACAGGCTCTTTATATCTTCAGGAACATTGCACCCGCCACTGTTCATACTTGGATGACTCTTGGGTTAAAATCCACCAGAAGGAAGTACAAACCTTAAAGAACACATCAATGCTGTAGACCAGAACATCAAATTTACAAGGGAATAGGTACAAAACAACACCTAGCTTTGGACTGCTTGGTAGAAGTCAGGGAAACCAACCCACATTGACAGTATTTAATATTTTACTCTACAACCCTTAGATCACAAGCTGGGTGTCATCAGACCCAGCAACACAGAGCAGAGAACATCCCCACTAGCACGAGGCGAAGGCTAAAGAAAAAACATCTCAGAGGAGCCCTTAAAACTTGGAGATATCCGGACTGGGCCTTTGTTAAAAGAGGTAGAAGGAAGAAAGAGCACAAATACCAACAGTGAGTGGGAAAAGAAGACAGGAAAGAACATTGTCATCATATATGTTGCAGGGGTTTCCAAGAAATAATTTAATTAATTATAAATTTACAACAAACATTATATCCATGTCTGTTTTAAACCAAACAATACACTGAGCAGCAACTATATATTTATATATAATAGTTCATACTTGCCTTATAATAGACTTCTAATTTATATAATGTAAATGTATAGTATAGTATTTGAGGTGAATAAAGACACATGTCCATCTATTCCAACCTACTCAGCAATAACCACATTTCCTGCCTTACAGTTTATTCAGAGGAAGGCAGAATAAACCCTATGAAGGGGGGGAGATTATTTTCTGACTCCAAGTAGAAATATCCCTGGATCATCTACACATATATGTATCATTAGCTGCCTTATTGCAGTATAATGTAGTACAGGTCTAAATAAATTGGGAAGCTGATCAGTCCTATGCACACTAGTGCATCCAACAAGTTGCCGCGAGTGAACAATATCATAAAAAAGTAAGAACTTTTATTGAATAACCCTGTATAAACCTAGCAAAGTCGAGGTTTTGGAACACTAAAACCTAGCAAAGTCAAGGTTTTGTAGTCAATTAGACTAATCCTAAATGTTTGTTTGGGTGGTGGATGCACCTTTAATGCAAGTTTTAACCATTTCTGTTAAATTGTCCTAGGAAATGAGAAAACAGTCTCAGAATCATCAAGGATAATGTGAACTCCAAGGAAACAGTGACACGGAATCTGATCCCCTTCCAAGTATATGCTTATATCAGTTTATTTTAATTCCCATTGTTGCAAAGAATAGAATAAGGCCTTGCACTGAGTATTGTGTTCCAAAGAAACATGAATGAAAAGAAAAACATAAAAAGTTTTTGGTACAAGCAATTAATAGTTTGATGGGCTAACAGTAAAAACACAGTTATCAACTAAAATTAATAAAAATCTTTTGGTAAATTTTTATCATAAATTGCCTCCATTTGTGAAAAAAACTTATGTGTGTTTTCTTTAAGAATCTTTCTGTGTTTAATTTCTGTGCAATGTCTCTCATTCTCTCTATCAAGAGGAGAATTGGTACTACACACTACGCAATATTTTGGGCAGATTGACCGATAGTTCAGTTTATCGGTCATTGGGCCGAATCAGACGAACGGGCAATTGGACTTGCCAGGGGTGATGGTCTTTTGTCCTGGCCGACCGGTCAGAATTGCTGACGGTCGTCAGGACAAAGATTGCAAAGTGTGTACCCAGCTTAATGCTGGCCATTTAGTGGCCCATACACTTACTTAGCTTCTTGACATTCCCATGATGTTAGACCATTGCTCATACAATGGCCTGATATTTTTAGCTTTTGAGGTTTGATTTCAAATAAGTGGGTTAGAGTGGAAAACATTTAATGGACTGAAAACAGACCGTTCCTTCTGCTCACTAAGACTTTTGATAGTGTTGATGATCAAACACAAAACTTTCAATGTCTTAAATTGTGTATAATATATGGGACCCTTGGATAAAACAAAAATTTGAGAGTAGATTAGCAGTTGGTTGTTTGCATTTATGGCAAATATTTCTAGGTCCCTTCTGCTCTTTTGGGATCAAATGGGGTGATTAAATCATATAGGTTATGTGGATAAACTTGCATTGGGTTTCTCGCAACCGTTCTTTGATAGTAAACTTGTTAATTTTTTTGAGACGATAAAATGTGGGTACTATGTCTGAATATTAAATCATTGTTATATGTTGAGCTTAGAACCAGCCTTAACATGTGAAAAGGAAGCATCATTGGATATATGTGTTCAGTTTAGATATTTAACTTTCCCAAAAGCTAATTAATATACAGTATTGGAGAATGTTTGTTATACACTCTCTAAATTTTTGATATTTTTTTTTTTTGATGTTTAATATCATTTCTCATCAAGGAATATCACATCTTCCATATCATATTCAATTCTGATACCAATATGATCACCTTTAAGCTTTAAGGAAAGATGGGCTTTGCTATATGAGTAACAATTGAATTGGTGTTGAATCAATGTTTCAATCAACCTGAATAAATGGCCTTACCAAGGAGCAAGATCAATGTCTAAAACAATTAAAGATCTATAATTTCAATATATCAGATAATAAATCAACATTCTTTCAATGGGGCTTGCTATCTGAGTTATTATTGAATCGTATTGAATCAATGTAGTCAATCAACGCTGAATTAATGGCATTACCAGCGAGCAAGATCGATGCTAAAACAACATTGATATTCAACGTTGTTTCCATTGTAATGCATGATATTAAATCAACATTGTTTTAATGTATCGTTGCTATCGGGACTGGATAACACAATGCAATAATAGGGTGCCCCCGTTTACAATCTCATTAAATAAACTGTTAGCGTTAAATCTGCATACATAACAGCGGGCTGCCATACTGGTTCCCTTTTCCATACCAGAGCCCGAAACTGCAGCAATAATTTGGACATTTAACATAACGACTATAAGTGATCTTGCTTTTATTTGTCATGCACTGACCACTGTTACGTAACACTGTACGTCATTCTGTATTTATGTTGGACAAATATATATATTATATTATATATATATATATCTACATTCATGCCACGTGGTCTTCAAAGGTGCTTTATTCAAATAAAACACATACTGGCAACATTATGTTTGAATAAAGCACTTTTGAAGACCCATGTGCACTGGTGGGTGTAGAGTTCCCTTGTATAACATTACACCAGTAAACTTACCCCAGGGGCCCACCAGTACAACTACACCAAGGGCCGACAAGTACCATACCAGTGGTCTAGCAGTAACATTATACGGGGGCCCAGCTGTAAACATTATCGAAGGGGCCCAGCTGTAAACATAACACCAAGGCCGCATTAACATTACACCAGGGGCCCAGCAGTAAACATTACACCAGGGGCCACCATATAACATTACACCAGGGGCCCACCAGTAAACAACACCAAGGGCCAACAAGTAAACATACCAGTGGTCTAGCAGTAAACATTATAACGGGGGCCCAGCTGTAAACATTATAACGGGGGCCCAGCTGTAAACATAACACAAGGGCCCAGCAGTAAACATTACACCAGGGCCCAGCAGTAACATTACACCAGGGGCCACCAGTAAACATTACACCAGGGCCCACAGTAAACCTACACCGGGGCCCAGCAGTAAACATTACACCGGGGCCCAGCATAACACTACCCCAGGGGCCCAGCAGTAAACATTACACCAGGTTGACCAGGGGCCAAGCAGTAAGTTAACCCATGATCTAATTAGAATCTAAATACAATGATAATGGTGAATGTAAATCTCTATCAGGATGTTATGTTTTTTTTTATTCAGCCAATCACAGTGAGGGCGGAGACACAGGAGTTAAGTCCAACCTGGAAGTAATGTCATTGTGGGGAGGAAGTTGTAAATTGTTGGAAGAGCCTGTGAGGCACAGTGAGGCACAGTGAGGTTTGTCCTGCTCCCCATGAAGACATTAGACACTTACCCAATAGAGACGCCAGGGGCCCACAGTAACATTACACCAGAGTCCACAAGTAACACTATACCGGGGCCCGCATAAACATACCCCAGCCACAGAAACATACACCAGGCCAACCAGTAAACACATTACCAGGGGCCCAGCAGTAAACATTATACCAGGGCCCAGCGTAAAATACACCAGGGCCCACCAGTAAACACTATACCAGGGGCCCAGCAGTAAACATATACCAGGGCCCAGCTGTAAACATTACACCAGGGGTCCGCCCCAGCAATAACATTACACTAGGGGCCCACCAGTAAATATTATACCAGGGCCCACCAGTAAACATTACACCAGGGGTCCACCAGTAAACATTACACCAGGGGCCCACCAGTAAACATTATACCAGGGGCCCACTAGTACAAATTGCACCAGGGGTCCACCAGTAACATTACACCGGGGACCACCAGTACAAATTACACCAGGGGTCTACAGTAACAGTACACCAAGGGCAACCAGTAAACTTATACCAAGGGCCCAGCGTAAACATAACACCGGGGCCAGCATTAAACATTACACCAGGGGCCCACAGTAAACATTACACTAGGGCCCACAGTAAACATTACACCAGGGGCCCACCAGTAACATTACACTAGGTGCCCAGCAGTAAGCATTACACTAGGGGCCCACCAAAAACATTACACCAGGTGACCAGGGGCTGAGCAGTAAGTTAACTCCATGATCTAATTAGAATCTAATACATGATAATGGTGAATGTGAAATCTCTATCAGGATGTTATTTTTTTTATTCAGCCAATCACAGCGAGGGAGGAGACACGGGGTTAGAGTCCAACCTGGAAGTAACATCATTGTGGGGAGGAGTTGTAAATTGTTGGAAGAGCCTGTGGGCACAGTGAGGCACAGTGAGGTTTGGTCCTGCTCCCCATGAAGACATTAGACACTTACCCAATAAAGAGACGAGATTCTAAGGTCATTGTCGTGCTAAATGGACCACAAAGTCCCAGTGTGAGATGGACTGTGCCAGGTCTGTGTGTTGGAACTGCACCCTGGGGGAATTACCCCTTCGTACCAGTTTACCTCCTACTTTCTATGTATTTATTTGTGGGTCCACTGTGATCCCATGTGTCCTATGTGCTACTGCCCACTGTGTGATTCCGTACCTTCCATCTCTGCTCCTTATGATTCTCCTGCAGTGCTTGTCCAAAGTCCAGAAACTGAAGAGTTGGAGCCTTCTTCCTGGCCTGTGCAGGGGAGCTCTCCCTCATTCCGGATCCCTCTGCCCTGCATAAATGTAAACACAAACCCTATACACTGTAGGGGACCCCCAACCCTAAAGCTAGGGTTAAAACTTAAAATCCACAGATAAATAGACTTACCTGACCTCGTCTCCCTCTACTAACCGGCGATGCGTCTGTGATTGGCAGACTCTCAGCCAATCACATATGCGGCTGCTGGTTCGCCCCCTTCTTCTCTTCCATTCCCAGAAGTATCAGTAGGTTTCTGGGTTTTTCCTTAATACACAATATGCTGGTTGCTAGTCTTTATTAGTTAACGTTTTTGGTGAATAAACGCCATTAGGACATATCCAAACAATAACGAACATATCTTTATAAACCACCACCACACCCATTCTAAAAGATGCTCCCCTATGGGGAAGGCTAATTGGACCCTCCCTCCAGGTATCAAGGGCTACCCTCTGTATACAGCACAGTGACAGCACAGTGCCCCAATATAGTTTGGATATGTCCTTATGATGGTCACTAAATAAAATGGGTGTATTACATTTTAGATTACTTGTGGTCCTCCACTATCCTAGTCTTACTCGAGTTGTGACTTCACTTCAGGTATTTAAAGGGTTATTCCCAACTGGAAATGTTTATCCAGAAACCCCAAAACACAGTCAATAAATAGTGATGCCCTGGGTCACATTAATTGTGAAATGATCACTGATGTCCTCACCCTGGGTATTGTTAACTGAGGGGGGTACTTTGCAGGGTTTAATTTCCCTTTAAAGCTTGGTACATTCTGCAAAGATCTTTAAAAGATGACAGAGAATCTTTTACATCAGGTTACACACAGTCCCGAGCGGTTTCTTTTATGGACTGACACATTTCCTTCATCCACGAAGACTCCGTATACTTCAGTACAGGGGGGTGGCCGTGGGAAATTTCCCATCAGGTCCACGCGACCCCAAGGCTGACGGTGAACGTTCTTGGGCCCCAGGGAAACACACACAACTGCGTTACACACTTTAACGATAAAGGAACGATTCTGTGGGATCCGACGTGTGTACCTACCTTCAATTTATACAAATCTGTCTGAATTATCAGTGGTGAAATAAACTGCTACTTACTCCCTGATTGTACCATGTGTGTCCTTACTCAGAGGGAGATAATCTTTCCCATTAAATGGGACCAGGGATCATGACTAAATCCTGCCATACACACGGACGATATTTCACAAATCCCATCAAATCCCGCTGATGGAATTTGGGGGCCAAAAACGCCGACTATGATGCTGATGAACTTCCGACACCTTTAGGTTAACTAGACGGAGATAATAAGACCAGCCTGTGTATAGGTGCACGGCCTGACCGATCCCTATACAGCGTATGAGACGTCGGTCTGGTTGTGTATGCGCTACCATTGAATATGGCTGACAGATTTGGTACATACAATGGTAATCGTCTGTGTATTTCCCCTTAATGTGTAATAATAATAATGTTTAAACAAACCCTTCCTGGGGCGAGAATGTCCTTTTAAAAAAGGGTTACAAAGTTTATAAAGTGCTTAGATACCAGAAGTCAAACAGTATCCAGAGTTAGCACCGTTGGTGCTTTATGGTAATTGCAGGGTCAACCCGGGAGCTGAATTTAAAGCATGGAGCTCAGAGAACCAAACAGCCACTTCCCTTGCGTTGCTATGAGGCTACAGGTGTGTAACAAACAGAAAACTTCACCCACACACACAGAGCAGATTGTAGAAAGTGAGTGTGTCAGGTGTCAGACTCACCGGCTGGACAGAAAAAAAATCACCCACAAGGATAAATAAGTCATGGACACTATGACAACAAGGGATTTGAGATGGTGAGTCCTTTAACAGCACGATACATTGCTAAAAGGGACTGAGAATCTAAACTTTACATGTAAGTCAACCTACCTACATGGGAAGGTAAGTACCTAGTATAACCAGCCATTAAACCAACTATCACTTAGAATAAGGTGTAAATACCTATAGAGTTTGTACGAGGGGTGATGTATGTGTATGTGATGACTATATGCCTTTTTATATATATATATATATATATATATATATATACTTTTAACAGGGAAACCGTGGAATTTAACAGTAGCTGAAAGGGAAATGCCGACCCAAATGCAGTATTACAACTCCTCCCCCTCCGTCACCGGGGTCCTCCAGCCTCAAACTGCACCCACGGCTTTCGGGCAAAGTAGACCAAGAGATGTCTATCCTAGTGCCACTGTACCACGGATTCGACCAGCCACTGGTAAGATGTCAGATCAATGGGATCACGGGGTGACCAGTTAGGGGCCACACAGGCAGTTGATTTATCTGAGAGTGGGAGTATTGCCAAAGGGGTGCGGGGTGCAAATTGAAGTGAGGGTGATGTTTAGGATCGCAGTGTATCTGCTCAGGGTATAATAAAGAAAAAATGTCTTCCGTGGTATGTTTATGTATCATCCATTGGCAGATCAAACACAATTTATTAGAATTAAAATCTAAAAAATCTAAAAAGGTCTCCCCACCCCTTGTCACACATGGGTGTAATGACAAAAAATTCACATTTTCATGTGTTTTTTCCCCTCTTCCCTATGAGCTTTCATTGAGTCCGTTATAAGCTACAGCAAGCAGTGCGTTATAAAACCGCAACGTAACGCATAAAGATGCAGTTGTATGAACGGTATTATGGCATTCCTATGTGAAATGAATGTCCTTGCTTTTTGCGTTACAGCAAACGTGATAAAATGCAATAAAACGGGTCTAGTGTGAACGAAGCCTTAACAATATGTTAGAAACATAAACATGGTTCCACTAACCTATAAACTCTTTCTATTGGACAGACACCAGCTGTTCGTAAGCACATGACCAGAGCGGACCTGGCATTTGATTGGTCTGTCTCGGTACGTTTTAGGAAGTGAAAACCACATTTTATTTTTACTGTCCAATAATTTTGGGTTTACATAGACCTTCCCCATGGATAACAGAGCTACTAAGGAATCAACTCCTGTTCCATTCCGTATTTCTCACTTCTGTCTGTGGCTACCTTACAGGGCAAAAGGGGACAGTAATAGGCGGTGCAGACTGTTGGAACTCGAAAAAATCATTGTTTTGCATTGGACTTCCCCTTTAAATACCCCAAATAATATCTCCCAAAGTAGGATAAAGCACTTTCTATTTCAGGGTTTCAATTCCGAGATGTATCAGCTCCACGCGGGAAACCAACATGGAATGACGGACGTAAATCGGGGGAATGGACCAACTCTCTGCGTAGATATAAGGTCAGCCTGAATCACAGGCCAGTGGAGTCTGCGTTGAGCAGGCGAGCACCATTTGCAGGTAATAACACAGGGAGCACATAGTATAGAGATAAGCTATTACATCCTTATCTGTCCAAATTACCATAAATGGTCTTTCTATTGACCATGGTCCTCTCCTTCCTTCCTGGTCTGTGGACATCCCCGAGGCTTCCAGCTCCAGAGAAGTAGAATATACACATCCACCACTGGATCATTATGAAGACTTTGTTTTCTCGGCCCATTATAATAGGTTTTTTACTATTGGTTTTATCACTGCTCAGCCTAGTTTAAAGAGAGGTTAGTGACTGGTCACCCAGTGTCTTCTCAGACAGAAAGAAAAGCGTTATAACCACTCAGTGGGA
This sequence comes from Hymenochirus boettgeri, assembly GCA_019447015.1. Classification (NCBI taxonomy): domain Eukaryota; kingdom Metazoa; phylum Chordata; class Amphibia; order Anura; family Pipidae; genus Hymenochirus; species Hymenochirus boettgeri. The sequence continues at coordinate 403,541,024 of CM033469.1, read as the reverse complement.
ATGTGCTATATTTGGGGCATAGGAAGAACCGTGGTCACCCAGAGCCAAGTGATTTTGTCTCTGTAAATGGCCCAGAAAAGTGTTTGTTATTTTCCTATACTTACCAACAGACCCGGATGTGCAGGACAGTTCCCTCCCACTCCCACTGACAGTGATAAAAACTCTTCTTCCCTTGCTGAGGATAATGTGTACAGGAGCTGACAATCTACTGGTCAGTACTGGTAATGTGATCAATTCTGTGCAGGGGCTATCAATGTTTTTTAGTGGATCCCCCCCCATATGAACAATGACTGAACACTAAGTCTACTCCCTCTATGGACACCCGCCCACCCAGTGGTGTAACTAGGAATCACTGCCCCCCCCAGCAAAACTATGATGGGGCCCCTATCCGTGCTTTATCCACAGTGGTTTTCTGGGAGGAGGCTGTATCTGTCTTTAGAAAAATAAGAAAATGGGGCCCCCTTGGCTCCCAGGCCCCCCTGGCAGTTACGCCCCTGCAGCCCACCTACCTCTATGGGCACTTACTTACTTTCCATAAGACATTACAGAAATGAGATTTGTTGGATTTTATCTGTTTTCTCTAGCAAGAACCTTAAGTGCCAATCCCAGTGGATATCGGTACAGAAATGGCCACATGGATACCCTGCCTGTATACAGCTCAATGAACGACCCCCACTTGTACGACTTCTATGCCAAAAGGTTCGGATTGCAAGTGAATCCCCAGCCCCCATCCGTGGTAAGTGCTAAAACCTTGTTAAAGGGGAACTGTTCCTAGAGCTAGAACCTGTAATACAATTAATCAACTGAGCATGGCTGTATACCACACAGTAATAACGTATACTAAATGTATGCATAAAAATAATATACAGAAATAGACTCTTTATACATTCTAAATGATGTTTTATTATATAGAATTATTATATTGTAAATATATAGTCATAGATATCCAATAAATTAAAAACTTGTTAATTGGTGTTTAGCTATGTTATCTGTTATAATCAGTGTTTAGCTATGTCATCAGTTATAATCAGTGTTTAGCTATGTCATCAGTTATAATCAGTGTTTAGCTATGTCATCAGTTATAATCAGTGTTTATCTATGTCATCAGTTATAATCAGTGTTTAGCTATGTCATCAGTTATAATCAGTGTTTAGCTATGTCATCAGTTATAACCAGTGTTTAGCTATGTCATCAGTTATAATCAGTGTTTAGCTATGTCATCAGTTATAATCAGTGTTTAGCTATGTCATCAGTTATAATCAGTGCTTAGCTACTGTATGTCATTAGATATAATCAGTGTTTAGCTATGTCATCAGTTATAATCAGTGCTTAGCTATGTCATCAGTTATAATCAGTGTTTAGCTATGTTATCAGTTATTATCAGTGTTTAGCTATGTTATCAGTTATAATCACTGTTTAGCTATGTCATCAGTTATAATCAGTGCTTAGTTATGTCATCAGTTATAATCAGTGTTTAGCTATGTTATCAGTTATAATCAGTGTTTAGTTATGTCATCAGTTATAATCAGTGTTTAGCTATGTCATCAGTTATAATCCCTGTTTAGCTATGTCATCAGTTATAATCCCTGTTTAGCAATGTCATCAGTTATTATCAGTGTCTAGCTATGTCATCAGTTATAATCAGTGTTTTGCTATGTCATCAGTTATAATCAGCTATAATTGGTGTATAGCTATGACATTTACGTGAGTCACTGAAACATGTGTTTTATAGTAAATAATGTCACCCCTAATTTAAAAAACAGAAGGATATTGAAAGTCACTTTGGAGTTCCACAACCTGTATAATTTGGCCTGTGGTCTTGTTCTTTTATATGGTCATGGAACTGCTTGGTTACTTTTATTCTCATATTTTACAATAGTCGCTATGCAAATGGTAATTAGTCATGTGACATTGAATGGAAGAAGGACAGATATATCCTTGCTCTTTGTCCACGGTATTAAACACCCATAATGCACCAGGTTTAAGCACAGATTCAACTAAATTTGTGTTGTCAGAAAGTTTACTTGACTTCCCCTTCACTCTATCAGAATGTGGGTGTCACATGGTATAAATGAATCAGCGAAGGTAAAACACAATACGACGAACATTTCATATAAAATGTGTCTATTAGTGTCTGAAAGGCCATTTCACATTTATTAAATGGCTAAATTCAATACATTGCAAATCCCTCCAAGTAATACCAGTTTTTATATGCAAAGAGACGCACCAAGGGTGCCCAGTCCAAGAGATCGGTACTGCGATCCGGATCCCTCGCCGCTAAAAAGGTTCTGTACAAGGTAGTTGTGAAAACTGGAGACAAGAAACAATCCGGGACTGATGCAAGGGTAAGTTAACACATATATGTATATTGTACACGTTACTGTTAGGTGATGGGAGTGTAGTACGGATGATGTCATGAAAGAAGTGGGGGGGGTCACTGCTCCCTCCCCAATAAAGACCCAATATGAATTTACAAACCATTTAAACTATTAGTGTCATTGTGTTACATTGTGTCGTATTAGATAAAGTTATTTTACCATTTAGTTGCCCTTTATCTCAGTGTGTATTGCTGGTGGGGTTAAACAGCATGTCCAGTGAAAAAATAACTTTAATTATAAATGTAAAGGACCCCCCAAACCAAGGTTCCGCATTAGTAATATTTCCCAAATATGCCCCTGAAGGGACTTACCTGACCCGGTTATTTCTTTATCCACAGTGGTTTTCTGGGAGGAGGCTATATCTGTCTTGAGAAAAATAAGAAAATGGGGCCCCCTTGGCTCCCAGGCCCCCCTGGCAGTTACGCCCCTGCAGCCCTCCTACCTCTATGGGCACCTACTTACTTTCCATAAGACATTACAGAAATGAGATTTGTTGGATTTTATCTGTTTTCTCTAGCAAGAACCTTAAGTGCCAATCCCAGTGGATATCGGTACAGAAATGGCCACATGGATACCCTGCCTGTATACAGCTCAATGAATGACCCCCACTTGTACGACTTCTATGCCAAAAGGTTCGGATTGCAAGTGAATCCCCAGCCCCCATCCGTGGTAAGTGCTAAAACCTTGTTAAAGGGGAACTGTTCCTAGAGCTAGAACCTGTAATACAATTAATCTACTGAGCATGGCTGTATACCACACAGTAATAACGTATACTAAATGTATGCATAAAAATAATATACAGAAATAGACTCTTTATACAATCGATACATATGTGTGTTCCTGTTATTTGTCCTGTGGCTTAGACCTTCCCTTTTCTTATACATTCTAAATGATGTTTTATTATATATAATTATTACGGTATATAGTAAATATATAGTCATAGATATCCTATAAATTAAAAACTTGTTAATTGGTGTTTAGCTATGTTATCTGTTATAATCAGTGTTTATCTATGTCATCAGTTATAATCAGTGTTTATCTATGTCATCTGTTATAATCAGTGTTTAGCCATGTCATTAGTTATAATCCCTGTTTAGCAATATCATCAGTTATAATCAGTGCTTAGCTATGTCATTAGTTATAATCAGTGTTTAGCTATGTCATTAGTTATAATCCCTGTTTAGCAACGTCATCAGTTATAATCAGTGCTTAGCTATGTCATTAGTTATAATCAGTGTTTAGCTATGTCATTAGTTATAATCCCTGTTTAGCAATGTCATCAGTTATAATCAGTGCTTAGCTATGTCATTAGTTATAATCAGTGTTAAGCTATGTCATTAGTTATAATCCCTGTTTAGCAATGTCATCAGTTATAATCAGTGCTTAGCTATGTCATTAGTTATAATCAGTGTCTAGCTATGTCATTAGTTATAATCCCTGTTTAGCAATGTCATCAGTTATAATCAGTGCTTAGCTATGTCATTAGTTATAATCAGTGTTTAGCTATGTCATTAGTTATAATCCCTGTTTAGCATTGTCATCAGTTATAATCAGTGTCTAGCTATGTCATCAGTTATAATCAGTGTTTTGCTATGTCATCTGTTATAATCAGTGTTTAGCTAAGTTATCAGCTATAATTGGTGTATAGCTATGTCATCTGTTATAATCAGCTATAATTGGTGTATAGCTATGACATTTACGTGAGTCACTGAAACATTTGTTTTATAGTAAATAATGGCACCCCTAATTTAAAAAACAGAAGGATATTGAAAGTCACTTTGGAGTTCCACAACCTGTATAATTTGGCCTGTGGTCTTGTTCTTTTATATGGTCAAGGAACTGCTTGGTTACTTTTATTCTCATATTTTACAATAGTCGCTATGCAAATGGTAATTAGTCATGTGACATTGAATGGAAGAAGGACAGATATATCCTTGCTCTTTGTCCACGGTATTAAACACCCATAATGCACCAGGTTTAAGCACAGATTCAACTAAATTTATGTTGTCAGAAAGTTTACTTGACTTCCCCTTCACTCTATCAGAATGTGGGTGTCACATGGTATAAATGAATCAGCGAAGGCAAAACACAATACGACGAACATTTCATATAAAATGTGTCTATTAGTGTCTGAAAGGCCATTTCACATTTATTAAATGGCTAAATTCAATACATTGCAAATCCCTCCAAGTAATACCAGTTTTTATATGCAAAGAGACGCACCAAGAGTGCCCAGTCCAAGAGATCGGTACTGCAATCCGGATCCCTCGCCGCTAAAAAGGTTCTGTACAAGGTAGTTGTGAAAACTGGAGACAAGAAACAATCCGGGACTGATGCAAGGGTAAGTTAACACATATATGTATATTGTACGCGTTACTGTTAGGTGATGGGTGTGTAACGGATGATGTCATGAAAGAAGTGAGGGGGGTCACTGCTCCCTACTAATAAAGACCCAATATGAAGTTACAAACCATTAAACTATTAGTGTCATTGTGTTACATTGTGTTAATACAAGTTCAGGGTGAATTAGATAAAGTTATTTTACCATTTAGGTTTGCCTTTATCTCAGTGTGTATTGGTGGGGGTTAAACGGCATGTCCAGTGAAAAAATAACTTTGCTATAAATGTAAAGGACCCCCCAAAACCAAGGTTCTGCATTAGTAATATTTCCCAAATATCCCCTGAAGGGAGTACCTGACCCGGTTATTTCCCAAATGACTCCTGAAGGGACTTATGACCGGTGTATTTCCCAAATCATGCCCCTGAAGGGATTACCTGACCTAGTTATTTCCCAAATATGCCCCTGAAGGGGACTTACCTGACCCGGTTATTTCCCAATATGCTCCTGAAGGGACTTACCTGCCCGGTTATTTCCCAAATATGCTCCTGAAGGGTCTTACCTGACCCGGTTATTCCCAAATATGCTCTGAAGGGACTTACTGACCGGTTATTTCCCAAACATATGGCTGAGGGACTTACCTGACCCGGTTATTCCCAATATGCCCCTGAAAGGGACTTAACCTCGATGCCCGGTTATTCCCAAATATGCCCCTGAAGGGACTTACCTGACCCGGTTATTTCCCAAATATGCCCTGAAGGGACTTACCTGACCCGGTTATTTCCCAAATATGCCCCTGAAGGGACTTACCTGACCCGGTTATTTCCCAAATATGCCCTGAAGGGACTTACCTGACCCGTGTATTTCCCAAATATGCCCCTGATAGGGACTTACCTGACCCGGTTATTCCCAATATGCTCCTGAAGGGACTTACTGACCCGGTTTATTCCCCAAATATGCTCCTGAAGGTCTTACCTGACCCGTTATTTTCCAAATATGTTCCTGAAGGGTCTTACCTGACCCGGTTTTTTCCCAAATATGCCCATGAGGAAGGGACTTACATGAGCCGGTTATTTCCCAAATATGCCCTGGAGGAGATACCTGACCCAGTTATTTCCCAACATAGGCTCCTGAAGGGACTTACCTGACCCGGTATTCCCAAATATTGCTCGTAGGGATCTTACTGACCCGGTTGGATATTTCCCAAATTGCTCCTGAAAGGGACCTACCTGACTCGGTTTTTTCCCAAATAATATGCCCCGAAGGGACTTACCTGACCCTGCGGTTATTTTCCAAATATTTGCTCCTGAAGGGACTTTCTGACCCGGTTATTTCCCAATATGCCCCTGAAGGGACTTACCTGACCCTGCCAGTTATCTCCCAAATATGGCTCCTTAAGGATTACCTGACCCGGTTATTCTCCCAAATCATACTCTGAAGGGACGTAACCTGACCCAGATCCGGATTAAGACAAATGGGGCCCAAGGGCCACAGTAATTTTTGGGCCCCCCCACCAACGTTCATTACAACAAATATTACATTGTACGGGCAGGGATTGTAAAGGAGTGGAAAGCCAGAGGGGCAAGGAGGGGGAAGAGTGAGGAAATCAGGGACAACAGGACAAGAACTCGCTGGTGGCTCGTCGCTCGATCTCTCCTATCGATTCTAGCTATCTAACTCGGGCGAGCGAGCTAGCGATGCGAGGCTGAGCGAGGAGCGAGCGAGAGAGGAGCGAGCGAGCGAGCGAGCGAGCGAAAGCGGTCGAGCGAGCGAGCGAGCGAGCGAGCGAGCGAGCGAGCGAGCGAGCGAGGGAGCGAGCGAGCAGCGAGCGAGCGGAGGAGCGAGAGAGCGAGCGCCGGCGAGCGAGCCGCCAGCGAGCGAGCGGGAGCGAGCGATCGCGCGGAGCGAGGAGCGAGAGAGCGAGCGAGAGAGGCGCGAGCGAGCGGGAACGCGCCGATCGAGCGAGGATCAGGAGAGAGCGATGCCGAGGCGAGCGAGCTGAGAAAGCGGCGAGCGAGCGAGCGAGCGAGGTAAGGAGCGAGCGAGCGAGCGAGCGAGCTAGGAGCGAGCGAGCGCGGCGACCGAGCGAGCGAGCGAAACGCGGCGAGCGCGCGAGCTGAGCGAGCGAGCGAGAGAGCGAGCGAGCGAGCGTAGCGAGCGACGGGCGAGAGAGGAGAGGCGCAGAGATGCGCTCTAGATAGCGAGCTAGATAGCGAGCGAGCAGCGAGTCGACGCTAGCTCTATCGAGCGATCATACTCGGCTAGCGATCTAGCTATCTAGCTAGAGAAGCTATCTATCATCGAAGAGATATCATATCGTACTCTATCGATTATCTGATCTATCGAGCTATCACTATCGAGCGATGTCTATCTATCTAATCTGCGATTATTCTATCTATCTATCTATCATATATCCTATCTATCTATCTATTCTGCTACCTATCTATCTATCTAACTCTGCATATCTAATCGATCTATCTATCTACTATCTATATAATATGCTATCTATTATATCTATTCATCTATCTATCTATTATCTATCTAACTCTGCTACCATCTATATATCTAACTATGCTACTATCTATCTATCTTAACTCTGCTACCTATCTATCTATCTATCTATCTATCTATCTATCTCTTCTCTCTATCTATCTCTGCTATCTATCTATCTATCTATTAAACTATGCTATATATCTATCTATCTTTCTAGCTATTATCTAATATCTATCTAAGTCTGCTATCTATCTACTTCTCATCTAAACTTGCTATCTATCTTATCTATATATCTATCTATTATCTATCTATTCTATCTATCTATCATCATATAACCTCTGTATCTATCTATCTATCTATCTTAACTCTGATATCGATCTATCTAACTCTGCTATCTATCACTCTAACTTGCTATCTATTATCTATCTAGCTAACTTGCTATCTATCTATCGATCTATCTATCTATCTATCTATCGATCTATCAAGTAGCTATCTATCTATCTAATCTATCATCTATCTACTCTGTTATCATCTATTCTATCTATCTAAATCTGCTATATATCTATCTTATCTAACTTGCTACCATCAATTTTCCTTATTCTAGCTATCTCTCTATCTATCTATCTATCTATCGCCATCTATCTACTATCTATATATCTCTGCTATCTATCCTATTATATATATATCTATCGAATTATTCATCTTATATATCTCTGCTATTATCGATCTAATCTGCGATCTATCTTCTATCTAATCTAACTCATGCTATCTATCTATCTATCTATCTATCTAAATCTATCTATCATCTATCTATCTATCTATTATCTAGCTATCTAACTCTGCTATTTCTATCTATCTATCTATCTATCTAACTATGCTATCTATCTATCTATCTATCATCTATTCTGCTACCGATATTACTATAAACTCTGCTATCGATCTATCTATCTACTTATTCTACTCTATCTATCTATATAACCTGCTATGATCTATCTATCTATCTATTCTTATTTTCTATATATCTATCGATCATAACTTGCTTCTATCTATCTATCGTATCTATATATCTATCTATATATCATCTATCTATATATATCATCTATCTTTATATCTATCGAAAACTTGCTATCTATCTATCTATCTATCATTCGATCTATATATCTATCTAACTCTGCTATCGATCTTTATTATCTAACTGCTATCTATTCTATCTATCTAACTCTGCATCTATCAACTATCTATCTAGTCTATTATATCTATCTATCTCTGCTATCTACACTAGCGATATATCTATATATCTATTATACTATCTATCTCTGCCTCATCTATTAATCTAACCTGCTATCTATCTATCTATCTACGAACTATGTATCTATAGATCATCTATCTATCGTATCGATCTAGCATCTATCTTAAAGAGGCTATCGATCGAGATAGCGAGCGAGCTATCATCTAACTCGTGACGAGCTATCGAGCGAGCACCAGCGAACGAAGAGAACGCCGTGCAGCGAGCCGGAGCGAGCGAGCGAACGGGCGAGCGAGCGATCGAGCGCGCGAGCGAGACCGAGCGAGCGGGAGCGAGCGAGCGAGCGAAGCAACGCTGACGAGCGAGCGAGCGAGCGAGCGAGAGAGCTAGCGAGCGAGCGATGCGAGCGAGCGAAGCTAGTAGAGGAGCGATCGGAGCGAGGCGCTATCGACGCTAGCTATAGATCGAATCGAGCTAGTAGCGAGCGAGCGATCGAGCTGAGTAGCGAGCGAGTCGAGCTATCGATCGCTGTCGATCCTATTATCTATATATGTAACGATGCTATCTAGCTATCGAGCTAGCTTATTAGGCTATCGATCGAGCGAGCGAGCTCTGAGAGCGAAGAGAGCGAGCGAACGCGGCTAGCAGAGCGAGCGAGCGAGCGAACGGCGAGCGTAGCGGAGCGAACGCGGTGAGCGAGGCGAGCGAGCGAACGAGGCGGGAGCTAGGCGAGCGAGCGGAGCGAGCGAACCGCGGATAGCGAGGAGCGGCGAGGCGAGCGGGCTGAACGCGGACGAGCTAGCGAGCGAGCTAGCGAGCTAGCGAGCGAGCGAGCGAGCGAACGCGGCGAGGAGCGAGCGAGCGAGGAGCGCGCGAAGCGGCGAGCGAGCGAGCTGAGCGAGCTAGCTGAGGCTAGCGAGAGAGCCGAGCGATGCGAGGAGGAGCGAGCGAGCGAGCGAGGCTAGCGAGCGAGCGAAGCGCGCGAGCGAGGAGCGAGCAGCGAGAGAGCGAGGGAGGAGCGAGCAGTCGACGAGCTAGAGAGCGATCGAGAGAGCGAGCGAGTCGAGCTATCCGGGAGCAGTGCGACAGAGCGAGCGAGCGAGCAGCCGATTATCCAGCCAGCCACGCGCTAGCGAGCGATCTAGCGATGCGATCGAGCGAGCGCTGCTAGCTATCTATATATCTATCTACTATTAGCTCTGCTATCTATCTATCTATCTAGCTCTGCTATCTATCTATCTATCTACGATAGATCTCATGCATCGGATCGAGCATCGATATATCGATGACCTATGCCGATCTACCTATCTATCTATCTAGTACTATCTCTGCTATAATCTCCTCTCTCAATCTTGCTACCTATCTATCAGTAGGGAGGTTGTGATCACCCAACTCCGGACGAGTGCTGACAACCGCTGATACCCAGCATTGTCACAGCTGTCCCCTCTCCACAGGCATCCTGGGCCATGGCCACCATAATGATTGCATTGCAAATCAGCAGTCTGCCGGGGATTGCTGGGGGTCAGCGGGGACCGAGTCTCAGTCTTGCATTCACCACCACCACCCATTGAACTGAGGCATTTGTGTTGGTGTGGGGTGTGTGGCATAGCAGGCACAGATGCAGTCTGCAGAACGAACTTATTGGTGTCGGTGAGGTTCGGTCCAAGCAGCTGATCAGGAACTGGGAATGCGGATGGCCTCTTATCCTGTGCACCCAGCTAGGCAGAGCGTGGCAGGCCAGCGGAAGTTTACGGCGGCATGCCTGGCGCCAGCATGATGCTGCACCTGCACTGGCGGCCGAGGCCAGCGAGGAACTGACTACGTGCGAGAAAGGACTCGAGTTCGGATGGATGTCGGGCCGGAGGCGTTAATCATTCAAGTTTTGAAATTTTGACACAAACTTTTTGTTAAAGGATGCGGGCCCCCGGCCAGCTCGACGGGGCCCTTGGCACGGGCCCAGGCATTGCTGGGTGCTTGGGATAAGCCGGCCTGACGGACCGGTTAATTCCAAAGAGCTCTTGAAGGGACGTACTGACCGGGTATTTCAAAGATGCACCAAGGGCCTTCTGATCGGTTCCGGGACTGATGCAAGGGTAAGTTAACACATATATGTATATTGTACACGTTACTGTTAGGTGATGGGAGTGTAGTACGGATGATGTCATGAAAGAAGTGAGGGGGGTCACTGCTCCCTCCCTAATAAAGACCCAATATGAATTTACAAACCATTTAAACTATTAGTGTCATTGTGTTACATTGTGTTAATACAAGTTCAGGGTCGAATTAGATAAAGTTATTTTACCATTTAGTTGCCCTTTATCTCAGTGTGTATTGCTGGTGGGGTTAAACGGCATGTCCAGTGAAAAAATAACTTTAGCTATAAATGTAAAGGACCCCCCAAACCAAGGTTCTGCATTAGTAATATTTCCCAAATATGCCCCTGAAGGGACTTACCTGACCCGGTTATTTCCCAAATATGCTCCTGAAGGGACTTACCTGACCCGGTTATTTCCCAAATATGCCCCTGAAGGGACTTACATGCCCTATTTGTTTCCCAAATATGCCCTGAAGGGACTTACCTGACCCGGTTATTTCCCAATATGGGCCCCTCCTGAAGGGACTTACCTGACCCGGTTATTTCCCAAATATGCTCCTGAAGGGACTTACCTGACCCGGTTATTTCCCAAATATGCCCCTGAAGGGACTTACCTGACCCGGTTATTTCCCAAATATGCCCCTGAAGGGACTTACCTGACCCGGTTATTTCCCAAATATGCTCCTGAAGGGACTTACCTGACCCGGTTATTTCCCAATTGCTCCTGAAGGACTTCCGACTGACCCGGTTATTTCCCAAATATGCCCCTGAGAGGGACTTACCTGACCCGGTTATTTCCAAATATGCCCCTGAAGGGACTTACCTGACCCGGTTATTTCCCAAGTATGCTCCTGAAGGGACTTACCTGACCCGGTTATTTCCCAAATATGCTCCTGAAGGGACTTACCTGACCCGTTATTTCCCAAATATGCTCCTGAAGGGACTTACCTGACCCGGTTATTTCCCAAATATGCCTGAAGGGACTTACCTGACCCGGTTATTTCCCAAATATGCCTCCTGAAGGGACTTACCTGACCGCGGTTATTTCCCAAATATGCCCCTGAAGGGACTTCCCTGACCCGGTTATTTCCCAATTTATGCTCCTAAGGGACTTACCTGACCCGGTTATTTCCCAAATATGCCCTGAAGGACTTACCTGACCCGGTTATTTCCCAAATATGCCCTGAAGGGACTACCTGACCCGGTTATTTCCCAAATATCTCCTGAAGGGACTTACCTGACCCGGTTATTTCCCAAATATGCCCTGAAGGACTTACCTGACCCGTTATTTCCCAAATATGCCCTGAAGGGACTTACTGACCGCGTTTTTTCCCAAATATGCCCTGAGGGACTTACCTGACCCGGTTATTTCCCAAATATGCTCCTGAAGGGACTTACTGACCCGGTTATTTCCCAAATATGCTCCTGAAGGACTTACACCTGACCCGGTTATTTCCAAATATGCTCCTGAAGGGACTTACCTGACCCCAGTATGGCGAGGGAACCGGGTCAAGTAAGGACCTTAGGGTGGCCATTTGGAACATATTGATAATGCAAAACCACTAGACATATCTCCTTTACATAATATTTAAAGAAAACAAAATTCAACACAAATAGTCCTGCATGAATTCTCCAATTGGTATCCATATCCTGATCCTCTCATTTTACATTAGAAAAGAGGTTTCTTTTGCTAATGCAGGTTTCACATGTTTTCTCCTGAGAGGGTCCCGGACCCGATATTACAGAAATAGATTGCACACTGCAGATCTGTCAAGTATTACTGTTTGACCTGCTCATGCCCTCTCGACACTAGACTGACAGGAAGGAGAATACGGAAGTCATGAATTTCCCTTGTTCAGGTATTCTGCAGATGAAAGGGATCAAGGGGAAGCTAACAAAACCCCAACTGTATAAATGACTGGAACGCTCTTAGACAAAACTGCATCTTTTCATTTAAAAAGATCCACACATGTGTTCAACAGTTACGGCCCTAAAATGGAGACAATCAAGACAAACAATTGGAGGAAGTGGTTGTTGTGTCCATTCCAATGGGGCTAAAAATACACAACAAACACGCAAGCGCAAAACACAAACAGATTGCTGAGTCTGCGGTTTCCTTATTATATTCACATGGTATATAGTGTGTAGCACGACGTGTGCGCATTCATAATAAGGGATAAGCAGTATGGTCGCTCCATACATTTTGACCATAGTTCATTCCTGGTTGCGCCTATACCCCAACACCTTGTTCTCTATGTTAAATTGGAAAAGGGCTAATGAGTGAACCGTTCATATAAAAAGATTGTCGTTGTTTATTGTGTGAAACCTTTTGATTGGTTTCAGTTTAAATTGACTCCTAAAACTCTGCCCGATGGATGAGCTTCACTACGAATCTAGGCCACACATAGTACAAGTTTGGAACCAACACTTGCTGATCTACACAACTGATTGGGGGGAAAAGTGGTGCAGCCTAAATCTCGGCGCAACCAATCACATGGGCCATTAAACTACATGGGCCATTATGCTCCTGAAGGGACTTACCTGACCCAGTATGGCGAGGGACCGGGTCAAGTAAGGAACTTAGGGGCCTATTTGGAAAATATTGATAATGCAAAACCACTAGACATGCCCTTTAATAATATTTAATGAGAAACTAAAATCAAACATAAATAGCCCTGCATGAATTCTACAATTGGTACCACTATCTGGATCTCTCATTTTAATTAGCAGGATTGTCTTTGTAATGCAGGTTGTCGAATGAATTTTCCCTGTTTCAGGTATTTTCTGTCAGATGAAAGGATCCAAGGGGAAGCTTAACAAAACCCAACTGTATAAAATGACTGGAACGGACTCCTTAGACAAAACTGCAATCATTTTCATTTAAAAAAGCCTCCACACTGTGTTCAAAGTCTACGGCCCTAAAATTGGAGACATCAAGACAATCACAATGGAGGTAAGTGTGTTGTCCATTCCAAATGGGGCTAAAAATACACAACAAACACGCAACGCAAAACACAAACAAGATTGCTGAGTATGCGTTCCTTTATATATTCAATGTTATATATGTGTTGGAGCAGACATGGCGATTTCCTAATAAGAGGAAAGCAGTATGGTCGCTCCATAACATTTGACATGTCATTCCTGGTGCCCTATCCCAAACCTTGTTTCTATAGTTAATATGGAAAAGGCCTCTAATGAGGTGAACAGTTCATATAAATAAAGATTGTCAGTGTTTATTGTAGTGAAACCTTTTGATTGGTTCAGTTAAATTGCTCCTAAAACTCTGCCCTGATTGGATGAGCTCACTTAGATCTGCCACACATAGTACAAGTTTGGACCAACACTCTGCTGATCTACAAACTGATTTGGGGGAAAAGTGGTGCAGCCTAAATCTCGGCGCAACCAATCACATGGGCCATTAAACTACTTGAGATTTAAGTCTACTATAACTTCTGCTCATTGGTTTCCCAGCATGACGGCTTGGAGCAGCATCAGGCCTGGTTCCTGGAGGAAGTCTTTGTAACCAACACTAACCACGACAAAACCTGGTACTTCCCTTGCCGAAGATGGTTCTCCCTGTACCACGCGGATTGCCAATTGAGTAGAACATTAATCCCGGAAATTAACCTTCTACAGATCGCTGGATGGATGGAAAGAAGACCACACTGGTGAGTAGTTATTGTATGATCACTTTCTCCATGTGAAAGGTTTTAAGGCTGGGGACACATGGGTCAACCAAGACCTATTGATTAACCGATTGGTAGTCTGCTGGGCGGGAAAAAAAATTAAGTGGTACAAGCAGTAAACACTACACCAGGGGCCCAGCAGTAAACATTACACCAGGGGCCCAGCAGTAAACACTACACCAGGGGCCAGCGTAAAACATTACACCAGTGACCCCAGGGGCCAAGCAGTAAGTTCCTCCATGATCTAATTAGAATCTAATACAAATGATAATGTTGAATGTGAAATCTCTATCAGGATGTTATTTTTTTTTTTATTCAGCCAATCACAGTGAGGGGCGGAGACACGGAGTTAGAGTCCAACCTGGAAGTAATGTCATTGTGGGGAGGAAGTTGTAAATTGTTGGAAGCCTGTGAGGCACTGAGGCACGTGAGGTTTGGTCCTGCTCCCCATGAAGACATTAGACACTTACCCAATAAAGAGACGCCAGGGCCCAGCAGTAAACATTCACACAGGAGTCCACAAGTAAACACTATACCGGCGGCCCAGCAGTAAACATTACCCAGGCCACCAGTAAACAATACACCAAGGGCCAACCAGTAAACACTATACCAGGCCCGCAGTAAACATTATACCAGGGGCCCAGCAGTAACACATACACCAGGAGCCCACAGTAAACACTATACCAGGGGCCCAGCATAAACATTATACCAGGGCCCAGCTGTAAACATTACACCAGGGGTCCAGCCCCAGCAATAACATTACACTAGGGGCCCACCAGTAATATTATACCAGGGGCCCACCAGTAACATTACACCAGGGGTCCACCAGTAACCATTACACCAGGGCCCCCCAGTAAACATTATACCAGGGGCCCACTAGTACAAATTGCACCAGGGGTCCACCAGTAACATTACACCAGGGGACCACCAGTACAATTACACCAGGGGTCTAGCAGTAAACAGTACACCAAGGGCCAACCAGTAAACATTATCCAAGGCCCAGCTGTAAACATACACCGGGGGGCCAGCAGTAACATTACACCAGGGGCCCAGCAGTAAACATTACACTAGGGCCACCAGTAAACATTACACCAGGGGCCCACCAGTAAACTTACACTAGGTGCCCACCGTAAGCTTACACTAGGGGCCCACCAGAAAACATTACACCAGGTGACCAGGTGGAGCAGTAAGTTAACTCCATGATCTAATTAAATCTAAATACAATGATAATGTGAATGTGAAATCTCTCTATCAGGATGTTATGTTTTTTTATTCAGCCAATCACAGCGGGGAGGAGACACAGGGGTTAGAGTCCAACCTGGAAGTAACATCATTGTGGGGAGGAAGTTGTAAATTGTTGGAAGACCTGTGAGGCACAGTGAGGCACAGTGAGGTTTGGTCCTGCTCCCCATAAGACATTAGACACTTACCCAAGAGACGAGATTCTAAGGTCATGTCGTGCTAAATGGACCACAAAGTCCCAGTGTGAGATGGACTGTGCCAGGTCTGTGTGTTGGAACTGCACCCTGGGGGAAATTAACCCTTCGATACACAGTTTACCTCCTACTTTCTATGTATTTATTTGTGGGTCCCTGTGATCCCATGTGTCCTATGTGCTACTGCCCACTGTGTGATTCCGTACCTTCCATCTCTGCTCCTATGATTCTCCTGCAGTGCTTGTCCATTCCAGAAACTGAAGAGTTGGAGCCTTCTCCGGCCTGTGCGGGAGCTCTCCCTCATTCCGGATCCCTCTGCCCTGCAGTAAATTTAAACACAAACCCTATACACTGTAGGGGACCCCCAACCCTAAACGCTAGGGTTAAACTTAAAATCCCCAGATAAATAGACTTACCTGACCTCGTCTCCCTCTACTAACCGGCAGATGCGTCTGTGATTGGCAGACCTCAGCCAATCACATATGCGGCTGCTGGTTCGCCCCTTCTTCTCTTCCATTCCCAGAAGTATCAGTAGGTGTTCGGGGTTTTTTCTCTTAATACACAATATGCTGGTTGCTAGTCTTTTGTAACGTTTTGGTGAAATAAACGCCATTAGGACATATCCAAACAATAAGGAACATATCCTTTATAACCCCCACCACACCCATTCTAAAAGATGCTCCCCTATGGGGAAGGCTAAATTGGACCCTCCCTCCAGGTATCAGGGCTACCTCTGATACAGCACAGTGACAGCACAGTGCCCCATATAGTTTGGATATGTCCTTATGATGGTCACTAAATAAAATGGGTGTATTACATTTTAGATTACTTGTGGTCCTCCACTATCCTAGTCTTACTCGAGTTGTGACTTCACTTCAGGTATTTAAAGGTTTTATCCCAACTGGATAGTTTATCCAGAAACCCCAAACACAGTCATAAATAGTGATGCCCTGGTCACATTAATTGTAAATGATCACTGATGTCCTCACCCTGGGTATTGTTAACTGAGGGGGTACTTTGCAGGGTTTAATTTCCCTTTAAAGCTTGGTACTTCTGCAAAGATCTTTAAAAGATGACAGAGAATCTTTTACATCAGGTTACACACAGTCCCGAGCGGTTTCTTTTATGGACTGACACTTTCCTTCATCCACGAAGACTCCGTATACTCAGTACAGGGGGTGGCCGTGGGAATTTCCCATCAGGTCCACGCGACCCCAAGGCTGACGGTGAACGTTCTTGGCCCCAGGAACACACACAACTGCGTTACACACTTTAACGATAAAACGATTCTGTGGGATCCGACGTGTGTACCTACCTTCAATTTAACAAATCTGTCTGAATTACAGTGGTGAAATAACTGCTACTTACTCCCGGATTGTACCATGTGTGTCCTTACTCAGAGGGATAATCTTTCCCATTAAATGGGACCAGGATCATGACTAAATCCTGCCATACACACGGACGATATTTCACAAATCCCATCAAATCCCGCTGATGAATTTGGGGGCCAAAAACGCCGACTATGGCTGATGTCCAACCCGGGAGCTGATTTAAACCATGAGCTCAGAGAACAAACAGCCACTTCCCTTGCGTGCATGAGTGCAAACAGAAAACTTCACCCCACACAAAGAGCAGATGTAGAAAGTGAGTGTGTCAGGTGTCAGACTCACCGGCTGGACAGAAAAAAAAAACCACCCACAAGGATAATAAGTCACGGACACTATGACAACAAGGGATTTGAGATGGTGAGCCTTTAACAGCACGATACATTGCTAAAAGGGACTGAGAATCTAAACTTTACATGTAAGTCAACCTACATACATGGGAAGGTAAGTACCTAGTATAACCAGCCATTAACCAACTATCACTTAGAATAAGGTGTAATACCTATATTATTGTACGAGGGTCGATTGTATGTGTATGTGATGACATATGCCTTTATATATATATATATATATATATACTTTTAACAGGGAAACCGTGGAATTTAACAGTCGCTGAAGGGAAATGCCGACCCAAATGCAGTATTACAACTCCTCCCCCCTCATCACCGGGGTCCTCCAGCCTCAAACTGACCCCACGGCTTTCGCAAAGTAGACCAAAGATGTCTATCCTGTGCCACTGTACCACGGATTCGACCAGCCACTGGTAGATGTCAGATCAAGGGGATCACGGGGTGACCAGTTAGGGGCCACACAGGCAGTTGATTTATCTGAGAGTGGGAGTATTGCCATAGGGTGCGAGGTGCAATTGAAGTGAGGGTGATGTTTAGGATCGCAGTTTATCTGCTCAGGGTATAATAAGAAAAAATGTCTTCCGTGGTATGTTTATGTATCATCCATTGGCAGATCAAAACACAATTTATTAGAATAAAATCTAAAAAATCTAAAAAGGTCTCCCACCCCTTGTCACACATGGGTGTAATGACAAAAAATTCACATTTTCATGTGTTTTTTCCCTCTTCCCTATGAGCTTTCATTGAGTCCGTTATAAGCTACAGCAAGCAGTGCGTTATAAAACCGCAACGTAACGCATAAAGATGCAGTTGTATGAACGGTATTATGGCATTCCTATGTGAAATGAATGTCCTTGCTTTTTTGCGTTACAGCAACACGTGATAAAATGCAATAAAACGGGTCTAGTGTGAACGAAGCCTACCAATATGTTAAAACATAAACTGTTTCCCACTACCTATAAACTCTTTCTATTGGACAGACACCAGCTGTTCGTAAGCACATGACCAGAGCGGACCTGGCTTTGATTGGTCTGTCCGGTACGTTTTAGGAAGTGAAAACCACATTTTATTTTTACTGTCCAATAATTTTGGGTTTACATAGACCTTCCCCATGGATAACAGCTACTAAGAAATCAACTCCTGTTCCATTCCGTATTTCTCACTTCTGTCTGTGGCTACCTTACAGGGCAAAAGGGGACAGTAATAGGCAGTGCAGACTGTTGGTACTCAAAAAACATTGTTTTGCATTGGACTTCCCCTTTAATACTTTTTTTATTCAGCCAATCACAGCGAGGGGAGGAGACACAGGGGTTAGAGTCCAACCTGGAAGTAAGAGACACAGGGGTTAGAGTCCAACCTGGAAGTAACATCATTGTGGGGAGGAAGTTGTAAATTGTTGGAAGAGCCTGTGAGGCACACTAATGTTGGAACGCATCCAAAAAATATGAAATGGTAACCAACATTGGAGAAGATGTAACACTGGACAAACCAACCCAGCAATACATCCAATGCCTCAGTATATATGAGCCCTAAACATGCATTATCAGGGCAAGCCAGCACAACAAATTTAATGAGCCCACCTCTCAGACAATCAAACAAGCCAACAAAACACTGAGAAGTCCTGGTAGTCATTGCTATAATTTTGAATGATCCCGCATCCTCCCTGTGGTCCCTAAACCTCTAAGCGACCGCACAGTATATCCAGTCAGTCCACATATATGGGAAGTCCAACTCAGCTCACCCATCTTCCAGTCATCTGAATCTAGCCCAAGAAGAATAGCTTGTTTGCCACCAATTCACCTCAGTCTGACACCAGCAATAACCACCAGCATGATGTATTATCAGTCAGGAGAAATACATCATGGGAAAGTAGGGCCTCATAACTACACCACCCGCTAAACATAATCAGGCCAGCTGTGATGGACATCAGCATGGCCAGAGACAATTCAAATCAAGCTTCTTAAAGACGATTCTTTACCATACACGGCTCCTGTCCAGTACCCAATCCCTTAGACATCTGATTTAGAAAACAACTCAGATTGACTTTGCAGCAATTATAGATACCCCGATCATTCTTCATGATGCCTGAGAATACAAGACACCAGTGGACTAACAGGACTTTCCCAGGATACCTCGCACTTGAGCACATTAAGAAACCATCATCTGTTGTTCCAAACATGGCAGTGGGACCTCAACTCAATGCTTACTCTTAGCTGGGGAGAATAAGTTCCTTAACACCATCTCTTGAGTCTCTTAAGCAGTTTACATGCAACTTGAATATATTGACAACTGCCCTTGATCAGACGATCATCCATGGTGCAGAGCTGTTTCACACATTTATTTCTATGGTGTCATTCTGTGCTTAATAGTGCGGATAATGTTTTGAGGCACAGGAATGCACTTGTTTCATCTACTCTGCTATATGCACGTTTTAACATTCAGGCCATGCCATTGTACATTTTCGGTACGTTTTCCATTGTGCTACCTTTTCTTTTTTATATATTGCTCAAAATTCCATATTGTTTAATAACAGCAACCAGGACAGGTCTACCTGCTTGGTTAAAGTAAGTTAGATTTGCTTAAATAATGGTAATGATAGACTAACTTGTCAGATTACAGCTTTATGAAACCAGTAAAAGCCTTTCTCTTCCTTTTATTAAATTATAAAACGAATCAGTCAGCCATAGATAAATAATTGGGAATGTAACATGGTTTGCTGTTTGTAACTATAACTGTCTAGAGTTTATTAGTTAGGACTAAGTCCCCTATGTGCTTTCTATCCGTGTTTCTGTCCGCTTGGATTTTTCCAATCTGCAATGACACTTTAATTTTTAATGGAAATTGCAGGAACCAGTTCTCACTATGTGCGTCGCACTTTTGCACGTGTGCACGACTTTTGGTCCGTTTGTGTCCATTCCTGTCTGCTTTGCGCTTCAATTCAAGTCCTACGGGAACGCAGAAAACATGGACAGCGTACACAAGCAAACACAAATGCATTATTAATGCGTTTTACCCAGAGTAGTAAATAGTAAACACTGACAAGAGGACACAGATGCAAACGCAAGAGAACTGCGTTTTTTCAATCCGATGCAGTGGGACCTTAGCATAACATTTATTTTACAACTCAGCTCATCACTTTAAAATACCACCGGTTTGGAAATTTCGAAATAGAAAACAATTTGAAAAAACAGATTTCTACCTCCCTTTTATGCTGACAATTTAATTGTTTACTAAAAGCAAGATTTGTCATATAATCTTCCAGGCAAATGTATATGTTAAGAACCTGCCAATTAAGTAGTCTGCGTATGACAGGTGTTTATGGGAATCCATATGCACGGCACATGTGCAGCAATCAGGTGATTTAACTGCCGTAAATCAAAAAGCTATCTGATTGGTTGCTGCAATAAGCACACACAAATCTTTGCAACTCAAGACCATAGTCTCTTAAAGTAAAGGCTTTGTAATACATCAGAATGTTGTCTATATCAATCCACTCATAGCAAATTACAATCTGTGAGATGTTTATTGTAATGGCACTAGCCACTAAAATTAACTGCTGGATGGTTATGGGCTCCCTATATTCTTTTTACTCCTCTCCACTTACTTTTTAATTCATTAAAAATGACCGTATAAAATACCAAAGAGCCACATTTCCTAATAAATTAAAAAGGAAAGAAAAAATACCTTTTAGTTGATATAATTATAATATTAAATTAGAAGCAGTACTGTGTGAACAATTGGTTCTTTATATTTCTACAGCACAAAGGATGTTTTATGTAAAAAGGAAATGTTTATTTTTGAACGATTCACAACCTTTGTAAATCTCCCTTCACTGTTTTGTACAGCGTGTATTTTATATGGAATCCATTTTGCTATCTTTTTTCATAAAACAATAAATTGTTCTTTTCCTAATTTTATTTGGCTACAAGATAAAACTGAATGGCTGAATATGCATAAATCTAATTTATGTTTTTATTACGATGGATCCCTTTAGCAGGTAGATTTGGTTAATGAATTAAAATCAGTGGCATAACAATAGTCTGGGCCCGCAATGGAGCGGGGGCCGTGGGTTAAGAGGGCCCACATCCCCTTCCCAAACGACCAGCTGGTGTCAGTTTTTTGAAGACCAGCAGATTGCACGTATCTTTACTGCATTCGCACAATTAACTGTTTAAAACAGCTGATTGCATAGCCTCAGGGAGGGCTTGCAGTTACACAGCTGTTAAAATGCCATATTTAAAAGAACCAGAATTACATATGTCAAACAAAAAAAGTTGTTATTGCTGTGATATTGTTATTTCCATTAACAGTGTTTACTAAACATACATGATAGGCAATGCAGTTTGAGGACAATACTATAGACACCTATTTACCTACAGCATATATACTGACAATTGACAACATACCTATGTACTGAGGCGCAGGGGGAACACAGAATTTCATATTAAGGATTCCTTAAGGGTTTTCATTGGCGATGTGCACCAAAATGTTAGCCATGTTAAGTGTTGGGACTGTCATACAGAATCTGGGACTATCACTTCCTGAAGTAGGGGAGGGAAATGATGTTGATTATTATGACCATGATTCTTCCACTTTAACATTGCATTGTATCTAATTGGTGTTTTATAGGATAATTACACTGTAAAAGCAAGTTGTTTAATTGTAAGCTGCAGCTTTAAAAACCTTTTCCCACCATTTTTTTTTCTAGACCCTCCTGAACCTACCGAACCTACCTGTGCTGCTGTAAAGTTGCTAAAATCTTGGATGTGTAGTGAAAACTGTTTGTCTCCCCTCCTCCGAGACTGCTGGCTCCCCCTTCTTCTGTAGCCTCCGTCACTTCTTCTGTATCTACATCATGGTGCACGGCACATGGATACACCCACATGGATACGGACCACATATCGCAGCCTTCACTGCATATCCAAGATGTCAGCAACTTTACAGCAGCACAGGTAGGCTAAGGAAAGGCAAGGGGGGGGAAAGTTTGGGTTTTTAAAGCTACAGCTTACAATTAAACTTAACGGCTATTACAGTGTACTTATCCTTTAATCTTCCTTAGGCATCAAAGATGATTGTGTGGCAGACAATAGGTGTCTAACCTCTCCAACCCTATTCAACTTGGTTTCTTTATTTTGATATACATTGGCTTCCTTTACACCCTCTCTATACCAGTATTGTTCTTTGGACAAGAGCAATATCTTTCAACTAACTTCAAGTTTTTCATTTACCTTGTTAATTTTTTCCCCTTTCATTTCTAATAGTGGATGTTATCGCTTTTTCCAGTCTAACTTTATCAATAGTTTCCTCCGACTGAATTTCAGTGATATCTCATGCTAGATCTCATTCTAGCTGGGTCAGTGTGTCAGGGCTTAATGGGAAATTAACAATATATCTAGGAGACTGTGGCAGATTAAAGCAATCTTGTGGAGCTTGTGAAAGGTTGGCCTAAACACTTGTGAAATATACATATTACAAGGCCGTGTAGCAGTTAAAGGGGATCTGTGGTCTCCAAACCTTCCTACCTTTAAAAGAGCCACAGCCACCTCTCTACGCCTCCACGCTAAGATATAAAGAAATACTGACCAGAAAGTTAATGGGTGGGAGGGCTGACATGTGACATTCCTATGGCTTCTCCTCCACCTTGCCGCCAGCAAGCATAGCCTCAGACTTCAGTGACAGGACAGGAGACAGGAAGTCCCTCCCTCCCTGCTGTGTGAAGACTCCACAGAGAAGTAAGAATCTCCAGCCCTACTTCCCACTATGTGAAAAAAGCCTCTTCACATAGAGTTTCTACTCTGCCTAAAAGGCTGTTTTCACACAGTTTTTGTAGGGGGGGGACTGAGCATACATGGCACCCTCGAGTGGGCAGGGCCATAGCACCTGTTAGTGGGTGGGGCTAAGGAACCCATGGGGTGGCGGGGCCACATGGGGCTGGAAGGGAAGGGCCTTCCTGCAAAAGGAGGCCATGCGTTCATGGTGGAGGGACCAGTGGACTTGCAAGTTGGAGGGGGGCTTCAAGGGGGAGGAGACACAGGGCAGATTGACTGTCATCCACTGACATGGCTTCAGAGCAGGAAGCAGGAAGTGCAGTGGACCTGGTGATGCTTCTGCCATATCACACACAAAAATGTAAATATCTTTAAAACTATGCAAAATAAACAATGAAAATTAATTTAAAATTCTCAGAAGCAATTCCTATCAATTTACCTAAAGTCTTTTTGGACCACGTTACACTTTAATAATGATATAATGTATGACTACATTGAAATCAATACAACCTGCATCATGCTTCTAATGTAAATATGTGTAAATGCCAACTAGCTATTGTGCATGTAGATTTTGTGTTTGTGTCTAAGAAAGGTGACATTTGGGTTCTAGATCATTCGTTCTATATGGACACTTTAATAAATGTAAGTCTGTCAGTCTGTCCAAGCTCTACAAGATTGCTTTCATCTGCCACATTATCCTAGCTATGGCTTTCAATCTGTCACAGTCTCTCACAGATGTATTCCCTTTATATTACCCCTTTATTAGATATAGAAACATTATGTAACGAGCTGCAGAGAGTACATAGTGACCCAGGGTTGCCAGATTTATTTTCGCCCAAGCGGAGGGAGTGTAGCTGTGATGTTCAAGGGGTGTGGCAGTGACACCAGGGGCAGGGTAATGAAGTCGGGGCCCAGATAGCAAGGAGCTATTGTTAAACGTTGAGATGTGGTCAGAATGGTCAGTGTGTAGATTGAACATTGAACCAGTATTGACTTTTGGTTACATTATCAACATTGAGATCTGATTGTTAAATAACATTGATTCCACATTAATAAATGGTGAGTTTTTTCAACATTGAAAACGATATGTTGAGCCAACATTGATATTAGGAAAAATCTCAACATTAACTGCTGTGGCACATACGGTGTCTTTTTTTTAAATGGTCCCTTGTTTTTTAATTGCCCCAACCCTACCACTTCATTACATACATTTCTAACTAGATATAAAAGGAAGTTCAGTGCAAAAAATATGCTTTTAAGAAAAAGAGCAGTAATTTTCAATCCTAATGAGCTTAACCTGCCCATTCAATATTTTGTCTGTGTATAAAGAAATGCAACTAATACTGACTTCCTGTTTGCAGGACCCCTAATAGAGACCGTTATGGTCTTGCCCTTGACCCAGCCCCTGGGTTGATTCAGTTGCTCAGTAGAGATCTGAGCATATTTGACCCATCCAACACAATCAGTAGAAATTACTGTTAAGAACATTCAAAGGAAGTGGTGGCATCCTGGAAGAAAAGAACGTTAGAACCTGAAATGTAAGCTCACTATTGTCAACAGCAGGGAACAGCAAGGGTATGAAATTAACCGTTTTTCAAAACGGGAGCGAATATGTAGAATAAGTAGGTGATGCATATACAAACCAATAATTTTTATAAAATTTATATTTTACATTGAACTTTCCCTTAATGATAAATATGGCCCCCACTTCTCCTTTTCTGGCAGAGGTGTGCCAGTATAGGTGCAATAATTACCTTATGTTTAAAGGCGAGAAGAGAAAAAAAGAGAAAAGGCGCTTGCCTGGAGATAGTAATACGTGTTATAAGTAAATTAAGGGTCTACATTAAACTATCTGGGGCATTGTTGATCAACAGAGCATGTCAGAGGACCCTCCCTATTACCGTCCATCCCCTGCCTTTAGTGCTTGAACTTGCTGGCTTCCCCCTCCACTGTAATCATATTTTATCACTGCCCCCACAAATTTTCAAATCTCCAACATGGTCAAAGAAAGCGTGGCTGTTTGACACACAGGTGATGTCAATGCGTGTGGCAGATATAACCCAGCCAAATCTTGCAGGATTTGGCTGTTTATATCTGCCGCTCATGATGACATCACTGGGCACGCACACTAACGTCACCCGAATGGGAGGTGCGCACGTGCGAAACAGCCACGCTGTTCATGACCAAGTGGATGGTGGAGAGTTGGAAATCTCATGGGGGAAGTGCTAAAAATGTGATTGCAGTGGAGGGAAGCCATCAAGAGTCAAGCACTAAAGTAGGTTATGAAAGGGTAATAGGGCAAAAAACACATCTTTATATTTAAAGCTACTCATCCAGTAAGAAAGGTGTGAAAACAGTAAAAATTATGTAACTGACTTCCATTGGACATGTGACGGCAGGTTCATTGCATAGTTTCGAAAAAAGCTGGATGAGTTTCTGAAAATAAGGAATGTTGCAGGTTATGGTACATAAGTAGAGTTGATCCCGGGATATTTCCAATTGCTACTTGGAGTCAGGAAGGAATTTTTCCCCTTCATAATTCTCGGTGGTTTTTCTGCCTTCCTTTGGATCAGCTGTTAGGCAGGAAATGTGGGTATTGCTGAGTAGATTGGACTGGATGGGCGTATTTTTATTTAACCCAAATACTATATTATACTATAATGGTTTAGTGTTGGTTTAATACTGAATTGTTTGTTACACAGAGCTACTGTATCTATCAAGAGCTGCAACATAAAATTCTCATTTTTAATCAAACTAAACATTTCGCTTTTTTATTTAGGTTTAGCCTGAGGCCCCACTACAATGCACCAAGTGAGTGCAAATCATGCACGTTATTGCACGTGATTGTGTGTGCGATTCTGGTACATTGTCGCACGTTGTTCCGCGTTTGTGCATCTGATTTTACTATTTAACATTATAGAAACACATGCGTTTTGCGCATGAGATTTTGGTTAAAATTGAAAATTCAGGAGGCAAAAATTCCGCGATTTCCAATGCGCATGTGATTGCACATGCGTCTGTGTGCACCATTTTTTTAAACAATGCATGTGTTTTTGTAAAGTTAAATTACAAAAACGCATGCACAAACACGTAACAACGCACACGCAGTCGCATGTGATAAGTTTACCATTTTGCGTGCATGGTGCATTGTAGTGTGGCCTCAGCCTAAAGGAGAACCAATGACAAAATGACCAGCGTGAGGGTGTAGTCAGACCAGATGGGCCAACCAATGGGAGGACAGCAACTTTATTTCCAGATCACCTGTAGGATGCTCTTAATAAATGTAGGTACAGGGCTGCACTGATTGCATAAACTGCTGCCTCAGTCTTGCTGCATGTGTTTTTTAATAGGCTTCCTGTTTTCAGTCTCATAATGATACCAGTCTCACACACCCACTCTCTCACACCCAGACAGGTCAAGTCTCACACGATAGACACTGACAGTCTGCCACACAGACCTCTCACACCCAGATAGGTCACAGTCTCTCAAAGATACACTGCCTCACAGACACCCTCACACACATATCCACCCATAACAGGTGGCTCCTACAGCTCTACTAAATCCTGCTGCCTTTCTCTGTTCTGTGCCTTTTACTTGCAGCCCATCAATAAGGTCCCGCCCCTGCACAACTCTTAGCTTCAATCTGATTGGCTGCTCATCTTTAATTGGTTGCTATTAGCTCCTTGGCACCTCCTTGGTTACTGGTATCGCATCTCTTCATTTCTTCAGCCAATCTGTGCGTCCAGCCTCAAGCTTCAAATTCAGACTGACACAGAAGTTTTATTTGTCAGGAAGGAGACATCCCAGACAGACAAGGGGTCAATTTATATTTAATACCGAATACTGAATATTACAATGAAGACAGGGGAGAGTGTCCATGTCTGTCTGTACACAGGGGCAGGGCCATTGTTAGACATAACCACCTAGATAAAGTGCTAGGCCACCTATGTTAAACCAGGGTGCCCAGTGTTTTCTCCAGGGGCACTTCTAGGATTTTTGCTGCCTGAGCAAATATTTGAGTGAGCCCTTGATTATTATTTCCAGGCCGACACGATGCACGCCGCCCTGTGTTAATTGGGTGTGGCCGTGGTTTGTTGGTAAAATTTTACAATTTTGAACTTCCTATCACACATGTATTTTAACAGTTCCTCAGACAGTCAATAATGTAAATTCATATAAACAGATATTACATCCCTTCTCAAACGCTTGTGTTGCCACAACCATATTGCTCCTTTCAGGTTTTGTTGCTCAAAACAAAATACTTATTTTATACCCTGTGCTTACAGTTGGTTCCACTGTTGCATCCTGGGCCTAGGCCTCATTGCTCCCACCTACCAGCACATCTGAACCTTCTCTATCCAGGCCCAGATATAGATGATGCAGCCCTCTGGAGGCACACACAGGCCTACCCCTCCAGGACAACATTCCACAGTGGGGGCTCAACCATTCAGCCTGGGGGGCTCCCAGGGTCCCAAATCCCCATATACCTGAAGCATGGGCAAACCGCCTCAAACCAGAAGGGGGCTTAGTGCCCCACGAACGTTGGGCTTTCTGTCATGTCAATAGACATGGTTGTCAACAGGTTTAACCCTATATTCACTATATTCACCTGCTCTCAGTGTGCCGTGTGGCACTACTTCTACTGGCGGCCGCAGTGACACCGCCCGGTGTCAGCAACATCAGCAGAGTTGGTGTCGCCGGCTGAGAAGAAAGAAGACTTTGGATCAAAAACATTTTAGGATTTTCGAAAAAGGCCCGCGGAAACCCAGAAGCGCGCATGTGTGCTACTTTCATTTTTTTGCTGTTCTTCCCATGGGATGTGTTCTCTGGACCACTTCCCTGGTCCCAGAGACATTTACAGTAAGTTACCACTGCTATTTAAAAAGTTTTCCGTTTTTTCCCCCCATTATTTTAAGGCGGATTCGCAATTTTCGGAAGTTCGGCCATCTCTACTCACCATTAGGCCCAGCGATCAAGGAGACACATTAAGTAGCCATATGGTTTTAGAGAACGAGCCTCACCTACTAATGCAGACATTTTTACTCGGTACCATTACAAAAGAAAGAACTTGGTTTATTTGAATATCCTTTAGTTAAACCAATACAATTTTTATGCAGAATGACATACCAACAAGTGTCCTGCTCGGGTCCTAATGTTCAGACCTGTACCCATTTTGCAGGTGGGTTCTTTAAGCATCCACTTTGTTGGTTGGTTTCTTTACAGCACCTAAAATTAAACAGACCTGTAACCCGACCCACTCACTACCTCACCCACCGGTCACGGAATCGACTCATTCAGGACTCTAATTATTACCATCTCTCCTTTTTGTTTTAAAATTTGCATTCAAAAACTCATAATCTGAATATATCTGATTTTTTTGTATTGTGGTCCCTTGAAGTGGCATTAGGCATAAACTTGCCAGGTTTATTCTGCTGGCAAGTTTCGGTGTGAATTTTGCCAGTCTAAACTATTGATTCAACTTTAGTTTTGATGACTTAAATTGTGATGGCAAACCAAACAAGGTTCTTCATATGGGCTATATTGGTATTTAGCATAATTTTATTAGGTTTACTTATCATTGGCAAGATTATATCGGTAAACACTGTAATCTGCAGTTTTATACCCAGTGTTAAAATAAGACTTATCTGTGATCAATAAGTTTGGTTGTACATTGTAAGCAACATGTATGAATCATAGGCGAGATCGCTGTCTATGTCCTAAAATAGAACAAAGGTAAAGTCAGCAGCATCAACTCTGTAACATACAAGGTGGTGAAATACCTAGCCACATCTTGGAGCTCTTGGTTGGAGTTCTAAACTCACATCTAGAACTCCCAGATTTTAACTAAGACTTGGTGCAGAAAAAACTATGGTATCTTATTATGTGACATCCCTCTTCACCTGTATACCCACCAAGGAGGCTGTTGAAATGTGAGAAAATGGCTGTGCCAAGACAATGTCCTCAACCAGAACAGATCTTAACCCAGAACAGATGTGTTCCCCTACCGGACTTATGCTTGAATATCACATATTCAAATATAAGGATAAGTTCTACAAGCAAACCATGGATGTGATATGGGATCTCCAGTTTTCACCCATTGTGGCAAATGTGGAGGAAGTGAAAAACAGGCTCTTTATATCTTCAGGAACATTGCACCCGCCACTGTTTCATACTTGGATGACTCTTGGGTTAAAATCCACCAGAAGGAAGTACAAACCTTAAAGAACACATCAATGCTGTAGACCAGAACATCAAATTTACAAGGGAATAGGTACAAAACAACACGCTAGCTTTGCACTGCTTGGTAGAAGTCAGGGAAACCAACCCACATTGACAGTATTTAATATTTTACTCTAACAACCCTTAGATCACAAGCTGGGTGTCATCAGACCCAGCAACACAGAGCAGAGAACATCCCCACTAGCACGAGGCGAGGCTAAAGAAAAAACATCTCAGAGGAGCCCTTAAAACTTGGAGATATCCGGACTGGGCCTTTGTTAAAAGAGGTAGAAGGAAGAAAGAGCACAAATACCAACAGTGAGTGGGAAAAGAAGACAGGAAAGAACATTGTCATCATATATGTTGCAGGGGTTTCCAAGAAATAATTTAATTAATTATAAATTTACAACAAACATTATATCCATGTCTGTTTTAAACCAAACAATACACTGAGCAGCAACTATATATTTATATATAATAGTTCATACTTGCCTTATAAAAAACTTCTAATTTATATAATGTAAATGTATAGTATAGTATTTGAGGTTGAATAAAGACACATGTCCATCTATTCCAACCTACTCAGAATAACCACATTTCCTGCCTTACAGTTTATTCAGAGGAAGGCAGAATAAACCCTATGAAGGTGGGGGAGATTATTTTCTGACTCCAAGTAGAAATATCCCTGGATCATCTACACATATATGTATCATTAGCTGCCTTATTGCAGTATAATGTAGTACAGGTCTAAATAAATTGGGAAGCTGATCAGTCCTATGCACACTAGTGCATCCAAACAAGTTGCCGCGAGTGAACAATATCATAAAAAAGTAAGAACTTTTATTGAATAACCCTGTATGAAACCTAGCAAAGTCGAGGTTTTGGAACACTAAAACCTAGCAAAGTCAAGGTTTTGTAGTCAATTAGACTAATCCTAAATGTTTGTTTGGGTGGTGGATGCACCTTTAATGCAAGTTTTAACCATTTCTGTTAAATTGTCCTAGGAAATGAGAAAACAGTCTCAGAATCATCAAGGATAATGTGAACTCCAAGGAAACAGTGACACGGAATCTGATCCCCTTCCAAGTATATGCTATATCAGTTTATTTTAATTCCCATTGTTGCAAAGAATAGAATAAGGCCTTGCACTGAGTATTGTGTTCCAAAGAAACATGAATGAAAAGAAAAACATAAAAAGTTTTTGGTACAAGCAATTAATAGTTTGATGGGCTAACAGTAAAAACACAGTTATCAACTAAAATTAATAAAAATCTTTTGGTAAATTTTTATCATAAATTGCCTCCATTTGTGAAAAAAACTTATGTGTGTTTTCTTTAAGAATCTTTCTGTGTTTAATTTCTGTGCAATGTCTCTCATTCTTCTCTATCAAGAGGAGAATTGGTACTACACACACGCAATATTTTGGGCAGATTGACCGATAGTTCAGTTTATCGGTCATTGGGCCGAATCAGACGAACGGGCAATTGGACTTGCCAGGGGTGATGGTCTTTTGTCCTGGCCGACCGGTCAGAATTGCTGACGGTCGTCAGGACAAAGATTGCAAAGTGTGTACCCAGCTTAATGCTGGCCATTTAGGGCCCATACACTTACTTAGCTTCTTGACATTCCCATGATGTTAGACCATTGCTCATACAATGGCCTGATATTTTTAGCTTTTGAGGTTTGATTTCAAATAAGTGGGTTAAGTGGAAAACATTTAATGGACTGAAAACAGACCGTTCCTTCTGCTCACTAAGACTTTTGTAGTGTTGATGATCAAACACAAAACTTTCAATGTCTTAAATTGTGTATAATATATGGGACCCTTGGATAAAACAAAGAATTTGAGAGTAGATTAGCAGTTGGTTGTTTGCATTTATGGCAAATATTTCTAGGTCCCTTCTGCTCTTTTGGGATCAAATGGGGTGATTAAATCATATAGGTTATGTGGATAAACTTGCATTGGGTTTCTCGCAACCGTTCTTTGATAGTAAACTTGTTAATTTTTTTGAGACGATAAAATGTGGGTACTATGTCTGAATATTAAATCATTGTTATATGTTGAGCTTAGAACCAGCCTTAACATGTGAAAAGGAAGCATCAATTGGATATATGTGTTCAGTTTAGATATTTAACTTTCCCAAAAGCTAATTAATATACAGTATTGGAGAATGTTTGTTATACACTCTCTAAATTTTTGATATTTTTTTTTTTTGATGTTTAATATCATTTCTCATCAAGGAATATCACATCTTCCATATACATATTCAATTCTGATACCAATATGATCACCTTTAAGCTTTAAGGAAAGATGGGCTTTGCTATATGAGTAACAATTGAATTGGTGTTGAATCAATGTTTCAATCAACCTGAATAAATGGCCTTACCAAGGAGCAAGATCAATGTCTAAAACAATTAAAGATCTATAATTTCAATATATCAGATAATAAATCAACATTCTTTCAATGGGGCTTGCTATCTGAGTTATTATTGAATCGTATTGAATCAATGTAGTCAATCAACGCTGAATAATGGCATTACCAGCGAGCAAGATCGATGCTAAAACAACATTGATATTCAACGTTGTTTCCATTGTAATGCATGATATTAAATCAACATTGTTTTAATGTATCGTTGCTATCGGGACTGGATAACACAATGCAATAATAGGGTGCCCCCGTTTACAATCTCATTAAATAAACTGTTAGCGTTAAATCTGCATACATAACAGCGGGCTGCCATACTGGTTCCCTTTTCCATACCAGAGCCCGAAACTGCAGCAATAATTTGGACATTTAACATAACGACTATAAGTGATCTTGCTTTTATTTGTCATGCACTGACCACTGTTACGTAACACTGTACGTCATTCTGTATTTATGTTGGACAAATATATATATTATATTATATATATATATATCTACATTCATGCCACGTGGTCTTCAAAGGTGCTTTATTCAAATAAAACACATACTGGCAACATTATGTTTGAATAAAGCACTTTTGAAGACCCATGTGCACTGGTGGGTGTAGAGTTCCCTTGTATAACATTACACCAGTAAACATTACCCCAGGGGCCCACCAGTACAACTACACCAAGGGCCGACAAGTACACATACCAGTGGTCTAGCAGTAACATTATACGGGGGCCCGCTGTAAACATTATCGAAGGGGCCCAGCTGTAAACATAACACCAAGGCCGCATTAACATTACACCAGGGGCCCAGCAGTAAACATTACACCAGGGGCCACCATTAACATTACACCAGGGGCCCACCAGTAAACAACACCAAGGGCCAACAAGTAAACATACCAGTGGTCTACAGTAAACATTATAACGGGGGCCCAGCTGT
Organism: Hymenochirus boettgeri; assembly: GCA_019447015.1. Taxonomy (NCBI): domain Eukaryota; kingdom Metazoa; phylum Chordata; class Amphibia; order Anura; family Pipidae; genus Hymenochirus; species Hymenochirus boettgeri. The sequence goes on along the minus strand of CM033469.1, from coordinate 403,508,277 downwards.
AAACATTATAACGGGGGCCCAGCTGTAAACATAACACAAGGGCCCAGCAGTAAACATTACACCAGGGCCCAGCAGTAACATTACACCAGGGGCCACCAGTAAACATTACACCAGGGCCCACAGTAAACCTACACCGGGGCCCAGCAGTAAACATTACACCGGGGCCCAGCATAACACTACCCCAGGGGCCCAGCAGTAAACATTACACCAGGTTGACCAGGGGCCAAGCAGTAAGTTAACCCATGATCTAATTAGAATCTAAATACAATGATAATGGTGAATGTAAATCTCTATCAGGATGTTATGTTTTTTTTTATTCAGCCAATCACAGTGAGGGCGGAGACACAGGAGTTAAGTCCAACCTGGAAGTAATGTCATTGTGGGGAGGAAGTTGTAAATTGTTGGAAGAGCCTGTGAGGCACAGTGAGGCACAGTGAGGTTTGTCCTGCTCCCCATGAAGACATTAGACACTTACCCAATAGAGACGCCAGGGGCCCACAGTAACATTACACCAGAGTCCACAAGTAACACTATACCGGGGCCCGCATAAACATACCCCAGCCACCAGAAACATACACCAGGCCAACCAGTAAACACATTACCAGGGGCCCAGCAGTAAACATTATACCAGGGCCCAGCGTAAAATACACCAGGGCCCACCAGTAAACACTATACCAGGGGCCCAGCAGTAAACATATACCAGGGCCCAGCTGTAAACATTACACCAGGGGTCCGCCCCAGCAATAACATTACACTAGGGGCCCACCAGTAAATATTATACCAGGGCCCACCAGTAAACATTACACCAGGGGTCCACCAGTAAACATTACACCAGGGGCCCACCAGTAAACATTATACCAGGGGCCCACTAGTACAAATTGCACCAGGGGTCCACCAGTAACATTACACCGGGGACCACCAGTACAAATTACACCAGGGGTCTACAGTAACAGTACACCAAGGGCAACCAGTAAACTTATACCAAGGGCCCAGCGTAAACATAACACCGGGGCCAGCATTAAACATTACACCAGGGGCCCACAGTAAACATTACACTAGGGCCCACAGTAAACATTACACCAGGGGCCCACCAGTAACATTACACTAGGTGCCCAGCAGTAGCATTACACTAGGGGCCCACCAAAAACATTACACCAGGTGACCAGGGGCTGAGCAGTAAGTTAACTCCATGATCTAATTAGAATCTAATACATGATAATGGTGAATGTGAAATCTCTATCAGGATGTTATGTTTTTTTATTCAGCCAATCACAGCGAGGGGAGGAGACACAGGGGTTAGAGTCCAACCTGGAAGTAACATCATTGTGGGGAGGAAGTTGTAAATTGTTGGAAGAGCCTGTGAGGCACAGTGAGGCACAGTGAGGTTTGGTCCTGCTCCCCATGAAGACATTAGACACTTACCCAATAAAGAGACGAGATTCTAAGGTCAGTGTCAGTGCTAAATGGACCACAAAGTCCCAGTGTGAGATGGACTGTGCCAGGTCTGTGTGTTGGAACTGCACCCTGGGGGAAATTAACCCTTCGATACACAGTTTACCTCCTACTTTCTATGTATTTATTTGTGGGTCACTGTGATCCCATGTGTCCTATGTGCTACTGCCCACTGTGTGATTCCGTACCTTCCATCTCTGCTCCTTATGATTCTCCTGCAGTGCTTGTCCAAAGTCCAGGAAACTGAAGAGTTGGAGCCTTCTTCCTGGCCTGTGCAGGGGAGCTCTCCCTCATTCCGGATCCCTCTGCCCTGCAGTAAATGTAAACACAAACCCTATACACTGTAGGGGACCCCCCAACCCTAAAAACGCTGGGGAAAACTTAAAATCCACAGATAATAGACTTACCTGACCCGTCTCCTCTACTAACCGGCAGATGCGTCTGTGATTGGCAGACTCTCAGTCAATCACATTGCGGCTGCTGGTTCGCCCCCTTCTTCTCTTCCATTCCCAGAAGTATCAGTAGGTGTTCTGGGTTTTCCTTTAATACCACATATGCTGGTTGCTAGTCTTTATTAGTTAACGTTTTGGGGTGAAATAAACGCCATTAGGACATATCCAAACAATAACGGAACATATCTTTATAAACCCCCACCACACCCATTCTAAAAGATGCTCCCCTATGGGGAAGCTAAATTGGACCCTCCCTCCAGGTATCAAGGGCTACCTCTGTATACAGCACAGTGACAGCACAGTGCCCCATATAGTTTGGATATGTCCTTATGATGGTCACTAAATAAAATGGGTGTATTACATTTTAGATTACTTGTGGTCCTCCACTATCCTAGTCTTACTCGAGTTGTGACTTCACTTCAGGTATTTAAAGGGTTATTCCCAACTGGAAATGTTTATCCAGAACCCCAAAACACAGTCAATAAATAGTGATGCCCTGGGTCACATTAATTGTGAAATGATCACTGATGTCCTCACCCTGGGTATTGTTAACTGAGGGGGTACTTTGCAGGGTTTAATTTCCCTTTAAAGCTGTTACATTCTGCAAAGATCTTTAAAAGATGACAGAGAATCTTTACATCAGGTTACACACAGTCCCGAGCGGTTTCTTTTAGGACGGACCATTTCCTTCATCCACGAAGACTCCGTATACTTCAGTACAGGGGGGTGGCCGTGGGAATTTCCCATCAGTGTCCACGCGACCCCAAGGCTGACGGTGAACTTCTTGGGCCCCAGGAACACACACAACTGCGTTACACACTTTAACGATAAAGGAACGATTCTGTGGGATCCGACGTGTGTACCTACCTTCAATTTATACAAATCTGTCTGAATTATCAGTGGTGAAATAAACTGTACTTACTCCCTGATTGTACCATGTGTGTCCTTACTCAGAGGGAATAATCTTTCCCATTAAATGGACCAGGGTCATGACTAAATCCTGCCATAACACGGACGATTTATCACAAATCCCATCAAATCCCGCTGATGGAATTTGGGGGCCAAAAACGCCGACTATGATGCTGATGTCCAACCCGGAGCTGAATTTAAAGCATAGCTCAGAGAACCAACAGCCACTTCCTCGCGTTGCTATGAGGCAAACAGAAAACTTCACCCACACACAAAGACAGATGTAGAAAGTGAGTGTGTCAGGTGTCAGACTCACCGGCTGGACAGAAAAAAAAACCACCACAAGGATAAATAAGTCACGGACACTATGACAACAAGGGATTTGAGATGGTGAGCCCTTTACAGCACGATACATTGCTAAAAGGGACTGAGAATCTAACTTTACATGTAAGTCACCACAACATGGGAAGGTAATACCTAGTATACCAGCCATTAAACCAACTATCACTTAGAATAAGGTGTAAACCTATAGAGTTTGTACGAGGGTCGATGTTTTAGTGTGATGACTATATGCCTTTATATATATATATATATATATACTTTTAACAGGGAAACCGTGGAATTTAACAGTCGCTGAAAGGGAAATGCCGACCCAAATGCAGTATTACAACTCCTCCCCCTCATCACCGGGGTCCTCCAGCCTCAAACTGCACCCACGGCTTTCGGGCAAAGTAGACCAAGAATGTCTATCCTGGGCCACTGTACCACGGATTCGACCAGCCACTGTAATGTCAGATCAATGGGATCACGGGGTGACCAGTTAGGGCCACACAGGCAGTTGATTTATCTGAGAGTGGGAGTATTGCCATAGGGGTGCGAGGTGCAAATTGAAGTGAGGGTGATGTTTAGGATCGCAGTGTATCTGCTCAGGTATAATAAGAAAAAAGTCTTCCGTGGTAGTTTATGTATCATCCATTGCAGATCAAACACAATTTATTAGAAATAAAATCTAAAAAATCTAAAAAGGTCTCCCACCCCTTGTCACACATGGGTGTAATGACAAAAAATTCACATTTTCATGTGTTTTTTCCCCTCTTCCCTATGAGCTTTCATTGAGTCCGTTATAAGCTACAGCACAGTGCGTTATAAAACCGCAACGTAACGCATAAAGATGCAGTTGTATGAACGTTATTATGGCATTCCTATGTGAAATGAATGTCCTTGCTTTTTGCGTTACAGCAAACTGATAAAATGCAATAAAACGGGTCTAGTGTGAACGAAGCCTAACAATATGTTAGAACATAAACTGGTTCCACTAACCTATAAACTCTTTCTATTGGACAGACACCAGCTGTTCGTACACCATGACCAGAGCGGACCTGGCATTTGATTGGTCTGTCCGGTACGTTTTAGGAAGGTGAAAACCACATTTTATTTTTACTGTCCAATAATTTTGGGTTTACATAGACCTTCCCCATGGATACAGACTACTAAGGAATCAACTCCTGTTCCATTCCGTTTTTCTCACTTCTGTCTGTGGCTACCTTACAGGGCAAAAGGGGACAGTAATAGGCAGTGCAGACTGTTGGTACTCAAAAAATCATTGTTTTGCATTGGACTTCCCCTTTAAATACCCAAATAATATCTCCCAAAGTAGGATAAACCTTTCTATTTCAGGGTTTCAATTCCGAGATGTATCAGCTCCACGCGGGAAACCAACATGGAATGACGACGTAAATCGGGGAATGGACCAACTCTCTGCGTAGATATAGGTCAGCCTGAATCACAGGCCAGTGGAGTCTGCGTTGAGCAGGCAGCACCATTGGCAGGTAATAACACAGGAGCACATAGTATAGAGATAAGCTATTACATCCTTATCTGTCCAAATTACCATAATGGTCTTTCTATTGACCATGGTCCTCTCCTTCCTTCCTGGTCTGTGGACATCCCCGAGGCTTCCAGCTCCAGAGAAGTAGAATATACACATCCACCACTGGATCATTATGAAGATTTGTTTTCTCGGCCCATTATAATAGTTTTTACTATTGGTTTTATCACTGCTCGCCTAGTTTAAAGAGAGTTGTAGTGACTGGTCACCCAGTGTCTTCTCAGACAGAAAGAAAAGTGTTATAACCACTCAGTGAGAATGTGCTATATTTGGGGCATAGAAGAACCGTGGTCACCCAGCCCAATGATTTTGTCTCTGTAAATGGCCCAGAAAAGTGTTGTGTATTTTCCTATACTTACCAACAGACCCAGATGTGCAGGACAGTCCTGACCTTGGCACTTCCCTCCCACTGACAGTGATAAAAACTCTTCTTCCCTTGCTGAGGATAATGTGTACAGGAGCTGGCAATCTACTGGTCGGTACTGGTAATGTGATCAATTCTGTGCAGGGGCTATCAATGTTTTTTAGTGGATCCCCCCCATATGAACAATGACTGAACACTAAGTCTACTCCCTCTATGGGCACCCGCCCACCCAGTGTGTGTACTAGGAATCACTGCCCCCCCCCCCCCAGCAAACTATGATGGGCCCCTATCCGTACTTTATCCACAGTGGTTTTCTGGGAGAGCGCTATATCTGTCTTGAGAAAATAAGAAAATGGGGCCCCCTTGGCTCCCAGCCCCCCTGGCAGTTACGCCCCTGCAGCCCACCTACCTCTATGGGCACCTACTACTTTCCTAATACATTACAGAAATGAGATTTGTTGGATTTATCTGTTTTCTCTAGCAAGAACCTTAAGTGCCAATCCCAGTGGATATCGGTACAGAAATGGCCACATGATACCCTGCCTGTATACAGCTCAATGAATGACCCCCACTTGTACTGACTTCTATGCCAAAAGGTTCGGATTGCAGTGAATCCCCAGCCCCCCATCCGTGGTAAGTGCTAAAACCTTGTTAAAGGGGAACGTTCCTAGAGCTAGAACCTGTAATACAATTAATCTACTGAGCATGCTGTTACCACACAGTAATAACGATACTAAATGTATGCATAAAAATAATATACAGAAATAGACTCTTTATACAATCGATACATTGTGTGTTCCTGTTATTTGTCCTGTGGCTTAGACCTTCCCTTTTCTTATACATTCTAAATGATGTTTTATTATATATAATTATTACGGTATATAGTAAATATATAGTCATAGATATCCTATAAATTAAAAACTTGTTAATTGGTGTTTAGCTATGTTATCTGTATAATCAGTGTTTTATCTATGTCATCAGTTATAATCAGTGTTTATCTATGTCATCTGTTATAATCAGTGTTTAGCCATGTCATTAGTTGTAATCCCTGTTTAGCAATATCATCAGTTATAATCATGCTAGCTATGTCATTAGTTAAATCAGTGTTTAGCTATGTCTTAGTTATAATCCGTTTAGCAATTCATCAGTTATAATCAGTGCTTAGCTATGTCATTAGTTATAATCAGTGTTTAGCTATGTCATTAGTTATAATCCCTGTTTAGCAATGTCATCAGTTATAATCAGTGCTTGCTATTCATTAGTTTTAATCAGTGTTAAGCTATGTCATTAGTTATAATCCCTGTTTAGCAATGTCATCAGTTATAATCAGTGCTTAGCTATGTCATAGTTATAATCAGTGTCTAGCTATGTCATTAGTTATAATCTGTTTAGCATGTCATCAGTTATAATCAGTGCTTAGCTTATTCATAGTTATAATCAGTGTTAGCTATGTCATTGTTTATAATCCCTGTTTAGCATTGTCATCAGTTTAATCCCTGTTTAGCAATGTCATCAGTTATAAAGTGTCTAGCTATGTCATCAGTTATAATCAGTGTTTTGCTATGTCATCTGTTAATAAGTGTTTAGCTAAGTTATCAGCTATAATTGGTGTATAGCTATGTCATCTGTTTAATCAGCTATAATTGGTGTATAGCTATGACATTTACTTGAGTCACTGAAACATTTGTTTTATAGTAAATAATGGCACCCCTAATTTAAAAAACAGAAGGATATTGAAAGTCACTTTGGAGTTCCACAACCTGTATAATTTGGCCTGTGGTCTTGTTCTTTTATATGGTCAAGGAACTGCTTGGTTACTTTTATTCTCATATTTTACAATAGTCGCTATGCAAATGGTAATTAGTCATGTGCATTGAATGGAAGAAGGACAGATATATCCTTGCTCTTTGTCCACGGTATTAAACACCCATAATGCACCAGGTTTAAGCACAGATTCAACTAAATTTATGTTGTCAGAAAGTTTACTTGACTCCCCTTCACTCTATCAGAATGTGGGTGTCACACGGTATAAATGATCAGCGAAGGCAAAACACAATACGACGAACATTTCTATAAAATGTGTCATTAGTGTCTGAAAGGCCATTTCACATTTATTAATGCTAATTCAATACATTGCAAATCCCTCCAAGTAATACTTTTTTATATGCAAAGAACGCACCAAGAGTGCCCATCCAAGAGATCGGTACTTGCGATCCGATCCCTCGCCGCTAAAAAGGTTCTGTACAAGGTAGTTGTGAAAACTGGAGACAGAAACAATCCGGGACTGATGCAAGGGTAATTTAACACATATATGTATATTGTACGCGTTCTGTTAGGTGATGGGAGTGTAGTCCGGATGATGTCATGAAAGAAGTGAGGGGGGTCACTGCTCCCTCCCTAATAAAGACCCAATATGAATTTACAAACATTAAAACTATTAGTGTCATTGTGTTACATTGTTTAATACAAGTTCAGGTCAATTAGATAAAGTTATTTTAACCATTTAGTGCCCTTTATCTCAGTGTGTATTGCTGGTGGGTTAAACGGCATTCCCAGTGAAAAATAACTTTAGCTATAAATGTAAGGACCCCCCAAACCAAGGTTCTGGCATTAGTAATATTTCCCAAATATGCCCCTGAGGGACTTACCTGACCCGTTATTTCCCAAATATGCTCCTGAAGGGACTTACCTGACCCGGTTATTTTCCCAAAAATATGCCCCTGAAGGGACTTACCTGACTGTTATTTCCCAATATGTCCCCTGAAGGGACTTACCTGACCCGGTTATTTCCCAAATATGCTCCTGAAGGGGACTTACCTGACCCGGTTATTTCCCAATATGCTCCTGAAGGGACTTACCTGACCCGGTTATTTCCCAATATGCTCCTGAAGGGACTTACCTGACCCGGTTATTTCCCAAATATGCTCCTGAAGGGACTTACCTGACCCGGTTATTTCCCAAATATCTGCAGTAAATGTAAACACAAACCCTATACACTGTAGGGGACCCCCCAACCCTAAACGCTAGGGTTAAAACTTAAAATCCACAGATAAATAGACTTACCTGACCTCGTCTCCCTCTACTAACCGGCAGATGCGTCTGTGATTGGCAGACTCTCAGCTCCCTCTACTAACCGGCAGATGCGTCTGTGATTGGCAGACTCTCAGCCAATCACATATGCGGCTGCTGGTTCGCCCCCTTCTTCTCTTCCATTCCCAGAAGTATCAGTAGGTGTTCTGGGTTTTTCCTTTAATACACAATATGCTGGTTGCTAGTCTTTATTAGTCACTAATGTGTGGACACGCATCCAAAAAATATGGAAATGGTAACCAACAGTTGGAGAAGATGTAACACTGGACAAACCAACACCAGCATACATCCAATGCCTCAGTATATATGAGCCCTAAATACATGCATTATCAGGGCAAGCCAGCACAAAACAATTTAATGAGCCCACACTCTCAAGACAATCAAACAAGCCAAACAAAAACACTGAGAAGTCCTGGTAGTCATTGCTATAATTTTGAAATGATCCCGCATCCTCCCTGTGGTCCTAAACCTCTAACGACAGCACAGTATATCCAGTCAGTCCACATATATGGGAAGTCCAACTCAGCTCAGCCCATCTTACCAGTCATCTGAATCTAGCCCAAGAAGAATAGCTTGTTTGCCACCAATTCAGCCTCAGTCTGACACCAGCAATAACACCAGCATGATGTATTACTCAGGTCAAGGAGAAATACATCATGGGAAAGTAGGGCCTCATAACACACCACCCGCTAAACATAATCAGGCCAGCTGTGATGGACATCAGCATGGCCAGAGACAATTCAAATCATAGCTTCTTAAAGACAGATTCTTTACCATACACGGCTCCTGTCCAGTACCCAATCCCTTAGACATCTTGATTTAGAAAACACTCAGATTGACTTTGCAGCAATTATAGATGACCCCGATCATTCTTCATTGATGCCTGAGAATACAAGACACCAGTGGACTAACAGGACTTTCCCAGGATACCTCGCACTTGAGCACATTAGAAACTCATCATCTGTTGTTCCAAACTGGCAGTGGGAACCTCAACTCAATGCTTACTTCTTAGCTGGGGAGAATAAGTTCCTTAACACCATCTCTTGAGTCCTTAAGCAGTTTACATGCAACTTGAATATATATGACAACTGCCCTTGATCAGACTGATCATCCATGGTGCAGAGCTGTTTCACACATTTTATTTCTATGGTGTCATTCTGTGCTTAATAGTGCGGATTAATGTTTTTGAGGCACAGGAATGCACTTGTTCATCTACTCTGCTATATTGCACGTTTTAACATTCATGCCATGCCATTGTACATTTTCGGTACGTTTTCCATTGTGCTACCTTTTCTTTTTTATATATTGCTCAAAATTCCATATTGTTTAATAACAGCAACCAGGACAGGTCTACCTGCTTGGTTAAAGTAAGTTAGATTTGCTTAAATAATGGTAATGATAGACTAACTTGTCAGATTACAGCTTTAATGAAACCAGTAAAAGCCTTTCTCTTCCTTTTATTAAATTATAAAACGAATCAGTCAGCCATAGATAAATAATTGGGAATGTAACATGGTTTGCTGTTTGTAACTATAACTGTCTAGAGTTTATTATGTTAGGACTAAGTCCCACTATGTGCTTTCTATCCGTGTTTCTGTCCGCTTGGATTTTTCCAATCTGCAATGACACTTTAATTTTTAATGGAAATTGCAGGAACCAGTTCTCACTATGTGCGTCGCATTTTGCACGTGTGCACGACTTTTGGTCCGTTTGTGTCCATTCCTGTCTGCTTTGCGCTTCAATTCAAGCCTACGGGAACGCAGAAAAAAGCATGGACAAGCGTACACAAGCAAACACAAATGCATTATTAATGCGTTTTACCCAGAGTAGTAAATAGTAACACGACAAGAGGACACAGATGCAAACGCAAGAGAACTGCGTTTTTTCATCCGATGCAGTGGGACCTTAGCATAACATTTATTTTACAACCAGCTCATCACTTTAAATAACCACCGGTTTGGAAATTTCGAAATAGAAAACAATTTGAAAAAACAGATTTCTACCTCCCTTTATGCTGACAATTTAATTGTTTACTAAAAGCAAGATTTGTCATATAATCTTTCCAGGCAATGTATATGTTAAGAACCTGCCAATTAAGTAGTCTGCGTATGACAGGTGTTTATGGGAATCCATATGCACGGCACATGTGCAGCAATCAGGTGATTTAACTGCCGTAAATCAAAAAGCCTATCTGATTGGTTGCTGCAATAAGCACACACAAATCTTTGCAACTCAAGACCATAGTCTCTTAAAGTAAAGGCTTTGTAATACATCAGAATGTTGTCTATATCAATCCACTCATAGCAAATTACAATCTGTGAGATGTTTATTGTAATGGCACTAGCCACTAAAATTAACTGCTGGATGGTTATGGGCTCCCTATATTCTTTTTACTCCTCTCCACTTACTTTTTAATTCATTAAAAATGACCGTATAAAATACCAAAGAGCCACATTTCCTAATAAATTAAAAAGGAAAGAAAAAATACCTTTTAGTTGATATAATTATAATATTAAATTAGAAGCAGTACTGTGTGAACAATTGGTTCTTTATATTTCTACAGCACAAAGGATGTTTTATGTAAAAAGGAAATGTTTATTTTTGAACGATTCACAACCTTTGTAAATCTCCCTTCACTGTTTTGTACAGCGTGTATTTTATATGGAATCCATTTTGCTATCTTTTTTCATAAAACAATAAATTGTTCTTTTCCTAATTTTATTTGGCTACAAGATAAAACTGAATGGCTGAATATGCATAAATCTAATTTATGTTTTTATTACGATGGATCCCTTTAGCAGGTAGATTTGGTTAATGAATTAAAATCAGTGGCATAACAATAGTCTGGGCCCGCAATGGAGCGGGGGCCGTGGGTTAAGAGGGCCCACATCCCCTTCCCAAACGACCAGCTGGTGTCAGTTTTTTGAAGACCAGCAGATTGCACGTATCTTTACTGCATTCGCACAATTAACTGTTTAAAACAGCTGATTGCATAGCCTCAGGGAGGGCTTGCAGTTACACAGCTGTTAAAATGCCATATTTAAAAGAACCAGAATTACATATGTCAAACAAAAAAAGTTGTTATTGCTGTGATATTGTTATTTCCATTAACAGTGTTTACTAAACATACATGATAGGCAATGCAGTTTGAGGACAATACTATAGACACCTATTTACCTACAGCATATATACTGACAATTGACAACATACCTATGTACTGAGGCGCAGGGGGAACACAGAATTTCATATTAAGGATTCCTTAAGGGTTTTCATTGGCGATGTGCACCAAAATGTTAGCCATGTTAAGTTTGGGACTGTCATACAGAATCTGGGACTATCACTTCCTGAAGTAGGGGAGGGAAATGATGTTGATTATTATGACCATGATTCTTCCACTTTAACATTGCATTGTATCTAATTGGTGTTTTATAGGATAATTACACTGTAAAAGCAAGTTGTTTAATTGTAAGCTGCAGCTTTAAAAACCTTTTCCCACCATTTTTTTTTCTAGACCCTCCTGAACCTACCGAACCTACCTGTGCTGCTGTAAAGTTGCTAAAATCTTGGATGTGTAGTGAAAACTGTTTGTCTCCCCTCCTCCGAGACTGCTGGCTCCCCCTTCTTCTGTAGCCTCCGTCACTTCTTCTGTATCTACATCATGGTGCACGGCACATGGATACACCCACATGGATACGGACCACATATCGCAGCCTTCACTGCATATCCAAGATGTCAGCAACTTTACAGCAGCACAGGTAGGCTAAGGAAAGGCAAGGGGGGGGAAAGTTTGGGTTTTTAAAGCTACAGCTTACAATTAAACTTAACGGCTATTACAGTGTACTTATCCTTTAATCTTCCTTAGGCATCAAAGATGATTGTGTGGCAGACAATAGGTGTCTAACCTCTCCAACCCTATTCAACTTGGTTTCTTTATTTTGATATACATTGGCTTCCTTTACACCCTCTCTATACCAGTATTGTTCTTTGGACAAGAGCAATATCTTTCAACTAACTTCAAGTTTTTCATTTACCTTGTTAATTTTTTCCCCTTTCATTTCTAATAGTGGATGTTATCGCTTTTTCCAGTCTAACTTTATCAATAGTTTCCTCCGACTGAATTTCAGTGATATCTCATGCTAGATCTCATTCTAGCTGGGTCAGTGTGTCAGGGCTTAATGGGAAATTAACAATATATCTAGGAGACTGTGGCAGATTAAAAGCAATCTTGTGGAGCTTGTGAAAGGTTGAGCCTAAACACTTGTGAAATATACATATTACAAGGCCGTGTAGCAGTTAAAGGGGATCTGTGGTCTCCAAACCTTCCTACCTTTAAAACGAGCCATCAGCCACCTCTCTACGCCTCCACGCTAAGATATAAAGAAAATACTGACCAGAAAGTTAATGGGTGGGAGGCTGACATGTGACATTCCTATGGCTTCTCCTCCACCTTGCCGCCAGCAAGCATAGCCTCAGACTTCAGTGACAGGACAGGAGACAGGAAGTCCCTCCCTCCCTGCTGTGTGAAGACTCCACAGAGAAGTAAGAATCTCCAGCCCTACTTCCCACTATGTGAAAAAAGCCTCTTCACATAGAGTTTCTACTCTGCCTAAAAGGCTGTTTTCACACAGTTTTTGTAGGGGGGGGACTGAGCATACATGGCACCCTCGAGTGGGCAGGGCCATAGCCACCTGTTAGTGGGTGGGGCTAAGGAACCCATGGGGTGGCGGGGCCACATGGGGCTGGAAGGGAAGGGCCTTCCTGCAAAAGGAGGGCCATGCGTTCATGGTGGAGGGACCAGTGGAGCTTGCAAGTTGGAGGGGGGCTTCAAGGGGGAGGAGACACAGGGCAGATTGACTGTCATCCACTGACATGGCTTCAGAGCAGGAAGCAGGAAGTGCAGTGGACCTGGTGATGCTTCTGCCATATCACACCAAAATGTAAATATCTTTAAAACTATGCAAAATAACAATGAAAATTAATTTAAAATTCTCAGAAGCAATTCCTATCAATTTACCTAAAGTCTTTTTGGACCACGTTACACTTTAATAATGATATAATGTATGACTACATTGAAATCAATACAACCTGCATCATGCTTCTAATGTAAATATGTGTAAATGCCAACTAGCTATTGTGCATGTAGATTTTGTGTTTGTGTCTAAGAAAGGTGACATTTGGGTTCTAGATCATTCGTTCTATAGGACACTTTAATAAATGTAAGTCTGTCAGTCTGTCCCAAGCTCTACAAATTGCTTTCATCTGCCACATTATCCTAGCTATGGCTTCAATCTGTCACAGTCTCTCACAGATGTATTCCCTTTATATTACCCCTTTATTAGATATAGAAACATTATGTAACGAGCTGCAGAGAGTACATAGTGACCCAGGGTTGCCAGATTTATTTTCGCCCAAGCGGAGGGAGTGTAGCTGTGATGTCAAGGGGTGTGGCAGTGACACCAGGGGCAGGGTAATGAAGTCGGGGCCCAGATAGCAAGGAGCTATTGATTAAACGTTGAGATGTGGTCAGAATGGTCAGTGTGTTGATTGAACATTGAACCAGTATTGACTTTTGGTTCATTATCAACATTGAGATCTGATTGTTAAATAACATGATTCCACATTAATAAATGGTGAGTTTTTTCAACATTGAAAACGATATGTTGAGCCAACATTGATATTAGGAAAAATCTCAACATTAACTGCTGTGGCACATACGGTGTCTTTTTTTTAAATGGTCCCTTGTTTTTTAATTGCCCCAACCCTACCACTTCATTACATACATTTCTAACTAGATATAAAAGGAAGTTCAGTGCAAAAAATATGCTTTTAAGAAAAAGAGCAGTAATTTTCAATCCTAATGAGCTTAACCTGCCCATTTCAATATTTTGTCTGTGTATAAAGAAATGCAACTAAATACTGACTTCCTGTTTGCAGGACCCCTAATAGAGACCGTTATGGTCTTGCCCTTGACCAGCCCCTGGGTTGATTCAGTTGCTCGTGAGATCTGAGCATATTTGACCCATCCAACACAATCAGTAGAAATTACTGTTAAGAACATTCAAAGGAGTGGTGGGCATCCTGGAAGAAAAGAACGTTAGAACCTGAAATGTAAGCTCACTATTGTCAACAGCAGGGAACAGCAAGGGTATGAAATTAACCGTTTTTCAAAACGGGAGCGAATATGTAGAATAAGTAGGTGATGCATATACAAACCAATAATTTTTATAAAATTTATATTTTACATTGAACTTTCCCTTAATGATAAATATGGCCCCCACTTCTCCTTTTCTGGCAGAGGTGTGCCAGTATAGGTGCAATAATTACCTTATGTTTAAAGGCGAGAAGAGAAAAAAAAGAGAAAAGGCGCTTGCCTGGAGATATGTAATACGTGTAAAGTAAATTAAGGGTCTACATTAAACTATCTGGGGCATTGTTGATCAACAGAGCATGTCAGAGGACCCTCCCTATTACCGTCCATCCCCTGCCTTTAGTGCTTGAACTTGCTGGCTTCCCCCTCCACTGTAATCATATTTTATCACTGCCCCCACAAATTTTCAAATCTCCAACATGGTCAAAGAAAGCGTGGCTGTTTGACACACAGGTGATGTCAATGCGTGTGGCAGATATAACCCAGCCAAATCTTGCAGGATTTGGCTGTTTATATCTGCCGCTCATGATGACATCACTGGGGCACGCACACTAACGTCACGACGAATGGGAGGTGCGCACGTGCGAAACAGCCACGCTGTTCATGACCAAGTGGATGGTGGAGAGTTGGAAATCTCATGGGGAAGTGCTAAAAATGTGATTGCAGTGGAGGGAAGCCATCAAGAGTCAAGCACTAAAGTAGGTTATGAAAGGGTAATAGGGCAAAAAACACATCTTTATATTTAAAGCTCCTCATCCAGTAAGAAAGGTGTGAAAACAGTAAAAATTATGTAACTGACTTCCATTGGACATGTGACGGCAGGTTCATTGCATAGTTTCGAAAAAAGCTGGATGAGTTTCTGAAAATAAGGAATGTTGCGGTTACTGGTACATAAGTAGAGTTGATCCCGGGTATTTCCAATTGCTACTTGGAGTCAGGAAGGAATTTTTCCCCTTCATAATTCTGGTGGTTTTTCTGCCTTCCTTTGGATCAGCTGTTAGGCAGGAAATGTGGGTATTGCTGAGTAGATTGGACTGGATGGGCGTATTTTTATTTAACCCAAATACTATATTATACTATAATGGTTTAGTGTTGGTTTAATACTGAATTGTTTGTTACACAGAGCTACTGTATCTATCAAGAGCTGCAACATAAAATTCTCATTTTTAATCAAACTAAACATTTCGCTTTTTTATTTAGGTTTAGCTGAGGCCCCACTACAATGCACCAAAGTGAGTGCATAATCATGCACGTTATTGCACGTGATTGTGTGTGCGATTCTGGTACATTGTCGCACGTTGTTCCGCGTTTGTGCATCTGATTTTACTATTTAACATTATAGAAACACATGCGTTTTGCGCATGAGATTTTGGTTAAAATTGAAAATTCAGGAGGCAAAAATTCCAGCGATTTCCAATGCGCATGTGATTGCACATGCGTCTGTGTGCACCATTTTTTTAAACAATGCATGTGTTTTTGTAAAGTTAAATTACAAAAACGCATGCACAAACACGTAACAACGCACACGCAGTCGCATGTGATAAGTTTACCATTTTGCGTGCATGGTGCATTGTAGTGTGGCCTCAGCCTAAAGGAGAACCAATGACAAAATGAACCAGCGTGAGGGTGTAGTCAGACCAGATGGGCCAACCAATGGAGGACAGCAACTTTATTTCCAGATCACCTGTAGGATGCTCTTAATAAATGTAGGTAGCAGGGCTGCACTGATTGCATAAACTGCTGCCTCAGTCTTGCTGCATGTGTTTTTTAATAGGCTTCCTGTTTTCAGTCTCATAATGATACCAGTCTCACACACCCACTCTCTCACACCCAGACAGGTCACAAGTCTCACACGATAGACACTGACAGTCTGCCACACAGACCTCTCACACCCAGATAGGTCACAGTCTCTCAAAGATACACTGCCTCACAGACACGCCTCACACACATATCCACCCATAACAGGTGGCTCCTACAGCTCTACTAAATCCTGCTGCCTTTCTCTGTTCTGTGCCTTTTACTTGAGCCATCAATAAGGTCCCGCCCCTGCACAACTCTTAGCTTCAATCTGATTGGCTGCTCATCTTTAATTGGTTGCTATTAGCTCCTTGGCACCTCCTTGGTTACTGGTATCGCATTCTCTTCATTTCTTCAGCCAATCTGTGCGTCCAGCCTCAAGCTTCAAATTCAGACTGACACAGAAGTTTTATTTGTCAGGAAGGAGACATCCCAGACAGACAAGGGGTCAATTTATATTTAATACCGAATACTGAATATTACAATGAAGACAGGGGAGAGTGTCCATGTCTGTCTGTACACAGGGGCAGGGCCATTGTTAGACATAACCACCTAGATAAAGTGCTAGGCCACCTATGTTAAACCAGGGTGCCCAGTGTTTTCTCCAGGGGCACTTCTAGGATTTTTGCTGCCTGAGCAAATATTTGAGTGAGCCCTTGATTATTATTTCCAGGCCGACACGATGCACGCCGCCCTGTGTTAATTGGGTGTGGCCGTGGTTTGTTGGTAAAATTTTACAATTTTGAACTTCCTATCACACATGTATTTTAACCAGTTCCTCAGACAGTCAATAATGTAAATTCATATAAACAGATATTACATCCCTTCTCAAACGCTTGTGTTGCCACAACCATATTGCTCCTTTCAGGTTTTGTTGCTCAAAACAAAATACTTATTTTATACCCTGTGCTTACAGTTGGTTCCACTGTTGCATCCTGGGCCTAGGCCTCATTGCTCCCACCTACCAGCACATCTGAACCTTCTCTATCCAGGCCCAGATATAGATGATGCAGCCCTCTGGAGGCACACACAGGCCTACCCCTCCAGGACAACATTCCACAGTGGGGGCTCAACCATCAGCCTGGGGGGCTCCCAGGGTCCCAAATCCCCATATACCTGAAGCATGGGCAAACCGCCTCAAACCAGAAGGGGGCTTAGTGCCCCACGAACGTTGGGCTTTCTGTCATGTCAATAGACATGGTTGTCAACAGGTTTAACCCTATATTCACTATATTCACCTGCTCTCAGTGTGCCGTGTGGCACTACTTCTACTGGCGGCCGCAGTGACACCGCCCGGTGTCAGCAACATCAGCAGAGTTGGTGTCGCCGGCTGAGAAGAAAGAAGACTTTGGATCAAAAACATTTTAGGATTTTCGAAAAAGGCCCGCGGAAACCCAGAAGCGCGCATGTGTGCTACTTTCATTTTTTTGCTGTTCTTCCCATGGGATGTGTTCTCTGGACCACTTCCCTGGTCCCAGAGACATTTACAGTAAGTTACCACTGCTATTTAAAAAGGTTTTCCGTTTTTTCCCCCCATTATTTTAAGGCGGATTCGCAATTTTCGGAAGTTCGGCCATCTCTACTCACCATTAGGCCCAGCGATCAAGGAGACACATTAAGTAGCCATATGGTTTTAGAGAACGAGCCTCACCTACTAATGCAGACATTTTTACTCGGTACCATTACAAAAGAAAGAACTTGGTTTATTTGAATATCCTTTATTAAACCAATACAATTTTTATGCAGAATGACATACCAACAAGTGTCCTGCTCGGGTCCTAATGTTCAGACCTGTACCCATTTTGCAGGTGGGTTCTTTAAGCATCCACTTTGTTGGTTGGTTTCTTTACAGCACCTAAAATTAAACAGACCTGTAACCCGACCCACTCACTACCTCACCGCACCCAGGTCACGGAATCGACTCATTCAGGACTCTAATTATTACCATCTCTCCTTTTTGTTTTAAAATTTGCATTCAAAAACTCATAATCTGAATATATCTGATTTTTTTGTATTGTGGTCCCTTGAAGTGGCATTAGGCATAAACTTGCCAGGTTTATTCTGCTGGCAAGTTTCGGTGTGAATTTTTGCCAGTCTAAACTATTTGATTCCAACTTTAGTTTTGATGACTTAAATTGTGATGGCAAACCAAACAAGGTTCTTCATATGGGCTATATTGGTATTTAGCATAATTTTATTAGGTTTACTTATCATTGGCAAGATTATATCGGTAAACACTGTAATCTGCAGTTTTATACCCAGTGTTAAAATAAGACTTATCTGTGATCAATAAGTTTGGTTGTACATTGTAAGCAACATGTATGAATCATAGGCGAGATCGCTGTCTATGTTCCTAAAATAGAACAAAGTAAAGTCAGCAGCATCAACTCTGTAACATACAAGGTGGTGAAATACCTAGCCACATCTTGGAGCTCTTGGTTGGAAGTTCTAAACTCCACATCTAGAACTCCCAGATTTTAACTAAGACTTGGTGCAGAAAAAACTATGGTATCTTATTATGTGACATCCCTCTTCACCTGTATACCCACCAAGGAGGCTGTTGAAATGTGAGAAAATGGCTGTGCCAAGACAATGTCCCTCACAGAACAGATCTTAACCCAGAACAGATGTGTTCCCCTACCGGACTTATGCTTGAATATCACATATTCAAATATAAGGATAAGTTCTACAAGCAAACCATGGATGTGATATGGGATCTCCAGTTTTCACCCATTGTGGCAAATGTGGAGGAAGTGAAAAACAGGCTCTTTATATCTTCAGGAACATTGCACCCGCCACTGTTCATACTTGGATGACTCTTGGGTTAAAATCCACCAGAAGGAAGTACAAACCTTAAAGAACACATCAATGCTGTAGACCAGAACATCAAATTTACAAGGGAATAGGTACAAAACAACACCTAGCTTTGACGACTGCTTGGTAGAAGTCAGGGAAACCAACCCACATTGACAGTATTTAATATTTTACTCTACAACCCTTAGATCACAAGCTGGGTGTCATCAGACCCAGCAACACAGAGCAGAGAACATCCCCACTAGCACGAGGCGAAGGCTAAAGAAAAAACATCTCAGAGGAGCCCTTAAAACTTGGAGATATCCGGACTGGGCCTTTGTTAAAAGAGGTAGAAGGAAGAAAGAGCACAAATACCAACAGTGAGTGGGAAAAGAAGACAGGAAAGAACATTGTCATCATATATGTTGCAGGGGTTTCCAAGAAATATTTAATTAATTATAAATTTACAACAAACATTATATCCATGTCTGTTTTAAACCAAACAATACACTGAGCAGCAACTATATATTTATATATATAGTTCATACTTGCCTTATAATAAACTTCTAATTTATATAATGTAAATGTATAGTATAGTATTTGAGGTTGAATAAAGACACATGTCCATCTATTCCAACCTACTCAGCAATAACCACATTTCCTGCCTTACAGTTTATTCAGAGGAAGGCAGAATAAACCCTATGAAGGTGGGGGAGATTATTTTCTGACTCCAAGTAGAAATATCCCTGGATCATCTACACATATATGTATCATTAGCTGCCTTATTGCAGTATAATGTAGTACAGTCTAAATAAATTGGGAAGCTGATCAGTCCTATGCACACTAGTGCATCCAACAAGTTGCCGCGAGTGAACAATATCATAAAAAAGTAAGAACTTTTATTGAATAACCCTGTATAAACCTAGCAAAGTCGAGGTTTTGGAACACTAAAACCTAGCAAAGTCAAGGTTTTGTAGTCAATTAGACTAATCCTAAATGTTTGTTTGGGTGGTGGATGCACCTTTAATGCAAGTTTTAACCATTTCTGTTAAATTGTCCTAGGAAATGAGAAAACAGTCTCAGAATCATCAAGGATAATTGAACTCCAAGGAAACAGTGACACGGAATCTGATCCCCTTCCAAGTATATGCTATATCAGTTTATTTTAATTCCCATTGTTGCAAAGAATAGAATAAGGCCTTGCACTGAGTATTGTGTTCCAAAGAAACATGAATGAAAAGAAAAACATAAAAAGTTTTTGGTACAAGCAATTAATAGTTTTGATGGGCTAACAGTAAAAACACAGTTATCAACTAAAATTAATAAAAATCTTTTGGTAAATTTTTATCATAAATTGCCTCCATTTGTGAAAAAAACTTATGTGTGTTTTCTTTAAGAATCTTTCTGTGTTTAATTTCTGTGCAATGTCTCTCATTCTCTCTATCAAGAGGAGAATTGGTACTACACACACGCAATATTTTGGGCAGATTGACCGATAGTTCAGTTTATCGGTCATTGGGCCGAATCAGACGAACGGGCAATTGGACTTGCCAGGGGTGATGGTCTTTTGTCCTGGCCGACCGGTCAGAATTGCTGAACGGTCGGTCAGGACAAAGATTGCAAAGTGTGTACCCAGCTTAATGCTGGCCATTTAGGGCCCATACACTTACTTAGCTTCTTGACATTCCCATGATGTTAGACCATTGCTCATACAATGGCCTGATATTTTTAGCTTTTGAGGTTTGATTTCAAATAAGTGGGTTAGAGTGGAAAACATTTAATGGACTGAAAACAGACCGTTCCTTCTGCTCACTAAGACTTTTGTAGTGTTGATGATCAAACACAAAACTTTCAATGTCTTAAATTGTGTATAATATATGGGACCTTGGATAAACAAAGAATTTGAGATAGATTAGCAGTTGGTTGTTTGCATTTATGGCAAATATTTCTAGGTCCCTTCTGCTCTTTTGGGATCAAATGGGGTGATTAAATCATATAGGTTATGTGGATAAACTTGCATTGGGTTTCTCGCAACCGTTCTTTGATAGTAAACTTGTTAATTTTTTTGAGACGATAAATGTGGGTACTATGTCCTGAATATTAAATCATTGTTATATGTTGAGCTTAGAACCAGCCTTAACATGTGAAAAGGAAGCATCATTGGATATATGTGTTCAGTTTAGATATTTAACTTTCCCAAAAGCTAATTAATATACAGTATTGGAGAATGTTTGTTATACACTCTCTAAATTTTTGATATTTTTTTTTTTTGATGTTTAATATCATTTCTCATCAAGGAATATCACATCTTCCATATACATATTCAATTCTGATACCAATATGATCACCTTTAAGCTTTAAGGAAAGATGGGCTTTGCTATATGAGTAACAATTGAATTGGTGTTGAATCAATGTTTCAATCAACCTGAATAAATGGCCTTACCAAGGAGCAAGATCAATGTCTAAAACAATTAAAGATCTATAATTTCAATATATCAGATAATAAATCAACATTCTTTCAATGGGGCTTGCTATCTGAGTTATTATTGAATCGTATTGAATCAATGTAGTCAATCAACGCTGAATAATGGCATTACCAGCGAGCAAGATCGATGCTAAAACAACATTGATATTCAACGTTGTTTCCATTGTAATGCATGATATTAAATCAACATTGTTTTAATGTATCGTTGCTATCTGGGACTGGATAACACAATGCAATAATAGGGTGCCCCCGTTTACAATCTCATTAAATAAACTGTTAGCGTTAAATCTGCATACATAACAGCGGGCTGCCATACTGGTTCCCTTTTCCATACCAGAGCCCGAAACTGCAGCAATAATTTGGACATTTAACATAACGACTATAAGTGATCTTGCTTTTATTTGTCATGCACTGACCACTGTTACGTAACACTGTACGTCATTCTGTATTTATGTTGGACAAATATATATATTATATTATATATATATATATCTACATTCATGCCACGTGGTCTTCAAAGGTGCTTTATTCAAATAAAACACATACTGGCAACATTATGTTTGAATAAAGCACTTTTGAAGACCCATGTGCACTGGTGGGTGTAGAGTTCCCTTGTATAACATTACACCAGTAAACTTACCCCAGGGGCCCACCAGTACAACTACACCAAGGGCCGACAAGTACACATACCAGTGGTCTAGCAGTAACATTATACGGGGGCCCAGCTGTAAACATTATCGAAGGGGCCCAGCTGTAAACATAACACCAAGGCCGCATTAACATTACACCAGGGGCCCAGCAGTAAACATTACACCAGGGGCCACCATTAACATTACACCAGGGGCCCACCAGTAAACAACACCAAGGGCCAACAAGTAAACATACCAGTGGTCTACAGTAAACATTATAACGGGGGCCCAGCTGTAAACATTATAACGGGGGCCCAGCTGTAAACATAACACAAGGGCCCAGCAGTAAACATTACACCAGGGCCCAGCAGTAACATTACACCAGGGGCCACCAGTAAACATTACACCAGGGCCCACAGTAAACCTACACCGGGGCCCAGCAGTAAACATTACACCGGGGCCCAGCATAACACTACCCCAGGGGCCCAGCAGTAAACATTACACCAGGTTGACCAGGGGCCAAGCAGTAAGTTAACCCATGATCTAATTAGAATCTAAATACAATGATAATGGTGAATTAAATCTCTATCAGGATGTTATGTTTTTTTTTATTCAGCCAATCACAGTGAGGGCGGAGACACAGGAGTTAAGTCCAACCTGGAAGTAATGTCATTGTGGGGAGGAAGTTGTAAATTGTTGGAAGAGCCTGTGAGGCACAGTGAGGCACAGTGAGGTTTGTCCTGCTCCCCATGAAGACATTAGACACTTACCCAATAGAGACGCCAGGGGCCCACAGTAACATTACACCAGAGTCCACAAGTAACACTATACCGGGGCCCGCATAAACATACCCCAGCCACCAGAAACATACACCAGGCCAACCAGTAAACACATTACCAGGGGCCCAGCAGTAAACATTATACCAGGGCCCAGCGTAAAATACACCAGGGCCCACCAGTAAACACTATACCAGGGGCCCAGCAGTAAACATATACCAGGGCCCAGCTGTAAACATTACACCAGGGGTCCGCCCCAGCAATAACATTACACTAGGGGCCCACCAGTAAATATTATACCAGGGCCCACCAGTAAACATTACACCAGGGGTCCACCAGTAAACATTACACCAGGGGCCCACCAGTAAACATTATACCAGGGGCCCACTAGTACAAATTGCACCAGGGGTCCACCAGTAACATTACACCGGGGACCACCAGTACAAATTACACCAGGGGTCTACAGTAACAGTACACCAAGGGCAACCAGTAAACTTATACCAAGGGCCCAGCGTAAACATAACACCGGGGGCCAGCATTAAACATTACACCAGGGGCCCACAGTAAACATTACACTAGGGCCCACAGTAAACATTACACCAGGGGCCCACCAGTAACATTACACTAGGTGCCCAGCAGTAGCATTACACTAGGGGCCCACCAAAAACATTACACCAGGTGACCAGGGGCTGAGCAGTAAGTTAACTCCATGATCTAATTAGAATCTAAATACATGATAATGGTGAATGTGAAATCTCTATCAGGATGTTATTTTTTTTATTCAGCCAATCACAGCGAGGGAGGAGACACAGGGGTTAGAGTCCAACCTGGAAGTAACATCATTGTGGGGAGGAGTTGTAAATTGTTGGAAGAGCCTGTGGGCACAGTGAGGCACAGTGAGGTTTGGTCCTGCTCCCCATGAAGACATTAGACACTTACCCAATAAAGAGACGAGATTCTAAGGTCATTGTCGTGCTAAATGGACCACAAAGTCCCAGTGTGAGATGGACTGTGCCAGGTCTGTGTGTTGGAACTGCACCCTGGGGGAATTACCCCTTCGTACCAGTTTACCTCCTACTTTCTATGTATTTATTTGTGGGTCCACTGTGATCCCATGTGTCCTATGTGCTACTGCCCACTGTGTGATTCCGTACCTTCCATCTCTGCTCCTTATGATTCTCCTGCAGTGCTTGTCCAAAGTCCAGAAACTGAAGAGTTGGAGCCTTCTTCCTGGCCTGTGCAGGGAGCTCTCCCTCATTCCGGATCCCTCTGCCCTGCATAAATGTAAACACAAACCCTATACACTGTAGGGGACCCCCAACCCTAAAGCTAGGGTTAAAACTTAAAATCCACAGATAAATAGACTTACCTGACCTCGTCTCCCTCTACTAACCGGCGATGCGTCTGTGATTGGCAGACTCTCAGCCAATCACATAGTGCGCTGCTGGTTCCCCCCTTCTTCTCTTCCATTCCCAGAAGTATCATAGGTTGTTTCTGGGTTTTTCCTTTAATACACAATATGCTGGTTGCTAGTCTTTATTAGTTAACGTTTTTGGTGAAATAAACGCCATTAGGACATATCCAAACAATAACGGAACATATGCTTTATAAACCCACCACCACACCCATTCTAAAAGATGCTCCCCTATGCCAATCTGTGCAGTCCAGACCTCAAGCTTCAATTCAGACTGACACAGAAGTTTTATTTGTCGGAAGGAGACATCCCAGACAGACAAGGGGTGCAATTTATATTAATACCGAATACTGAATATTACAATGTAAGACAGGGAGATGTCCATGTCTGTCTGTACACAGGGGCAGGGCCATTGTTGACACTAAGCCACCTAGATAAAGTGCTAGGCCCACCATGTTAAACCGGGTGCCCAGTGTTTCTCCAGGGGCACTTCTAGATTTTTGCTGCCTGAGCCAAATATTTGAGTGGAGCCCTTGATTATTTTCAGGCGCGACACGATGCACAGCCGCCGCTGTGTTAAATTGGGTGTGGCCGTGGTTTGTTGGTAAAATTTTACAATTTTGAACTTCCTATCACACATGTATTTAAAAACAGTTCCTCAGACAGTCAATAATGTAAATTCATATAACAAGATATTACATCCCTTTCTCAAACTGCTGTGTTGCCAACCATATTGCTCCTTTAGGTTTTGTTTGCTCAAAACAAAATAACTTATTTTATATACCCTGTGCTATACATGTTGGTTCCACTGTTGCATCCTGGGCCTAGCCTCATTGCTCCTCCCACCTACCAGCCATCTGAATCCTTCTCTATCCAGGCCCAGATATAGATGATGCAGCCCTCTGGAGGCACACACCAGGCCTACCCCTCCAGGACAACATTCCACAGTGGGGGCTCAACCATTCAGCCTGGGGGCTCCCAGGGTCCCAAATCCCCATATACCTGAAGCATGGGCAAACCAGGCCTCAAACCAGAAAGGGGGCTTAGTGCCCCACGAAACGTGGGCTTTCTGTCATGTCAATAGACATGGTTGTCAACAGGTTGTAACCCTATATTCACTATATCACCTGCTCTCAGTTGCCGTGTGGCACTACTTCTACTGGCGGCCGCAGTGACACCCCCCGTGTCAGCAACATCAGCAGAGTTGGTGTCGCCGGCTGAGAAAGAAGACTTTGGATCAAAAACATTTTGGATTTTCGAAAAAGGCCGCGGAAACCCAGAAGCGCGCATTGTGCTACTTTCATTTTTTTGCTGTTCTTCCCATGGGGATGTGTTCTCTGGACCACTTCCCTGGTCCCAGAGACATTTACAGTAAGTTACCACTGCTATTTAAAAAATGTTTTCCGTTTTTTCCCCCATTGATTTTAATGGCGGTTGCAGATTTTCGGAAGTTCGGCCATCTCTACTCACCATTAGGCCCAGCGATCAAGGAGACACATTAAGTAGCCATATGGTTTTAAGAGACTGAGCTCACCCTACTATCAGAACATTTTTACTCGGGTACCATTACAAAAAAAAGAACTTGGTTTATTTGAATATCCTTTAGTTAAACCAATACAATTTTTTATGCAGAATGACATACCAACAAGTGTCCTGCTCGGGTCCTAATGTTCAGACCTGTACCCATTTTGCAGGTGGGTTCTTTAAGCATCCACTTTGTTGGTTGGTTTCTTTACAGCACCTAAAATTAAACAGCCCTGTAACCCGACCCACATCAACTACCTACCCGCACGGTACAGACGGGAATCGACTCAATTCAGGACTCTAATTATACCATCTCTCCCCTTTTTGTTTTAAAATTTGCATTCAAAAACTTCATAATCTGATAATATCTGATTTTTTTGTATTGTAGGTCCCTTGAAGTGGCATATAGGCTAAACTTGCACAGGTTATTCTGCTGGCAAGTTTCGGTGTGGAATTTTGCCAGTCTAAACTATTTGATTTCAACTTTAGTTTTGATGACTTAAATTGTGATGGCAAAACCAAACAAGGTTCCTTCATATGGGCTATATTGGTATTTAGCAATTTTTATTAGGTTTACTTATCATTGGCAAGATTATATCGGTAAACACTGTAATCTGACAGTTTTTATACCCAGTGTTATAAATAAGACTTATCTGTGATCAATAAGTTTGGTTGTACATTGTAGCATACATGTATGAATCATAGGCGAGATCGCTGTCTATGTTCCTAAAATAGAACAAAGGTAAAGTCAGCAGCATCAACTCGTAACATACAAGGTGGTGAAATACCTAGCCAACATCTTGGAGCTCTTGGTTGGAAGTTCTAAGCATCACATCTAGAACTCCCAGGATTTTAACTAAGACTTGGTGCAGAAAAAACTATGGTATCTTATTATGTGACATCCCTCTTCACCTGTATACCCACCAGGAGGCTGTTGAAATTGTGAGAAAATGGCTGTGCCAGACAATGTCCTTAACACAGCAGACAAATCTTAACCCAGAACAGATGTGTTCCCTACCGGACTTATGCTTGAATATCACATATTTCAAATATAAGGATAAGTTCTACAGCAAACCATGATGTGATATGGGATCTCCAGTTTCACCCCATTGTGGCAAATGTGGAGGAAGTGGAAAACGGCTCTTTATATCTTCAGGACCATTGCACCCAGCCACTGGTTCAATACTTGGATGACTCTTGGGTTAAAATCCACCAAGGAAGTACAAACCTTGAAAGAACACTCAATGCTGTAGACCAGAACATCAAATTTACAAGGGAATAGGTACAACAACACGCTAGCTTTGGACTGCTTGGTAGAAGTCGGAGAACCAACCCACATTGACAGTATTTAATTTTTACTCTAACAACCCTTAGATCACAAGCGGGTGTCATCAGAACCCAGCAACACAGAGCAGAGAACATCCCCACTACACAGAGCGAAGGCTAAGAATGAAACATCTCAGAGGACCCTTAAAACTTGGAGATATCCGGACGGGGCCTTTGTTAAAAAGAGGTAGAAGAAAAAAAGAGCACAAATACCAAGTGAGTGGGGAAAAGAAGACAGGAAAGAACATTGTCATCATATATGTTGCAGGGGTTTCCAAGAATTATTTAATTAATATAAAATTTACAACAAACATTAATCCATGTCTGTTTTAAACCAAACAATACACTGAGGCAGCAACTTATATTTATATATAGTATAGTTCAATACTTGCCTTATAATAGAAAACTTCTAATGTTATAATGTAAATGATATATAGTATTTGAGGTTGAATAAAGCACATGTCCATCTAGTCCACCTACTCAGCAATAACCACATTTCCTGCTCTTACAGTTTATTCAGAGAAGGCAGAAAAAACCCAGTATGAAGTGGGGGGAGATTATTTTCTGACTCCAAGTAGAAATATCCCTGGATCATCTACACATATAGTATCATTAGCTGCCTTATTGCAGTATAATGTAGTACATGTCTAAATAAATTTGGAAAGCTGATCAGTCCTATGCAACTAGTGCATCCAACAAGTTGCCGCGAGTGAACAATATCATAAAAAAGTAAGAACTTTTATTGAATACCCTGTATGACCTAGCAAAGTCGAGTTTTGGAACACTAAAACCTAGCAAAGTCAGGTTTTGTATCATTAGACTAATCCTAATGTTTGTTTGGGTGGTGGATGCACCTTTAATGCAAGTTTTAACCATTCTGTTAAATTGTCCTAGGAAATGAGAAAACAGTCTCAGAATCATCAAGGATAAGTGAACTCCAAGGAACAGTGACACAGAATCTGATCCCCTTCCAGAGTATATTGCTTATATCAGTTTAGTTAATTCCCATTGTTGCAAAGATAAGAATAAAGGCCTGTTGCACTGAGTATTGTGTTCCAAAGAAACATGAAATGAAAAAGAAAAACATAAAAAGTTTTTTGGTACAAAGCAATTAATAGTTTGATGGCTAACAGTAAAACACAGTTATCAACTAAAAAATTAATAAAATCTTTTGGTAATTTTATCAATAATTGCCTCCATTTGTGAAAAAAATCTTATGTGTTTTTCTTTAAGAATCTTTCTGTGTTTAATTTCCTTGCAATGTCTCTCATCTGCTCTATCAGAGGAGAATTGGTACTACCACTACGCAATATTTTGGGCAGATTGACCGATAGTTCATTTATCTGGTCAATTGGGCCGAATCAGACGACGGGCAATTGGACTTGCCAGGGGTGAGGTCTTTTGTCCTGGCCGACCGGTCAGAATTGCTGAACGGTCGTCAGACAAAGAATTGCAAAGTGTGTACCCAGCTTAATGCTGGCCATTTAGGTGCCCATACACTTACTTAGCTCTTGACATCCCATGATGTTAGACCATTGCTCATACAATGGCCTGATTTTTTAGCTTTTGAGGTTTGATTTCAAATAGTGGGTAGAGTGGAAAACATTAATGGACTGTAAACCAGACCGTTCCTTCTGCTCACTAAGAAACTTTTGATAGTGTTGATGATCAAACACAAATTTCAAATGTCTTAAATGTTATAATATATGGGAGCCTTGGATAAAACCAAAAATTGAGATAGATTAGCAGTTGGTTGTTTGCATTTATGGCAAATATTTCTAGGTCCCTCTTCTGCTCTTTTGGGATCAAATGGGGTGATTAAAATCTAATGGTTAGTGGATAAACTTGCATTGGGTTTCTCGCAACCGTTCTTTGATAGTAAACTTGTTAATGTTTTTGAGACGATAAAATTGTGGGTACTATGTCCTGAATATTAAAATCAGTTGTTATATGTTGAGCTTAGAACCAGCCTTACACATGTGAAAGGGAAGCATCAATTGGATAAGTGTTCAGTTTAGATATTTAACTTTCCCAAAAGCTAATTAATATACAGTATTGAGAATGTTTGTTATCACTCTCTAAATTTTTGATATATTTTTTTTTGATGTTTAATATCATTTCTCATCAAGGAATATCACATCTTCCATATAACATATCAATTCTGATCCAAATTGGATCACCTTAGCTTTAAGGAAAGATGGGCTTTGCTATATGAGTAACAATTGAATTGGTGTTGAATCAATTATTCAACAACGCTGAATAAATGGCCTTACCAAGGAGCAAGATCATGTCTAAAACACATTAAAGATCAATATAATTTCAATAATATCAATAATTAATCAACATTCTTTCAATGGGCTTTGCTATCTGAGTTATTATTGAATCGTATTGAATCAATGTATTCAATCAACGCTGATAAATGGCATTACCAGCGAGCAAGATCGATGCTAAAAACACTTGATATCAACGTTGTTTCCATTGTAATCATGATATTAAATCAACATTGTTTTAATGTATCGTTGCTATCTGGGACTGGATACACAATGCAATAATAGGGTGCCCTCCTTTACAATCTCATTAAATAAACTGTAAAGCGTTAAATCTGCATACTAACAGCGGGCTGCCATAACTGGTTCCCTTTTCCTACCAGAGCCCAGAAACTGCAGCAATAATTGGACATTAAACATACGACTATAAGTGTCTTGCTTTTATATTTGTCATGACCTGACCACTGTTACGTAACACTGTAACGTCATTTCTGTATTTATGTTGGACAAATATATATATATATTATATATATATATATATATAATACTACATTCAGTGCCACGTGGTTCTTCAAAGGTGCTTTATTAAAATAAACACTACTGGCAACATTATGTTTGAATAAGCACTTTTGAAGACCCATGTGTGCACGGTGTGGTGTAGAGTCCCTTGTATAACATTACACCAGTAAACATTACACCAGGGGCCCACCAGTAAACAACACCAAGGGCCGACAAGTAAACATACCAGTGGTCTAGCAGTAAACATTATAACGGGGGCCAGCTGTAAACATATAAACGGGGGCCCAGCTGTAAACATAACCCAAGGGCCCACATTAAACTTACACCAGGGGCCCAGCAGTAACCATTACACAGGGGCCACCATTAAACATTACACCAGGGGCCCACCAGTACAATCACCAAGGGCCAACAAGTAAAATACCATGGTCTAATCATAACATTATAACGGGGCCCGCTGTAAACATTATAACGGGGGCCCAGCTGTAAACATAACACCAAGGGCCCAGCAGTAAACATTACACCAGGGGCCCAGCAGTAAACTTACACCAGGGCCACCAGTAAACATTACACCAGGGCCCAGCAGTAAACACTACACCAGGGGCCCAGCAGTAAACATTACACCAGGGGCCCAGCAGTAAACACTACACCAGGGGCCCAGCAGTAAACATTACACCAGGTGACCAGGGGCCAAGCAGTAAGTTACTCCATGATCTAATTAGAATCAAATACAATGATAATGTGAAGTGTAAAATCTCTATCAGGATGTTATTTTTTTTTATTCGCCAATCACAGTGAGGGGCGGAGACCAGGAGTTAAGTCCAACCTGAAGTAATGTCATTGTGGGGAGGAAGTTGTAAATTGTTGGAGAGCCTGTGAGGCAGTGAGGCACCAGTGAGGTTTGGTCCTGCTCCCCATGAAGACATTAGACACTTACCCAATAAAGAGACGCCAGGGGCCCAGCAGTAAACATTACCCCAGAGTCCACAAGTAAACACTATACCCGGGCCCACAGTAAACATTACACCAGGGCCCACCAGTAACAATACACCAGGGCCAACCAGTAAACACTAT
Source organism: Hymenochirus boettgeri (assembly GCA_019447015.1). Lineage (NCBI taxonomy): Eukaryota > Metazoa > Chordata > Amphibia > Anura > Pipidae > Hymenochirus > Hymenochirus boettgeri. The sequence goes on along the minus strand of CM033469.1, from coordinate 403,477,373 downwards.
ACCAGGGGCCAGCAGTAAACATTATACCAGGGCCCAGCTTAAACATTACACCAGGGACCCACCAGTAAACCACTATACCAGGGGCCCAGCAGTAAACTTATCCCAGGGCCCAGCTGTAAACATTACACCAGGGTCCAGCCCCAGCAATAAACATTACCTAGGGGCCCACCAGTAAATATTATCCAGGGGCCCACCATAAACTTACACCAGGGGTCCACCAGTAAACATTACACCAGGGGCCCACAGTAAACATTATCCCAGGGGCCCACTAGTACAAATTGCACCAGGGGTCCACCAGTAAACATTACACCAGGGGACCACCAGTACAAATTACACCAGGGTCTAGCAGTAAACATACACCAAGGGCCAACCAGTAAACATTATACAAGGGCCCAGCTGTAACATAACACCGGGGGGCCAGCAGTAAAACTACACCAGGGGCCCAGCAGTAAACATTACATAGGGCCCACCAGTAAACATTACACGCGGGGCCCCCAGTAAACATACACTAGGTGCCCACTAAGCATTACACTAGGGGCCCACAAAACATTACACCAGGTGACCAGGGGCTGAGCAGTAAGTTAACTCCATGATCTAATTAGAATCTAAATACAATGATAATGGTGAATGTAAATCTCTATCAGGATGTTATGTTTTTTTATTCAGCCAATCACGCGGGAGGAGACAGGGGTTAGAGTCCAACCTGGAAGTAACATCATTGTGGGGAGGAAGTTGTATTGTTGGAAGAGCCGGTGAGCCACAGTGACAGCACAGTGAGGTTTGGTCCTGCTCCCCATGAAGACATTAGACACTTACCCAATAAGAGACGAGATTCTAAGTCAGTGTCGTGCTAAGGACCACAAAGTCCCAGTGTGAGATGGACTGTGCCAGGTCTGTGTGTTGGAACTGCACCCGGGGGAAATTACCCTTCGCACAGTTTACCCCTACTTTCTATGTATTTATTTGTGGGTCACTGTGATCCCATGTGTCCTATGTCTACTGCCCACTGTGTGATTCCGTACCTTCCATCTCTGCTCCTTATGATTCTCCTGCAGTGCTTGTCCAAATCCAGAAACTGAAAGTTGGAGCCTTCTTCCTGGCCTGTGCAGGGGAGCTCTCCCTCATTCCGGATCCCTCTTGCCCTGCAGTAAATGTAAACACACAACCCCTATACACTGTAGGGGACCCCAACCCTAAACGCTAGGTTAAAACTTAAAATCCCCAGATAATATCCTTACCTGACCTCGTCTCCCTCTACTAACCGGCAGATGCGTCTGTGATTGGCAACTCTCAGCAATCACATATGCGGCTGCTGGTTCGCCCCTTCTTCTCTCTTCCATTCCCAGAAGTATCAGTAGGTGTTCTGGGTTTTTTCCTTTAATACACAATATGCTGGTTGCTAGTCTTTTTAGTTAACGTTTTGGGTAAATAAACGCCATTAGGACATATCCAACAATAACGGAACATATTCTTATAAACCCACCACCACACCCATTCTAAAAGATGCTCCCCTATGGGAAGGCTAAATTGGACCCTCCCTCCAGGTATCAAGGGCTACCCCTTATACACACAGTGACAGCACAGTGCCCCAATGTCCTGCTCCCCATGAAGACATTAGACACTTACCCAATAAAGAGACGCCAGGGGCCCAGCAGTAAACATTACACCAGGAGCACCGGAGTCCCAAGTAAACACTATAGGGGCTAAATCAAAGGAGCAGTAAACATTACACCAGGGGCCCACCAGTAACAATACACCAAGGGCAACAGTAAACATATACCAGGGGAGTGAGCAGTAAACATTATACCAGGGAGCAGTAAAATAAACAGACCAGGAGACCACCAGTAAACACTATACCAGGGCCCAGCAGTAAACATTATACCAGGGCCCAGCTGTAAACATTACACCAGGGGTCCAGCCCAGCAATAAACATTACACTAGGGGCCCACCAGTAAATTTATACCAGGGGCCCACAGTAAACATTACACCAGGGGTCCACCAGTAAACATTAACCAGGGGCCCACCAGTAAACATTATAACAGGGGCCCACTAGTACAAATTGCACCAGGGGTCCACCAGTAAACATTACACCAGGGGACCACCAGTAAAATTACACCAGGGGTCTAGCAGTAAACAGTACACCAAGGGCCAACCAGTAAACATTATACCAAGGGCCCAGCTGTAAACATAACACGGGGGGCCAGAGTAAACATTACACCAGGGGCCCAGCAGTAAACATTACATAGGGGCCCACCAGTAAACATTACACAGGGCCCACCAGTAAATACACTAGGTGCCCAGCAGTAAGCATTACACTAGGGGCCCACCAGAAAACATTACACCAGGTGACCAGGGGCTGAGCAGTAAGTTAACTCCATGATCTAATTAGAATCTAAATACAATGATAATGGTGAATGTGAAATCTCTATCAGGATGTTATGTTTTTTTATTCAGCCAATCACAGCGAGGGGAGGAGACACAGGGGTTAGAGTCCAACCTGGAAGTAACATCATTGTGGGGAGGAAGTTGTAAATTGTTGGAAGAGCCGTGTAGGCACAGTGAGGCACAGTGAGGTTTGGTCCTGCTCCCCATGAAGACATTAGACACTTACCCAATAAAGAGACGAGATTCTAAGGTCAGTGTCGTGCTAAATGGACCACAAAGTCCCAGTGTGAGATGGACTGTGCCAGGTCTGTGTGGTTGGAACTGCACCCTGGGGGAAATTACCCTTCGATACACAGTTTACCTCCTACTTTCTATGTATTTATTTGTGGGTCACTGTGATCCCATGTGTCCTATGTGCTACTGCCCACTGTGTGATTCCGTACCTTCCATCTCTGCTCCTTATGATTCTCCTGCAGTGCTTGTCCAAATCCAGAAACTGAAGAGTGGAGCCTTCTTCCTGGCCTGTGCAGGGGAGCTCTCCCTCATTCCGGATCCCTCTGCCCTGCAGTAAATGTAAACACAAACCCTATACACTGTAGGGGACCCCCAACCCTAAACGCTAGGGTTAAAACTTAAAATCCACAGATAAATAGACTTACCTGACTCGTCTCCCTCTACTAACCGCAGATGCGTCTGTGATTGGCAGACTCTCAGCAATCACATATGCGGCTGCTGGTTCGCCCCTCTCTCTCTTCCATTCCCAGAAGTATCAGTAGGTGTTCTGGGTTTTTCCTTTAATACACAATATGCTGGTTGCTAGTCTTTATTAGTCAACGTTTTTGGTGAAATAAACGCCATTAGGACATATCCAAACAATAACGGAACATATCCTTTATAAACCCACCACACCCATTCTAAAAGATGCTCCCCTATGGGAAGGCTAATTGGACCCTCCTCCAGGTATCAAGGGCTACCTCTGTATACAGCACAGTGACAGCACAGTGCCCCAATATAGTTTGGATATGTCCTTATGAGGTCACTAAATAAAATGGGTGTATTACATTTTAGATTACTTGTGGTCCTCCACTATCCTAGTCTTACCGAGTTGGACTTCACTTCAGGTATTTAAAGGGTTATCCCAACTGGAAAGTTTATCCAGAACCCCAAAACACAGTCAATAAATAGTGATGCCCTGGGTCACATTAATTGTGAAATGATCACTGATGTCCTCACCCTGGGTATTGTTAACTGAGGGGGGTACTTTGCAGGGTTTAATTTCCCTTTAAAGCTTGGTACATTCTGCAAAGATCTTTAAAAGATGACAGAGAATCTTTTACATCAGGTTACACACAGTCCCGAGCGGTTTCTTTTATGGACTGCACATTCCTTCATCCACGAAGACTCCGTATACTTAGTACAGGGGGGTGGCCGTGGGAAATTTCCATCAGGTCCACGCGACCCCAAGGCTGACGGTGAACGTTCTTGGGCCCCAGGAACACACACAACTGCGTTAACACTTTAACGATAAAGGAACGATTCTGTGGGATCCGACGTGTGTACCTACCTTCAATTTATACAAATCTGTCTGAATTATCAGTGGTGAAATAAACTGCACTTACTCCCTGATTGTACCATGTGTGTCCTTACTCAGAGGGAGATAATCTTTCCCATTAAATGGGACCAGGGATCATGACTAAATCCTGCCATACACACGGACGATATTTCACAAATCCCATCAAATCCCGCTGATGAATTTGGGGGCCAAAAACGCCGACATGATGCTGATGTCCAACCCGGGAGCTGAATTTAAAGCATGAGCTCAGAGAACCAAACAGACTTCCCTTGCGTGCTATGACAAACAGAAAACTTCACCACACACAAAGAGCAGATTGTAGAAAGTGAGTGTGTCAGGTGTCAGACTCACCGGCTGGACAGAAAAAAAAAACCACCCCACAGATAATAAGTCACGGACACTATGACAACAAGGGATTTGAGATGGTGAGTCCTTAACAGCACGATACATTGCTAAAAGGGACTGAGAATCTAAATTTACAGTAAGTAACCTATACATGGGAAGGTAAGTAACTAGTATAACCAGCCATTAAACCAACTATCACTTAGAATAAGGTGTAAATACCTATAGAGTTTGTACGAGGGTCGATGTATGTGTATGTGTATGTGATGATATATGCCTTTAATATATATATATATATATACTGTATTAAATCATCACTCATTACCCATCAATCATTACCCACCTGTAAAACAGCCTGTTTGTGTCTAGTTTGAATGACAGCAAGTCTGTGACCCATACACCCGTAATCTATAAATAATAAAAGGCAAGCCCTCACATCACGTCACTCCCTGCACTAACTCTCCAACTTTATGTACAATACCCGTAATCTATAATAATAAAAGGCAAAGCCCTCACTCACTCACTCACTCACTAACTCTCCAACTTATGTAACAATACCCGTAATCTATAATAATAAAAGGCAAAGCCCTCACTCAACTCACTCACTCAACTCCTCTCCAACTTTATATAAAAACAACCCGTAATCTATAATAATACAAGGCAAATCCCTCACCACTCACGTCACTCACAACTTCTCCAACTTTATGTAACAATACCCGTAATCTATAATAATAAAAGGCAAGCCCTCACTCACTCACTCACTACACTAACTCTCCCAACTTTATGTAACAATACCCGTAATCTATAATAATAAAAGGCAAAGCCCTCACTCACCACTCACTCACAATCACTAACTCCCAACTTTAATGTAACACATACCCCCGTAATCTATAATAATAAAAGGCAAAGCCCCCTCACTCACTCACTACCACTCACTACTACTGCACTACTCTCCAACTTTAATGTAAACAATACCCGTAATCTATAATAATAAAGGCAAAGCCCTCACTCACTCACTCACTCACAACACTAACGTCTCCAACTTTAATTAACAATACCCGTAATAGAATCTCACTCAATCCTACTATGCAATGAACAAATACATATACTTATCCATCTCTTTTGAAACATACCACTCACACCTGCCATCAACCCCATGTCTAATCACAAACCGTTACCGTATAGCTTTACCGTTCTCACAGTGAAAACCCCTTTCTGAACTTAAAAATAAAACTTCATTCTTCTGTCCTTAAGGGATGTCCGTGTGTACCTCTGACATGTTCTATTGTGGTTAGAGAATGCCCCATTTTTATTGGATGGACATTAGTATTTAACACAGTAATCATATCCATACAACAGATTCACTTAACGTATATACTCGAGTATAAGTCGAGGTTTTCAGTCGGGAAAACAGCCTGAAAACGAACCTCGACTTATACTCGAGTCAGTCACTTACTGGTGAAGAAATCCGCTGGGCCGCATCACTGATGGTTGCATCCCTGACGTCACGACTCGTGACGTCATGGATGCGACCATCATGGATGGCCGCGCAGCCGGATTCTCCATCTCGCGCTCAGGCCAGAGTCCTCCATCAAGAGTCGGGGCCCGGACTCTCCTGCAGAAGGTAAGCTTAGTAGTATGTAGTGTAGTGGCAGGGGGGACCGATTGGGTGGAGCAGGGATGTAGTGAGTGTACTGTAAGTAGTAGTGTGTAGTGTAGTGGCGGGTGAGAAAGATGGTGCAGGATAGTGTAGTTGTACTAGTAGTCTGAGTGTAGTGTTTATCTAGTGGCAGGTGAGAAGATGGGTGCAATAGGAGTGTAGTAGTAGAGTGCTTGTAGTGTAGTGGCGGGTAGAATGGGTGCAGGGAAATAGGTTTTATCCTGGGGGCTGGACTGCTGGCTGGAGGGAGACTCATTGTTTTTGAGGTAAAATGGGTACCTCGACTTATACTCGAGTGATATATGGTAACACAGAGCCATTTTACAGTAATAAGCAGCACAAAGGATTTTTAAGTCCAAAATGTGCATCACCTACACTTTATCAACACTGGAATTCATCTCCACTAGAAACAGGACCCATTTTACAATCTATCTAGATCTCTCCTTGCAACATTGCACATCCTCTGAAGTTTTAATTTGTCAAACAAGTTTTGTGTCGTCAAGCAACACAGAAACCTTGCTGACATACCCACTTCCAAACAATTAATAAACAATTAAATAGAAGCGGCCACAAAACAGAACCCTTCTGGCACACTCTCTAGAGCTTTAAAATAAGCACCATTAACAACTTGATTGTATCCGATCATCAACCAATTTTCTCTTTTCCATGCAACAATATGCCCGCTTACAACCCCCAAGGGACGTGACCTTATACATAGGTTACCTAAGCTTGGACTGTACCAAAATCCTTAGCAAATCTAAGTATACTACATCATACTACTATTCCTAGTCCAAATTCCTACTCTACATTTCATAAAAAAACCAAGCAAATAGTATTTAAAGGGACAAATAGCAATCGAAATAACACATCAACTCCAACTTTATGTATCAATCCCAGTAACCTGCAACACACTACTCCTTGTTTCCGGTACACTTTAGCTATCCAATCAACCTGCCATCACCACGTCAAAAAGACAGTTCCATAGTTTTACCTATTCTCATAAAAAACCCTTTCCCTTAAGTCTAAGGGACAAGATGTATGTTTCCTAAATTCATGCGGATTACACTTGTAAGGTCAGTTCTTGTAATATACTCTAAAATATGTTCTTGTAACTATGTATCCAGCATCTTCCCCAACAACCTCCCAGGTCTGTAATTCCTAGGCTGTAAGCCGACTACCTTTCCTGATATTTCAGTTCAGTTGTCTCCAATCCAGAGGCCACATTTCCATAAATGGAATCAACAGGGCCTGGATAAAACTGAACCTAGTTCTCTACACTGAGGACCCAAGGATGTATTTTATCCGGTCCGGAGCTTTAAAATTTACCTTATTTACAGTGTTTAAGGTTATTATTATATATACAGTAGACACAGAACACCGCAATGTACTTAACTCAGTTACTAATGACGTAGATGTCTATTGTTTGTTCCATATCTGACTGTCCAATATATATATAAAAACCAATAAAATTCATTTATAAAAAATATAAAAATATTTACCTGATTGAAATATGTTTTCTGAAACCATATCCTCAATGTCCAAAGTGCAACTGCATTCTTTTATACCATTATTGCTACTATAACTTGGATCTGTTCGGGATCTTTATATAGTGTATACAGAGGGAAAAATCTTTTTTAGACGTTGGTGTCTTTATCGCCCGTCCTCTGGTAAGACGTTTTTAAAATTTGGGGGTGTACGGCCACGTGGATGGCATTGTCGTTCTTGAAAGGGCTTTTATTGTTACATAAAGTTGGAGAGTTAGTGAGTGAGTGAGTGAGTGAGGGCTTTGCCTTTTATTATTATAGATTACGGGTATTGTTACATAAAGTTGGAGAACATCGAGAGGGTTTTTTTGCCTTCCTGTGTTAAAATAAACACTATTTTAATAAAGTCCAGAAGTGCAATATGAATCTGTGTTCAATATGTATAGGACAGAAGTATTTATTCACCCTCAATTACTATTTAACCCCCCCTGCTTTGTAAGATGTTTGATAGATGTGACGATTGAACCGAACATCTATCAGACGTCTAGGTGTATTGTGTACCCAGATTTAACATGTGTGTATAACATTTACAGAAATACAGTTATTAAAATAATTTTGACCTTATCTCCTGTGATCTAAGACTTTGGGTCTTTTCTTGAGAGTGGGGTCCATCATACTATAAATAGGAGATTGGATACCCCCACACAGGATTCATTTTAACTATATTATCAGTATGTAACATCCCCTTACTTTAATACGATAGTGGCATGTGTTCAGTTGGCAATTGCCATTCTAATCGTGTGGCAAGTGGGAGTCGTGTTGGTTCTGTCAAAACATGGACTTCATTTAGTTCTTGAGACTTTCTTAGTCTATCGGTCGGATCTCTCAATTTTAGATCAAAGTAATCTCACTGAATCAAATACCATCTTGTCTGGGCTTTACCACTGCTCTATTGTCCAGTTGAGATTCCTGAAACTGAAAACATGATACTATCATGGTAAAGCACTGAGTAAAAAATCACGCTAAACAATGTTCTATCCCTTAGCATGACGTGTTTGGTATTGTAAAGTGAAATCTGCTTACTAGTACAGTATAGTATAGTTTAGTTAGTAGTACAGTATTAGTACAGTTGAGTATACAGTATAGGTACAGTATAGTATGGTTATAGTACTATAGTATTTGAGTTTGAATAAAAGACATCGTCACCATCCAGTCCACCCATCTAGCAAATATCTGCCATTTCCTGCTAACCGGTTGATCCAAGAGGAAGTGCAAAAAAAAAAACACATTTATGAAGGGTGAACTGACTCACGTGGCAATCAGATATTTCCACTGGATCAAACTCTACTTTATGTACATACTCAGTAACTTGAACATTCCTTGTTTGTAAGAAACTCATCCAGCTTTTATTAAACTGACCAATGAACTCCACTAACAACGTCCATGGAAGACAGTTCCATAGTGTACCGTTCTCACCGTGACAAACCCTTGTCCCAATTCTTCTCTACTTATGTATAAATACCCAGTACTTGTAACATCCTTGTTTGTAGAACTCATCCAGCTTTTTATTAAACGACACATTGAAGACCGACCATAAACAACGTCACTGGAAGAACAGTTCCATAGCTTTACCGTTCTCAACAGTGAACAAACTATTCCCAAAATTCTACTTTATGTACAATACCAGTAACCTGGTAAACATCTCCTTGTTGGCAGAAACTCACCACTTTTTATTAAATGACCAATGAACCTCATAACAACGTCCAACGGAAGACAGTTCCCTAGCTTTACTCGTTCTCACAGTAGAAAAACCCTTTCCCAACCTACTTTATGTATTACAATACCAGTAACTTGTAATCATTCCTTGTGTGTAGAAACTCACAGCTTTTTATTAAACGGACCAATGAAACCTGCCATAACAAGTTCCACTGGGTTAAGGACAGTTCATGCTTTACCGCTTCCACGGTGAAAAACCTTTCCACAACTCTATTTATAGTATTCAATGACCAGTAATTGCTAACCATTCCTGTTTGTAGCACACTCATCCAGCTTTTTATAAACTGACCAATGAACCATGCCATAACAACGTCCACTGAAGACCGTTCCAAGCTTACCGTTCTCACCAGTGATCAAACCCTTTCCCAACATCTACTTTATGTATCACATACCAGTAATACTTGTTAACTATACCTGTTTGCTCTAGAAAAACTTATCCACGCTTTTGATTAAATACGGACCAACTGAACCTGCCATAAACAACGTCACACTGGAGACCAGTTCCATAGCTTTACCGTTCTAACAGTGACAAAACCCTCCCAACTATACTTGTATTGTATCCCCCAATACCAGTAACTTGCTAAACTTCTTGTTTGTAGAAGGAACTCATCCAGCTTTTTGATATAAACTGACCTTAACCTGCACTGCCATCATAACAACGTCCACTGGAAGACAGGTTCCCTAGCTTTAGTTTACTTACTCACGTGACAAACCCTTTCTCCAACTCTTACTTTAGATCCATATACCAGTAACGTTGTAACAGTTTCCTTGTTTGTGAGAAACTCATCCAGCTTTATTTTTATTAAAATGAAACCAATGAACCCCTGCCATAAAAAACGTCCAAATGGAAGACAGTTACCATAGCTTTAACGTTCTCACAGTGACAAACCCCTTTTCCCAACTCTAGTCTATGTATCAATACCAGTAAATTGTAAATTCATGGTTTGTAGAAACCAATATCCAGCTTTTTATCTAAACTGACCAATTGAACCTGCAATAACAACCGTCCAGTGGAAGGACAAGTTCCAGTCATGCTTACCGCTTTGTTTCAACAGTGACAAAACCTTCCCAACTCTACTTTATTAGTATCAATACAGTTCTAACTTGTAACATTCCTTTTGTAGAGAAGAAGAACCTAATCCAGCTTTTTAGTTAAACTGACCAATGAAGAACCTGCCATAAAAACGTCCACTGGAAGACAGTTCGTAGCATTTACCGTTCTCACAGTGAAAAAACCCTTTCCCAACTCTACTTATTGATCAATACCAGTAACTTGAAAACATTCCTTGTTGTAAGCAGAACTCATCCAGCTTTTTTATTTTTTTTAAAACGACCAATGGAACTGACCATAACAACGTTTTGTTCCACTGGGAAGACGTTCCATAGTTCTACGTTCTCACAGTGACAAACCCTTTCCCATACTCTACTTTAGGGTATCAATACCAGTTAACTTTGTAACATTCCCTGTTTGCAGAAACTAATCTAGCTTGGATTTATATGACAAGCAATTGACCATGATGGATAACTGGCACATAAAAGGTCCACTGGAACGGGAAGACAGTCGAGCATCGGGAGTTTTTACTGTTCCGGTCCAAACTGACAAAACCCTTCCAACTCTACTTTATGTATCAATACAGGTAACTTTGTAACCATCCTTGTTGTAGACAGAAAGGTGAAATATCCAGCTTTATATTTAAACTGACCAAGTGATAACTGCCCCATAACAACGTCCACTGGAAAGCCAGCTCACATAGTTTACCGTTATCACGGAACAAACCTTTCCAAAACTCTACTTTATGTATCAATACCAGTAACTCTGTAACATTCCTTCTGTTGTTAGAAACACTCATCCAGCTTTTATATTAAACGACCAATTGAACCTGCCTAAACAACGTCACTGAACACTTGGAAAGACAGTTCCATTACGCTTAACGTCTCACAGTGACAAACCCTTCTACCAATTACATTTATGGATCAATACAGTTAACATTGTAAAATTCCTTGGGCTTTGTAGAAACTCATCCAGCTTTTACTTAAACCTGACCAATGAACCTCACCTGCCATTGACAAATGTCCACTGGAAGACAGGTCATAGCTGTACCGTCTACCCAGTGACACAACCGCCCAACTCACTTATGTATCAATACCAGAAATTGTAAACTTCCTTGGTTCTGTAGAAAATCATCCAGCTTTTTATTAAATATACCATGTATCAATGTAACCTGCCATAAATAACAACGTCCACTGGAACGACAGTCAAGCCTTTACCCAGTTCTCACAGATGACAACACCCCTTTTAACAACTCTACTGGATGATCAATACCAGTAGTAACTCGGTAAACATCCTTGTTGTAGAGACAGAAACATCATCCAGCTTTTTATTAGGAAAACGGACCAGAAGTGTGGGTGGAATCCTGCCATAAAAACGCTCCACTGGAAGACAGTTCCATAGATTGCTTAACGTTCTCACAGTGGAAAACCCTTTTCCCAACTCTATCTTATGTATCAATACCGTCAAACTTGTAACATTCCGTTGTATGAGATAGAAATCATCCAGCTTTTTATTAAACTGACCATGATGAAACCTGCCATCCAACAACGTTCCACTGGAAGGACAGTTCCATAGCGTTACAGTTCTTTGGGGGGGGAGGGAACGTTTACTACAACGGGGTACGATAGAGAAAGTTAGGGATTTGGGGTTTGTAGTAATCAACCTGGAGGGTTAGGACCGAAGGAGATGGGGGGAGCATAGAGGATAAGGGAGGCATGTACGAACCAGTATGAAGTAAATCAATTGATAATCTAAATGTATGTTTACAAATGCAAGGATCTGCTGAGCGAAAAACCGTCAGCGAACTTGAACAATAATAGCGTTAAAGGAAAGGTATGCAGGAATTGACCCCTATAGCAGAATCAGGCTAATGATCACACGATCCCCTGGACACCGTAAATATTGAAGGTCCTCCTTATTTAGACTTATGACCGCGTTAATAAGAAAGTGAGGAGGAGGGATGTATGTTATGTATGTTAAACCGGGTAATTGAAAAGCCAAATTTAAAAGATGGATCAGATGGGGGAGCAAACGAGGCGGCAGAAAACCTTTATGGGTTTGGCTGGAACTGGTACAGGAAGCAGCAAGAAGGTAGGCTCAACCTAAGGGTCGGAGTGTTTATATAGCCGCCCAAAATGCCCGGGGAAAGATGGTGGAATCGGAATCTCCTATGCAGTTGGCGAAGGCTGTGTATCTATGGGGGCATGTTCTGGTTATGGGGGGATTTAGTACACTGAAAATAGATTGGAGTACATGGAAATGCCAGCACCTCAAAGGGTATAACAGTTTCTTAAATTTCCTATATGAGCATTTTATTTCACAGCATGGCTAGAAGGTCCTACCTAGAAAGAATGCGTTGTGGGATCTGGTGATATCTAATAACCCAGAGCTATTTTGGAGATGAGGAATGGGAAGCTTAGGAATAGGCGGAATAAACCCCTCCATTTTTTGTGACTTTATGAGTGTCACTTTAATATACCGGTTGCAAGCAATAACGAAAGTGCATGGCCTTAACAAAAACTTGTAACTTTAGAAAGGCTAATTTTTTATGCTTTAAAGGAGAATCGCTCCTCCTGCGAATAGACTGGGGGGAACTGTTTTAGGTAAAGATACATGAGCAGGATGTGGAACACGTTTGTTAAGGGGATATAAAACTATAACATTTCAAATCGGTTACCTGTACCGGAAACAAGTGTAAAAAAAGTAGGTCAATCCTGCATGGCTCTCTTCTCCCCGTTTCCTTAATGCTCAGGTAAAAAAGGGAAATGTAAAAAAAAGAAAGGGCTTTTAAAATTTTGTGAAAGCAGCAGGCACAGAACATGTTAAAGGACTTCAAAAGTCCTGTATCCAAAAGTTAGTGACAAGAAAAGCAATTTTTATTAAACTAGCTAAAATAGACAAATGAAAACCACGGATTGCTCCGAACAAAGCAAGTCAAACCCAAGAGTTTTTTTAAGTATATAAATGTAAAAAAATGAGGACTGAGAATGTGGGACCATTTCAAATAATGAGCTGACCCGGTGGTTGTCGAGGAGGCTCCGAAAACAGCTAATCTGCTAAAACAGTTTTTTTACATCGGTTTTACGTGGAGAATCCATTAATGTAGGGATTGTAACAAGGTGCCGGATTTGGAGGAGGGAAATGAAGACGTTTTCACATTGGATTAACAGAGGGATAGTGTACGTGGAACACCAATAGACAAAGTTAATATCACAATTAAAGCGCCAGGGACAAGATGTGATTTCAACGCTAGGATTTAAAAGAGCTTAGTTCAGGTCTAGCATGACCACTGTGTTCTCATCTTTCAGATTCGCTTTTGTTCCTGGGAATGTGCCCATTTCCGGATTTGGAAAAAAAGCCAAGTTTTAAGTACAAATATTCAAAAAACGGTAGTCGTTCAAAGCCTTGGTAAATACATAGACCTGTAAGCCATAACATCAGTCCCGGTAGGGAAGGTGATGGAAACTTTGTTAATGGGATCATTCCATCCTTGACTTTGTTCACTCCATGAGATTATCTTATAGTAGAGTAGTCCATGCAGGATTCTGAGAAAGAGATCCATGCCAGAACAAATTTAAGTGGGTTCCTCTGGTTTTAGGAAGAAGTGGAGTAAGAAGTTAGATTCAGGCACAGCAATGTGGATGGGGTGATATTGGATTTTGCAAATAGCCTTGATACACTGTCACATAGGGGACATGTATAAACTGAGGATGTGGCCTTGAACCTTCGAAACATTGGTCATGGACCCTAGAGAAACTGGTTTTAGTGCGACCGCCCCACTCCAAACAGAGAGTGTGGTTAATGGAGGCTACATCATGTGGGCTAAATTTATATAAGCGGAGTTCCTCAGGGTTCTGTAATGGGGCCGCTTCTGTGAATCTGTTTAAAATGACTTCCAGAAGGGGAATTGAGAGACTGGTCTACTGGTTTGCTGTGACACTAAATATGCAGAGCTTGGAAACTTCCTCATTTATGATGTGCAAGGAGCTGAAAGCAGACTAGAAGATTATCAAAAATGGGCAGCAGAAATGGCCAGAGAAGATATTTCAATGTTGATAAATGTAAGGCTGATGACCTTTCGTGTATTAATAATCACGTTCTACTTATACACCATAAAATAATCGTGTTTAAGTGCATCTGAAATGGAAAAAGATTTGGGGGTTCTGGCACCGATAACCAGATTAGCTGTAGCAAACATGCACAGTAGGCAACAGCTAGAGCTAGCAAGATATCTGTTTTGTATAAAAAGAGGGGGAATGGATCAAGAGAAAAAAATATTATTCCCTTTTCAGGCAATGGTAAGGCCAATTTGGACATATGCGGCCTGCAGTTTGAAATCCCATATACAAAAGGGACATCTGGAACTGAGGCCAGTTCAAGCAGAAGGGCAACTAAAATTAATAAGGAAGGGAGGGGCGTGAATATGCAGCCAGATAGACAACGCTTAGGGTCTGTTTTACCATTGGAAGAAGCTTGGCGGTTGCGTCGGGGAAATGATTAACCGTATTACACTATATTAATGGCCCATATAGTGAACTATCTGTGCATTGTCACTAAGAGGTCATATCAAGAACTCGTGGGAAATCCTTTAAGGTGGGAAGAAAAGAAGTTTTTCATATTCAAGTTAGGAGGGTTCTTTACAGTGAGAACGGGGTGAAAACCTATGTGGACAATGTCTTCCAGCAGAGGTGGTAGGCAGTTCATGGAATAACTTTAAAACAGGCCTGGAAAGTTCATAAAACTAAAAATATGAGAATACTGGTAGATAATGCTTATAGATCTGGTTGATCAGGGATTACTTTCCGATTGCCGTTTTGAGGTCCGTGAAGGAATTCGCCCTTCCCCCTTTTTAGCTGGGGTTTTTGCACTTACTATGTTGGATCAACTGTTAGTAGGGTTAAAAAATAAATAACTAAATCAAATATAAAAAAACAAAAAAAAACGTGAATAGGTTGGACTTGATGGACGAATGTTTTATTCAACCAGTAATTACTATGCTACTTTGTTACAATGTACTATGTTCTACCAGTGAAACACCCTTTCCCAATTACTTATGTATCAATCCCCAGTGAAAAACTTCCGTAACAGTCCTTGTTTGTAGAAAACTCCAGTCACAGCTTTTTATTAAAATGACCCAATTGAATCTGCCATAACAAAGTCCACGGAAGGTACAGTCCATAGCTTTTTACCGCTTCTCAAAGTGAAAAAACCCTTTACCAACGTGAAGCCTAAACTTCTATTCTTTAAGTCTTAAGGGTCACGTGCCTCTGACATGTTCTATTGGTGACTACAATCGCCCCAGATATGTTTTATTGTATGGCCGTTAATGTATTTATAACATAATAATATACACACGAAAGCGCTTTTCTCCAGCCGTACATAATCCTGTACACTTTTCTATCTGTCTCTCGTCTCTCCCACTCCCCGTATTAATCTACACCTATGTTATAATGTTTTCCTTAGTGTCAGAGCGGTGACTGACAAATCGAGGTAAATATGAAATAAATTGGAGATATTAAATAAACAAGGAAAACAAATGAAATACATTAGCCAGTAAAATCTGTGACGTAAATGCCTAAAGTAATGTCACATAACATCATCCGTTGTGTTGTGCTGAATTACTATCCTCAGCATGCGTAATCTTGCGCCATAAGTACAGAATCACGGACAAATAATCAGTGTTTGACCCTTGACATGACAGGTGTGCCATATGCTTCTGTGTAGTCCTCTCAGAGTGACAAACACTTCCAACTTGAGAAAACAACTAGATAGCGGCAGAAGAGAATGATGGTAGCAAGCCAATTGTATCATCAAAACCAGTAACTTTGTAACATTCCTTGTTTGTAGAAACTCATCCAGCTTTTATTAAACTGACCATGAACCTGCCATAACAACGTCCACTGGAAGACAGTTCCATAGCTTTACCGTTCTCACAGTGACAAAACCCTTTCCCAACTCTACTTATGTATCAATACCAGTAACTTGTAACATCCTTGTTTGTAGAAAACTCATCCAGCTTTTTATTAAACTGACCAATGAACCTGCCATAACAACGTCCACTGGAAGACAGTTCCATAGCTTTACCGTTCTCACAGTGACAAACCCTTCCCAACTCTACTTATGATCAATACCAGTAACTTGTAACATTCCTTGTTTGTAGAAACTCATCCAGTTTTTATTAAACTGACCATGAACACTGCCTAACACAACGTCCACTGGAAGACAGTTCCATAGCTTTACCGTTCTCACAGTGACAAACCCTTTCCCAACTTACTTTATGTATCAATACCAGTAACTTGTAACATTCTTGTTTGTAGAAAAATCATCCAGCTTTTATTAAACTGACCAATGAACCTGCCATAACAACGTCCACTGGAAGACAGTTCCATAGCTTTACCGTTCTCACAGTGACAAACCCTTTCCCAACTCTACTTTATGTATCAATACCAGTAACTTGTAACATCCGTTTGTAGAAACTCATCCAGCTTTTTATTAAACTGACCAATGAACCTGCCATAACAACGTCCACTGGAAGACAGTTCCATAGCTTTACCGTTCTCACAGTGACAAACCCTTTCCCAACTCTACTTTAGTATCCATACCAGTAACTTGTAACATTCCTTGTTTGTAGAAACTCATCCAGCTTTTTATTAACTGACCAATGAACCTGCCATAACAACGTCCACTGGAAGGACAGTTCCATAGCTTACCGTCTCACAGTGGACAAACCCTTTCCCAACTCTACTTTATATATCAATACCAGTAACTTGTAACATTCCTTGTTTGTAGAAACTCATCCAGCTTTTTATTAAACTGACCATGAACCTGCCATAACAACGTCCACTGGAAGACAGTTCCATAGCTTTACCGTTCTCACAGTGACAAACCCTTTCCCAACTCTACTTTATATATCAATACCAGTAACTTGTAACATTCCTTGTTTGTGAGAAACTCATCCAGCTTTTTATTAAACTGACCAATGAACCTGCCATAACAACGTCCACTGGAAGAACAGTTCCATAGCTTTACCGTTCTCACAGTGACAAACCCTTCCCAACTCTACTTTATGTATCAATACCAGTAACTTGTAACATTCTTGTTTGTAGAAAAACTCATCCAGCTTTTTATTAAACTGACCAATGAACCTGCCATAACAACGTCCACTGGAAGACAGTTCCATAGCTTTCCGTTCTCACAGTGACAAACCTTTCCCAACTCTACTTTATGTATCAATACCAGTAACTTGTAACATCCTTGTTGTAGAAACTCATCCAGCTTTTATTAAACTGACCAATGAACCTGCCATAACAACGTCCACTGGAAGACAGTGTCCATAGCTTTACCGTTCTCACAGTGACAAACCCTTTCCCAACTCTACTTTATGTATCAATCCAGTAACTTGTAACATTCCTTGTTGTAGAAACTCATCCAGCTTTTATTAAACTGACCAATGAACCTGTCATAACAACGTCCACTGGAAGACAGTTCCATAGCTTTACCGTTCTCACAGGACAAACCCTTTCCCAACTCTACTTTATGTATAATCCAGTAACTTGTAACATTCCTTGTTTGTAGAAACTCATCCAGCTTTTTATTAAACTGACCAATGAACCTGCCAAAAAAGTCCACTGGAAGACAGTTCCATAGCTTTACGTTCTCACAGTGAAAACCCTTTCCCAACTCTACTTTATGTATCAATACCAGTAACTTGTAACATTCCTTGTTTGTAGAAACTCATCCAGCTTTTATTAAACTGACCAATGGAACCTGCCATAACAACGTCCACTGGAAGACAGTTCCATAGCTTTACCGTTCTCACAGTGACAAAACCTTTCCCAACTCTACTTTATGTATCAATACCAGTAACTTGTAACATTCCTTGTTTGTAGAAAACTCATCCAGCTTTTTATTAAACTGACCAATGAACCTGCCATAACAACGTTCACTGGAAGACAGTTCCATAGCTTTACCGTTCTCACAGTGACAAACCCTTCCCAACTCTACTTTATGTATCAATACCAGTAACTTGTAACATTCCTTGTTTGTAGAAACTCATCCAGCTTTTTATAAACTGACCAATGAACCTCATAAAAACGTCCACTGGAAGACAGTTCCATAGCTTTACCGTTCTCACAGTGACAAACCCTTTCCAAACTCTACTTTATGTATCAATCCAGTAACTTGTAACATTCCTTGTTTGTAGAAACTCATCCAGCTTTTATTAAACTGACCAATGAACCTCCTAACAACGTCCACTGGAAGACAGTTCCATAGCTTTTACGTTCTCACAGTGACAAACCCTTTCCCAACTCTACTATGTATCAATACCAGTAACTTGTAACATTCCTTGTTTGTAGAAAACTCATCCAGCTTTTTATTAAAACTGACAATGAACCTGCTATAACAACGTCCACTGGAAGACAGTTCCATAGCTTACCGTTCTCACAGTGACAAACCCTTCCCAAATCTACTTATGTATCAATACCAGTAACTTGTAACATTCCTTGTTGTAGAGAAACTCATCCAGCTTTTTATTAACTGACCAATGAACCTGCCATAACAACGTCCACTGGAAGACAGTTCCATAGCTTTACGTTCCACAGTGAAAAAACCTTTCCCAACTCTACTTATGATCAATACCAGTAACGTAACATTCCTTGTTTGTAGAAACTCATCCAGCTTTTTATTAAAATGACCAATGAACCTGCCATAACAACGTCCACTGGAAGAGTTCCATAGCTTTACCGTTCTCACAGTGACAAACCCTTTCCCACTCTACTTTATGTATCAATACCAGTAACTTTAACATTCCTTGTTTGTAGAAAAACTCAATCCAGCTTTTTATTAAACTGACCAATGAACCTGCCATAACAACGTCCACTGGAAGACAGTTCCATAGCTTTACCGTTCTCACAGTGACAAACCCTTCCCAACTCTACTTTATGTATCAATACCAGTAACTTGAACATTCCTTGTTTGTAGAAACTCATCCAGCTTTTTATTAAACTGACCAATGAACCTTCCATAACAACGTCCACTGGAAGACAGTTCCATAGCTTTACGTTCTCACAGTGACAAAACCCTTTCCCAACTCTACTTTATGTATCAATACCAGTAACTTGTAACATTCCTTGTTTGTAGAAAACTCATCCAGCTTTTTATTAAACTGACCAATGAACCTGCCATAACAACGTCCACTGGAAGACAGTTCCATAGCTTTACCGTTCTCACAGTGACAAACCCTTTCCCAAACTTACTTTATGTATCAATACCAGTAACTTGTAACATTCCTTGTTTGTAGAAACCATCCAGCTTTTTATTAAATGACCAATGAACCTGCCATAACAACGTCCACTGGAAGACAGTTCCATAGCTTACCGTTCTCACAGTGACAAACCCTTTCCCAACTCTACTTTAGATCAATACCAGTAACTTGTAACATTCCTTGTTTGTAGAAACTCATCCAGCTTTTATTAAACTGACCAATGAACCTGCCATAACAACGTCCACTGGAAGACAGTTCCATAGCTTTACCGTTCTCACAGTGACAAACCCTTTCCCAACTCTACTTTATGTATCAATACCAGTAACTTGTAACATTCCTGTTTGTAGAAACTCATCCAGCTTTTTATAAACTGACCAATGAACCTGCCATAACAACGTCCACTGGAAGACAGTTCCATAGCTTTACCGTTCTCACAGTGACAAAACCCTTTCCCAACTCTACTTTATGTATCAATACCAGTAACTTGTAACATTCCTTGTTGTAGAAAACTCATCCAGCTTTTTATTAAACTGACCAATGAACCTGCACATAACAACGTCCACTGGAAGACAGTTCCATAGCTTTACCGTTCTCACAGTGACAAAACCTTTCCCAACTACTTATGTATCAATACCAGTAATGTAACATTCCTTGTTTGTAGAAACTCATCCAGCTTTTATTAAACTGACCAATGAACCTGCCATAACAACGTCCACTGGAAGACAGTTCCATAGCTTTACCGTTCTCACAGTGACAAACCCTTTCCCAACTCTATATTATGTATCAATACCAGTAACTTGTAAAATCCTTGTTTGTAGAAACTCATCCAGCTTTTTATTAAACTGACCAATGAACCTGCCATAACAAACGTCCACTGGAAGACAGTTCCATAGCTTTACCGTTCTCACAGTGGACAAACCCTTTCCCAACTCTACTTTATGTATCAATACCAGTAACTTGTAACATTCCTTGTTTGTAGAAACTCATCCAGCTTTTATTAAACTGACCAATGAACCTCATAACAACGTCCACTGGAAGACAGTTCCATAGCTTTACCGTTCTCACAGTGACAAACCCTTTCCCAACTCTACTTTATGTATCAATACCAGTAACTTGTAACATTCCTTGTTTGTAGAAACTCATCCAGCTTTTTATTAAACTGACCAATGAACCTGCCATAACAACGTCCACTGGAAGACAGTTCCATAGCTTTACCGTTCTCACAGTGACAAAACCCTTTCCCAACTCTACTTTATGTATCAATACCAGTAACTTGTAACATTCCTTGTTTGTAGAAACTCATCCAGCTTTTTATTAAACTGACCAATGAACCTGCCATAACAACGTCCACTGGAAGACAGTTCCATAGCTTTACCGTTCTCACAGTGAACAAACCCTTTCCCAATCTCTTTATGTATCAATACCAGTAACTTGTAACATTCCTTGTTTGTGAGAAACTCATCCAGCTTTTTATTAAACTGACCAATGAACCTGCCATAACAACGTCCACTGGAAGACAGTTCCATAGCTTACCGTTCTCACAGTGACAAACCCTTTCCCAACTCTACTTTATGTATCAATACCAGTAAATTGTAACATTCCTTGTTTGTAGAAACTCATCAGCTTTTTATTTAACTGACCAATGAACCTGCCATAACAACGTCCACTGGAAGACAGTTCCATAGCTTTACCGTTCTCACAGTGACAAACCCTTTCCCAACTCTACTTTATGTATCAATACCAGTAATTGTAACATTCCTTGTTTGTAGAAACTCATCCAGCTTTTTATTAAACTGACCAATGAAACTGCCATAACAACAGTCCACTGGAAGACAGTTCCATAGCTTTACCGTTCTCACAGTGACAAACCCTTCCCAACTCTACTTTTGTATCAATACCAGTAACTTGTAACATTCCTTGTTTGTAGAAACTCATCCAGCTTTTTATTAAACTGACCAATGAACCTGCCATAACAACGTCCACTGAAGACAGTTCCATAGCTTTACCGTTCTCACAGTGACAAACCCTTTCCCAACTCTACTTTAGTATCAATACCAGTAACTTGTAACATTCCTTGTTGTAGAAACTCATCCGCTTTTTATTAAACTGACCAATGAACCTGCCATAACAACGTCCACTGGAAGACAGTTCCATAGCTTTACCGTTCTCACAGTGAAAAACCCTTTCCCAACTCTACTTTATGTATCAATACCAGTAACTTGTAAACATTCTGTTTGTAGAAACTCATCCAGTTTTTATTAAACGACCAATGAACCTGCCATAACAACGTCCACTGGAAGACAGTTCCATAGCTTTACCGTTCTCACAGTGACAAACCCTTTCCCAACTCTACTTTATGTATCAATACCAGAAACTTGTAACATTCCTTGTTGTAGAAAACTCATCCGCTTTATTTAAACCCAATGAACCGCCATAACAACGTCCACTGGAAGACAGTTCCATAGCTTTACGTTCTCACAGTGACAAACCCTTTCCCAACTCTACTTTATGTATCAAACCAGTAACTTGTAACATCCTGTTGTAGAAACTCATCCGCTTTTTTATTAAACTGACCCATGAACCTGCCATAACAATCCACTGGAAGACAGTTCCATAGCTTTACCGTTCTCACAGTGAAAACCCTTTCCCAACTCTACTTTATGGATCAATACCAGTAACTTGTAACATTCCTTGTTTGTAGAAACTCATCCAGCTTGATAGTGAGTAACTGGGAGTGTTATAGACGGTCCAGGTAGGGGATAGTGAGTAACTGGGAGTGTTATAGATGGTCCAGGTAGGGGATAGTGAGTAACTGGGAGTGTTATAGACGGTCCAGTTAGGGAGTAACTGAGAGTGTTATAGACGGTCCAGGTAGGGAATAGTGAGTAACTGGGAGTGTTATAGACGGTCCATGTAGGGGATAGGGAGTAACTGGGAGTGCTATATACAGTCTAGGTAGGGAGTAACTGAGAGTGTTATAGACGGTCCAGGTAGGGGATAGTGAATAACTGGGAGTGTTATAGACATTCCAGGTAGGGGATAGTGAGTAACTGGGAGTGTTATAGACGGTCCAGTTAATGGATAGGGAGTAACTGGGAGTGCTATAGATGGTCCAGGTAGGGGATCGTGAGTAACGGAGTGTTATAGACGGTCCAGGTAGGAGGTAGGGAGTAACTGGGAGTGTTATAGATGGTCCAGGTAGGGGATAGTGAGTAACTGGAAGTGTTATAGACGGTCCAGGTAGGGGATAGTGAGTAACTGGGGGCGTTATAGACGGTCCAGGTAGGGGATAGTGAGTAACTGGGAGTGTTGGGTGTGCAAGATCACAATCCCCCATGAGGGACAATGAGGGTGTGCAGGATTCAACAATCCCCAATGGGGCAAATGCAGGGGGGCAAGATCACAATCCCCTCTGGGGCAATGAAGAGTGGTAAGATCACAACCCCCTATGGCACAATGCAGGGGTGTACAGATCACAGCCCCTATTGGGGATTGCAGGGTGTGCAAGATCACAATCCCCTATGGGGCAATGCAGGGTTGGCACGATCACCGCCCTATGGGGCATGAGGGTGTGCAAGATCACCATCCCTCTGGGGCAAGCCGGGTGGCAGATCACACTCCCCTATGGGGGGCCCCTGCAGGGGTTCCCGCTCCCCATCCCTATGGGGCCTGCCCCGGTGTGCACGATCCCCCTCCCCCATGGCACGACACTGGCCGGGTGTGAACTTTTGTCAACACACGTTGTTTCCTTGGGGCCCCCCACAGGCCTTTTCCTCTGTGGGTGATCACTCCACTGATACCTCTGACTTTGCACCATAACACACCACACATCGCTTGAGAGAGCACCCTTGCCAGTGCACTCCCCCCCCTCTCCCTACTAGACTGTGTTCATCGCATCACGTCACTTTTTTTTCCCTCCCCCCCCCCCCCCTGCCAGTCTGGACTCGTGTGTTTTGTGTGTTCTGTGGTTTGTCCTTTTATTAGTTGCAGTCCTGGTGACAGCTGTACTGATTCACATCAACGTTCAGCTTCACACACACACACACTTGGCACACCACACACCACTCGCGACCACCCGGACCACCCCAATTCCTTTTCCCCCCTCTCCTCCTCTCCTATGTACCTTCAGCTTCTGTGTGTTTGCACCACCCTATGCCTTCCTATTCTCTCCACATGCGCGCCCACAGGACGAAGTAGACGAAATGAGCAGCGGGGAAGGGGAGAGACGCACAGAAGAAGAATAGGGTGTACAAAAGCGAGAGATAAAAGAAGGAGGGAGCACAGATTAGGAGAAAGAAAGGGAACAGGAAAGAGGAGCGAAAAGAGGAGTAGAAAGAGCACCCACCCCAGAAGAGGGTCGCAGGACAATGAATAGCCCCGAAATCCCATAAACCGAGGAAGGGGTAGCAAATGAGTAAATGAGGGCGAGAGAGATGTGGAGGAGATGAAAGACAGAAAGCAACACAATCCACACCACCCAAAGGGGGTAGAATCAATGACATAACAGGAGGTGTAGCAGTACGACGATCCAATCCCTAGAAGCAGGACCAATGCAAGGCTGTGCAGAAGATGCACACTCCATCAGTACTGGGGCATGCAGGAGGTAGGTAAGATCAAAACCCCCGCCAAGTAACTGGAAACAAATGCAGGGTGGTGACAAAATAACAGCCCCCTATGGGGCAATGCAGGGTGTGCAAAGATCACAATCCCCTATGGGACAATGCAGGGGTGCAGACAACCGATCACAATCCCTATGGGGCAATGCTGCAGAGGTGTGCAAGATCACACAACTCCAGAAATATAGGAGGACCAGAATGCAGAGGGGTGATTACTCAACATGACCCAAAGACTCACAATCCCCTATGGAGAGCAAGGCCGGTTGTGCAAGAAGACAAACACACATCCCTATGGGGCAAGGTGCGCAGATAAGTTCGGGTAAATGTGCAGATAAGCAGAGTACCCTATGGGAGACAATAGGCAGGAAGGAGAAAACCGGTGCAAGATCCAGCCCCAATATGCACAATGCGGGGTGACCCGCATAGAACTGGTAAACCAATGTGTGGTGCAAGATCAACAAGCCCCCTATCGGACAAACGGAAATGCAGGGTTGTGCAGAGAGAATCACAGCCCAATATGGGCAACTGCAAAGAGGTGTGCAGATTCACACATCCAGCCTATGGAGGCACATGCAGGGGCCTGTGCAGCTCCAATCCCCTATGGGGCAATGACAGGGTGTGCGAAGATCACATACCCCGTAATAGGGGCCAATGCAGGGTGTTGCAAGATTACAGACTCACCCTATGGGGCAAGCGCGGTTGTGCAAAGATCAAAATCCCCTGATGGGGACCAAGTGGCAGGGTAGTGCAACCGGAACGATCAACAAATACCCCCATTTAGGACAATGCGAGGGGAAAGGTGTGCAAGAAGATCCGCACACGATCCCCCCGCACCACCCCCCCCCACCACCCGTATAGGGGAACAACTGCAGGGTGTGCAAGGAAAGTACACAGGCCCGCAAATAAATGGAGACAAGAAGACAAAACGGGTAGGTAGGACCGACGGGATAACAAAATCCCCTAATAGGGACAAGCAGAGGGTGAGAATCACAAGTCCCGTAAAAATACTGCGACAAAGAGCACAGCAGAAAGGATGTTGCCAAGATCACACACACACAATCCGCCTGGTGGGGCAATGCAAAGCGGTGTGCAAGATCAGCCAAATCACACCCGTATGGAGAGAAGGCAATAGCAGGGGGTGCAAAGATCACAATCCCTATGGGGGAAAAGCAAAGGGATATGTGCAAGAGATCAGCAAAAAACCCCATTTATGGGGCAAGCCGGGCGCAGCGATGTTCAGATCACACACTCCCACCTAATGGGGCAATTGCAGAGTGTGCAAGATTACAAAACAACAGACATATGGCACGGAATTCAGGAGGAAACGGAGCAGATTCAATTACCCGTAGTGGTGAGCAGATGCAGGGTGTACGCAGGAACACGAAATCCACATAGGGGCAATGACAGCGGTAACAATAGCCTGTGCAAGGAATCGACAATTAACCCCCATGTATGGACGCAATGCCAAGGAAGAAAAAACAAAAGTGTGCAAAATCACAAGTCACCTAATGGGGGCCAAATGGCAGAGGTGTGCAAGAATCACGAAAGTCCCCTATGGGGCCAAATGCAGGGTATCAGATCACAATCCACCCATAAGGAAAATGGCGGGGTGTGCAAAAGATCAAACAATCACCCTATGGGGCAATGCAGGATGGTGCAAAGATCACAGCCCCTATGGGCAATGCCAGGTGGGCCGACAGCAGCTGAATGCATGTGCAAGATCACAATCCCCATATGGAGCAAGGCAGGGTGTGCAGATCACAATCCCTATGGGGAATGCCGGGTTGTACAATATCACAATCTCCCAGGGGAAAATGCAGTGTGCAAGAGTCAAATCCCCTATGGGAAAGGGCAAGCAGGGTGTGCAAGATACCAATCCCCCCACGGGGAAAATGCAGGGTATGCAGATCACAATCCCCAATGGCAGGGCAGCCATCAGGGGGAAGGAAAGGGTACGCCGGCGGAAGGGAGGGGTACTCGTATGGCCGAATGAAGGGCAGCAGGTGCCAAGAGTAGGAAAAGGCAGTAACAAAAAAAAAAAAACTCTTACATGGAATAGTGCGGTGCAGTTTTGGAATCCCATATACAAAAAGGGCAATCTTGGAAATGGAAGCAGTTCAGAGAGGGCAACTAAATAAAATAAGGTAATGGGGGGCTGGTTACATTAGAGAAGCAAGCTGCGTGGGATGGATACTCTATGATCACTTTACAAATATATTAATGGGCCACAACAAAACTCTCTGGTTGTATTGTTTACTATAGGTCATATCAGAAGGACACGTGGACATCCTTAAGGTTGGAAGTTTCATCTTCAGAGATATTATGTATGTGTATGTATGTATGTAATATGTATTATACCGGTAATTCCAATATTATATAGTCCCCGTACCAACCAGAACTACAGAATATGATTAATTCAGTAATTCTCATTATGATATAGGTATCCTTACCAACCTGGAAACTACAGTATATGTAAATAACCCCATCATTCTCAATATATATATAGTATCCTGTACCAACCAGAACTACAGTATATGGATATAAATACCAGTACCGGTTACAATCCGACATACTGCGAACAATAAGGTATGTAATCATACCCCGAATAAATCTCGAATATTGCATAGAGACGTTTAATGCCGGAGAGAACTGAATAGCCGACCAACCGGACCTGTACCTTACACAGATATTATGTTTCCACTTGACACACCATAATGCAATAGGTAAACATTTCCCCAGACACCACCAGAACTACATTATGTGATTATCCAGTACAGTTCTATGAGATATTATATCTAGTATCCCCTGTTTGTACTAACCAGAACATATAAGTATATGTAGTAATACCAGTAATTTAATATTATATAGTATCCCTGTACAACCAAACTACGTAATGCTTGATACCAGTAATTCCAATATTATTTAGTATCTGTACCAACAGAACTACAGATATGTATTAATACCAGTAATTTCAACTATTATTAGATCCCTGTACCAACCGAACTACAGTATATGTATAATACCGTAATTCTCAATATTATATAGTATCCTGTACCAACAGAACAAGTATAGTATTAATACCGTAATTCTCAATATTATATGTATCCCGTACCACCGACTACATTATATAAATACCAGTAATTCTCAATTATATAGTATCCCTGTACCAATCAGAACTCAGTATATGTTTAATACCAGTATTCTCAATATTATATTGTATCCCCTGTACCAACCAGAACTACAGTAAATGTATTAATACCAGTAATTCTCCATATTATATAGTATCCCTGTACCAACCAGAACTACAGTATATTTAATACCAGAATTCTCAATATATATAGTATCCCTGTACCAACGCAAACACAGTATATGTCTTAATACTAGTAATTCTCCAATATTATATAGTATCTTGTACCAACCAGAACACAGTTATGTATTAATACCATATCTCTCAATATTCATATGTGATTCCCCGTACCAAACAGAAAACTACAGTATATTATGTATACATCACAGTAATTTCTCAATAATTATATAGTATCCCTGTACCAACCAGACTACAGTATTTGTATAATACCAGTAATTCTCAATATTATATAGTATCCCCCGTACCAAACAGAACTACAGTATATGTTTACCAGTAATTCTCAATATTATATAGTATCCCATACCAACCAGAACTACGTATATGTATTAATACCAGTAATTCTCAATATTATATAGTATCCCTGTACCAACCAGAAGACAAGTATATATAAATATCAGTAATTCTCAATATTTATAGTATCCCTGTACCAATCAGAACTGCACGATATGTATTAATACCAGTATCTCAATATTATAGGTATCCCCTGTACCAACAGAACTACAGTAAAAGTTAATACCAGTAATTCTCATATATATAGTATCCCTGTACCACCCAAGAACTACAGTATATGTATTAATACCAGTAATTCTCAATATTATATAGTATCCGTACCAACCAGAACTACCGTATATGTATTAATATAGTAATTCTCATATTATATAGTATCCTGTACCAACCAGAACTACAGTATATTATTGTATTATACCAGTAATTCTCTATATTATATAGTAATCCCCAGTACCAAAAACAACTACGAGTATGTATTAATACCATAATTCCAATTATATAGTATCCCTGTACCAAACGTAGCTACAGTATATGTAAATAATACCAGTAATTCTCAATATTATATAGTATCCCGTACCAAATAAGAACTACAGTATATGTATAATACCAGTAATTCTTCAATATATATAGTATCCCATTACAACAGAACTACAGTATATGTATCAATACCAGTAATTCCAAAGTATATTTCCTGTACAACCAGAACTAAGTTATCTATTATACCAGTAATTCTCAATATATCATAGTATACCCCACACCAAACAGAACTACAGTATAATGTATTAAAGGGTAATCTCCACAGAAAATAAGACGTTTGGCCATTTAGTTTACTGAAGAATGGGAGGTAAAGGAGCTTTGTCCACCCTCCCATTCTCAATAAAAACCACAAGGAGCAGGGAGAGAACGAGAAGGTAAGGAATTCGTCACTCCTCTGCCGCGTTGTCGACAGGTCCCCGAAGTATGCTTTTAGTGCGGCATCACACTAAGCATGTGATTGCACCATAAGTAAATTAATGAACGATTGTTCCAGAATGTAATATTAATGCACTGATTGTTACCATAATAAGTAATATTATGCACGACTGCACCATAATAATGTGATAATAAGGTGATTATTAATTGCAATGATTACACCATAATAAACTGCGATATCAATGACTGACTGCACCCATAATAATGCGATATCAATTGCACTGACTGCACCCATAATATGCGATATATTGCACTGAATGCCCACCCATAATAATGCGAGATAATTGCACTGAATGCACCATAAAATGCGAGATCATTGCACTGATTGCACCCATAACATAATAATATGATTTCAATGCACTGATTGCACCATAATAATGTGATTTCAATGCACTGAACTCCACAATACTAAGTGATATTAATGCACGGACTCACCCTAATAAGGTGATATTAATGCACTGACTACATAATAATGTGAGAATAATGTGATTAACAAGCACTGATTGCACCATAATAATTATGATATCAATGCCACTGGACTGCACAATAATAATGTGATATCCATGCACTGAATGCACCATATCATGTGATATCAATGCACTGACTGCACCAGTAATAATGTGAATCAATGCACTGACGGACCATAATAATTGTGAGTCAATGCACTGACTGCACCCTAATAATTGTGATTGTGATATCAATGCCTGATTGAACATAATGTGATTGAATGCACTGATTGCACCATAATAATGTGATATGATGCACTGACTGCCACCATAATAATGTGAGATGATGCACTGACTCACCATAATATAATTGATGAATGCACTGAATGCGCCAACATAATAATGTGATATGAATGCACTGATTGCGCCATTAATCAAGTGATATGAATGCAGGAATGCGCCATAATAATGTGATATGAAATGCACTGACTGCGCCATAATAATTGATATGAATGCACTGAATGCTGCCATAATAATGTGAGATGAATGCACTTGACTGCGCCATAATAATGGGGGACTTAAAAAAATAATGCATGACTGAGCCATAATAATGTGATAGAATGCACTGGACTGCGCCATAGTAAATGTGATATATTATGCACTGACTGCGCCATAATAATGTATATGAATGAACTGAATGCGCCATACTAATGGGATATTAATGCACTGACTGCGCCATAATAAGTGGTATCAATGCACTGACGCGCCATAAATAATGTGATATCAATGCACTGATGCCGTAATAACTTGTGATATGAATGCCCTGACTGCTCCATCATAAAATAATGTGATATGAATGCACGTGAACTGCGCCATAATAATGTGATATCAATTGCACGGACTGCCCATAAAATGTGCTATTGAATGTAATGACTGCCGCCATAATAATGTGATATGAATGCATGACTGTGCCCTAATAATGTGATCTCATAATAATGTGATATTGACGCACTGACTGCGCCCATAATAATGTGATAATCATAATAATGTGATAGAATGCCGACTGCGCCATTAGAATGTGATATGATGCATGACTGCGCCATATAATGTGATATGAATGGCACTGGCTGCGCCATCATATAATCTGATATGAATGCACGACTGGCATATAATGTGATTCATTAATAATGTATATGAATGCACTGACTGCGCCATAATAATGTGAATGAATGCACTGATTGCACCATAATAATGTGATTTCAATGCACTTGACTGCAACCATAATCAATTGATTTCAAAGCAATGACTGCAACATAATAATGTGATATCAATGCACTGACTGCCCACCATACTAATGTGATAGCAATGCACTGGACGCACCATAATAAGGTTGATATCAATGCACTGACTGCCACCAAATCATGTGTTTATCAAGCACTGATTTGCACCATATGTGATATGACTGCATGATTGCACCATAATTGTTTTTCTGATAGAAATGCACTGATTGCACCATATTAATGTGATATGAATGCACTTGATTGCACCATTAATAATGTGATATGAATGCATGACTGCCCATAATAATGGGATTGAATGCACTGACGGCCGCCATAATAAGGTGATATGAATGCACTGACGACGCCATAATAATTGTGATATGAATGCACTGACTGCGCCACTAATAATGTGATCATGAATTGCACTGACTGCGCCATAATAAATTGTGATATGAATGCACTGACTGCGCCCATATAATGTGATATGATGCACTGACTGCGCATAATAATGTGATATGAATGCACATGGAACTGCGCATAATAATGGATATGAATCACTGACTGCCGCCATAATAATGTGAGATGAATTGCACTGAGACTTGCGCCCATAATAATGTGATAGAATGCACTGACTGCCGCCATAATAAGTGATATGAAGGCACTGACTGGCCCAATAATGTGAGGATGAATTGCATGGACGCGCCATAATATGTGATAGAATGCACTGACTGCGCCAGAATAATGTGATATGAATGCACTGACTGCGCCATAATAATGTGATATGGCATTGCACTGACTGCGCCATAATAATGTGATATGAGGCACTGACTGCCGCCATAGTAATGTGATATGCAGCACTGATGCGCCATTAATACTGTAGATCATATAATGTGATATGAATGCACTGACGCGCCATAATAATGTGATATGAATGCACTGACTGCCGCCATAATAATGTGACATTGAATGATGTACTGCGGGCCATAGCTAGTATGTGAATGAATGCACTGACTGCGCCATAATAATGTGATATGAATGCACTCACTGCGCCAAATAATGTGATATGAATGCCACTGACTGCGCCCATAATTATGTGATATGAATGCACTGGGCTGCGCCATAATAACGTGATAGAATGCACTGACGCGCCATAATAATGTGATACGAAGCACCTGAATGAGCCAATCATAATGTGATATGAATGCACTGACTGCGCCATAATAATTGTTGATATGAATGCATGACTGCGCCATAATAATGTGATAAGAATGCACTGACTGAGCCATAAGTGATATGAATGCAATGACTGCGCTCTTAATAATGTGATATGAATGCACTGACTGCCCGCCATACTAATGTGATATGAAGCACTGATGCCGCCATATAAGGTGATATGACTGCCACTGACCTGCGCCCATAATA
This sequence comes from Hymenochirus boettgeri, assembly GCA_019447015.1. Lineage (NCBI taxonomy): Eukaryota > Metazoa > Chordata > Amphibia > Anura > Pipidae > Hymenochirus > Hymenochirus boettgeri. The sequence goes on along the minus strand of CM033469.1, from coordinate 403,445,446 downwards.
ATTTGATATGAATGCACTGATGCGCCAAATAAGGTGATATAAAAGCACTGACTGCGCCATAATAATGTGATATGAATGCACTGACTTGCACGCCATAATAATTGATATGAATGCACTGACTGCGCATAAGGTGATATGATGCACTGCTGCGCATAATAATGTGATAAAAAAGGCACTACTGAGCCATAATAATGTGAATTGAATGCAATGACTGCGCCCATAATAATGCGACATGAATGCACTGACTGCGCCATATAATGTGATCATGAATTGCACGGACTGCGCCATAATAATGTGGATGGGAATGCACTGACTGCAGCCAGTAATAGTGATAATGAATGCAGGGATGCGCCATAATAATGTGATATGAATTGCACTGACGCGGCCATAATAATGTGATACGAATGGCAATGAATTAGCCATTTCATGTGATATGAATGCACTGACCTGCGCAATAATAATTGTGAATGCATGCACTGATTGCGCCTAATAATGTGATATGAATGCACTGACTGCGCCATAATAATGTGATATGAATGCACTGAATGCGCCCCATAATTATGTGAATGAATGCACTGACTGTAAGCATAATAATGTGATATGAATGCACTGACTGCCGCCATAATAATGTATACGAATGACTGGACCTGAGCCATAATGTGATATGAATGCACGACTGCCGCCATAATAATGTGAATGAATGCACGGAATGACGCCAATAATAAGTGATATGAATGCCACTGATGCGCCATAATAATGTGATATGAAGCACTGACTGACGCCATAATAATGTGATATGAATGCACTGACTGCGCCATAATAATGTGATATGAATGCAATGACTGCGCCATCATAATGTGATAATGAATGCACTGACGCGCTAAGAATAAGTGACTGTGGATATGAATGCACTGGACTGCGCCATAGTACATAGTTAATGTGATATGATGCACTGGACTGCGCCATTAATCCTAAAATGTGATATCATACTAATGTGATATAATGAATGCACTGACTGCGCCTAATAATGTGATATGAATGCATGACTGCGCCATAAAAGGTGATACGAATGCAATGACTGAGCAATAATGATGATAGGAATGCACTGAATGACGCCAAATAATTGTGATATGAATGACAAGAGCTGCGCCATAATAATGTTGATATGAATGCACTGACTGCGCCTAATAATGTGATATGAATTGCCACTGACTGCGGGCCCAAGAATGTGATATGAATGCACTGAATGCGCCATAATAAGGTATGACGCACTGGGGGGGGGGGGGGGGGGAACTGCGCCATCATAATGTGATATGAAGGCAACTGACTGCGCCCTAATAATGTGATATGATGCACTGACTGCGCCATAGAAATGTGATATAATGCACTGACTGCGCCATAATAATGTGATATCATAAAATAAAAATTTGTGATATTTGAATGCACTGACTGAAACGCCATAATAATGTGCTATGATGCACTGATGCGCCAACTGATACGAAGCACTGGGCTGTGCCATAGGATGTGATATGAAGCACTGACTGCGCCATTGATAAACGGGGGAAAAAAAATGACGGCTTGTGCCATTTTATAATAATGTGATATGAAGCACTGACTGGCACATCTGATTACGAATGCACTGGGTGGCCATAGTAATGTGATATGAATGCACGGACTGCGCCATTAATATGTGTATGAATGCACTGATGCGCCATTGATACGAATGCACTGGCTGTGGCCATTAGTAAGGTGATAGAATGCACCTGACGTCGCTCATAGTAAGTGATATGAATGCACTGACTCCCATTAGTAGTGTGATATGAATTGCACTGACTGCACCATAATAATGTGAATCAATGCACTGACCTGAACATAATAATGTGATATCAATGCACTGACTGCACCATAATTTAAGTGATTCCATGCACTGATTGCTCCAGAATAATGTTATATCATGCATGTTTTCTGATTGCACCAAATTGTGATATGAATGCAAACTGATGGCCACCATAATGTGATATGAATGCACGATTGACACCATAATAATGGTGATATGAATGTCTGGACTGCCGCCAAATAATTTGATATGAATGCACTGACGAGCCATAATAATGTGATATGAGCACTGACTTGCGCCATAATAATGTGATATGAAGGCACTGACTGCGCAATAATAATGTGATATGAATGCACTGACTGCGCCATCTAATGTGACATGAATGCAGGACTGCGCTTATAGTAATGTGATATGAAAAAAAAAATGCACTGACCTGCGCCAAATTGTGATTGAAGGCACTGACTGCGCCCATAATATGTGATCTGATGCACTGGCTGCGCCTAATATGTGATATGAATGCACTGGCTGCGCCATAATAATGTGATACGAATGGCACTGACTGAGCCATAATGTAATATGAATGCACTGACTGCGCCATAATAATGTGATATGAATGCACTGACTGCGCTCAATACTAAGTGATACGAAATGACGGGATGAGCCATAAGTGATTATGAATGCACTGACTGAGCCATCATGTGTATGAATGCACTGACTGAGCCATAATGTGATATGAATGCACTGACTGCGCCATAAAAATGTGATATGAATGCACTGACTGCGCCATAATAAGTGATATGAATGCACTGAATGCGCAATAATAATGTGATATGAATGCACTGACTGCGCCATAATAAGTGATATTGAATGCACTGACCTGCGCCATAAGGTGCTATGAATGCACTGACTGCGCAATAATAGTGTGAAATAAATGCTGACTGCGCCATACATATAATGTGATATGAACTGCACTGACTGCGCCATAATAATGTTGAATGAATGGCACTGGCAGGCGCCATAATAATGTGCATGAATGCACTGACTGCGCCATAGTAATGTGTATGAATGCACTGACTGCGCCATAATAATGTGAGTATGAATGCCACTGACGCGCCATAAATTTGTGAGATGAATGCCACGACTGCGCATAATAATGTGATATGAATGCACTGGACTGCCGCCATAATAATGTGTACGAAATGCACTGACTGAGCCATAATGTGATAATGATGCACTGACGCGCCATAATAAGGTGATATGAAGTGCACGACTGCGCCATAATAAGGTGATATGAGCACGACTGCGCCATAATAATGGATATGAATGCACCTGATGAGCCATAAGGGATGATATAAATGCACTGACTGCGCATAATAATGTGATATAAATGCACTGATGCGCCCATATAATGTGATAGGAAGGCACTGACTGCGCCATAATAAAAAAAAAAAAAAATTAAGTGATAATAATGCCACTGACTGCGCCCACAATAATGTGATAATATGGCACTGAATGACGCGCCACAATAATGTGATTAGGAATGCACTGACTGCGCCACAAATAAATGTGATATGAATGCACTGGACTGCGCCATAATAATAGGATATAATAATGCACTGAATGCGCCATTAAATAATGTGATAAATGCACTGACGCGCCTAATAATGCCTGGATACGAATGCACTGACTGCGCCCATAATAATAATGGATATGAATGCACTGACTGCGCCATAATAATGTGTGATATGAGTGCACTGACCTGCTCCATAATAATGATGAATATGAATGCAGGACTGCGCCAGATAATGTGATATGAATGCACGGACCTGCGCATTAAGATCTGATATGATTGCACGGGATGCGCCCAACAATGTGAAAATAATGCACTGACTGCGCCATAATAATGTGAATCAATGCACGGACTGAGCCCATAACAATGTTAAATTAATGCACGGGACTGAGACATAAAATGTTATAATAATGCACTGACTAGCATATAAGGATATGAACGCACTGACGCACAATAATAATGTGATATGAATGCACTGACTGCCGCCTAATTAAGGTGATATGAATGCACTGGACTGCGCACATAATTAAATGTGATATGAATGTACGACTGCGCCAGGAATAATGTGATATGAATGCACTGACTGCGCCAAATAAGGTGATATGAATGCATGACTGCGCCACTAATAAGTGATAATCAATGCACTGATGAGCCATTTAAAAATGTTAAATAAGCACCTGACTGACCGGCCCATAATAACCTGTGATATGGAATGCACTGCCTGCGCCATAATAATGTGATATGAATGCACTGACTGCGCCATTAATAATGGGAATTGAATGCATGACTGCATAATAATGTGATATGGAATGCACTGACCGCGCCATAATAATGTGGAATGAATGACACTGACCGCGCCAAATACTAATTGTGATATGACGCACTGACCGCCATTCATAATGTGATTATTAATGCACGTGACTGCGCCATAATTAATGTGGATAAGAATGCACTGACTGCCCGCCATAATAATGTGATTACGAATGCACTGACCGCGCTCATTAATAATGTGATATGAACGCACTGACCGCCGCCATAATAATGTGATATGAATGCCACTGACGGCTTGCCATAATAATGTGATATGAATGCACTGACTGCCGCCATAATAATGTGATACGAATGCACAATGACTGACCCGCCATAATAATGTGCTATGAACGCACGACCGCGCCCATAATAATTGATATTAATGCACTGACTGGCCATAATTAATGTCGATATTAATGCACTGACTGACCGCCTAATAATGTGATATGAATGCACTGACGCGGCATAATAATGTGATATTTGAACCATGACCGCTCCTAATAATGTGATATTAATGCACTGACTGAAGCCCCAAAAAATAATAATGTGATATGAATCACTGACTGCCGCCATAATAATGTGATATGAATGCCTGTTTAATACACTGTATGCCCTTAGAGCCACCACTATTAGTATACATAGTGTTTGTAACCAGGTATCAGGCAGGTTGGGTGCCCGTGGACCATGATTGTGCATTGTGGGACATTGGGCCAGTGCTGGGTTCAGACTGAATTAGTTTCTATATGGAATCATAATAAACTTTCTGCCTGGTACTACTCTGATATGAGGACCTGTCATATCGATACATGACACCAGGGGGAGACCGAGAGAGACTACTGAATTATAACTAGAGCCGACCCCCTTCCTAGTAAACCACACTTTACCCTCCCCTTCCCTGTCACCAAGCTTGAGCGTCCCCTGACAACCCAGATGCTTCCATCTTATCCTCCTCAGACCAGCCAACCTACCGCGGACCCATGGGGACGACAGTATAGTAGGAGAATAAAGTGAGTTATATACCATCACAGCACGCAGGAAATCCTTCTCTTCTATAGGACAGGGAATCCACCATAGTTCATGTGATGTTATGACGTAAGCCAAGTATCAACCGGGGTTCAGATAATGAAGACGTATTATACAGCCCAGCATGACACAGGAATTCACATCATATCTAATCACAGTTTCAGGGAATCCGTAATCTAACACACAGAGTGCAGGGTAATCCCTATATTAACCCCGGTGCAGGGAAATCCCTATATTAATCACAGAGTGAGGGAATCTCTTCTATTAATCACAGGCAGACAATTCCCTATATCTATCACAGTGTGTAGGGAATCCCCAAAATCTAATCACAGAGTGCAGGGAATTCCCATATCTAATCACAGAGTGCAGGGATCCCCGTCCGTATCTAATCACAGTGAAGATAATATCAATATATAATACAGTGCAGGGAATCCCGATATTCTAATCACAGTGGTAGGGAATCCCATATCTAAAATCACAGTGTGCAGGGAATCCCCGTATCTAAGCACAGAGTGCAGGAATCCCTATATCTAATCACAGTGCAGATATCCCAATATCTAATAACAGTGCAGGGAATCCATATCTTAATCCACAGATGGCAGGGGAATCCCTATATATAATCACAATGCAGGGAATATACTATATCTAATCACAGTGCAGGGGAATTCCTATATCTCATCACAGAGTGAAGGGAATCCCCACTATCTAATCACAGTGCCAGGGAACCCAATTATAGATCACAGTGCAGGAATTCCTATATCTAAATTCACAGTGCGGGGAATTCCCATATCTAATCATAGTGCCGGGAATCCCCAATCTATCCACAGGGAAGGAATCCCCATATCTAATCACAGAATGCAAGGGAGTCCCCATTATCTACCCAAGAATGCAGAGTACCATTATTATAATCACAGTGCAGGAATCCCCATATCTAATCACAGAATGCAGGGAGTCCAATATCTCACCACAGAATGCAGGGGGGAGTCCATTATTCTAATCACAGTGCAGGGATCCCTATATCTTAATCACAGAGTGCAGGGAATCCCATATGTAATCAAAGTATGCACGGGTTACTCCCCATATCTAATCAAACGAGCTGGCAATGTGAAATCCCCATATCTAATTCAAGTCAGGGAATCCCCATATTCTTAATTCACAGTCTCAGGGAATACCCATTATCAATCACTAGTTCAGGGCAATCGCTATTAATCCCAGAGTGCCAGGGAATCCCTATATTAATCACAGAGGCATGGGAATCCATCTATCTAATACAGTGCTGCAGCAATCCCTATTATCTAATCCACAGGCTGGTAGGGATCCCCATATCTAATTCACAGTGTGTAGGGAATCCCCATATCTAATCAGAGTGGCCAGGGAATCCCCATATCTAATCAGAGTGCAGCGGAATCCCCCGTATCATCACAGTGAAGTAGAACCCATATCAATTCCTAATCACATGCAGGGATCCCTATATCTAATAACGAGTGCGGGCAATCAACCCCCATATCTATATCCACAGTGAAGGGCACTCCCCGTATCTGATCACAGAGTGCCAGGGAATCCCTATATCCTAACCTCACGTGCAACTATCCCAATATTCTAATCAAAGTGTCAGGGGAAAATCCCTATCATAATCACAGTTGCAGGTCCCCCGAATTACACATATCAATCACAGTGCAGGAATCCCCATATATAATCACAGTGCAGGGAAATCCCCACTATTCTAACACCCCAGTGCGCAGCCGGCCCAATCCACACCCTCACTCCTTTATACCCTCTCTCCTCCCACGTGCCCAGGGAATACCCATCATATTCTAATCACAATCGCAGGGACCTTCCCCACCATATGATAACAGTGCAGGAATCCACCCTATCTAACCACCCGATGCACGGGTAGTCCTTTATCTAAATCACAGAGCAGGGAATCCCTTTACTTTATCTCTAATACAGTGCAGGGATAACGTACCTTCATATCAATCACAGTTACGTGCACGGGCAATCCCCAACTACATTCACTACGTTGCAGGGCAATCCCCCCAGATATAAACCACAGTGCCAGGGAATCCCTGTGCATATAACCGTTTGCAACGGGGTGGGAATTCCTGTATCTAATCACAGAGTTGCAGGGAATCCCCAATATCTAATCACGTGCAGGTAGTCCCAATATCTAATCACAGCTGCAGGGAATCACAATATCTCAATCACAGTGCAGGAATCACAACTATCTAATCACCAGAGGCTGGACACCCCTAATCTAACTAACATGTTGCAGGGAATCCCTATATCTAATAGAGCTGCAGAGGTTACCCCTACTATTTAATACCGTGCACGGGCATCCCAATCTCCGAACACAGAGTGCTGGATCCTATATCTTAATACAGTTGCCGGGAGTCCAAATCTAATCACGCGCAGGGAACTTACCAATACTGTAATAACACCCAGATGCAAGAAAAGATATCAGAGATACCAAAGTACAATGTGACAACAAAAAAATGTAAATATATGGCACTCACGCTGTACAACATGTTATACACACGTAAGGATCAGTAGTAAGTGGTAGCGTTAAACATGCAGCTTTATCTGTAAACAATTTACCCAACTCATATAATAAATGCAAATGCAACCACATAAAAAAGCAGGTAATTGCGCTAGTCTGGAATAGTAAATGAGGTCCCAAAAGGCTATAACCTCTATTAAATCCCCAGTTGCCGCTAATTCGCTGAATCTAGAGCAATTTCGTTACGAGTGAGACGTTACTATTTAAACTACGAGCCAGACGATGACTCTGAAAAAATAGTGGGAAGGGAAACGATCTCATTTCCCGACTCTGAGGACAGACGACAGGAATTAAACAAACTTGTCGATGTTGATAGGCGACCCTTTCCCTCCCCTTGTACCATTTCCTGCTCATATCCACGGTACCTGTAGTATTCCCAAGCCGCAGCTAAACCGTGTCAGTAACTACAGCCGTATACACACCGGACTGCTCCCAGATGACGGACCACCAGGCCACCCACTCCACAGGTACAGCTCCTCTGTGAAGGTAAGTCCGGCACCGTGCGCAGTGAACAGTTCTGGGGGTAGGGCTTTACAGTAACGCAACCTCGGCACCAAACTGTCCTTACCCAACCAGACGGGATCAGGGCCTCCCGTTCCAGGCGGAATCGCCGAGCAGGGGACTGCAGGATAAACAAAGAGTGGGGAGAGGAGCTATCAATCAAAGCCAATGGCCGGTGGAGACTGGACCAAGGACCAGACAGTCCACAATTACCGTGCCATCAAACACCAAAACCGACGTACGTTTCGGAAGTAGCGCAAGTTTTTGAGTCCTGGATATTGGAACATGTTCCCCAGAATTCTCCCAGTCCACACACATCCATTGAACTTCAGTTACATTGTATTTTATATTGGATTTATTTAAACTTTCAAACTATTTGACCCCCCATGAATTTATGGGTACGTTTTTTCAACTTCAATATAGTCGACACATTAGCCACCTACGTACGAACTTTCAAAAGTTCAGCCCATCCTAATTAAGTTAGTTTATTTAATTAAGGGACTGTTCCCCACTTCTTCGCACTGACCAAGCCATACATCACTTTAGAGGATTGGCCCTTTTTTAACCATCTATCGGGTTGCCTCTTTGTAGGCCAATCTCATTCTAAGGTTTTTTGCAGCAAATCACAATTTCGTTTATGTTGTGCAATTTCTACTGGCCCGTAGATATTGACCCCTACGGGATTCTCTTGAGTAGGCTTGCTTGGATGCATACTTCTGCACGGTAAGAGCGGCCCCCCCCCCCCCCCTTTTTCCCCCTTTGCAATGCTCGTATATCCTGTTATTCACCTAATAGTATAATGGTTTCCCTCTCTATACTGCCGTGTCTACCGCCTTCATTGATGTTATCTCCATTACGACTGATTGGACACATTATCGACATTAAGTTGCACATTTCCTGACTGGGTCCCTCGTGTATCACTGAATGATTATTTTTGATCATTTCTGCCCCATGTTACACAACTTCTTTTACTGATAGATAATTGTAATACAAGTACAGGGCCATCGCATACCCTACTGTTGTCAGTTATTCACGTCCCATCCAGCCACCATCGCTTGGCAGACACTGTACACGTACGAAATAATGGTGGGATCATGGCTGCTTGGTGCACATCAGTATCATCATGTCAATATCGATGAGTTTAGATGTCGCTTAGCTGGACGAGTGTAGTTGCAAAAGCCTTGCATCTTGACAGCCATACCCATTTTTAGTACTACACATCCTGATGCAAAGATTTTAATGACTATGGCTCCACTATATCATAAGGTGCCTGTAACGGTACTTGTAATAGCCACATCCCGTCTATTAACACTCCCATAACGACACCACTCTATTATCCATAATTAAGTTGGCTTTGAAAAAAGCTCCCCCTATAATTACTGTTCTATGTCTTATATTATTCTTCATTTTTCTTCCGTTTTCTTCTTCCGCCTTTTTTGCGCCTGTAGCTTCCTCCCACCAGTTTTTGATGCTAATTTATACGCCCCTGACCTGTTCGAAATTCGGTAAAGACGGGCGGCGGCACTTATAGGAGAAGTGTTGTATCTTCTAGCTAAGGTCAACTCCGCGGAAGCGTCTACGGCGTTATGCGTAAGTTCTGATGACATTTTTTCCCTAGACATAATGGTAACATCTCATAATGGGGATCTTTCCAAAAACAGTTTGTCATGGTTCTATGAAATCAGCCAATGGTTCGATACCCCCTTACCCAACACCATTCCCACTACAGACCAGGTACCCCCACTTCCCCACCTACACTAACCCTACCCCACCTTTCCTTCCCATGCGCCAGCCCATATTTAAAGGGTAAATTTACACCGTAAAAAACTCGATTGAGATTTATTTTCTTCTCAATACAAAGCCCAGTTTTAGGCGTTATAAACACAAAAAAGACATTACCCTATCAACCGACCCAGTACACACACCTACTGATTTCTCCTTCAATCCATGACTGGTGGAGCCATAGGTAAATGGGTTAACTAAAGTCAAAAAAAATAATTTTTAGATTTAGCCTCATAAAAAGATAGTTCTATGGTGTAAACACAAAAAAGATCATAATCCCTCACCAGACCCCAGTAACACCCCACACTACTAATCTACAATTCTCTATGGTGGGTAGCTTCAGTCACTACTTAAGCCCGCGTAACTAAAGTCACAAAAACTAATTGACGATTTTATCCTCAATACAAATATAGTTTTTCCATGGCCTGTAAAACACAATACAAGACATTACTCCCCGACCCAACCATACCCAGGAGGAGGATACACAAACCTACCTCGATTACATCTCTCATTCCTACTTATCTGTTGCGTGCAGCCATACTTACAGGTGTAAACTAAAGTCAACAACTAACTTAATTTAGATGTATCCTCCCACTAAAATATATTGTTTGATCGGCTTGGAAAACATAAAAGACATTCCCCCCTACACACCCATGACCCCCAGGAACACTACATCTCTATGACCTTTACTATCCATTATGTGGCAGCCATACTTAAAGGCGTAACTACAACGTCATATAAAATACTACTCTTAGACTTTATCCTACAAAAAAACTATGAGTTTTATGGTTGTAACACACAAAAAAGACTTCATATCCCTCCCCCCCCCTCTTCCCAGTTCAACCTAGACCCATGGAACACACACTACCGATTTACTTTTTATTCATTTCATTACTGTTCGCCGACGACATAATTTAAACGGTTAACTCAAAGTCAAAAAAACTAATTTAGATTTATCCTCAATTAAAATATAGTTTTATGGTTTTGTACACCCAAAAACCAAGACATACCCCTCAACCCAGGACCCAGGAACACACACTCTGATGATTTTAACTTATACAGTACTGTGGCAGACATACTTAATAGCGCCGTAACTAAAGTCAAAAAAAACTATTTGATTTATCCTCAATAACATATAGTTTGTATGGTTGTCAAACACAAAAAAGAATACCCCCCCCCTCATAACCACTGACCCTGGAACACACATCTACTGATTTTTTACTTATTCCATACCCTGGGGCAGCCATTACTTAAAGAGTAACTAAAGTCAAAAAATATAAATTTTGCATGACATAATAAAAAACCGTGTTCTGTTTTTTTTAACCCCCGTGGCCCACAAGTTACATTACACCACTGAACCTACCCCGCCCATACTGTTGAAGCCCCATACCTAAGTGTTTAAATCCAGTCTAAAAAAAAACAAATTTTGACCCATCAATCATCAAAAAAGTTTGCTTTTTTTTACACCCACGTGGCACACGTTAATAAATCTACTGACCCCCTACCCCTCCATTACCTGTTGCAGCCAGACACCTTAAAGCGGTTTATAAAGTCAAAATGTTTTGTGACCCAATTATCAAAAAGTTTTTTTAACCCCACCTTGCAACAGCACCAAAACCTAGACTACTAATCCATCCTACTGTGGCAGACATATTAAAGGGTTAACTTAAAGTCTACATTTGATCAAAAAAGTCATATCATTGAAAATGACGCTAATTTTGCACCTAACCAATCAGATGTTACGCTTTCTGATTGGTTTGGATCAAAACCCTATTACGCAACTACTTTTGCCGGCTGCCGGTACATACAAGTGTTTTTGCCCAAACAAGCGTTCACCTCAATAAAACTCAATCATTAGCCATTATTGAGTTTGAAAATCGCAGAAAAAAACACATAATCCCGCTCCAAAATGCAGCCCTTCAAGCCACCAAATTCAAGTTTTTTTCTATTTGAATAAAACTTGTCCCTGGCCTAGTTATAATGTGATGATTTACCTTTTTACAACGTTTATTAACACATCCTGTTAAAAAAATTCCAAGGACAACATCATGTAGTCCCCCAAATGACTGGAAACTGGATCCCAAGCAGAAATCCACATTCCCGGGGGTTGGATACCGGTGATATGGGACGATCCACTGGATAACACAATGCAATAAATAGGGGCCCTACGTAAAATCTCCATTACAAATAAACTCCCTTCATTATAGCGTTCAAAAAATCTGCATTACATAACAGCGCGGGACTCGCCATAACTACTGTTCACCTTCCCTTCCACTGCCCCCAGACGCACAGAACAACCCTGCAGCCAATCAATTTGCACATTTCAAATCAGAACTACTATAAGTGATCTGCTTTTATATTGTCATGACCTGACACTGTTCTCTGTTAAAATCATTTCTGTATTTGTTTTTTTTTTAGTTGGAAATATATCTACTTAATATAACATTCCGTGCCACGGGGGTCTTTCTTCACACGTATTGTTTTCACCAGCATCACCCATGTGTGCATCTGGTGGTGTGTCAGAGTCCCTTTCTTCGCCCCTATAACATTACTCCAAAATCTGTAAGTCTGACCAATTGCACCCCCAGCCCGGGGCCACTTAGCAAAATATTACACCACGGTTGGCGACCCACCAGTTCAAACGATTACAACTTACGTGGGTCCCCTTCCTACCAGTAATTACCCGCTCACATTTCTAGCCGGCTACACACTCTTCGATATTAACCACACTACACAAGGGTCAACAGTAAACATACAGGGGACTAGCAGTAACATCTTTTTATACACCAACGGTCCGATCTCCACAAACCCTCTCATTTTGGATTCACAAATGCACCCAGCCCGGCGTGCCCATCCAGTTTAAACCCCCCATTACACCGCGCCGGCCACCACGGAAACTATATGTTACACCAGGCGGGCCCCCCCCCACACCATTGCCCGCCATATTTGACCATCTACACCAGGGGATCCACCAGCTAAACATTACACTAGGGGCCCCCACCAGACACTTGCCCCACGAAATACACGCCTCGACACAGGCGCTGCCCCACAATTTACAGACAAACATTCACCACCAGGGGACCCCCCAAACACGTAACATACTTGACCTATTTTTACTAGGGCAAAAAATTTTCGTAAACGTACCAGGGGCCCTAGAGTAAACATTATGATACAGGGGCCCTAGTTTCAGTAAACATTATTATTACAGGGGCTCCCCAGTCACCGTTAAAACCATCCCCTTTATACAGGGGGCCCTACCAGTCCTAAATTTACCACCCAGCGGGCCCCACATCGTAAACCAATATTCACCAACGGGCCCTCAACACACACGTACAACATTAACTAGGGGGGGGTTCATTACCTGTCTAAACACATCTTAACCAGGGGTTACACAAGCAGTACCACCATTCTTACTAAAATAACACATGCCCGTGCTGGCCTTCCAGCACGCTCCCCAGGAACACACCTCATGACCCCCACAATGCCGGCTCCCCACACCAAGGTTAAACATTATACAGGTTGCACACGGGGACCAGCCCTAGTATAGCTTTAATTTTCCCCAAGGACCCCCCCCCTAATGTAGATCTCCCACATTTTACTACACCTAATGTAACGGCGTGAATGTGTGAAAATTACTCTATAACGGAGAGTTATGTTTTTTCATCAGTCAGACCAATTTCATGATATTGAGGGCCGGGACACAGGGGTTAGAGTCAACGGAAGTCATTGTGCCCATTGTGGGGGCGGAAGTTGTTTAGTAACCATTGTGGGGAAGAGCCTTAGTGAGGCACAGTGAGGGTCGGGTCACCTGCTCTCCCATAAAGACATTAGCACTCTATCCCAAGTAATAGAGACCACCATGATTTCTACTCCAAGGTCAGTGTTTGTTCCAGGGTCTAACCTACAATGGAAACATTACCCCTAGTCCCCATGTGTCGAGTATTCTGGAAGTGCCCCCTGTCTGTGCTGTACTGTTTGAACTTCCATTCCCTGCGGTGGTTTAAATAACCCTCTGCGAATACACTAACGTTTACCCCTACTCTTCCTACGCTACCGTTTATTCCTATGTTGGCCGGTCACTTTCTGTTTTGCATCCCTGGTCCCTAGGTCGCTCCACTTGCCCTCCCCTCAGGTTGCTTTGTTCGCGGCCTTTTCCCCGTCCTCGTTCTCCCGTGCTTCTGTATGGACCATTACAGACGTGTCTGGGTATTGTGCCCGAATGTTATTGTTTCTATGAACTGTCTTATAGTCCATGTCCATTTGACTGTTTTTATTACTATGTTTTAAAGGGAAGCGTTCCACCTCAACCCACCATAAACGTACAATTCGTATACGAGATTTATCAGTTCTTGCCATCGCCTTAGGCTCTGGGCAGACTACCAAACTGCTCTCTGATGTTAACCTACACGGGGAAAGCACGCGATCGCTCTCTTTTAACGGGCAATGCTCCACCACCACCACAATAGAATTTAATTTTAACTGTGTGATGTTTAAATAAACTCACGTACCTGCCATCTATGCTACTTATGGTTCCGCCCCTCGCCAGTGCTTGTCCAAGTACATTGCGATCGAAGAGTAGTGGCTTTGACCTTCCCTCGGCCTCTGTGCAGGGGAAGCTCTCCCTCCTCCGGATCTTAACCTCCTGCGGCGTAAATGTAACAATAAAACCCTATACCCGATAGGGACCCCCCAACCCTAATTACCCGCTCAGCGCGTGTTACAACTCACAATATCTACCTCAGACTAATAGTATTACCAACCGGGACCCCTTTTTTGTCTTCCTCTTCACATAATCCGCGCGCTCAGTTATGCCGTCCGGTTCTGTGATTTGGTCTCAGGGGAATCTCTAAGCACAATCACAGATGGGCTGACGCTGGTCAGCCCCTTCTTCTCCTCTCATCATTCCCAGATAAGGAGCTAGTAGGGTTCTGGGTCTTTACTTCTTTCCAATCACACTCCATCTTATTTATGCTGGTTCGCTAGTCTTTATTAGTCATTAACTTCTTTCCTCTTTTTGGTGCATTAATATAATCACCCCAAGAGCCGACATCATCTCAAACACATAATCAGTGAGCTACGCCTTCATTCCTCCCCTTTAATACAACATAACTCCACAACCCACCATTCCCGCAATAAGATGCCATCCCCCTAATGGGAAATGGCCTTACTACATTGGACCCTAACTCAGGACCTCAAGTCCCGCCCCCTCCCCGTTTCTTTCCTTCCCCCTTCTTCTCCCCACCCCCCCCCCTATGTCTATACACGCACAGCAGTCGACCAGCACAGGTCCCCATATTAGTTTTGGATTCCCCATGGATCTATGATGGTCTACTAAATACAAATGGAGTCATCTATTCTTATATCTTAGTTTTTATTACTTGGTGTCTCCCCTATCTCGTTTACCCCCGAGTTCGTGACTTCACTCACCCCGGTATTTAAATGGCGCATTTACTTCCTTCCACCACCTGGAAATAATGTTTCCACCGGTTTAATACCACCAAAACAACAGGCATAACTACGTTTGATTTTCGCCCTGTGGGATTACATAATTTGCCTGAAATGATCACTAATGTCCTCACCGGGTATTGTAACTGATTGGGGGTAGGTCTCTGCACGGGTTTTTTTTCCCCCCTAACTTCCTCTAAAGGGCACAAATGTCACAGCACCCAAAATCATAATACCTACTCGTCTTAACCTGAAATCCGGCCAATGTCCTGTTCTCCACTGTTTCTCGTTTTCCTGGTCTTTTTTTTTCCCAGCCTTTAGCAACTGTCCACCGTTTAGGATTTTGGTACACACGTCCCTTTGATCATAACAAGCCACCTACAATCGACTTTTCAATACCCATCTGGACTTCTTTTCCTGAGCTTTCCCCACCTCGCCCCCCCCTCTTAGGATCCAGACCCTGCTCAGTACAGTTCGGTTTGTAATGTGCTTTTCCTCTAGTTTTTCAAGATACCGGCCTATCCCAGAGCCAGTACGCACGCCCTTCATACAGCGAATGTATTGACTCCTTTTACGTGACAATATTTATTAGGATCCTCCCATCACACATTCTATCATTACATACTTGAGGCCCATTCTTTTCTCATAAGGATCTTCCCTCCCCCTTTTTTATGATGGTCCGATGTTCGTCTCGTTTAAACGCTTGGTTACATTCTGTTGCAATTAAAGGTATCTTTACACAGCATCGACAGAGAACTCTTCTTACCATCAGTGGGACAACTTTTCCCTCTACGTCTCCAACGACGATTGTCGCTCTTACTTTTCTTACCTGGCAACTAACTACACATTTTCTCACTTCATCTCCCCACTCTGACTTTCCCTTACTTTAGTACAGGGGCGCGCCCGTCCGTCCCCGCCCCTGGAATGTTTAC
Organism: Hymenochirus boettgeri; assembly: GCA_019447015.1. Taxonomy (NCBI): domain Eukaryota; kingdom Metazoa; phylum Chordata; class Amphibia; order Anura; family Pipidae; genus Hymenochirus; species Hymenochirus boettgeri. The sequence continues at coordinate 403,428,989 of CM033469.1, read as the reverse complement.
TATCCTTAGGCCCCAGGTCAAACTCCCTTTAAGGTTTTCACTCCGACGGCCCCTCCTCCCTGCCACTTCGATACCGTTTTCTTGGCCCAGGCAGCCACGCACTACTGCGGGTACACATCTCTTTAACCGAACTACAAGGAACATTAATTCCCCCATTGTGGGATTTTCCGCCACCGTGTGTACCTATCCTTCCATCTTATTACACTATCTGTCTGACAATTCTCACGCGGTCTTGGTATAAGTCACACCCCAGTAATATAAACCGCTTACCTTTATTTACCCCCCGCCCTTATTGTAGCAACGCAGAGTGTCTCTTGCTGATCATATAAGACGGGGAATGGATCAAGAGAGAAAATATCCCCATACTTATTCTCCCCCCTCCTTACCACAGCACTGGTCTCAATTGGCCTCCATTTTGGTATATTTTGCGGTTGCAGTTTTGTGAACTCCATATACAAAACTAGGGACACTATGGAAGGAAAGCCAGCTCTCTACCGCAGAAGGGCAACTAATACTTACTCATTGGGTCCCCCGATATGGGGGGCTTGGTTTTTTTTGCAGGCACATCGAGACAGTAGGGGTGTTTACATTGGAGCCGCTTCCTTCTGCTCCCTTGTGCTACGGTTGCGTGGGGACTGATAACACCTTTAACAAAGTATTTTCCAATCTGTTTGCCCATCAGTGACACTTTCTCGGCTGCACACCTTGTTCCACTCAACTCTGGTACATATCAGTAGGACTGCGGACATCCTTTAAGGTTGGAAGCAAAAGAACGTCTCATCTTCATAGTTAGGAGATTTGTTCTTCTACAGCTCGAGCAAAGGTGATGCCAAAAAGCGTTCTCCTGCGCGGAAACTTGTCTTCCCCCGCAGCATTTTCGGTTCTTTCCTGGGTAATGGCAAGTCATCAGGAATTGAACTTTAAAAAAATGTCTTCTGGCATAAGTTTTTAACTAAATACTAAACAAATACTGAGAATGTACTGGTATTAATGCAATAGATCCTGGTTGATCCAGGGCCCATACCTTTCCCCGATTGCCTTCGTTACCGGTTACGTCAGGAAGGACATTTTTCCCCCCTTCTTTTAGCCTGGGTTTTTTGCCTATCCCTGGGATTCAATTGTGCTTTAGGCTCAGGGTAAAAAAAAAAAATAAAAAAAGGGACAATATAGGTGGACTTGATGGGGACGAATGTCTTTCATTCAAATTCTTAATTACCCTATTGTTACTATGCTATACTATGATTGGACACTGTGTGCCCTCATTACTCATGCAGGGATTGATTAATTATTCTCTCACTCTATTTTTTATATGGGACCCCCCAGGGGCTCCACATTCACTAAAGCCTGTCATACCACCACTAGCAATATTATTTCACCCATAATCCCGGCAAATCCCGCCCGACCTGGAAATTTGCCGGGCCTCAAATAATACCTAAACGTTCCGCACTACCTTTTCTGTATGAACTTTCGCCACCTTTAGGTTATCCAGACGCGACGATATATAAGACAATGCTTCCTGCGTATTAGCGTGCACGCGTTATTCCATGCTCTCCCCCCCCCCCTTTACCCCCTGCGACTCTCTTCCCCCCTTCTTCCCACTGAACTCCCCTTATACACGATCCGTCATGTCCGTCCCGCCTTTGCGTTTTTTTCTCTCCCTGCGTTCTTCCGTGTTTGTTCGATCAATCCCATTTCTCTGTTATATATTGGGCGACAGATCTCCTCCTCCCTTGGTAACCAATTCCAATTGTTTTGTAATCGTCTGTGATTCACCCTTAATGTTTTACCCTTGTAATAATAATAAATGTTTAAACACCACCACCCTTCGGCGCCGTGACAGCCAAGAACGGTCCTTTAAAAAAGTCGTTACAACGTTTATAACAGTGCCTTACGCATACCCAGATTAGTTCCAAACCAGTCAATCCCCCTCAGATTTTGCTTCTAGCCACGTTAGGTGCTTTAGGGTAATGCCAGGGTCAACCCCCGGGTGAGCTGATATTTACACCAGCATCAGAGCATTCCACGACAACCAAACACAGGCGACAGACACTTCATTGCCGTTGTGTCTTTTCGTGTACGGCTTACAGCCGTGTCTCTTGTTCTGTTAATCAAACACTGACAACATACTCACCCACCCTACACAGAGCAGATTGTTAGAAACAGTTCGAGTTTTTCCCCCGCTTTCTGTAAGGTGTTCATGATTTTCCCCTTTTTTCTCATATCCGGCCCCCTGGAAAGACAAATTTTCAAAACCACCCACATCAACGATCAATCTTTACAAGTCATTTCTTTTTACGGACCACCGTTCACTTGACCAACAAGGTGGCCACCTTTTGAGTGATGCGCTGCATCTGTTAGTATCACCTTCCTTATAACAGCACCGATCTTAATTTGCTAATAAGTGTGTTCCTTGAGAAGCGAATTTTAACTGTGACATGGACTCTTTATTTATTTCTCGGTGTCAAACTACCTTTACTATGTGACACCAGGCTTTACCTTTGTACACTAGGATAACACCCCACCGCCCATTAACACCAAAAATCAGTCATTATCTGAATAGGTTTTGTAAATTATTCCTACGTAGAGTCTCTGGCATTCTCGACCTTGTCTTCCTTTTGGTGATTCGTCGCCATGCTGTATGTGACTGATATATGTACCTTCCCACTATATATATCTCTTTTAGCCACGCACCGCGGCCTTTAAACCGTCGGAAGTTTCACACTTATGTCAGCACGGAAAGCGGAAATCGACGACTTCCCCACACATGCAGTTCAGTATTTTACAATCCTACTCACCTCCAGTCCAATGGTCGTTTTTTTCCGGCTCACTCACAGCCGTGTCACCATCATTAAACTGCTACCCACCCCAGGGCTTCTTGCTGGCTCAAGTTTTTACGAATTACAGTATCCTCCGATGTTATTTCCTAGGCCATCTCCTGTCAAATACGGATTGACTTTTTAATTCGACCAGCCACGGTAAGATGTCCTGGTCAGATCAAATGGGATCACGGGTCCCCCCTTTTTCCGTCCTTCCCTCCCTCCCCCCCTCTTGGGATCAGACTCTTCCCCCGCTTCCTTGCCCAGGCTGCCCTGTTCATCTTTTTCCCACCTTTGACCTACCACAGTTGCGTCCAGTTCCTGCCCATTTTCCCCATAGCGTTACCAGTTTCCAGACCCCTTCTTTCAGGCTCACTTCAGATCTTCCTTCGACCTTCTGTCCCCTTTCCGCCTACTTCCCCCCAATAGGGGTGCCGGGCGCCTTTCTCAGCCCAACTATCCACCCACTGGATTTCACCCTTCCCTCCCTTCTTCCTTTCCCCTAAGTCGATGCCTGCCGTGTGTCTCTTAGGATCGCAGCTCCCTTTTTCTTCCTTGGATGTGCTAGCCAGTTTTTCTCTGGTTCCTACCTCAATCAACTCTCGTATTACCTAAACTGTCTTCACGTTTGTCGGGCCTCTGCTCCTCTGTACTCCTTCACCATCCCCTATCCATTTAGACGCAATTCATAAACACTTTTAACTTTTTATTAGAATCAAATCTTACAACGGTCTTATACCTTCTAACCTCTGGTTAACCTTTCCACCCAAAAAACTCACTGCTTTTCTTGCAATGCGTCTGTCCCTTTTGCTCCGCCCGTTTTGGCGTGTGTCACGCTTCCTCCTTGTAACTCAATTTCCGTGGGTCTTTTTTGTAATGACAAAAAATGCCATTCATGTTTCTGTTCCTATGACCCTCTTTCATGGAGTCCCGTTCTATAAGCGACAGCAAGCCAAGTCCTTGGTTATTTCATTAAACCGCAACGGCAAGCATACAGATCTTTGCTCAGTCCGTGTATGAATACCCTGGTATTAGGCATGTCAATGGCTGATCGCCCCACTCACTGATTTACTCTTTTTCTCTCCGGCCGTCTCTTGCATTTTTGGCCGTACCCCAGGACAATCGTGATAAATGCAAAATCTCACTAAAACGGCGGTTGAGTGTGAACAGTAAGCCTTAAACATAGTCGAGAAACATAAACCATGTTCCATGAACCTATAAACTCGTTTATTGGACAGACCCAGCTGTTATGGGGCAATGCAGGGTGTGCAAGATCACAATCCCCTATGGGGCAATGCAGGGTATGCAAGATCACAATCCCCCATAGGACAATGCGGGGTGTGCAAGATCACAATCCCCTATGGGGCAATGCAGGGTGTGCAAGATCACAGCCCCCTATGGGGCAATGCAGGGTGTGCAAGATCACAATCCCCTATGGAGCAATGCAGGGTGTGCAAGATCACAATCCCCTATGGGGCAATGCAGGGTGTACAATATCACAATCTCCCAGGGGGAAATGCAGTGTGCAAGATCACAATCCCCTATGGGGAAAGGCAATGCAGGGTGTGCAAGATCACAATCCCCCATGGGACAATGCAGGGTATGCAAGATCACAATCCCCAATGGCAGGGCGCCATCAGGGGGGGAAAGGGGGTACTCCAGTATGAGGCCAGACTTGGAAGGGGCCCGAAGAGTAAGGAAAAGGCAGTAGCAAAAAAAAAAAAACTCTTACATGGAATATGCGGTGCAGTTTTGGAATCCCATATACAAAAGGGACATCTTGGAAATGGAAGCAGTTCAGAGAAGGGCAACTAAATAAATAAAGGTAATGGGGGGCTGTTTACATTAGAGAAGCAATGCTTGCGTGGGGATATGATCACTTTATACAAATATATTAATGGGCCATACCACTAACACTCTCTGGTTTGTTTACTATAGGTATCATATCAGAGGACACGTGGACATCCTTTAAGGTTGGAAGTTTCATCTTCAGGTATTATGTATGTGTATGTATGTATGTAATATGTATTAATACCGGTAATTCTCAATATTATATAGTATCCCCGTACCAACCAGAACTACAGAATATGTATAATAGCAGTTAATTCTCATATATAGTAGTCCCTGTACCAACCTGACACTACAGTATAGTAATAATACCAATAATTAAATATTATATAGTATCCCGTACAACCAGAACTACAGTAATGGATTAATACCAGTAATTCTCAAATTATAGTATTCCCTGTACCAACCTGAACTATAGTATATGTAATAATACCAATAATCTCAAATTATATAGTATCCCCGTAACCCAAACCAGAACTGCATTATATGTATTAATACCAGTAATTCTCAATATTATATAGTAATCCCTGTACCACAGAAATACAGTATATGTATTAATAACCAGTAATTCACATATATTGGATATGCCCTGTACCAACAGAACTATAATATATGTATTACCAGTAATTCTTATATTAATTAGTATTCCCTGTACCAACCAACACTACGGCATATGTATTAATACCAGTAATTATCAATATTATTAGTATCCCTGTACCAACCAGAAACTACAAGCAGTATGTATTAATACCAGTTAATTCTCAATATTATTTAGTATCCCTGTACCAACCAGAACTACAGTAATGTTTAATACCAGTAATTCTCAATATTATATAGTATCCTTGTACAACCAGAACAACAGTATAGTATTAATACCAGTAATTATCCAATATTTATAGTATCCCGTACACCAACCAGAACTACAGTATATATAAATACCAGTAATTCTCAATATTATATAGTTATCCTGTACCAATCAGAACTGAAGTATATGATTAATACCAGTAATTCTCAATATTATATTGTATCCCTGTACCAACCAGAACTACAGTAAATGTATTAATACCAGAATCTCATTATTATATAGTATCCCTGTCACCAACCAGAAACTACAGTATATGTATTATACCAGTTAATCTCAAATTATATAGTATCCCTGTACCAACCAGAACTACAGTATATGTATTATACTAGTATTACCTCAATAATTTTTATATAGGATCTTGTACCAACCAGAACTAAAGTATATGTTAATTAATACCAGTAATTATATATATATATAGTATCCCCGTACAAACAGAACTACAGGTATGTATTAATCCAGTAATTCTCAATATTATATAGTATCCCTTTAAAACCAGAGCTACAGTATTTGTATTAATACCAGTTAATTCTCAATATTATTAGTATCCCCGTACCCAAACGAAAACTACAGTATATGTATTACCCGTAATTAATATTATATAGTATCCCAGTACCAACCAGAACTACAGTATATGTATTAATACCAGTAATTTCAATTTATATAGTATCCTGTACAAACCAGAATACAGTATATATAAATATCAGTAATTCTAATATTATATAGTATCCCTGTTACCAATCAGAACTGCAGTATATGTATTAATACCAGTAATTCTCAATATTATATTGTATCCCCTGTACAACCAGAACTACAGAAATGTATTAATACCAGTAATTCTCATTATTATTATAGGATCCCTGTAACAACCAGAACTACAGTATATGTATTATACCAGTAATCTCAATTTATATAGTTCCCGTACCAACCAGAACTACAGGATATGTATATACTAGTAATTCTCAAATATATAGTATCCTTGTACCAACCAGAACAACAGTATATGTATTTAATACCAGTAATTCTCTATTTTATAGTTCCCCGTACCAACAGAACTACAGTATATGTATTAATACCAGTAATTCTCAATATTTATATAGTATCCCATGTACCAACCAAGAGCTACAGTATATGTTATTAAATAACCAGTAATTCTCAATATTATATAGGTAGCCCCGTCCAAATAGAACTACAGTATATGTATTAATACCAGTAATTCTCAATATTATATAGTATCCCATTACCAAACAGAACTACAGTATATGTATCAATACCAGTAATTCTCAATATTATATAGTATCCCTGTACCAACCAGAACTACAGTATATGTATTAATACCAGTAATTCTCAATATAATATAGTATCCCCACACCAAACAGAACTACAGTATATGTATTAAAGGGTATCTCCACAGAAAAAATAAAGTTTGGCCATTTAGTTTTACTGAAGAATGGGAGGTAAAGGAGCTTTGTCCTACCTCCCATTCTTCAATAAAAACACAAGGAGCCGGGAGAGAAGGTAAGGAATCGCTCACTCCTCTGCCGCGTTGTCTGACAGGTCCCGACGTGTCTTTTATGCGCATCACACTAGCACTGATTGCACCATAATGTAATATTAATGCACTGATTGTTCCATAATGTAATATTAATGCACTGATTGTACCATAATAATGTAATATTAATGCACTGACTGCACCATAATAATGTGATAATAATGTGATATTAATGCACTGATTACACCATAATAATGCGATATCAATGCACTGACTGCACCATAATAATGCCAACGTCTTCAAGCCCAACATGACGTCCCATTATAGGTCAATTTGTACAAGTCATTCTGAATTGAGAAAGCCAGTCTGATGACTAGTGAAACGTCTTCAAGAACTCAACATGAAGTCCAGTTATAGATAAATATTATTATTATTAGATTATGGGTAAGGTACAAAGGTTGTACTAGATGGACATATGTCTTTATTCAATCTCCAATACTATGTTACTATGTAACTGTTATACAGACATTATGGGTAGGGTATAAAGGTTGGACTAGATGGACGTATGTCTTTATACAACCTCCAATACTATGTTACTATGTAACTGTTATACAGACATTATGGGTAAGGTATAAAGGTTGGACTAGATGGATGTATGTCTTTATACAACCTCCAATACTATGTTACTATGTAACTGTTATCAACTATGGTAGAACGTTGGCACTATATGGCTGTATTCTTTATACAACTCCAATCATGTTACTATGTACGGTTTCACATTATGGGTAGGGTATATGTTGGCTAGATGGCATGTGTCTTTACCCAACCTCCAACTATTGTTTACTATTAACTGCTTGTACAGACATTAGGGTAGTCTAAAGGTTGGACTATATGAACCTATTTCCTTATTCACATCTATCCTATTCCCCCTCATAATTCAGTTATTTTATATTCTTTCACTTTTGTATATATCAACACACTCTCAGACCCAAGTGTATGGTTTGTGTAGATCTGTTGTCACATTGTCTGATTTCTTTGCTGAATTCTACCTTTTGTCCACTTGATGGCACCCAAGTGTAATTACATCCCTGTGTTATCTGAGTTATCCTCCTGTTGGATAAATGGGTCCATTCACTGTTTAGACATTAGATAGATTCGATCGAATATTGAATATATCTATTATCTATATAACGCACTTTAGGACCGGCAGTTCAAACATCATAACAGAACAGCCAAAGGATTAGATCTCTTTCCACAGATGGACTGTTGGTACTGACTAGCATTGCTTTCTGCATTTTCGTCCCACTTAGTTTGTAAGCTCTTTGGGCAGGGATTTTAATGTGTCTATTATATATATTTATGTATTCTTAACCTATGTATGAAACTTTATTTAATTTGTATTTATCTGTATAATTGCGCTCACCCCCATGTTTGTATACTCTGTATTTTATAATGTACAGCGCTGCGTACCCAAGTCGTACTTTATAATATATATTATACATACATACACATACATGTACATACAAACATGGAAGCAACAGTTGCACCAAAAAATAGAGTAAAGTTATTCTGGGTACGCACATGGCATCTCCATACCCACTAGTCCACTGACAATATTTATAAAGGACATAGCCTTTTGGCTATTCACACATACGGACACAGTATGTCCCCAGTCAGGAGTTGCCACCCAGCTGCCACTGACCCAAAGACTCCAGACTAATGCAGGTAAAAGAATGAAATAAAAATTGGGCTACTGGTCATTTAATGGGGCCCTAAGCCCCACCCCAATTTATGTCTGTGACATGTATATGCCAGGTTGCTATCACTCACACAGCCCTATTTCCAGATGTGGAATTCCTGTAATGCTGTGCTATAGACTAGGGACTTACCTTCCAATATCCCAGAACGTCAGGAGAACCAATCAGGCAGGGGCATAACTACCAGGGTGCCCATCTTCTTATTTTTCCTATAACAGATATCGCCTCCCCCCTGATTGCAAGCTCTTTGGGTCAGGGTTTGATACATAAAATACACACTATACAGGCCATTATCCTGTATCTCTAATAAGGAGCTAATAATCTGGGATTTTCAACCATTAACTGGATTACTTCCGCAGTACAGCGTGGCACACCCTGAGTTAACTTCATGGGATCGGCACTGATACCAATCACGGCCAAGACAATGAAATAAATAACCAGTCAGATGTTACCTTTAACTGGTCTACTAGTTAGAAATTATTTGCTATCAGTATATTTCACCATCATTTTCTTGTCACTGGTGAGAGATCACAGATACGATGGTTTTACCACAGCAAGTCTAAAGGGGGTGTAATAAGACTGAACAGGAACTGCAGTGATGTCAGCTGCACCTTCTATCTTTAAGGCTGTACCTCTGGATCTAGATGGAGTATAAAGACCAGATACATTGTGTAATTCATCTAAATATCTGCACGACACCGAGTACAGGGTTTTATCCGTATAATGAAAGAACGAAACATTATATCACACAATGTACCGTCCGATAGAACTGACAATTATCTAACAGAAAGGGGAACTCAAGACTTTTTTTTTCAGTTTATAAAAGTACTTACATTATTTAAAGGAAAACTCTGCCCTCATAAGAACATCTTTTAGAAAGAATGGGCTCTTCATGTTGATATATCATAGTTTGTCCTATGAATTCATTACTGTATGCCTGCTATGCTTCTGGATGCCTCATGGAAACTGAGCCATTTAGAAACCTGTACTGAGCCTGAGCATGCTCAGAAGAGGCAGACGGGATTAACATTCAGTCATTGGCTGTGATGTCAACTGTCAAATCCATAACTGACAGTTACTAACTGGAAGAACCAGGAAGTAGAAACGGGCAACAGGACATTGTGCAGGATTTCAGATTTCAAACTATTACAGTTTAGGGTTTTGGGGGGTGATTTTCATTTTAGGGCTGGACTTGTTAAGCCCCAAACTGACTCCTGCCCCTCTCTGCAAGGTTTTCTTTCATCCTAATCATGCCAGCAGGCCTGTCACATGACTGGGACTCCTGGCAGCACACGGTTAATTTGGAAGTCAGGCACATACAAAATGATGCCATTCTGATGCCGATTGTTGAGGTCATGGGACAGGCCAGCACAATGCAGGGGGGTAAAGACCCAGGCAGTAGTAGAAGGCAGGAGTCCTTAGGAAGGTAAGTACTTTCATAAGCTGCAAATAAAAAAATAGGCTTTAGTTCCCCTTTTAATGTTTCTGATTCAGCATGCAGATTATGTACACGGTGTGTCCTTGTGTGTTCTATGAACAGTGGGAGATGTTTATTGTAAATAAATGTCAGAGTTTTCTTACAGAGATAATCTATAACTTATTCTGCTTATTATTAAAGGGCATGGCCACCCCTCAAACATAAAGTGGTTAATTGTTACTTACCTGTCCCCAAGAACTGCAGGAGATTTAATAAAAGTTCTTAACATTTGATTGTTTGGGGCAAAATTAGCACCATGTTTAACGAGAAGAACTTTTATTGATCCCTTATCCTTAAAAATGGTGCTAATTTTGCCCCAACCAATCAAAAAGTCACAAATGCACTCAGGGTTCAGACATCTCAAACCCCCACCCCTAGGAATACAGTATACAAACTGATAAGAAAGTCACACTGTTGAATAGTGAACCACAACCATCAAAAACATTGTGTGTGTGTGGTTCACTATTAAACACACGTACTTTTGGAGTGTGAGTCTCATCTAGTTTGTATATTGACTGCTTGTGCCCCCATGCTGCCTCTTTTGCTGCCTCTTTTGCCCATGTGCAAGCTCGTTGATGACATGGAGAAGGCAGATACTTCTGACACTGCTGCAGAGACCAGAGGGAGTACATCCCCTATAAGGCTGCTTACCAGTGCCAGTTAGTTGTCATTGTCTCTCTTTATTTCAAGTAGAGGGCGCCAATGCAATCATCCTGTGTATGGGAATCATTCTCGACCAATCTCCATACATGGCCATACAATATGGGACTGTGCCACTCACATTTGTATGCATGGCTGGTTTAAAAATTGGGGGGCTGGGAAAATGTGGTGTTGAGGGACCCCCACAACCTTTAACCACTGTAAGCCTATAATTGGGGGGGGGGGGGCTAGGAAATTGCTGTGACAGATCCAACTGGGTCTCAGCTCTGTCCCCCATTGGTCCCTAAAACTAACCCCTGGCTATGTGGCTGGTGTTGGGACTGCACTGACCCCCCATTCTCCTTCCCTAGAAGATGCTGCAGTGATTCAGTTTGGAAAATCCTGTGTCCTTGAGCCTGAGCACACGGTGACCTTGGCTGTGTTTACTCAGGGGAGCACATCAGCCATAAAGCGAGGGAGACAATGAAGGAGACATATCCACTGTATAGAGCCTGGGAGAGCTGAGTATTCAGCAGGGGGGTAGGGGGGACCCAGTAAGGGGCATGGGGGGAGAAGCAGCTGTGAGGGCACAGACTGGCATTCTATAGTGTGTGTGTGTGCAGTAGTCTATGGGTGTGTGTGTTTGATTCTCTGTGTGGGTGCTTGTGTATATGTGATTGTGTGTGTGTGATTGTCTATGTGTGTGTATGTGATTGTGTGAGTGACTGTGCGATTGTGTGTGTGTGTGGATGATTGTGTGTAATTGTGTGTGTGAATGATTGTGTGTGTGACTGTGTGTGTTATTGTGTGTGTGTGTCCCTCTCTATCCAGCTGGAACACCAGGTTGCTTTGCAGGCAGAGGGGGAGGAGGCAGTGGAGGGAAGGGGATGTCATTGAGCTGCAGTTACAGGGGATCCGGCTGGATTTACATGTTACCCACGTCCTGGGCTCCTGGAAACTTTCCCCCGGATCTCGTGCACTGGGGTGGGGGGCAGCACAATGGGACATCCCGCCCTCTGGATCTGGGACCAGCAGGGAAGAACCAAGCAGGGGAGTCCCCTAGTGAATCCCAAGGACACGGTCCTCCTATAGAGTCCCTTTGGGGGAGGCAGCGCACAGCATGGGGTACGTGGACCCCACATCCAGCAGGGACCTCCTGGGCAGCAGAACTTTACTCTTCATCTTCATCTGCGCCTTTGCCCTGGTGACCTTGTTACAGCAGATCCTCTATGGCAGGAACTACATCAAGAGGTAAGGGATGGTACCCATGGGCCTGGGGGATGGTGCCCATGGGCCTGGGGTTAACTTCCCCTTTAATCCCCATCAAGATGTAAGGGATGGTGCCCATGGGCCTGGGGTTAACTTCCCCTTTTATCCCCATGTTGGGTTGGTACTTACAGTAAGTGTCTCTATGGGGTGGTTACACTGATATATTGTATTGATTGTGCCAGGAACTGACCTCCCCAGTGTACATTATGGTAATAATCCCCTTTAACAATGGGCCCTATTGTGTATAGAACATTATCACTATTTCACTGTCACACCCTGTGCCAAAGAGCTGACACTCTAATAGCCTGGTCCCACCCTCACAGTCACACAGCCTATCAGTGGGTTCATTTGTATAAAACTTCTGGGTAATGAGTTGCAGTGGGCGGGTAAGAAGGATATAGTGAAATACAGTGGATGAAATCCCCCCAATACCAGGGACCCCTAAGCTATGTGCTCACCATTGGAAGATCAGTCCAGCTATCGTTATCTGCTCTTCTCCTACAGACAGTCTGCTTGGTAGGAGCCGGGAAGCAAGTTCTGTGTGATGGACTGTTCGATTGTTGGCCAAATCGGTTGTTTGTTGCCTACAACTCCCAGCATTCCCTGTCTGCAGTGTGCTGGGTGTTTTCACCATCATAGTTTACAAACACAAGTTGGACATCCCTGATCTAACGCGTCCAAGTCGTGTGACACGCACAGCAAAGGTTTCTTTAACTGGACGTATTGTCCCAATGCATTTAAAGGGTAACTAAAACTCATAAAAGATACAGGCATGATCGAGAACAATGGATACTATTGTTACCCGTTAAACGCATTTAAAAGGCTGGTACGCATATCCATTAGAAGCATGATACAGGCTGTGTTGGTTTTAGAACAGCCATACAGCATTGCATTGTAGATTGCACATGTGTTCTACATGTAGTTTTAAAGGGAAGAGAGGGCGACTCTTTCTGTCCACTAGGGGAACTGGATTAGGATTGGCCAGAAAGACTAGAAATGGGAAAAGTATAATTAGTGACCCATTTTTTCATACCTGCAGTACTGCTGGTCCATCGGTGTCAGAAACAATATTTTCAGCTGTACACACCTTACCGATAAAGGTATCTACGGGATTGGCCCTTTATCGGGAATGTGTGTACCCTGCTTTATACTAGAATGTAGAACTGCACATTGTGATACTTCGGAGACATACTGATACATTGTTGCATTTGGAATGTCATGCGATTTGTCCTTTATAAATTGCTGGAAATATTCCAATATCAGCTAATCTGTAATGTGTACGTTTCAGTGAGTCATGTGGCACTGATGACATCAGTAAGTGCCAGTTATAACTGGTGCTATATAATTTACAGGATATTTATGGCTTGTGTGTTGTAAGTAAATAATCCTCTGTTGCTCTCCATTATAAAAGTGAACACTGGTATATTATTAATTGCTAGCGCCGAGGTTTTACTTGATGTGAAAAGTATAAATAATATATAATAGTTTGCCTTACACATTGTTCCCATTGTATGATTTTATTACTTTTTCTGCTTTTTTTTTATTCATTACATTTATGATGACTAGTTGGGGGGTCATATATGTTAACACAGAAAATGGCTTTAGTTACCCTTTAAACATATTTGTTATCAGGGGTTGCTGGGAGTTGTAGTAGAACATAAGTTCTAATGTTTAAGCCATCTATTAGTGAATATCCCAGGGATCTCTGATAATGTACAAATATGGAAAGAAACATTATACCTAGAAATAATACCTGGTTAAAGTGTTTGGGAGAAAGGGGAAGCTAAACAAAATGGAATTGTAAGGCAGGTTGGCTTTTGAATAAGTTATGCTTAATATCTTTTGAATTGAATTGGGAATTTCAGGGTTAACTGGTAACAGAATTGCACAAAATGTAAATTTTATATTTGGAGAAAATCCGAAAACAATTCAGGAAGGGAACATTCTATTTAAGGTTACTGTGGTTTCTCATACCTTTTAAACAAGGGTGATGTGTCTAGCTTCACTGAAGTTATAGGCTTAAGTTACACTGTCCTGGCTTCCCTGCATCTGTGTCTCTGTGACAGGCATGTGTTATAAGCTGTGTCATAAACCCCACCCCCATAATTGATCTATTCTGAATCTAGTTAAACACCCCATACACAACATTGTCTGCTGACCCCATCTCTCCACAACTTGGGTGGTTCTTCCGATCGGATTTCCGATCGTTGCACTCGATCGGAAATCCAATCGGAAAACATCTGGCCATGTAGGGTTAGCTTTATAGTCCTGCAACCATACTTTATTATTTAGGCTTGTGGCTAGCGTTCAAAATGATTTAGTACCGGGGTGGAGCTTATGTTATGATGCAGGTGATGATGGTCTGACTTAAGGTTCGTACATACTTGCGATCGTTTGACATCTGGTGATTCTGGTGATGTCATAGCTCACAGTGCTAGCAAAAAAAACACCCTTTGCACCGCTGTAACTTTGTATAGACTGCAGCTAGGAGCATGATCCTGTAGTTATTTTTAAGACCCCCTGTTTGGAGACCACAGTACCCCTTTAAGCTGTTAATTCACAGTTACTAATTAAATGTTTCCTTTATACTGGGCAATTAAGTTTAGAAAACATTTGTTATAATCTAATTAGTTGTTGCAGAATTTAGCCCCTCTTATTAAATAAACCCGTTAGCAATAAAAGGTTTACGTGCTGGTAATCTGCAGGAACCAATCAGATATTATCTAAATTCAGTAGACCAGTAAAAACCTATTACCTCATTGGTTGCTGCAAATTAGTAGTAAGGATACAGGACCTGAACAGCTAGAACATCCCCCCCTGGGTCCACTTTCTTTCCAATGTTATACTACCTTAGTAAGTCCTTTAACCTTGGCCTTTACCCAATCAGAACACATAAACAGCAAGTTGAGAATAGTTACAGTGTTACAGTTCAGGGAGACATTTAACCGGGGCTCCAATCAGAAAATGTTTCCTGGATCATAATCAGTCCGCATAGATAGTAAGCTCTTGGTGAATAACACCTATTTATCCATATATTGAGCAAATATGAATAATGTAATTAAGTATCTATTGCATTATTTATTAGTTTGTTTATTTTGTGTACGGTATTATAAAACAAATGTTACTATAAAATGTCTACGTGCTACATAGAGTGCATAGAAAGGGCTCCCCCTGCTGTCTGAACAATCACACAAAGTATAGATTCTCTACCAAACCTCATGTATTTTATCTGATATACCAATCAGTAGAAAGTTATTTCATTCCGTTCTATTCAACATTGCCAAGCTCACTGCTGGGTTCAATAGGCCAGATTCGTTGCATATCAATTATTCAGGGTAACTAAACCTGCTGCTTCAGTAAAAAGCATTTTTATTGTTTAAATAAAGACATACATCGATATATTCCCTCTTGTTAATATTAAAAGGACAACTGTAGTGCCCAAGCTCCTCCCCTCTCAATCTAACCAATGGGATATAACACTTCTTGCAGAGAGTGTCTTACCATTGGGTAAGCCCTGGGCCAGGAGAGGGGCAGAGCAACAACCATACAGTTATCCTTTAATTATTAAAACCTACCTAATGTGTGTGGGAAAGCCTACCAGGTTCGGTAGTTGGAGAGAAAGGGAAGAGAAATCCTCCATAATAAACAAGAAAGTTATTATTATTCAACCCCCTCAACCATCTATCCCTGGGTCTGTTACCACTAAAATAACTTTCCATGAGGGACAGAGAGATAGTTACTCGGTAGTTATTATATAAGGTATACTCATCTGTCCCTGGACATGTACAAGTGTCCTTGCTCGAGCCTCCATGGGTTACCTTGCCATATAAGTGTTGAGCCATGTACAGGGACAGATACCTTATATAATAACTACCTAGTAACCTATATGGTCATGATTTGAGTTACCCACTTGGTTAGACTTTGACTGTTTAGTTACCATTTGCACTATATACACTTGCTGCTAATTGTATATATTGTATTTTACTATATTTTAACTTGCTATTCCTGGATATGTGCGTACTTACTAAAATAAAGTGAAAGTAGATAATCACATCATAATAGTACTGTGTGCTGCAGGTTTTCTTTTTTCTTCTATTTAACTTGGTTAGAGACGTAGAACTGGGATTTGACCATTGCCAATGACTGATAGTATGGAACTCAGAGGGGGCTGGTCTGTAAAAGAAATCTCCCTTAATGTATCCCATCCTCATTCATAAAGATCTCAACATCTCCATGGGTATTCACAATGTATTTCCCAATCTAGCCAATATAAAACCAAGATCTCTGCAGCCTCTTCCTCACTGCTTAATCTTAACGTCATGGGCAGGTCAGCCCTTAATAATTATACGTTAAGGGATATAAACTTCATTAAACATGAAACATCATAAACAGCATTTAGAGTTAATGACACAAACAAACTTTACATAGGGCCCCCCCGAGCTTCAACACGCAGACTCAGGGCCAATTAGTTGGCTGGTGGCTGGAAAGAAACAATGTAATTTCCCCAATACTGCCCCCTGGCTGTGGTACTTGTTTGACCTCTCTGCCTATTAGTTGGCTGGTGGCTGGAAAGAAACAATGTAATTTCCCCAATACTGCCCCCTGGCTGTGGTGCTTGTTTTACCTCTCTACCTATTAGTTGGCTGGTGGCTGGAAAGAAACAATGCAATTTCCCCCATACTGCCCCCTGGCTGTGATGCTTGTTTTACCTCTCCTCCTATTAGTTGGCTGGTGGCTGGAAAGAAACAATGTAATTTCCCCAATACTGCCCCCTGGCTGTGATGCTTGTTTTACCTCTCTACCTATTAGTTGGCTGGTGGCTGGAAAGAAACAATGTAATTTCCCCAATACTGCCCCCTGGCTGTGGTACTTGTTTTACCTCTCTGCCTATTAGTTGGCTGGTGGCTGAAAAGAAACAAACAATGTAATTTCCCTAATACTGCCCCCTGGCTGTGGTACTTATTTTACCTCTCTGCCTATTAGTTGGCTGGTGGCTGGAAAGAAACAATGTAATTTCCCCAATACTGCCCCCTGGCTGTGGTACTTGTTTGACCTCTCTACCTATTAGTTGGCTGGTGGCTGGAAAGAAACAAACAATGTAATTTCCCCAATACTGCCCCCTGGTTGTGGGATTTGTTTTGCCTCTCTACCTATTAGTTGGATGGGGCGGGAAAGAAGAACAATCTGTAATTCCCCAATTGACTGCCCTCCAACTGGCTGTCCTTGTACTTGTTTTGCCTCTCTACCTATTAGTTGGCTAATGGCTGGAAAGAAACAATGTAATTTCCCCAATACTGCCCCCTGGCTGCCTATAACGATATAGCCTCCCCTGATTGCAAGATCTTTGGGTCAGGGTTTGATACATAAAATACACACTATACAGGCCATTATCCTGTATCTCTAATAAGGAGCTAATAATCTGGGATTTTCAACCATTAAACTGGTTATGCCGCAGTACACGTGGAACACCCTGAGTTAACTTCATGGGATCGGCACTGATACCAATCACGGCCAAGACAATGAAATAAATAACCAGTCAGATGTTACCTTTAACTGGTCTACTAGTTAGAAAACTATTGCTATCAGTATATTTCACCATCAATTTCTTGTCATCGGTGAGAGATCACAGATACGATGGTTTTACCACAGCAAGTCTAAAGGGGGGTGTAATAAGAACTGAACAGGAACTGCAGTGATGTCAGCTGCACCTTCTATCTTTAAGGACTGTACTCTGGATCTAGATGGGTATATAAAGACCAGATACATTGTGTAATTCATCTAAATATCTGACGACACAGGTACGGGTTTTATCCGTATAATGAAAGAACGAAACATATATCACACAATGTACCGTCCGAAGAACTGACAATTATCTAACAGAAAAGGGGAACTCAGACTTTTTTTCCAGTTTATAAAAGTACTTTACATTATTTAAAGGAAAACTCTCCACCCTCATAAGAACATCTTTAGAAAGAATGGGCTCTTCTATGTTGATATATCATAGTTTGTCCTATTAATCATTACTGTTGCCTGCTATGCTTGGATGCCTCTGGAAATTAGGCCATTTAGAAACCTTTACTGAGCCTGTCTGAGCCTGGGCATGCTCAGAAGAGAGCAGACAGGGGATAACATTCAGTCATTGCTGTGATGATGTCAACTGTCCAATCAATAACTGACAGTTAATAACTGGAATACCAGGAAGAGAAGAAACGGGCAACAGGACATTGTGCAGGATTTCAGATTTCAAACTATTACAGTTTAGGGTTTTGGGGGGTGATTTCATTTGGGTGGACTTGTTAAGCCCCAAACTGACTCCTGCCCTCTCTGCAAGGTTTTCTTTCATCCTAATCATGCCAGCAGGCCTGTCACATGACTGGGACTCCTGGCAGCCCACGGTTAATTTGGAGTCAGGCACATACAAAATGATGCCATTCTGATGCCGATTGTTGAGGTCATGGGACAGGCCAAGCACAATGCAGAGGGGTAAAGAGCAGGCAGTAGTAGAAGGAGGAGTCCTTAGGAAGGTAAGTACTTTCATAAGCGCAAATAAAAAATAGGCTTTAGTTCCCCCTTTAATGTTCTGATTCAGCACGCAGATTATGTACACGGTGTGTCCTTGTGTGTTCTATGAACAGTGGGAGGATGTTTATTGTAAATAAATCAGAGTTTCTTACAGAGATAATCTATAACTTATTATGCTTATTATTAAAAGGGCATGGCACACCCCTCAAAACATACAAGTGGTTAATTGATACTGATACCGTCCCAAGAACTACAGAGATGTAATAAACAGTTCTTAACATTTGAAAGCTACATTTGATTGTTTGGGGCAATTAGCTCATGTTTAACGAAAGAACTTTTTATTGATCCATCCTTAAAAATGGTGATAATTTTGCCCCAACCAATCAAAAAGTCACAAATGCACTCAGGGTTCAGACATTAAACCCCCACCCCTAGGGGTAGGAATACAGATACAAACTGATAAGAAAGTCACACTGTTGAATAGTAACCACAACCACAAAACATTGGTGTGTGGGTTCACTATATAAAACACACGTACTTTGTAGTGTGAGGAAGTCCGAATCACGAGTAAGGAACGATGATGCTGCACTTTGGCTGGAGCAAGGAGACATGAGACAGTCATGAAGTACCGGCGGACTGGCGGATGCTCAGAAGGACGTACCCAACAAAGCAAGCACTGTTGGAAAACGCTACCCACTGTGCATCGTTGAGCATGGGAAACGATAGGAGAAGAGGAAGAGACTCTGACACAGGGCGTCAGAGAGACGAGTAATCCTATAGTGCTTCAGTGCCAGTTAGTTGTCATGTTCTCTTTAAGTAGGGGGCCAATGCAATCATCCTGTGTATATGGGAATCATTCTCGACCAATCTCCATCACTGGCCATACCATAGGGACTGTGCCACTCACATTTGTATGCTGGTGGTTTAAAAATTGGGGGGCTGGAAAATGTGGTGTTGAGGGACCCCCACACCTTAACCACTGTAAGCCTATAATTGGGGGGGGGGGGGGGCTAGGAAAATTGCTGTGACAGATAATGGGTCTCAGCTCTGTCCCCCCATTGGTCCCAAAATACACCTGGCTATGTGGTGGTGTTGGGACTGCACTGACCCCCCATTTTCCTTCCCTAGGAAGATGTGCAGTGGATTCAGGGTTTAGAAACATCCTGTGTCCTTGAGCGTGAGCCACGGTGACCTTGGCTGTGTTTACTCAGGGAGACACATCAGCCATAAAGCGAGGGAGTACAATGAAGGAGACATATCCACTTACAGAGCTGGAGAGCTGAGTATTCAGCAGGGAGGTAGGGGGGCCCAGTAGGGGAGGACCCAGTAAGGCATGGGGGGAGAAGCAGCTGTGAGGGCACAGCTGGCATTCTATGTGTGTGCAGTAGTCGTTATGGGGTGTGTGTTTGATTCTCTGTGTGGGTGTTGTGTAATGTGATTGTGTGGTGTGATTTCATGTGTGTGTATGTGATGTGTGAGTGACCTGTGCGAATTGTGTGTGTGTGGGATGATTGGTGTATTGTGTTGTGTGGAATGATGTGTGTGTGTGAGTGTGTGTTATTGTGTGGTGGTCCCTCTCTATCCAGCTGGAACACCAGGTTGCATTGGCAGGCAGAGGGGGGAGGAGGCAGTGGAGGAGGGGATGTCATTGAGCTGCAGTTACAGGGGATTCGGCTGGATTTACATGTTTACCCACGTCCGGGCTCTGGAAACTTCCCCGGATCTCGTACCGGGGGTGGGGGCAGCACATGGGACATCCCGCCTCTGGATCTGGGACCAGCAGGGAAGAACCAAGCAGGGGGAGTCCCCTAGTGAATCCCAAGGACCAGGTCCTCACTAGGTATCTTGGGGGAGGCAGGCACAGCATGGGGTAAGTGGACCCCCACCTCCAGCAGGGACCTCTGGGCAGCAGAACTTTACTCTTCATCTTCATTCTGCCGCCTTTGCCCTGGTGACTTGTTACAGCAGATCCTCTATGGCAGGAACTACATCAAGAGGTAAGGATGGTACCCATGGGCCTGGGATAACTTCCCCTTTAATCCCCATCAAGATGTAGGGATGTGCCCAGGGCCTGGGGTAACTTCCCTTTAATCCCCATCAAGAGTAAGGGATGGTCACCATGGGGCTGGGTTAACTTCCCCTTTAATCCCCATCAAGAGGTAAGGGATGTGGTCCCATGGGGCCTGGGTTAACTTCCCCTTTAATCCCCATCAAGAGGTAGGGATGGTACCCATGGGCCTGGGGTTAACTTCCCCTTTAAATCCCCATCAAGAGGAGGGATGGTGCCCAGGGCCGGGGTTAACTTCCCCTTTAATCCCCATCAAGAGGTAAGGGATGGTGCCCATGGGCCTGGGGTTAACTTCCCCTTTAATCCCCATCAAGAGGTTAAGGGATGGTGCCCATGGGCCTGGGGTTAACTTCCCCTTTAATCCCCATCAAGAGGTAAGGGATGGTGCCCATGGGCCTGGGGTTAACTTCCCCTTAATCACCATCAAGAGTAGGGATGGTGCCCATGGGCCTGGGGTTAACTTCCCCTTTAATCCCCATCAAGCGGTAAGGGATGGTGCCCATGGGCCTGGGGTTAACTTCCCCTTTAATCCCCATCAAGAGGTTAGGGATGGTGCCCATGGGCCTGGGGTTAACTTCCCCTTTAATCCCCATCAAGAGGTAAGGGATGGTGCCCATGGGCCTGGGGTTAACTTCCCCTTTAATCCCCATCAAGGGTAAGGGATGGTGCCCATGGGCCTGGGGTTAACTTCCCCTTTAACCCATCAAGAGTAGGGATGGTGCATGGGCCTGGGGTTAACTTCCCCTTAATCCCATCAAGAGTAGGGATGGTGCCCATGGGCCTGGGGTTAATTCCCCTTTAATCCCATCAAGAGGTAGGGGATGGTGCCCTGGGCCTGGGGTTAACTTCCCCTTTAATCCCCATCAAGATTTAGGGGATGGTGCCATGGGCCTGGGGTTAACTTCCCCTTTAATCCCCATCAAGATGTAGGGGATGGTGCCCATGGGCCTGGGGTTGACTTCCCCTTTAATCCCCATCAAGATGTAGGGGTTGTGCCCTGGGCCTGGGGTGTTAACTTCCCCTTTAATCCCCATCAAGATGTAGGGGATGGTGCCCATGGGCCTGGGGTTAACTTCCCCTTTAATCCCCATCAAGAGTAGGGGGTGGGTGCATGGGCCTGGGGTTAACTTCCCTTTAATCCCCATCAAGAGGTAAGGGATGGTGCCCATGGGCCTGGGTAACTTCCCCTTTAATCCCCATCAAGATGTAGGGGATGGTGCCCATGGGCCTGGGGTTAACTTCCCCTTTAATCCCCATCAAGAGGTAAGGGATGGTGCCCATGGGCCTGGGGTTAACTTCCCCTTTAATCCCCATCAAGAGGTAAGGGATGGTGCCCATGGGCTGGGGTTAACTTCCCCTTAATCCCATCAAGATGTAGGGGATGGTGCCCATGGGCCTGGGGTTAACTTCCCCTTTAATCCCCATCAAGAGGTAAGGGATGGTGCCCATGGGCCTGGGGTTAACTTCCCCTTTATCCCCATCAAGATGTAAGGGATGGTGCCCATGGGCCTGGGGTTAACTTCCCCTTTTATCCCATGTTGGGTTGGGGTACTTACAGTAAGTGTCCTATGGGGTGGTTAAACTGATATATTGTATTGATTGTGCCAGGAACTGACCTCCCCAGTGTACCTTATGGTAATAATCCCTTTAACAATGGGCCCTATTGTGTATAGAACATTATCACTATTCACGTCACACCCTGTGCCAAAGAGCTGACACTCTAATAGCCTGGTCCCACCCTCACAGTCACACAGCCTATCAGTGGGTTCATTTGTATAAAACTTCTGGGTAATGAGTTGCAGTGGGCGGGTAACGAAGGATATAGTGAAATACAGTGGATGAAATCCCCCAATACCAGGGACCCCCAAGCTATGTGCTCACCATTGGAAGATCAGTCCAGCTATCGTTATCTGCTCTTCTCCTACAGACAGTCTGCTTGGTAGGAGCCGGGAAGCAAGTTCTGTGTGAGACTGTTGATTGTTGGCCAAATCGGTTGTTGTTGCTACAACTCCAGCATTCCTTGTCTGCAGTGTGCTGGGTGTTTTCACCATCATAGTTTACAAACAACAAGTTGGACATCCCTGATCTAACGCGTCCAAAGTCGTGTGACACCGCACAGCAAAGGTTTCTTTAACTGGACGTATTGTCCCAATGCATTAAAGGGTAAATAAAACTCATAAAGATACAGGCATGATCGAGAACAATGGATACTATTGTACCCGTTAAACGCATTTAAAAGGCTGGTACGCATATCCATATAGAAGCATGATACAGGCTTGTGTGGTTTTAGAACAGCCATACAGCATTGCATGTAGATTGCACATGTGTTCTACATGTAGTTTAAAGGGAGAGAGGGCGACTCTTCTGTCCACCAGGGGAACGGATTAGGATTGGCCAGAAAGACTAAGAATGGGGAAAAGTATAATTAGTGACCCATTTTTTCATACCTGCAGTAACTGCTGGTCCATCGGTGTCAGAAACAATATTTTCAGCTGTACACACCTTACCGATAAAGGTATCTACGGGATTGGCCCTTTATCGGGAATGTGTGTACCCTGCTTTATACTAGAATGTAGAACTGCACATTGTGATACTTCGGAGGACATACTGTACATTGTGCATTTGGAATGTCATGCGATTTGTCCTTTATAAATTGCTGAATATTCCAATATCAGCTAATCTGTATGTGTACGTTTCAGTGAGTCATGTGGCACTGATGACATCAGTAAGTGCCAGTTTATAACTGGTGCTATATAATTACAGGATATTTATGGCTTGTGTGTTGTAAGTAAATAATCCTCTGTTGCTCTGCCATTATAAAAGTGAACATGGTATATTATTAATTGCTAGCGCCGAGGTTTTACTTGATGTGAAAAGTATAAAAATAATATATAATAGTTTGCCTTACACATTGTTCCCATTGTATGATTTTATTACTTTTTCTGTTTTTTTTTATTCCATTACATTTATGATGACTAGTTGGGGGGTCATATATGTTAACACAGAAAATGGCTTTAGTTACCCTTTAAACATTTGTTATCAGGGGTTGTGTGGGAGTTGTAGTAGAACATAAGTTCTAATGTTTAAGCCATCTATAGTGAATATCCCAGGGATCTCTGAAATGTACAAATATGGAAAGAAAAATTATACCTAGAAATAATACCTGGTTAAAGTGTTTGGGAGAAAGGGGAAGCTAAACAAATGGAATTGTAAGGCAGGTTGGCTTTTGAATAAGTTATGTTAATATCTTTTGAATTGAATTGGGAATTTCAGGGTTAACTGGTAACAGAATTGCACAAAATGTAAATTTTATATTTGGAGAAAATCCGAAAACAATTCAGGAAGGGAACATTCTATTTATGGTTACTGTGGTTTCTTCATACCTTTTAAACAAGGGTGATGTGTCTAGCTTCACTGAAGTTATAGGCTTAAGTTACACTGTCTGCTTCCTGCATCTGTGTCTCTGTGACAGGCATGTGTTATAAGCTGTGTCATAAACCCCAACCCCCATAATTGATCTATTCTGAATCTAGTTAAACAACCCCATACACAACTTGTCTGCTGACCCATCTCTCCACAACTTGGGGTGGTTCTTCCGATCGGATTTCCGATCGTTGCACTCGATCGGAAATCCAATCGGAAAACATCTGGCCCTGTAGGGTTAGCTTTATAGTCCTGCAACCATATATTTTTTAGCTTGGGGCTAGCGTTCAAAATGATTTAGTACCGGGGTGGAGCTTATGTTATGAGTGCAGGTGATGATGGTCTGACTTAAGGTTCGTACATACTTGCGATCGTTTGACATCTGGTGATTTTGTGATGTCATAGCTCACAGTGCTAGCAAAAAAAAACAACCCTTTGCACCGCTGTAACTTTGTATAGACTGCAGTAGGAGCATGATCCTGTAGTTATTTAAAGACCCCCTGTTGGAGACCACAGTACCCCTTTAAGCTGTTAATTCACAGTTACTAATTAAATGTTTCCTTTATACTGGGCAATTAAGTTTAGAAAACATTTGTTATAATCTAATTAGTTGTTGCAGAATTTAGCCCCTCTTATTAATAAACCCGTTAGCAATAAAGGTTTAGTGCTGGTAATCTGCAGGAACCAATCAGATATTATCTAAATTTCAGTAGACCAGTAAAAAAAACATTACCTCATTGGTTGCTGCAAATTAGTAGTAAGGATACAGGACCTGAACAGCTAGAACATCCCCCCCTGGGTCCACTTCTTTCCAATGTTATACTACTTAGTAAGTCCTTTAACCTTGGCCTTTACCCAATCAGAACACATAAACAGCAAGTTGAGAATAGTTAGTGTTACAGTTCAGGGAGACATTTAACGGGGCTCCAATCAGAAATGTTTCCTGGATCATAATCAGTCCGCATAGATAGTAAGCTCTTGGGGAATAACACTATTTATCCATATATTGAGCAAATGAAATATGTAATTAAGTATCTATTGCATTATTTATTAGTTGTTTATTTTGTGTAGGTATTATAAAACAATGTTACTATAAAATGTCTACGTGCTACATAGAGTGATAGAAAGGGCTCCCCCTGCTGTCTGAACAATCACACAAAGTATAGATTTCTACCAACCTCATGTATTTTATCTGAATCCAATCAGTAGAAAGTTATTTCATTCCGTTCTATTCAACATTGCCAAGCTCACTGCTGGGTTCAATAGGCCAGATTCGTTGCATATCAATTATTCAGGGTAACTAAACCTGCTGCTTCAGTAAAAAGCATTTTTATTGTTTTAAATAAAGACATACATCGATATATTCCCTCTTGTTAATATTAAAAGGACAACTTGTAGTCCCAAGCCCTCCCCTCTCAATCTAACCAATGGGATATAACAACTTCTTGCAGAGAGTGTCTTACCATTGGGTAAGCCCCTGGGCCAGGAGAGGGGCAGAGCAACAACCAACAGTATTCTTTAAATTAAAACCTACCTAATGTGTGTGGGAAAGCCTACCAGGTTCGGTAGTTGGAGAGAAAGGGAAGAGAAATCTCCATAATAAACAAGAAAGTTATTATATCAACCCCCTCAACCATCTATCCCTGGGTCTGTTACCACTAAATAACTTTCCATGAGGGACAGAGAGATAGTTACTCGGTAGTTATTATATAAGGTATATCATCTGTCCCTGGACATGTACAAGTGTCCTTGCTCGAGCCTCCATGGGTTACCTTGCCATATAAGTGTGAGCCATGTACAGGGACAGATACCTATATAATAACTACCTAGTACCTATATGGTCAGATTTGAGTTACCCACTTGGTTAGACTTTGACTGTTTAGTTACCATTTGCACTATATACACTTGCTGCTAATAGTATATATGTATTTTACTATATTTTAAATTGCTTTCCTGGATATGTGCGTACTTACTAAAATAAAGTGAAATAGTAGATAATCATCATAATAGTACTGTGTGCTGCATGGTTTCTTTTTTCTCTATTTAACGGTTAGAGACGTAGAACTGGGATTTGACCATTGCCAATGACTGATAGTATGGAACTCAGAGGGGGCTGGTCTGTAAAAGAAATCTCCCTTAATGTATCCCATCCTCATTCATAAAGATCTCAACATCTCCATGGGTATTCACAATGTATTTCCCAACTAGCCAATATAAAACAAGATCTCTGCAGCCTCTTCCTCACTGCTTAATCTTAACGTCATGGGCAGGTCAGCCCTTAATAATTTATACCGTTAAGGGATATAAACTTCATTAAACATGAAAACATCATAAAACAGCATTTAGAGTTAATGACACAACAAAACTTTACAGAGGGCCCCCCCTGAGCTTCAAACCGCAGACTCAGGGCCAATTAGTTGGCTGGTGGCTGGAAAGAAACAATGTAATTTCCCCAATACTGCCCCCCTGGCTGTGGTGGAACTTGTTTGACCTTCTGCTATTAGTTGGTGGTGGCTGGAAAGAAACAATGTAATTTCCCAATACGCCCCTGGCTGTGGTACTTGTTTTACCTCTCTACCTATTAGTTGGCTGGTAGAAACAATGTAATTTCCCAATACTGCCCCCTGGCTGTGGGCTTGTTTTACCTCCCTACCTATTAGTTGGCTGGTGGCTGGAAAGAAACAATGATTTCCCCCATATGCCCCCTGGCTGTGGATGTTGTTTGACCTCTCCTCCTATTAGTTGGTGGTGGCTGGAAAGAAACAATGTAATTTCCCCAATACTGCCCCTGGCTGTGATGCTGTTTTACCTCTCTACTATTAGTGGTGGTGGCTGGAAAGAACAAATGTAATTTCCCCAATACTGCCCCCTGGCTGTGGTACTGTTTTACCTCTCTGCCTATTAGTTGGTGGTGGCTGAAAAGAAAAACAATGTAATTTCCCAATACTGCCCCTGGCTGTGTGGTACTTTTTTACCTCTCTGCCTATTAGTTGGCTGGTGGGCTGGAAAGAAAAACATGTAATTTCCCCCATACTGCCCTGGCTGTGGTACTTGTTTGACCTCTCTACCTATTAGTTGGATGGTGGCTGGAAAGAAACAAATAATCACCTGTTTACTACCTACTGGGCACCGGGTAATTTAATCACCTGTTACTACACTGGGTACCGGGTATTTAATCACCTTTACTACCTACTGGGTACCGGTATTTAATCACCTGTTTACTACCTACTGGGCACCGGGTATTTAATCACCTGTTATACCTCCTAGGCCACCGATTTTAATCACCTGTTACTGCCTACTGGTACCGGGTATTAATCACCTGTTACTACCTACTGGCACCGGTATTTAATCACCTGCTACTACCTACTGGTTCCGAATTGTAATCACCTGTTACTACCTACTGGTACCGAGTATTTAATCACCTGTTACTACCTCCAGGCCACCGATATTTAATCACCTGTTACTCATACTGGGCACCGGTTATTTAATAATCACCTGTACTACCTCCGGGTACCAAGTATTTATCACCTGTTACATCCTACTGGGCACCGGTGTATTTAACACCTGTTACTACCCTACTGGGTACCGAGCATTTAACACCTGTTTACCTACTGGACCAGGTATTTAATCACCTGTTCTCCCCTCCTGGCCACCGAGTATGTATCACCTGTTACTTCCTACTGGGCACCGGGTATTTAAACACCTGTTACTACCTACTGGGCACCGGGTATTTAATCACCTGTTACTACCCTACTGGTTAATGAATATGTAATCACCTGTTACTACCTACTGGGTACCGGTATTAATCACCTGTTACTACCACTCCTGGTACCATTATTTACTCACCTGTTACTACCTACGGGCACCAGGTATTTAATCACCGTTACACCTACTGGGTACCGGTATTTAATCACCTGTTACTACCTACTGGTACGGGTATTTAATCACCTGTTACTACCTACTGGGTACCAGGTATTTAAATAACGTTCATACCTACTGGGCACCGGTATTAATCACCTGTTACTACCTCCAGGCCCCCAAGTTTTAATCGCCTGTTACTACCTACTGGGTACCGTTATTTAATCATCTGTTACTACCTACTGGGCACCGGGGTATTAACCACCTGTTACTACCTACTGGTTACCGAAATGTAATCACCTGTTACTACTACGGGTACGAGTATTTAATCACCTGTTACTACCTCCAGGCCACCGAGTATTTAATCACCTGTTACTTCATACTGGGCACTGGGTATTTAATCACCTGTTACTACCTCCCGTTACCGAGTATTTAACACCTTCACCTGTTCCTACTGGGCACCTATTAACACATGTTACTACTCGGTTGACCGAGCATTTAACCCCACTGTTAGACTACCCTGGTACGGGTAGTTAATCCCGTTACTACCTCCTGCCACCAGTATGTAATCACCTTTACTTCCTACTGGCACGGGTATTTAAACACCTGTTACTAACCTACTGGCACCGGGTATTAATACACCTTTACTACCTACTGGTTACGAATTTAATCACCTGTTACTACCTCTGTACCTGGTACTTTATCACCTTTGTTACTACCTACTGGGCACGGGTTATTTAATCACCTGTTACACCTACTGGGCACCGGGTATTTAATCACCTTTACTACCTACTGGGTACTGTATTAATCACCTGTTACTACCTACTGGTACCGGGTTTAATCACCTGTTACTACCTACTGGGCACCAGGTATTTAATCACCTGTTACTACTTACTGGGTACCGAGTATTTTAATCACCTCATACTACCTACTGGGCACCGGGTATTAATCACCTGTTACTACCTACTGGGTACCGAGTATTTAACCACTGTTACTACCTCGGGTACCGAGTATTTAATCACCTGTTACTACCTACTGGGTACCGGGTATTCTTAATCACCTGTTTACGTTCCTACTGGGCCGAGTATTTAAGCACCTTTTTCTTACCTACTGGTCCAAGAGTATTTAATCACTGTTACTACCTACTGGGCACCAAGTATTTAATCACCTGTTACTACCTCCTCCACCGAGTATTTAATCACCTTTTACTACCTCCTGGCCACTGAGAACTTAATCACCTGTCTAACCTACTGGGTAACGAGTATTTAATCACCTGTTACTACCAACTGGGTACAAGTATTAATCACCTGTTACTAACTACTGGGTACTGAGTATTTAATTACTGTTACTACCTACTGGTACCGAGTATTTAATCCTGTTTACTCACCTACTGGGCACCGGTATTTAATGACCTTTATACACACTGGGCACAGAGTATTCAATCACCTTTATCTTCCAACTGGGTACTGAGTATTTAATCACTTTTACTACCTACTGGGTACCGAGTATTTAATCATGTGTTCTACCTACTGGGCACCAGGTATTCAATCACCTGTTACTTCCAACTGGTTACTGAGGTATACCTAGAAGGCTGAGTCCACACTATGCTGAATACAAAAGTGCGCGAAAAGTCCATTTGCACTGTGATCCGTGGGATCCGCAATAAGTGATCACTTGCACTATACAGAAGGCCACATCCCATGCAATCTGGCCACCCACATTGACTGCACTGCAGTGTGATTCTCATTAAGACCTGTGGAATGTCCTGATTCCTGTATTACTAATTGTAATGATCTTTATGGCCCTTGTATCAGAACTCACTGCCTTCCACCCGCAGGCCCCTGTCAGTTTCACTGATGTGGCATTATCTACATGAAAACATCCAGCCAAGTGATGTCCAGACATCTGTCTCATCACTCTGTCATTCCACTTCTGCTTTGATACAATCCTACCGTAATACCCCATGATGCTGGTAACTAGGTCACAGTAAAAAATTCGCTCCTTACAACCACCTGACCAATGGTGGCTTTCGTTTACTGCAAGCGTCCGTTATATTACAGATAATGTTTTTATTGTAAATTTTAAAAACAAGTAAACATCAAGAAACAATGAAAAGTTCCTATACGTAACAATTATCCTTATCTACAACCCAATATAGTAAATCAACCACCATTATGACCACTAGTCAAGGACATGATTTGTACAAGCAATGTTTCTTCTGACACAATCTATATGGCAGCTCCGTCTTACTTACCCTGAGAAGGACGTTCCCTGGCTACATTGTCCTATATATTCAACTATGATAGTTAAAAAAAAGGGGCGAAAACATCTTCCCATTAAAAATAAGGAGCAATAGCTCATATACCATGGGAATGTCATTAATAAATAAAAGTAAGGCAAAGTAAAAACCGTTTGCTTTACACGACTAAATGGGATCTGAAAATGTGTTTCATGGAAATCTGATGAAGTTAAAGGGGGGGGGGGACGTCACGTCAGACAGACGTACCGATTGTAGCCCCCCATCTGTGCCTCATTTCCTCCCAGGCTCCAGTCTAACAGACTCGTTTCATCTTAAACCTGCAATGAAGAATTTCTAAAAGTGCGGGACATCACTCACACTTTCCCTTCTATACCTGCGGGAAATAAATCCACATGAACCCAAGTGGGCGTTGGGGAAGGGGTCTGGACATTAAAACACTACCCCAGTCTTTACAGCACTGTCAAATATTCGTCTTATTCCTCCAACATAACAATGAACTAATTGTCTGCCGGTGTCTTTAAAACTTTCCTTCCAGGCGAATCGAGACTTAACCCTTCCACACATCACAGAATATTTCACTGTTAATAAATGTATTTGAATAAATAAGCTTTTAGTGATGTCACATACTTTCCGATTGGATACATTTATAGTCGTCATGACAGTCATGACATCAGCTTTTAGTGACATCACATAAATCAAACTTTCCGATTGGATAGTTTATATCATCATGCCAGTCATGACTCAGCTTTTAGTGACATCACATAAATCCACTTTCCGATTGGATACAGTTATAGTCTTCATGACAGTTTTGGTATTATTATCTTAGTTTTCATTTATTTTGAATGGGCTTAGATAGTACTGTGCAGTTTTCTGAAAGAAAATTTTATTTGTTATTGTAAAATTGTTGGTTCCACCTGTTTCTTTGCTTCGTCTATTAAAGGAGAAACTTAATCGTGAAAACATATTTCTCTGACATATAGGCCAGAACTATGATGTATTACTTTTATATCTAAATGTACACCTGTTGAAAATCATAAAATCATTAACTACATAAAGCTCTCATTAATTTACTCACACTTCCTTTTGGTAAGTTACAAAGTAGCTGACAGGAGATTCTCTCTCCCTACCTTGGGTGAATCAAACTGAGCATGTCTAAATCGCTGACCTAGAAGGGGTTAGTAACTGCAGAGTTTTTGACAATTTTTCTGTGTGTTCTGTTAGGAATTACTTAGTATGTGATCAACTTTACAGAATAATAAAAAAGGTTCTAGAAATTTGTTAGGATGTAAACTACACATGAAAAATGTGTCTCCCCTGTAAATATATAAACAGTCCTCATCTCCTTTTCCAATGGTCGAGTCTCTTTAATAATGACAGCCCTGTACCACCCTCTTTTGTAATGCCAGGCAGCCCCGTCCCTATTCTGACACTACAAGGGAACTCTATAGAAGTTTGAAATCTAGGATTCCATTCTACATTCCACTAGGAACCTTCCCACAGGGTACATCACTTAATATTTATTTTCTGTAACCTTGTCACTATGCATCTCCAGCCTTTCAGGATCTAACTACCCACGCAGTCTGTATGTACGTAGAGGGAATCCATTCAAACGCTGAGCGAATTCATGCCAGGAGGGAGTTTGTCTTTAAAACGGATGATCTGGGCTTCCCCCCCCCCCCCATCTCCTTTCTGCCAGAATAGTTCAGCTGTGAACGCTTTCAGTTAATTGCAGCCCTTGATTGGTAACCATTTCTTGCCATGAAGCGTTCTTCTTTTGCAGGATTGAGCGGGAGTGGAAGTGTTTTACAGACATTATTCCGATGTGAATAAGCGAAAATTACATAGTTTTCTTCCACCAGCCAAGTGAAAGGCAGAGAGGCAAACACGCACCACACCAGGGGGCAGTATTGGGGAAATACATGTGTTTCTTTCTTTCCAGCCACCAGCCAACTAAGGTAGGAGAGGGTAAAACAAGTACCACAGCCAGGGGGCAGTATTGGGGAAATTACATTGTTTCTTTCCAGCCATGAGCCAACTAATAGGTAGAGAGGCAAAACAATCCCACAACCAGGGGGCAGTATTGGGGAAATTACATGTTTGTTTCTTTCCACCACCAGCCAACTAATAGGCAGAGAGGTAAAACAAGTACCACAGCCAGGGGGCAGTATTGGGGAAATTACATTGTTTTTTTCCAGCCACCAGCCAACTAATAGGCAGAGGTAAAACAAGTACCACAGCAAGGGGGCAGTATTGGGAAAATTACATGTTTCTTTCCAGCCACAGCCAACTATAGGTAGAGAGGTAAAACAGAGTACCCACCCAGGGGGCATATTGGGGAATTACTTGTTTCTTTCCAGCCACAGCCACCACTAATAGGCAGAGAGGCAAAACAGTACCACAGCCAGGGGCAGTATTGGGGAAATTACATTGTTTCTTTCCAGCCATTAGCCACTAATAGGTAAGAGGCAAAACAAATCCCCAACCAGGGGCAGTATTGGGGAATTACATTGTTTGTTTCTTTCCAGCCACCACCAACTAATAGGTAGAGAGGTCAAACAAGTCCACAGCCCGGGGGCAGTATGGAATACCCGGTGCCCAGTAGGTAGTAACAGGTGATTAAATACTCGGTAACCAGTAGGTAGTAACAGGTGATTAAATACCCGGTGCCCAGTAGGTAGTAACAGGTGTTTAAATACCCGGTGCCCAGTAGGAAGTAACAGGTGATTATATACTCGGTGGCCAGGAGGTGGTAACAGGTGATTAAATACCCGGTACCCAGTAGGTAGTAACAGGTGGTTAAATGCTCGGTACCCAGTAGGTAGTAACAGGTGATTAAATACTCTGTGCCCAGTAGGTAGTAACAGGTGATTAAATACTCGCCCCAGTAGGAAGTAACAGGTGATTAAATTCCTGGTACCCAGTAGGTAGTAACAGGTGATTAAATAATCGTTACCCAGCAGGTAGTAACAGGTGGTTAAATACTCGGTACCCAGTAGGTAGTAACAGGTGATTAAATTCCCGGTGCCCAGTAGGTAGTAGCAGGTGATTAAATACTCTGTACCCAGTAAGTAGTAACAGGTGATAATACCTGGTACCCAGTAGGTAGTAGCAGGTCATTAAATACCTGGTGCCCAGTAAGTAGTAACAGGTGATTAAATACTCGGTACCCAGTAGGTAGTAACAGGTAATTAAATACTCAGTACCCAGTAGTTAGTAACAGGTGATTAAATACTCGGTACCCAGTTGGTAGTAACAGGTGATTAAATACTCGGCACCCAGTTGGTAGTAACTGGTGATTAAGTTCTCAGTGGCCAGGAGGTAGTAACAGGTGATTAAATACTCGGTGGCCAGGAGGTAGTAACAGGTGATTAAATACTTGGTGCCCAGTAGGTAGTAACAGGTGATTAAATACTTGGTGCCCAGTAGGTAGTAACAGGTGATTAAATACTCTGTGCCCAGTAGGTAGTAACAGGTGATTAAATACTCGCCCCAGTAGGAAGTAACAGGTGATTAAATACCCGGTACCCAGTAGGTAGTAACAGGTGATTAAATACTCGGTACCCAGCAGGTAGTAACAGGTGGTTAAATACTCGGTACCCAGTAGGTAGTAACAGGTGATTAAATACCCGGTGCCCAGTAGGTATTATGAGGTGATTAAATACTCGGTACCCAGTAAGTACTAACAGGTGATTAAATACCCGGTACCCAGTAGGTAGTAACAGGTGATTAAATACCCGTTGCCCAGTAGGTAGTAACAGGTGATTAAATACTCGGTACCCAGTAGGTAGTAACAGATGATTAAATACCCGGTGCCCAGTAGGTAGTAACAGGTGATTAAATACTCGGTACCCAGTAGGTAGTACCAGGTGATTAAATACTCGGTGGCCAGTAGGAAGTAACAGGTGGTTAAATGCTCGGTACCCAGTAGGTAGTAACAGGTGTTTAAATACCCGGTGCCCAGTAGGAAGTAACAGGTGATTACATACTCGGTGGCCAGGAGGTAGTAACAGGTGTTTAAATACCCGGTGCCCAGTAGGAAGTAACAGGTGATTACATACTCGGTGGCCAGGAGGTAGTAACAGGTGATTAAATACCCGGTACCCAGTTGGAAGTAACAGGTGGTTAAATGCTCGGTATCAAGTAGGTAGTAACAGGTGATTAAATACCCGGTTCCCAGTAGGAAGTAACGGGGTTAAATGCTCGGTACCCAGTAGGTAGTAACAGGTGTTTAAATACTCGGTGCCCAGTAGGAAGTAACAGGTGATTACATACTCGGTGGCCAAGAGGTAGTAACAGGTGATTAAATACCCGGTACCCAGTAGGTAGTAACAGGTGGTTAAATGCTCGGTACCCGGGAGGTAGTACCAGGTGATTACATACTCGGTGGCCAGGAGGTGGTAACAGGTGATTAAATACCCGGTGCCCAGTAGGTAGTAACAGGTGGTTGTTTTTGTAGAACATGGTGTATATAGTGTTGTATAATCTAGTTGTAGGGTTAAAGGCACTGTCTTTCAGAGCTATAATCCTAAATCATCCATGAACATTGGGGACTTTGTTACAATGTTCTTGATATTTAAATGGAAAGACAAGTGACTGACATTTTACATGATTATTTAAATGGTTTCCAGCCATTAAACCTATTGCTTGGAAATGGTAAAAATCAATCTACACAGAGATCAATCACCCATGTTCTTTATCCTTTCACTATGTGAAATTATCATCTAGATTTAAAAAATATATTTTCTTCCTTTTCTATTTTTTTTAATCCAACATAGAAGACTCAGTGAAACCATTGATCTGTAGACGCACATAGGTCACCATACACAACAGACATGATTGCATGAAAAACTCATGTCTGTTTATTAAAGGGGAAAAGTGGTGAAACTGCAAGGGCCCAGACAGTGCATGGCTAGCTTTACAGGCTTGTATCTGTGCATGCAATGCACCAATCCCACCCAATGCACCAAGCGCACTCAATACAGCACTCAATACAGTATCTGTGCTTTCCTCTGCCTATGGACACCTTAGGGAGAGAAAAATATATTTGTGGCTAGCTTTAAAAACAATTAAGTTTGTGGGTACAAGTGAGCATGCTCAAGCCGGTGGCTTGCTGGTACTGGTGATGTCACAGCTCAATGTGTAAGTAGGAAGCACCACTCTTTATACTGCTGTAACAGAAACCAGTGATGGTAGTAAGACCATAATATATACTAGAGACATCTTCTGCTGCTGAATATCTAGGTGCCCATTGCTGCATTCATACTGTATTTGCTCCTGGGGCATGTAGAGCGCCTAAAATAATGTCTACAGGAAATTGCTGAGAGTTGTAGTTCAGTCATATCTAGTGCATGGGGCCCCATCTGTGGTTTAACATAAACCAAAGCCTTAATATAGAGGCAGCCTTTGTTTCTGGTAACAATACATTTCCAAGCCGTCCTTGCTGGCGGGGCTGCAGCCTTTAACTGCTTCACTGCGCTGCACAGGCCAAGCAACACAATCCAATTACTGGCAATGCAGAAAAGAGGTCAGTGAGTGCTCGGGGAAGATAAGGGCGAAGGAAGAGCGCTGGAGGAGTTGGGAATAGGGATACGGACGTGTTCTGTTAACCCTTTAACACCCAGAGGACTCCTAGAATTTTAACAATGTACAATTTGCCACATCATACAACCGTATGGGATCTGATTTAATTTAATCATTTTTGAGTGTCATGTATTGAATATTAAACCAGTAAAAAACCTTTCATGTTCCATTCAATTGATTGGATCGTGCATTAGCCAATGACAAGGGCTCCTGACTTCATCCTGTTCCATTC
Organism: Hymenochirus boettgeri; assembly: GCA_019447015.1. NCBI lineage: Eukaryota > Metazoa > Chordata > Amphibia > Anura > Pipidae > Hymenochirus > Hymenochirus boettgeri. The sequence continues at coordinate 403,392,886 of CM033469.1, read as the reverse complement.
AATTGATTGGATCATGCATTAGCCAATGACAAGGGCTCCTGACTGCAACATGTGCAAATCAATCCCAAAACCGCAAAAGTTAGAAAGCCGACAGATGTAGTACTAACCAGTTATGTAGGGAAATGTTCATCTCCTCCTTTCTTCTGCCTCTTAAAAAGTTTCCACCCCCTCTCCAAGCTCTTCAAGCTCTTTTACAAGCTCACACATGCTCAGAAGAGGCAGCTAGAGAAATAGCATCAGTCATTGGCTGTGATGTCAACTTTCACATCCCTGACTTATAGCTGCTTCCCGGAAGAACCAGAAGTTAAAAAGTATCGGGCAGCATTTCAGGTTATGAGTGTATATATATATATATATCTATAAAAATTTACATGATTACATGACAGCAGGTGGACATGACAGTCTATGCACAAGCTCCAAAAGACATTTAGAAAATGATACATAGTTCCCCTTTTGCACCTTTGTTATTAGTGGGAAGAAGTAGTGCACAGCTTCAAACGCGTTTCGCACCCAATGCCTTTTAATAGGAGGTGATGAGGTGGACGTACATTAAGTAGCTTCTTTACGGTAAAGTTCTTACAGATATAAGCATCCTGAATGTTGAGCAGTTCGCGCCTTCCTCTCAAAATAAAGGTTTTATGCAAATATCACAAAAGGTCTTAAAGGAGAACTAAAGCAAAGATGAGAACTTTGTGATTAGATAAAGCAGCGATCCAGCACCCAGGGCAAGGTCCCATCAATGCACAAGGAACGCATTATTTTGCAATTGTTCCAGAGTGTTTTTTTGCATGCATGAGTTGTTTGTATTTCTATCTATAGTGGTAGAGAATTGTATTTCTATCTATATCATTGGAATGCATGTGATACGTACCAAACACGGAATGCAATGAGAATTCCGATAAGGCTCCTTTATCCAGGGGCGCTAGGCAGTTTTTCTGGAGTCGATTGGTTAGCTCGCGATTTCAAATGGCGTTTGCACTACAGTTTTTTGATGCCAGGATTTACACTCGCAAACCCGATATTACATTTGGATGGGGAGATTAACCCAGAGTGATTCTCTGCAAATCAGATGAACTTTATCACAAGGTCCCTTATTCCTCTGGGCCAGTGGCCCAACATAGGGGTGGGACCTTTGTTTCCTCTAGTCTGGATTAAGTCAATATTTGTGGTGTAACCTCTTCTAGGTATATCTATATATAAACATATTGAACCAGACGCCTTGGCATTCAATACCCGAACAGTTATGAGGAACTAAGACTTTACCCGCTAACTACTAAAAATTACCCCCTCAACCCTAAAACCCAATAGTAAGAAGCTCTTATCTATCTCTTATGTGGAACTACCACACAGCAGCCCTTGCGATCGGGGGCCCCAACTTCTTACTTTCCCTTCCTTAGATACAACCCCTACCCAAATTATCTATGAGCAGGGAGGGGAGCCCTGTTAGTTTTGCTGGGGGGCACAGTGATTTCTAGTTATGCCACTGCTCTTATCTGAAACATTTACCAGGTAGACAGTCCTATGATCCCCTCCCAGAAAGGTTTATGAGCTTGCACATGTGCGGAGGAGGCATCTTGGGTAAAAGCTTTTTAATTACCGGTATTGAGGTTTAAGAGTTTAATCTGATTGTGGGTTAGTTTTAGTTAGCCGGAGGACATGTTTGAACATGTGACTGACTCCAACATTTCTTGGTGTGACCCGAATAATTCCAGGGGTGTTGTAGGAGCTGCCATTCAGATTGGTCAGATTAAGACCTAGGCAATGAGCATGGGGACTGAATTACTTGGGCACATTGAGGTTCCTTGGTCTGTAGGTAGAAACGTTTCCTTGGGGATAATCCACATCTACTTGTTAATCTTCAATCCACTAAATAAACAGTAAAGGTCATTACACAGATTAATAACATGTTGGTCCCCGGGGCCCCTTCCTGCCCCATAAGGAAATTCCAAGCAAGACTACAAATGAATGAATTGTCAACATTATTCCTCATGAATAACCCGTCCCACCAGTGTATGTCCTGTGACATGGAACATTGAGATCCCCATGATACAATCACGTGGCTGGACCCCCCTTACCATAAAACTGTCATTGTCGCTTGTTTACCATGTTGTGTTCTTGACCACAATGAAGGTTCCCAGCAAACGCAACATCAACTGCCTCTCTTTCTTATCAGAGAGCTGCAATTTAGATGGCAGAACGGAGAGGAACTGGGGAATTGGACCGGGATCTTTAATTTCACGGATGACGGAGCGGTGAAGACTGGGAGTGACGCAGGTGGCAGGTACAGACTCACGGAGAATCACAATGGTTTGGCACTGGGGGGGTCAATACGATACACTATAGGGGGGTTACCGAGATCTACAACAGCAAACATTGGAATTTACCTTGAGCTGCAACATGATATTGATGGGTGCGCATGGTACATTGGGTGGGATTGGTGCATTGGGTGTGTTTGGTGGATAAGGTGCGCATGGTACATTGAGTGGGATTGGTGCATTGGGTGGGATTGGTGCATTGGGTGGTATTGGTGCATTGGGTGTGTTTGGTCTATAAGGTGTGCTTGGTGTATTGAGTGTGCTTGGTGTATTGAGTGCGATTGGTGTATTGAGTGAGCTTGGTGTATTGAGTGTGCTTGGTGTATTGAGTGTGCTTGGTGTATTGAGTGCGCTTGGTGCATTAGGTGGGATTGGTGCATTGCGTGCGTTTGGTGTATTGAGTGTGCTTGGTGTATTGAGTGCCCTTAGTGCATTGGGTGGGATTGCTGTATTGAGTGCGCTTGGTGCATTGGGTGGGATTGGTGCATTGCATGCATTTGGTGTATTGAGTGTGCTTGGTGTATTGGGTGGGATTGGTGTATTGAGTGTGCTTGGTGCATTACATGCGTTTGTTGTATTGAGTGTGCTTGGTGTATTGAGTGTGCTTGGTGCATTGGGTGGGATTGCTGTATTGAGTGCCTGCTCCCTCCAGCAGCCCTTGCGATCGCTGGGGCCAGAGGAGGCCCCAACTTCTTACTTTCCCTTCCTTAGATACAACCCCTACCCAATTTATTGGTGCATTGAGTGCGATTGGTGCATTGAGTGCGCTTGGTGCATTGAGTGCGATTGGTGTATTGAGTGTGCTTGGTGCATTGATTGTGATTGGTGTATTGAGTGTGCGATTGGTGTATGAGTGCGATTAGTGTATTGAGTGCACTTGGTGCATTGAGTGCAATTGGTGTTTTGAGTGCGCTTGGTGCATTGAGTGCGATGGTGTATTGAGTGCGCTTGGTGTATTGATGTGTGATTGGTGTATTGAGTGTGATTGGTGTATTGAGTGTGATTGATGCATTGAGTGCGATTGGTGTATTGAGTGTGATTGTATTGAGTGTGCTTGGTGCATTGGGTGCGATAGTGTATTGTGTGATTGGTGATTGAGTGTGCTTGGTGCATTGAGTGCGCTTGGTGCATTGAGTGTGATTGGTTGTATGGAGTGTGCTTGGGCATTGATGCAATTGGTGTATTGAGTGCGATTGTGTTTGAGGTGCTTGGTGCATTGGTGTGGAATTGCTGTATTGAGTGCCCGCTCCCTCCAGCAGCCCTTGCGATCGCTGGTGGCCAGAGGGGGCCCCAACTTCTTACTTTCCCTTCCTTAGATCAACCCCTAACCCTAATTTATCTACTAAGCAGGAGTGGGAGCCCCTGTTAGTTTTTGCTGGGGGGGCACAGTGATTTCTAGTTATGTTATCCATGCCTTCTCTTATCTTATATTTGAGTGTGATTGGTGTATTGAGTGCGATTGGTGTATTGAGTGCGCTTGGTGCATTGAAGTGTGATTGGTGTATTGAGTGTGCTTGGTGCATTGAGTGTGATTGGTGTATTGAGTGCGGTTTTTGTATTGAGTGTGCTTGGTGTATTGAGTGTGATTGGTGTATTGAGTGCGATTGCTGTAGTGAGTGTGCTTAGTGCATTGAGTGTGATTGGTGTATTGAGTGTGCTTGGTGCATTGAGTGCGATTGGTGTATTGAGTGCGATTGGTGCATTGAGTGCGATTGGTGCATTGAGTGCGCTTGGTGCATTGAGTGCGATTGGTGTATTGAGTGTGCTTGGTGCATTGAGTGCGCTTGGTGCATTGAGTGCGATTGTTGTATTGGGTACAACCAATATTTTCTATTTTCATAATATCCAGTGACGTAACTAGGAATCACTGGACCCCCCAGCAAAACTATGATGGGGCCCCTCCTCGTACTGCATCTAGATACAGCCTCTGGGAGGAGGGTATATCTGTCATAGGAAAAATAAGAAGATGAGGCCCCTCTAGCTCCCCTGTAGGGCTGCAGGATCTGCCCCCATGGTAGTTACACCCCTGGAGCGGGTATACTTTTAATATCCTTATAATTTACAGAAGGGGATATGTTATCCACTATACACCGTATATACTCCAGTATAAACCGAGGTTTTCAGGTTTTTAAATGCCATTGTAAACCTGGCTTATACTCGGGTCATATCGTGTAATTGCCAGGAGGAGACCACAATGGAGCTACAATAAAGGTGCCATAAGTAAGTACAGTAATAAAGTAACTTACTTTATTTTCCTGTTAGGCTGATGCAAAGGGAGACCGGAGCATTAGGAGCACTGAATAAGGAGACCGGACCGATGCGGGTGTGTGTGAGCACGTCATTACGTAAGTTACTGGCCTCTTGCTGACAATGGAGTGGCAGGGAAGGATTGCATCCTCTGACTCTCCTGTCAGTGCGACCGGTAAGGGTAAGAAAGAACCTCTTCTTCTATGAGCTGGCCTGGCAATTTCTTTGTGAACTTGAACTTGGCCCTACAGTTATTTAAAAACTACAACTCCAAGCAGACAAAGCTGCTGGGAAGTTGTATTTCCAACATCTGGAGTGCCAAGGAAATGGGGTATACTGTTGGGATTATATGTACTGTATGGGAAATGCTGTCCATTTAAAGAGCAAGTAAAGCCTCAAAGTTGGGCAGGAGCATTTGTTTCTTTGTTGAACTACAACTCCCAGCATGCTTTGGTTACTGGGAGTGGTAGTTTCAAAACATCTGTTGTGGCAAGTTCAACAAAGCAAAAATACTCAACCTGCCCAACTCTGTAATCATTGTATTGATTTGAGGCTTCCAAACATCTGGAGTGCCAATCCATTACTGAATTTAACTACAGTACTGTATGGGAATTCTGGTGTCAATTTTAAAGGGCAACTAAAGCCTCAAAACAATAGTGAATCAGAAGGCAGTAGCGGTCATAATTTCTACCATTTCAACCAGTTTTTACTAATTTTTCAGGTAAAAATATGAATATTCCTCATTTATACCCTTCATATTATTACAGTCCCTGCTATAAGGACTAGGATTCTCTATAGTGAATACAGAGTGAATATTCATCATTTATACCCTTCATAATAAGTTAAGACAGTGACTTTCATATGAAAGACCTTTATTTATAGGTCTCAGTTCCCCTATGTTTTAACATGAGAAGCCATGGAGCTAAAAAGAGGATAATTTTGCCTGTGTTATTAAAGGGTATGTCCACCATCCTAACTCCCCAAATGTACTTACCAGCCTGTGTTCCATCGCTGCGTGTTTTCTGTGCATGAAATATAAGCAGAAAGGGTTTAACCAGCATCCGCTCCTGTGATTGGCTAAGGCACGATTTCTGCAGGATACCAAATTTTAGTTTGGGGGGCGGACATACCCTTCAACTGCAGCAATCAATCAGATGTTGGCTTTTTACTGGTCTACTGCAGTTAGACCTGATAAACCTTCATATCATTATTTATTATCACTTTTCACTTGTAATACCAGCTCTCACCAGCTCTGTAGAATGACCAAGAATTTTTCATTAGAAAGGGTAACATGAGCATCACCCTTCTGATTTCTGCTTTGATCGCAGTGCAGTTTATTGCGTTTCCCCCCCCCCCTGTATGACCCTTTGCTCCTTTCCTGACTGTACTCTGCCATTGGTTCCTGTTCTCCAGCTGGTTTTCTGCCCTGCTGTGACAGTTTCATTTCAGTCTTTGTGAGTATCCCCGGCATTAGCTCAGATACCTCTGGGCAACCATGCTTGGTGAGACGTGTCAAGCATCCTTGACTATAGGTGAAGATAACCTTGAAGATTTGGGTATCTGTGCTGAAGGGAAACTGGAGCGCTATAATATCCTAATAAGATGGGTCGACTATTAAAGTGCATCTCCACCCTTAAATATTGCCAATTACCTGCCCCCAATCCCAACTGATATATTCTGCACTTTATGTCCTGCATTACTAACCAGATATTTAAGGATAAATTGTCCCCATTCTGGCAGAGTAAGCCGGCCCCTCCCTCCATGCAGTCAATCAAGGCTGTGACTGCTGACATCACAACCAATGATTGACTGCTGTTTCACCTGCTGCCCCGCCCCTCCCTCCATGCCGTCAATCAAGGCTGTGACTGCTGACATCAACAATGATTGACTGCTGTTTTTAAAAGCTCATTGAGCATGTCCTTTAATGGTATTTTTACTTTGTTCTTAAAATAAATATTATTATTTTTTTATTAATAAATATTTTGCACTGCCCATGGTTAACAGGTAAAAATGTATCACACCTTTATGGTGACACAAAGACAGGATACTGGGAAATGTAGTTTATAACATCTAGATGAGCTGCCATTAAACACATTAGACCTTTCAGCAAGACACACACAGATAATGGCATTAGGACAAAGTGAGGAAGGAAAATTGAGTTAATTTTGATTTTCTTATCTCGCTTTGATTTCCCCTACAGAATCTCTCTGTTTCTCCCACATTTCATTGGCTGAACTGCTCTAAGCTGCGCTCCACCAATCCCCTAAGGAATATTACCTGTAGCTAATATATAAATATAATATCCATTTCCGTGTTTGTAAAAACAGAATAACACAACCCACATTTAACAGTAACATCTATAACAAGCTGTTGTACCTGGCGGTGCCCGTGTACACTTGTGGGTAAAGTGTTTGTTACGTGCAGGTGTGTGTTTGGCTTAGATGGAGGAGACAGGCTGATAAAGAAGTGCACAGTTGGTAATGTACGTCATGTATGTAATAGTTATGAGTTGAGGAGGTGACATTATTGAGGGACGTATTGCAAAACCCTAACTAAAGCGTTAACATTTTTACATTTCAGCGTAAATATACAAATGTTGTGTGTGAACCTACTTGTGAACATGCTACAATGGAGTTTGCCGTTGGGAAAACATGTTGATGTAACTGAATATCGCAGCACTTGAGGGACTGACAGGCGTCAGTGTCTCTGATCATGTGACGTGCGGCTCTTTGTGTTGTTAAAGTCGGGCTTCGTTGTGTTGTCTGAGCGTGTGTGGTTTTTATAAGCGTTTGCTCTATTTTTTTGCATTTTTTTGGGGGTGCTATTACCACATGGAGGCTTCACCATGCTTCCCAGGTTGTGGACAGTCTGGGGGCGTGTCTGTGATATGGGGTCCAGGAGGCTTGGACGTGTCATTTGGTGGTTGCGATATTTAGGGGCATGGCCATGCTTTTTCAAAGTGTGGGCGTTCCATTTAGGGGCAGGGGTGTGGTGTTTGGGGGCATGGACAGGATGTGGGTTGGATTCAGAAACAGACCTGGGATGTTTGGGGGTGTGGCCATGATGTATGGAGTGGACCATAATGTTTTTTTGGGGGGGGGTTGTGACCACAATATCTGGTAGCATGGTCACAACATTTGGGGTTATGGTTGCAATGCATGGCAGCTATCTTTGGGGGTGTGGCTGTGACGGGAATATCTGGGGGCGGGGTCACATTCCAGGAGGATCTGCTTAAATTTCTTAGCATGACAATAACCGCAAATGTGATTCATGTCACCAACAGTAACATAGTCTTTCCAGCGTGCTTAAATTTGTATAAAAATGTGATTCATCACCAATAGTAACACTAGTCTTTCCAGGGTATAATTTGTATAAAATGTGATTCATATCACCAATAGTAACATAGTCTTTCCAGGGTTAATATTTGTATAAAATGATTCATATCACCAATATAACATAGTCTTTCCAGGGTTTATATTTGTATATAAATGTTCATTCATATCACCATAGTAACATAGTCTTTCCAGGTTATATTTGTATATAAATGTATTCATATCAACAATAGTAACTAGTCTTTCCAGGGTTAATATTTGTATATAAATGTCCATTCACATCACAATAGTACACAGTCTTCCAGGGTTTATATTTGTATATAAATGTCATTCATATCACTAATAGTAAACACAGTCTTTCCAGGGTTTATATTTGTAAAAATGTGATTCATACACCAATAGTAACATAGTCTTTCCAGGGTTAATAGTTGTATAAAAATGTGATTCATATCACCATAGTAACACGTCTTTCAGGGTTTATATTTGATAAAAATGTGTCACTATCACCAATAGTACACATCTTTCCGGTTTATATTTGTATAAAAATGTGATTCATATCACCAATAGTAACATAGTCTTTCCAGGGTAATATTGTATAAAATGTGATTCATATCACCATAGAAACATAGTCTTTCCTTTTTTTATTTCTTCCTTTTTCTTTCCAGGGTTATATATTTGTATAAAAATGTGCATTCCTATCACCAATAGTAACACAGTCTTTCCAGGGTTATATTTGTATAAAATGTCATTCCATCACCATAGTAACACCAGTCTTTCCAGGGTTTATATGTTTGTGATTCCTATCACCATAGTAACCTGCTTTCCCGGGTTTATATTTGTTATTGATTCCTTCACCCTAGTACCGTCTTTCCGGGTTTTATTTGTATATAAATGTCATTCATATCACCAATAGTAAAAGTCTTTCCGGGTAATATTGTATAAAATGTATTCATTCACAATAGTAACACAGTCTTTCCAGGGTTAATATTTGTATAAATAAATGTCATTCATATCACCAATAGTAAACACAGTCTTTCCAGGGTTAAATTTTGTATAAAATGTCATTCATATCACCAATAGTAACACAGTCTTTCCAGGGTTATATTTGTTAAAAAATGTCATTCATATCACAATAGTAACACAGTCTTTCCAGGGTTTATATTTGTATATAAATGTCATCATATCACCAATAGTAACACAGTCTTCCAGGGTTATATTTGTATATAAATGTCATTCATATCACAATAGTAACACAGTCTTTCCAGGGTTTATATTTGTATATAAATGTCATTCATATCACCATAGTAACGTAGTCTTTCCAGGGTTATATTTGTATAAAAAGTGATTCATATCACCAATAGTAACGTAGTCTTTCCAGGGTTTATATTTGTATATAAATGTCATTCATATCACAAATAGAACGTAGTCTTTCCAGGGTTTATATTTGTATTAAATGTCATTCACATCACCAATAGTAACATAGTCTTTCCAGGGTTTATATTTGTATATAAATGTGATTCACATCACAATAGTAACATAGTCTTTCCAGGGTTTATATTGTATATAATGTCATTCATATCACCAATAGTAACATAGTCTTTCCAGGGTTTTATATTTGTATATAATGTTATTCATATCACCAATAGTAACATAGTCTTTCCAGGGTTTATATTGTATATAAATGTTATTCATATCACCAATAGTAACATAGTCTTTCCAGGGTTATATTGTATATAAATGTCATTCATATCACAATAGTAACATAGTCTTTCAGGGTTTAATAAAAAGCACAACACCAAGAAACACCAGAATAAAAGCAAATCACCAAAGTAACACAGCCCAGGTAAGTAAAGTCACAACACCATAGTACATCAGTTTTCCAGGGTTTATATTTGTATATAAATGTCATTCATATCACAACAGTAACGATAGTCTTTCCAGGGTTTATATTTGTATATAAATGATTCATATCACCAACAGTACGTAGTCTTTCCAGGGTTTATATTTGTATATAAATGTCATTCATATCACCAACAGTAACGTAGTCTTTCCAGGGTTTATATTTGTATATAAATGTCATTCATATCACCAACAGTAACGTAGTCTTTCCAGGGTTTATATTTGTATATAAATGTCATTCATATCACACAGTAACGTAGTCTTTCCAGGGTTTATATTTGTATATAAATGTCATTCAATCACAACAGTACGTAGTCTCCCGGTTTATATTTGATATAAATGTCATTCATATCACCAACAGTAACGTAGTCTTTCCAGGGTTTATATTGTATATAAATATCATTATATCACCAACAGTAACGTAGTCTTTCCAGGGTTTATATTGTTTATAAATGTCATTCATATCACAACAGTAACACGGTCTGTCCAGGGTTATATTTGTATATAAATGTCATCATATACCAACTAACACGTATTTCCAGGGTTCATATTGGTATATAATGTCATTCATATCACCAATAAAACACAGTCTTCAGGGTTATATCTGTATATAAATGTCATTCATCACCATAGTAACACAGTCTTTCCAGGGTTATATGTATATAAATGTCATTCATATCACAATAGTAACACAGTCTTTCCAGGGTTTATATCTGTATATAAATGTCATTCATATCACCAATAGTAACCATCTTTCCAGTTTTATGTATATAATGTCATTCAATCACCAATAGTAACACAGCTTTCAGGGTTTATATTTGATATAAATGTCATTCATATCACCAATAGTAACACAGTCTTTCCAGGGTTTATATCGTATATAAATGTCATTCATATCACCAACAGTAACACAGTCTTTCCAGGGTTTATATGTATATAAATGTCATCATATCACCAACAGTAACAGTCTTTCCAGGGTTTATATCTGTATATAAATGTCATTCATATCACCATAGTAACGTAGTCTTTCAGGGTTTATATCTGTATTAAATGTCATTCATATCACCAATAGAACGTAGTCTTCCAGGGTTATATTGTATATAAATGCATTCATATCACCAATAGTAATAGTCTTTCCAGGTTTATATTGTAATAAATGTCATTCATACACCAACAGTAAACACAGTCTTTCCAGGGTTTATATTTGTATATAAATGTCATTCATATCACCAACAGTAACACAGTCTTTCCAGGGTTTATATTTGTATATAAATGTCATTCATATCACCAACAGTAACACAGTCTTTCCAGGGTTTATATTTGTATATAAATGTCATTCATATCACCAACAGTAACACAGTTCTATTCCTGGTTTATATTGTGTATAAATGTCATTCATATCACCCAACAGTAACACAGTCTTTCCAGGGTTTATATTTGGTATAAATGTCATTCATATCACCAACAGTAAACACAGTCTTTCCAGGGTTTATATTGTTGTATTAAAATGTCATTCATATCACCAACAGTAACACAGTCTTCCAGGGTTTATTGTGTATAAATGTCATTCATATCACAAAGTAAACAAGTCTTTCCAGGGTTATATTTGTATATAAATGTCATTCATATCACAAACAGTAACACAGTCTTTCCAGGGTTTATATTGTATATAAATGTCATCATATCACCAACAGTATACAGTCTTTCCAGGGTTTATATGTATATAATGTTATTCATATCACCACAGTAACATGTCTTTCCAGGGTTAATATTTGTATATAATGTCATCATATCACCAATAGTACATAGTCTTTCCAGGGTTATATTGTATATAAATGTCATTCATATCACCAATAGTAAACATAGTCTTTCCAGTTTATTTGTATATAAATGTCATCATATCACCAATAGTACATCAGTCTTTCCAGGGTTTATATTTGTATATAAATGTCATTCATATCACCATAGTAAACATAGTCTTTCAGGGTTTATATTTGTATATAAATGTCATTCATACACCATCGTAATAGTCTTTCCAGGGTTTATATTTGTATATAAATGTATTCATATCACCATAGTAACACAGTCTTTCCAGGGTTTATATTGTATATAAATGTCATTCATATTACCAATAGTAAACATAGTTTCCAGGGTTTAATTTGTATATAAATGGTCATTCATTTCACAATAGTAACATAGATCTTTCCAGGGTTATATTTGTATATAAATGTCATTCATATCACAATAGTAACACAGTCTTTCCAGGGTTATTATTGTATATAAATGTCATTATATCACCAATAGTAAACATAGTCTTCCAGGGTTTATATTTGTATTAAATGTCATTCATATCACACTAGGAATACAGTCTTCCAGGGTTATTTTTGTATATAAATGTCATTCATATCACCAATAGTACACAGTCTTTCCAGGGTTATATTTGATATAAATGTATTCATATCACCAATAGTAACACAGTCTTCCAGGGTTTATATTTGTATAAAATGTCATTCATATCACAATAGTAACACAGTCTTTCCAGGGTTTATATTGTATATAAATGTCATTCATATCACCAATAGTAAACAAGTCTTTCCAGGGTTTATTTTGTAATAAAAGTCTTCATATCACCAATAGTAACACAGCTTTCCAGGGTTTATATTGTGATATAATGTCATCATATCCCAATAGTAACACAGTCTTCCAGGGTTTATATTTGTATATAAATGTCATTCATATCACCAATAGTAACATAGTCTTTCCAGGGTTTATATTTATATAAATGTCATTCATATCACCAATAGTAACATAGTCTTTCCAGGGTTTATATTTGTATATAAATGTGTTCATATCACCAATAGTAACATAGTCTTTCCAGGGTTATATTTGTATATAAATGTCATTCATATCACCAAGTAACATAGTCTTCCAGGTTAATATTTTGAAACTTTCAGGAGCAAATTGTAATGTATTACAGACCTTAAGGGAAATGTCTGGTTCCCTCTGTTATAGAAGCTGTGTTCTGTGTGTGAGCTCTCTGAGTTGTGTAGCCGTACATTACACGTTGTTGTGTCACTGAAGCGGCTCTCTGTGTCTGTGTTGTTGAAGGCGGGCAGCGCACAGAGCCCAGGCCCTTCATCTGAGTTACTGAATTGGGGAATCACACCCTGCAAGTGATGTGCAGGATTTTATTGGTCAAATTTGACTTCACAGGCGTCGGCCCTTTCAGAGGGCGTTGCCGTTATGTTGAGTCATTCAGGGGTGTGGCTGTGAGGCGAGCACATACATACATACATACATACATACATACAATATTTCTGCTTTATATAGTAGATAGGAACTATAACGGACACATAAATAGGAATAGTAGGTAATGCAGGAATGACAAACACACATGGATACATCCCTACATACTGTATATAACTGCGTCACTGAATCACGGTTGGGTAAGACGTCCTGTTTACGCCGCCATTCAATAGGCGTTACGTTTTGCGCTTCAGTGTATATAGCTACAGTCTATGGTGTGCTATTTCCAAAAAGTTTTGGATATGGCACGGCCAGTGCTAAATTAGTGAAATACCCATGCTAACCTGGTAGCAAATCATGTAGCGTGGGTTTTGCACTAATTTGGCCCTATAGCCCCTCATATAGCATCAGCCAGATAGTATCCTTATAAAGTCATGCAAAATACCCTTATAATTTACAGCAGGGGGTGTGCTATTCTCTGTATGAGAATAGGTAATTCTTGTTTATAATCGATATTATGTCACACTGTGATCTGTGTGAGTAACCAACCTTTAAATGGGACGGGCTGGAACCAACCTATAGCCAATCATAGTATTAGTATGTTTATAAACACGTAGCCATATTTAAATCAGCCACATAGCCATGATTATGTTGTATTATCAGCCTCTGTAATATGTGGGTAAAGGTGCTGCCATTGTGAACCTTACATTGAATGGCACCAGATCAGCACCATATGGTAAAGGACAGAATTCTGCTGGAACAATAAATCCTGGTTATATTAAAGTTTGTGGGGAAATTTACGGGGTTATTCAATAAACGTTCTTATCGTTAAAAATGGTGCTAATTTTGCCCCAACCAATCAGATGTTAGCTTTCAAATGTTAAATAAGATCTGATTGGTTGGGGCAAAATTAGCACCATTTTTAACGATAAGAACTTTTATTGAATCTCCCTGTTAATATTTAGTGAATTAAAGGAAAGTAACTGCGATGGAGCTATATTATTGTGTGTTAGGGCCACAACAAGACGTAATGGGCCCCATGAGACCATTAGACATAGAAACAGCAGGCAGTATGTTATATTGTTTTAACCCTTTGGGAACTGCAAACCTTCCCTTTAACTGGGTAGGATTTCTCCTAGTAGTCTGTTTCCCAATGTGATATTTAGATTTGGTTCTATTCCTACTGGTTAAGCCTCTTTAAGCTGTTAATGATCTCACACAGTGCTCTTACCTTTAAAGGGCATGTCCACCAAAAAAATAAAAGAAAAAACAAAAAAATTTGTTGTTCCCCCCACCTCCCACCGTTCGGGTCAGATGAAACAAGGGCAAATGTCACATGACCACTAGGTTCCTATTTGTTCTTTATATAGCACATGCAGCCCACAGAGGGCTTTGTATGTTACACATGTGTACAGTCTGTCTCGGTATATTGTATGTTTATTTGTTATCAGCAACCGGTTCCCTTGGTTTAGTTATTTAGCCTGCTCGACTCATAGGCCACATTCAGTGTAAAAATTTAAACTTATCTTTACAATGTTCAATGGATCACGCTGTACGGTACATTTTAATCATTCATTTCAATGGACCAATAGAAATTGGAAGGCTGATTTGACATTCTGATTGGAGGATTGGTTATGCATATTAATTAGTTCTATAAAAACAAAAAGGACAAGAAAAAAAAATTTCAAAACCGCAATTCATTTTGGTTTCAATGGTTAAAGGTTTGTTATTGATGATTAAATATATAAAAAATAAATCATTAATAATTCATTAATATAATATTGTAATAATTTATCTACAGCCAATGATAAGAGGACCTTGTAATATTAATATAATTAACTTTTAATTAAATTTATAGATTCAATAATTAATATAATATTGTTATCATTTATGTACAGCCAATGATAAGAGGACATTGCAATATTAATTAATAATGAACTATTAATTACTTTAGAACTAGACATTAAGCCTGTTACAATAACAGGCGCTAGAAGCCCAGAGTGCCTCCATCCTCCATGTCCCAAGGCCACAGTTCCCTCTTAATGTCCAGACCAGGGCCCCCCCTCTGCCCGGACTCAGGGCCCCCCTCTGTCACAGATCCAGAGTCCCCCGTCTGTCCAGACCCAGGGCCCCTCCTCTGCCCCAGACCCAGGGCCGCCCTCTGCCCAGATCCAGGGCCCCCCTCTGTCCCAGCCCCCCCCTCTATCCAGACCCAGCCCCCCCTCTGTCCCAGACCCAGGGCCCCCTCGTGTCCCAGACCCAGGGCCCCTGTCTGTCCCAGACCCAGGGCCCCTCCTTGCCCCAGACCCCATCTGTCCCAGACAGGGCCCCTCCTCTGCCAGACCCCCATCTGTCCAGAACCAGGGCCCCTCCTCTGCCCCAGACCCAGGGCCGCCCTCTGTCCCGACCCAGGGTCCCCACACTCTGTCCCAAATCCAGGGCCCCTGTCTGTCCCAGACCCAGGGCTCCTCCTCTGCCCCAGATCCGCCCCCCCTGTCCCAGACCCAGGGTCCCCACTTGTCCCAGACCAGGGCCCCCACTCTGTCCAGACCCAGGCCCCCCTCTCACAGATCCAGAGTCCCCCACTCTGTCCAGACCCAGGTCCCGCCCCTCTCTCCCAGACCCAGGTCCCACCCCTCTCCCCAGACCCAGGCCCCCTCTGTCCAGACCCAGGGTCCCCCACTTTGTCCCAGACCCAGGTCCCACCCTCTCTGTCCCAGACCTCCCCGTCACAGACCCAGGGCAACGCTGACAGCCGTAACTTCTCTTTGAAGGTAGCTATTTCCCCTCCGCCGTTATAGCAATGCTTTGCCGTTTCTATAGCAACGCGTAAGCACATGCGCGCCATCCGGGGCAGATTGGAGAAGCAGGGCTCACCTGTGCGCATGCGCCTTATCAGTTTTTCTGGTAACGCTCTTTATTATATAGAATTAATAATAAATTAATATAATAGTGTTAGAATTACAGCCAGTAATAACAGGACATTGTAATATTAATTAATGAATAATTAATTATTAGTTAAATGTATAAATTAAATAATTCATATAATATTGTTATAATCTTTCTACAGCCAATAATAACAGGACATTGTAATAATAATAATAATAATAATAAAATGAAACGCATTTAAACTTTGTTGCTACATCTTCCTTGAATTCACCTAGATGTATTTTTAACAGCGTCTAGAGAAGAAACCCAATGTGATGTAGGTGAAATCACACATTTACATTTAGATCAGAGAACGCAAAATGAGGAGGGAACGGAATATTAATCAGTAACGACCTTTAAGAAGGTCACAGCGGGGAGATTTACGGCTGGGACCCTCATAAAGAGCAATATTGTATTATTGCCACGCAAGCTGAGCTGTTACAACACACCTCAACTATATGCTAACAACCAAAAGAAATAAATGGACAACTATAATATTTCTTTTAAAACTTATTTTATACAAATGAATTATATTTAGAGAAAGACGCAATCGCTCCCCTGTGAGTCGCCAATGATGAATCCTTTGCAGTAATTGATTTCTTTTTGGCTCCACCCACAGTCATTGTCACTGACTATTCTTCCATCTCTGACATGCTAAGAAGGGGGAGGAGCTTGAAAACTCACTTACTGTAAGAAAGACAGAATGATATGTGAGATTTATGGTGACCTAGCGGTCTAGGCCCTCTCCTTCGCTACTATTAGGGGAGGGCGTTGGTTTGGGGATAGAAACAGTAAGTTCTCCTTAAACTTTTGGGAAGTTTGGGACATCAGTCCTGGGTGGTGAATAGCTGATTTTACTTTACCCCAGAATTAAACACTTGTCTTTAGTTTTTATCTTTTCTAGGCTGATTTAATTCTCATATAATTGGTGTTTTTTTCTTTCACTTGGGATGTTTAGCTTTTTAGTGTAGGAGGCAGAGCGCCCTTCATTCTCTGGAAGGTAACACGACACAAATGAATGGAACGTTTTCTTTATTCCCCCTGTTTCCATTGTTTGGGTTCCACATCATGCAGATTGGAGGGAAGTTCATTAAAATGCTGCTGTATAATTTCCCATAAGCAGCAACACTAGGCAGGTTATAGCGCCGCTAATTCTCATAGCATGCTGGGCTAACATACCCTCCAACATCACCCCTTTAATAGTAACATTATAGAAACACATACCCTCCAACATCACCCCTTTAATAGTTACATTATAGAAACACATACCTCCACACATCACCCCTTAATAGTTAACTTATAGAAACACATACCCTCCAACATCACCCCTTTAATAGTTACATTATAGAAACACATACCCTCCAACATCACCCTTTAATAGTAACAGTATAGAAACACATACCCTCCAACATCACCCCTTTAATAGTACATTATAGAAACACATACCCTCCAACATCACCCCTTTAATAGTAACATTATAGAAACACATACCCTCCAACATCACCCCTTTAATAGTTACAATAGAAAACACATACCCTCCAACATCACCCCTTTAATAGTTACAGTATAGAAACACATACCCTCCAACATCACCCTTTAAGTAACATTATAGAAAACACATACCCTCCAACATCCCCTTTAATAGTAACATTATAGAAACACATACCCTCCAACATCACCCCTTTAATAGTAACATTATAGAAACACATACCCTCCAACACACCCCTTTAATAGTAACATTATAGAAACACATACCCTCCAACATCACCCCCTTAATAGTTACATTATAGAAACACATACCCTCCAACATCACCCCTTTAATAGTACAGATAGAAACACATACCCTCCAACATCACCCCTTTAATAGTTACAGTATAGAAACACATACCCTCCAACATCACCCCTTTAATAGTTACACTTATAGAAAACATACCCTCCAACATCACCCCTTTAAAGTACTTATAGAACACATACCCTCCAACATCACCCCTTTAAGTTACAGTATAGAAACACATACCCTCCAACATCACCCCTTTAATAGTACATATAGAAACACATACCCTCCAACATCACCCCTTTAATAGTACATTATAGAAACACATACCCTCCAACATCACCCCTTAATAGTAACATTATAGAAACACATACCCTCCAACATCACCCCTTTAATAGCTACATTATAGAAACACATACCCTACAACATTGCCCCTTAATAGTTACACTTATAGAAATACATACCCTCCAACATCACCCCTTTAATAGTTACATTATGGAAACACATACCCTACAACATTGCCCCTTTAATAGTTACACTTATAGAAATACATACCCTCCAACATCACCCCTTTAATAGTTACATTATGGAAACACATACCCTCCAACATCACCCCTTTAATAGTTACACTTATAGAAATACATACCCTCCAACATTACCCCTTTAATAGCTACATTATAGAAAAACACTACCCAACATACCCCTTTAATAGCTACATTATAGAAACACATACCCTCCAACATCACCCCTTTAATAGCTACATTATAGAAAACACATACTCCAACATCACCCTTTAATAGCTACATTATAGAAACACATACCCTCCAACATCCCCCCTTTAATAGTTACACTTATAGAAACACATACCTCAAACATTCCTTTTTAATAGTACAATTATAGAAACACATACCCTCTAACATCACCCCTTAATAGTTACACTTCTAGAAAACACATACCTCCAACATTCCCCTTTATAGTTAACTTATAGAAACACATCCCTCCAACATCACCCCTTTAATAGTTACCATTATAGAACAATACCCTCCAACATTACCCTTTAATAGTTACACTTATAGAAAAAACACACCCTCCAACATTCCCCCTTTAATAGTTACTTATAGAAACACATACCCTCCAACATTACCCCTTTAATAGTTACACTTATAGAAACACATACCCTCCAATATCCCCCTTTAATAGTTACACTTATAGAAACACGTACCCTCCAACATCCCCCTTTAATAGTACACTTATAGAAACAATACCCTCCAACATTACCCTTTAATAGTTATACTTATAGCAACACATACCCTCCACTTCACCCCTTTATAGTTATACTTATAGCAACACATACCCTCCAACATTACCCTTTAATAGTTACATTATAGAAACACATACCTCCAACATTCCCCCTTTAATAGTTACACTTATAGAAACACATACCTCCCACATTACCCCTTTAATAGTTACCCATATAGAAACACATACCCTCCAACATTACCCCTTTAATAGTTACACTTATAGCACATACCCTCCAACATTCCCCTAATAGTTACACTTTAAAAACACATACCCTCCAACATACTTTAATAGTTACATTAAGAAACACATACCTCCAACATACCCTTTAATAGTTACACTATAGATACATACCCTCAACATTACCCCTTTAATAGTTACACTTATAGAAACAATACCTCCAACATTACCCTTTAATAGTTACAATTATAGAAACACAACCCTCCAAACTTACCCTTTAATAGTTACACTATAGTACACACCCTCCAACATTCCCCTTAATAGTTACATCATAGAAACACATACCCTCCAAACTCCCCCTGTAATAGTTACACTTATAGAAACACATACCCTCCAACCTTACCCTTTAAGTTACAATTATAGAAACACATACCCTCCAACATTACCCCTTAATAGTTACAATATAGAACACATACCTCCAACATTCCCCTTTAATAGTTAAACTTATAGAAACACATACCCTCAAACTACCCCTTTAATAGTTAACTTAAGAAACACATACCCCAACATTACCCTTTAATAGTTACACTTATAGAAACACACACCCTCCAACATTCCCCTTTAATAGTTACACCTATAGAAACACATACCCTCCACATTCCCCTTTATAGTTACACTTATAGAAACACATACCCTCAATATCCCCCTTTAATAGTCACTTATAGAAAAAACGTACCTCCAACATTCCCCTTAAAGTTACACTATAGAAACACATACCCCCAAACATTACTTAATAGTTATACTATAGCAACACAACCCTCCAACATACCCCTTTAATAGTTATACTTATAGAACACATACCCTCCAACATACCCCTATATTACACTTATAAAACACATACCTCCAACATCCCCCTTAATAGTTACACTTATAGAAACACATACCCTCCAACATTACCCCTTAATAGTTACAATATAGAAACACATACCCTCCAACATTACCCCTTAATAGTACATTATAGTACACATACCCTCCAACATTCCCCTTTAATAGTTACACTTATAAAAACACATACCTCCAACATTACCCTTTATAGTTACAATTATAGAAACACATACCCTCCAACATACCCTTTAATAGTTACAATTATAGATACACACCCTCCAACATTACCCCTTAATAGTTACAATTATAGAAACAACCCTCCAACATTACCCTTAATAGTTACAATTATAGAAACACATACCCTCCAACATTCCCTTTAATAGTTACACTTATAGGACACATACCCTCCAACATTACCCTTTATAGTTACACTTATAGAAACACATACCCTCCAACATTCCCCTTAATAGTTAACTATAGAAACACATACCCTAAACATTATCCCTTGAATAGTTACAATACATGAAACACATACCATCCAACATTACCCCTTTAATAGTTACACTTATAGTTACACATACCCTCCAACATTCCCCTTTAATAGTTAAACTTATAGAAACACATACCCTCCAACATTACCCCTTTAATAGTTATACTTATAGAAACACATACCCTCCAACATTACCCCTTTAATAGTTACACTTATAGAAACACACACCCTCCAACATTCCCCTTATAATAGTTACACCTATAGAAACACATACCCTCCAACATTACCACTTTGTTACACTTATAGAAACACATACCCTCCAACATTCCCCTTTAATCGTTACACTTATAGATACACATACCCTCCAACATTCCCCCTTTAATAGTTACACTTATACAAACTACACAGACTTGGCCCCTCTGGACATGCCCTACATCACATTGGCTTGAGCTGCCATGCTGGTAATCGTTACCCGATCCTGTGTATTTTAATAGAAATTCAGGCGTCTACTAACAGACTATCAGTATGAAAGATCAGGCGGTGGTTGGACCATGTGGACCCAGCATAAACCTGCAGAATAGAGGCTACATTCTATGGAATCTTTTCCATAGGTTTATATCGATTACAGGTGTTTAGCTCCATAGAAACTACATGTGGCATGTTCCCAATGGGGTTGCTGGGTGAGACCGATACTATACGCTGGTTCACAACGATAACATTTATGCAGGGTTGTTAATATTTTACCTTTGGTTCCCCTTTAGGAGTGTCTGGTATTTTGGAATGGAGCAGGTGGTGGGAACATTTGGAGACAGGAAATGATTAACATTGCTTGGATCTGCTGCAATAATATCCCCAATTAATCTGCCACTATTGGACAGCAGGAAGGCTCATTTCTAAATGGAGTGAGGATCATTTTATCTGCAGGGGAGGGGGTGGGAGGCTCTGCCATCCGATCTGGGGAAGGGAAAATGATTATGCATGGAAAGAAAGTTAACTAGATCCTCTTTGACCTTGGGAGGCCCCTCAAGGCTACACATGGTGCCTCTGCAGCGCTGGTTTATTTGTGTACAGAGATCGGTGACACTAATGTGACATCTGCACTAAATGATGTGATGGAAGCCTTAGTCTACTGTAAATGTCCAGCAATCCTCTTGGTGCCTGCTGATGTTGAGTTAGAGCGACATCTTGTGTCCATAATAGGAATTTCTCTCCTGCTCGTCTTTTTCTGCAGGTTCTGATATAATCTTTACTTTTTTATTTAAAAACCACAATTGTATTTCTTTTTTATTATATATTTTATTATATTTAATCTTTTCTGTACATCCCAGGTCCCCAACTGCCTTAGTGCCATCTCTGCCTTCATGTCCTCCCGATTTATATAGCACCAACATCTTCTGTGGCGCTTTACAGTGGCATTAATATACATGTGGAAAACATACGTGTTACATACAAGGGTAGTGCAAGTAATACTAAGTGCAAATAATTCAAGTGCTGGTCCAGCAGCATTCAGTGTGGTACAGCATTACTGTGGTACAATAGGTTCCAGAAGGTCAGTTCAGGTCTTTAAACAGCTGATCGAGCATATGTTTCCTTCATACATGTGATTAGCTGTTTAAAAACAGCTGTTAGCAGAGGTTGTGGTGGGCCCTCTTACCGTCCGGAGCCCCCACGGGGGCGGTAGTTACGCCACTGTCTCCCACATTCGGCCCTTCCTCTCAAAAAGAAGCTACAAAAATCCTAGTCCATGCCCTAATCATATCCCAGGTAGACTACTGCAACACACTCCTGTGTGGTTTATCAATCTACCGCCTGGCACCACTTTAATTCATTCTGAACTCTGCTGCCTGGCTCATTCATTTCTCTTCTCGCTTCTCTAACGCCTCTCCTCTCTGTCAGTCCCTCCACTGGCTGCCCCTCTGCTTTGGAACTCCCTTCCTCCGTCTGTCCATCTTTCACCGTCCCTTAACACCTTCAAACGTAACCTTAAAACCCATCACTTCATGCACCATATAACCTGGTCTAGATATTACACCGACCCAACCTGATCCCAACCGCCTCTCAAACTCCACTGCCAATCTATTTACAGCCTACCTTATATACATAACCTTATGTCTCACCCCCATATCCTCTAGACTGTAAGCTCTTTGGGCAGGGTCCTCTCTCCTATCATATCACGGTATTGCTGTAAGAAACTTATCACTCTGTGTACTTATATTATGTATTACCTGTGTATGTAATATGTATGACTTTGTGTAACACGTATTACCCTGTATGTAATGTGTGACTGTAATTGTAAAGCGCCACGGAAGATGTTGGTGCTATATAAATTCATATTAATAATAATAATGCTGTAGTGTGACCAGTATCTGCATACACCTTTCACTTATATAGAAATATATATATAGAAATCAGTGCTTAATTCAATTCATTATTTAAATTAGCTGCAGACTATAATGATTTCACAGTAGCCATGCAGTGCCGAACTGGCCATTAGACTAATGCACATGTTTTGTGATCTGCAGGGACCCTGCGATTAACACGGAATGTTACTAACACGTGCGCTGCAATCTGCAATGTTTTGCCAACACCTGTCCTCTGTTTTTGGTGCTGATTTCATGTGCATTTTAATTCTAAGGCTAGTTTACTAGTTCAGAGGTTTCAGATGTTTGCTTCTAGAGAAAGGCTACATGTATCAGCGACTGCCAGGGAATCACTCAGGACACTTTGTCTAAATGTAGCCTTGGGGTGAGGCCACACCAGAGTGGACGGTAGTACACGCAAAACCGTGATAGGATAGGATATAATCTGGGATGGAATTCACCCAGAGCCCCAATCACAATATTAAATCATCACTCATTACCCATCAATCATTACCCACCTGTAAAAGAGCCTGTTTGTGTCTAGTTTGAATGACAGCAAGTCTGTGACCCATACCCACTGGGTCGAGCATGCTCAGTAAGGGTCATTGATTGCTTTCTTATCTGTAAGACACCTTGCAATGGTCTGTATATCTTCTAGCCTTGTAGATAAAACACATTTTTGTAGACTGGATTTTTTTCTCTCCTTTTGTTTAGTCAATGAAATTATGGGATGGGATTTTTATTATAAAAAAGTGGTGATTATTTTACACGAGTGGCCTGTAGGTGGCGGTGTGATTAATACAAATATGCTTTGTTTTTTCTTGTTCTAGATACTTCGAACTATATGAAGGTCCTTTGGATTTCAATTCCACTAAATGTTTGGAGTTTAGACGGACATCATAGATGTCAAATTCCTCTCCATGTAATATGTTTATTTGCTTAATACTATGTGCTTTTATATTTCCATATTAAAGGAATTGTACACTGAAATGACTCTGCCTCATTTCAATCTATAATGAATACATGTAGCAGCACTTTGTGTTTTGTTGCTTCAGACTTCAATCCAGTGCGGCTCAAGCTCAGTCCCCCAGCCCCCTGCCAGATTATCTGACTCTTTGTGAGGGCAAGCATGCTCAGTAAACCCTAATGAGGCAGCATTGGGAAAAGGAATTTCCCACCATGCAGTTGACGTACCAAGTATCACCATTCCAGCTACAGTAAAACTAGACAAACGGAAGAGTTTATGATAATAAGGCACTTGATTGACAGCTGAAATGTAAGATGTTTCAGGCTGGATATATAAAGAAATAGGGAACAGATCAACAAATAAATGGTACAGTGATAGTTGGGGAAAATTATAGTTTCCCGTAATGGGCAATAACAAAAAAAATTTCCCAGTGTACATCTCCTTTAATGAAACAAAAATTTTTTGTAGGGGGCACGTTGCCTATAAAAATACCGAACAATGGAACATCCCAGAGTGATCTCTGTTACAATGTTGCAGCGGTCCAATCACAGCGCACTGTTTCATTCGTCTCTTCCCCTGCAGGGTGAAAGAATCTGAGCTATTTGACAGATGGAAAAGTCTTCAGGTCTGCAAGTGGGAAATGAACTTGACGGAATCTAATAAATTCAAGTGAGTTTAACAACGCGATGGAGTAAAGGCCAAATGTACCTAAAAAAACCCATTAGGTTAGGGCCTATCCTGCTGCCTCAGATTCCCTGGAATGGGAGTGGCTTAGGGTAGTTTTTGGCGTGTACTATGGCCATCAATAATGTGAATTGCCCAATCAGGATCACAGTTGATAAACCCGAGAGCCTATCAATCAGAGTGTTCTGAATCTGTCAGAAATAATGTAACGTTGGTGACATTTCCTTGATTGTGTTACAGCTCTGATACAAAACAGGACATTAGAATTGTCACATTTGCCAGGACACACAGCGCGGAGTTGCCATACAGTTCTGTAATGTCGTTTTCTTTTGTTTGCGGTAGATCTGCATTATCAAGATGTTGCAACGCGCCATCCTTTCTCTTTACCACCCAGAAGAACACCCCACTTGGAACAAAGCTCAGATACGAAGTGGACACCAGTGGAATATTCAATATAAACACTGAAATCTTCAATATCTTCCCCAAGGTACTTTGTAATCTTCTTTAAAAGCTCAGATTAAAAAAAAAAGAGGTAAACCATATGGCAGCTCCTCACATAAATACAAATACAAAAAAAGGTTTGTCCATTCTCCAGTTAGAGAAAGTCTCTTAAATCTTCTAATCCGTAGGTGACTTGGTTAATATTCCTTAAAATATTTATTTTTAGTTCCTTTAATTGTCAGAATATATTGTGCCCACTAGCCAGATGTTTAAAAACTACGCTCCCAGCATTCCCCAGCACCCTCTGTAGTTGAGGAATGCTGGGAGTTGAAGTTTTCAAGCATCTGGAGCACACTGTTTGAGAATCCCTGGTCTAGAGGCATCAGGAGAACAGGCTCGGCACGGGATAGTGGAGTCCGTCGTGATAGATTGTATAGAGATTGTACGTTGTAGAAATTCCACAATTCAATTGGCTCTATCTCTCTGTGTTTGTCTAGAGATGCCTTATATCGCTCCCAGTTTAAGAAATGTGCAGTGGTTGGAACGGAGGAATTTTAAAAGACGGGAAATGCGGTAAAGAAATCGATAGCGCGATTTCGTTTCAGGTGATGGGATGTTACCTTGTCATTGTCTTTACTCCGGTATTAGTGGTATAGGCACTGAAAGGACCACAACTACACAGTTACCTATGATTTGCTAATCTTTAATTAGATCTGGTAGGAACAGTATTCCTTCCTCCCGTTTTGTAGTCATTGAATATTCATCGTTTGAGGATTTGCTGCCGTCTTCTCAGCCCTCACCCGCCAGTCAATTCAAGAAGAAAAATTTGTTCAATAACTGGGATGTCACATGACTTCCTGACCTGTAACAAGAGTTTTGCTGGAAGTCAAACTTCTAAAGCTATTATACCGACAATGTTCCCATCAGACTGACTACAATAGTAAACCCACGACAGATACAGACTGACTACAATAGGTAAATCCCCATCGCAGACTACAGTACTGAAATAGGTAAACCCCATCGACGATAACAGACAGACTACAATAGTAAATCCTCGACACTACAGACGACACATAACCCCATCGACAGACTACAGACAGATACAATAGGTAACATCCATCGACAGACTACAGACAGACTACAAAGGTAAACCCCATCGACAGACTACAGACTGACTACATAGGTAAATCCCCATCGACAGACTACAGACTGACTACAATAGGTCAATCCCATCGACAGACTACAGACAGACTACAATAGGTAACCACGACAGACTACAGACTACACAATGGTAACCCATCGAAGACACAGACTGACTACAATAGGTAAACCCCATCGACAGCTACAGACTGAACAAGGTAAAACCCATCGACAGACTACAGAACTGACTACAATAGGTAACCCCATCGACAGACTACAGACTGACTACAATAGGTAACCCCATCTACAGACTCAGAGACTGACTACAATAGGTAAACCCCATCGACAGACTACAAGACGACTACAATAGGTAAACTCCCATCGACCAGACTACAGACAGACTACAATAGGTAAACCCCACGAAGACTACAAGAACAATAGGTACCCATGACAGACTACAGACGACTACATAGGTTAAACCCATCGACACCTACCAGACTGACTACAAGGTAACCCATCGACAGACTACAGACGAATACAATAGGTAATCCCACCCCATCGACAGACTACCAAAGACTGACTAACCATAGGTAAACCCCATCGACAGACTACAGACTGACTACAATAGGTAAACCCCATCGACAGGCACTACGACTGACTACAATAGGTAAACCCCATCGACAGACTACAGACTGACTGACAATAGGTAAATCCCATCGACAGACTACAGGACGACTACAATAGGTAAACCCCATCGACAGACACAGACTGACTACAATAGGTAAATCCCATCGACAGACTACAGACGACTACAATAGTAAACCCCATCGACAGACACAGACTGACTACAATAGGTATCCCCTCGACAGACTACAGACTGACTACAATAGGTAAACCCCAACCCCATCGACAGACTACAGACGACTACAATAGGTAATCCCCCTCGACAGACTAAGACTGACTACAATAGGTAAACCCCATCGACGACTACAGACTGACTACAATAGGTAAATCCCCATCGACAGACTACAGACAGACTACAATAGTAAACCCCATCGACAGACTATACAGGACTGCGACAATAGGGTAAAAACCCCATCGACAGACTACAGACTGACTACAATAGGTAAACCCCATCGACAATACAGACAGACTACAATAGGTAAACCCACGACAGACTACAGACTGACTACAATAGGTAAACCCCCATCGACAGACTACAGACAGACTACAATAGGTAAACCCCATCGACAGACTACAGACTGACTACAATAGGTAAACCCATCGCACAGACTACAGACTGACTAAAATAGGTAAACCCATCGACAGACTCAGACAGATACCAATAGGTAAACCCCATCGGTAGTCGTGTGCGGGAATGAAACGGCACTGACAATATTTTTAGTGACGACCAATCTAAGTGGCCCTTTTAAACCATGTGATTAGGGGTAAATATACTACCCACCCAGAAACTCATGTCGAAAATTGTGTTAAAATTTGGCTCGATCATGCGCGTGACCAAAACTCCTGCACTGTTTATGAACAGTCAGTAGTGTGTTGAACAACATCCAATACACTGCGAAGAGCCAGTCGGCTTTAATAAATAGCCCGTTATAGCCCTGAAATAAAACGAGATTGTTAGCAGTTGTTCAGGCATTATTAAACACATAATAAAAGAGATGTTTAAAACAACACCAGTAAATTAGATAAAGAAAATCCTGATTTCATTTTCTAACAGTACACGCGAACTTCATTTCGAGCAATGAAAGATTTAACTGAGCAGTCCGGACCACTGGGCCAGGGGAGGGGCAGTATAATTTAGGGATTTTGTACATTTTTACTACTATGTATTTCTGGTAAGGCTTACATAGAGTGAAAAGTGACATGACGGTAAGTCAGCAGCGCTGGATATGTATTTCGTGAAAAAGTGCTTTAGGGTGGAGATCTTCTTTAAGATCATCTTACCATCTGAATATGTAAACCATTATATTGTGTTATGAACCTTAATGGATGTGGGTGCATACTAAACACAATGATAGGCTCTTCCCTGAAACTCAGCAGTAATAAAGAGCATATATAATATTCAGCTCACCCACATGACCTGATTATAACAAATTGTAGGTTTTGTGAAATGATCTCAAACTGCCCACAGGATGATGGTAATTCTGTGTCTCTTTTCACACCTACACCTGTTTTCCTTCAGGTGCATTTGCCCCCATATCGAAAAAATCGTGGAAGAAAACGTTGGAACGAAGGACGAGACGTGGTCGGCCACCTAAATCCAGTATTATAATACTGAAAGGGTCCGTGTTTAAGGTTTTTTGATCTGTCCAATTAAATTGGGTTCATGGAAAGTTGGAGGTGGAGACATTGTCAGCCCAGTTATAAAGAAGATTATAAACTATCGAATTGGATTTCCCCTTGTAGTAGAGTGCCACTTGCTCTCTAGAAGCAATATAACAGTTTTTAACCTTTAAAAGTCACATAGCTTGATTCATTCATTTTTTCTATTGGATACAAAGTCCTGTAACCTAGACAACATTGTTCAAGAGGTATTTGGGCCTATGGCATCTGTTCCCTTACCATACATGACATCACAATGAAGCTCACCCTCCTTTTCATGAGTCTGTTATTGACAGACAGCTAATAGCATTCTTAAAGGCATGTTCCCACTCCACACACCCTTAAAAAACAAAACAACATGTAACTTCACCTTCCCACTACCCCAACTCTGCTATTTTTAATCAGTTTATCAACTCCATTTGTAATCAGATATTTAATGATAGGTTCTCCTTCCGTCGGAAAAATAGTCTCATTAGCTTTTTAAAAAGCTTGGAGCATGTTGCAAGGAGTAATCAGGGGAAACAGCAGTCAATCATTGGTTTCAGGTTCGTTCTCTTGGCAATATGCCCCAAGGCAAAAACTAGGCTACATTATGCAGAGGCACCACATTGCCACACACTAACACATACCTATGCGGTAAGTTGGTCTCACGCGAGTTGCGCCAGACAGCCTTTAACAAGTAACATGTGGAATTGAAGTCCTAAAAGGTATTCCACGCTAGGTGCCGCCACGGCGGCAGAGGAATGGATCCCGGATGATGGGAGGGAGGAGGAGGGGGTGGACATGCCCTTAAGTTAATAAATATATATTTGAGTGTGATGTGGTCTTCCCTATATTATTAGAATCTTTACATAGTGGGCTGTGTTTCGGAGGGGGGGCCAATCTGGAATCTTGCCTAGGGCACTGATTGTCTATAACCGGCCCTTGATTGGTTATGAAGTCCCAGCCTTGATTGACAGCGTGAGGAGGGGGGCCACTTACTCTCGTCCAGAATGGGGCCAATAATTATCTTAAATATCTGTTAGTAATGCAGTTGGATAAAGTGCTGTATATTACTGACAGTGACCGTTTTTTGTTTTTAAGGGTGGACATAGTGAAAATAATCCTAATAATAAAAACATTCCCGTCACCATAAAGCTTTATCGACTGGATCGATGCTCTAGGTGTGGTAGCCTGCCATGACCTGTTCAATCCATTGGGTTGTTGTTGTTGATAGGTTCCTGAGGAAACTAAATGTTCCTCCACCGGTAGCTTGGTTTATGGGCTCACTGGATTTGTTCTTGGAAGGTTTAGCAAGCTGGCGAAGTGGAGAAGAACCCTTCTAGGAAAGTTCTGCAAGTTAGAATGCCTCATTGCTCCTCCCAGCCTTCTACACACACCGAACCACACCACGATACGTCGTCTCCATTAAGTCAGTATGTCCTGATGACTTTGATCCCAACAATCCGCTACTAATTTCCACCCCCAGTATCTTCATCAACGTATCGCTTTTCTGGCTCCTGCAAGGGTGTACAGCAAACGCATCAGCAAGTGGACTGATTCTGGTGACCGTGCCCTAGAACTGTGCGAAGAGGTTCACCTTATGGATTTGGGGGTTCCATGGAACCCCTCAGGGATATTCATTACTCACATTACTATACAATGTCAAGCTCGCCAGGGCTATCCATGCCATGTGCCTTCTAAGATATTTAATTTTATCCACATGCACCGCAAAGGCATCCTTAGGGTGCACACCGGTACCTGCTGCTGATTTGAACTCACTGTTTCCCCACGAATCCCTATCCCAAACTGAGAATTAATGCAATAATGTTTTTACAGGAGACACTCTTCACATGCTGGGAATCCTGCCCAGAGGAGACTCGTCCACTATGCTGGGAGCCATGCTCAGTGGAGGACATATCCATATCCTGGGAATCCTGCCTGAGGAGGACCCTGTCCACTATGCTGGATTCCTGCCCAGAGGAGACGACTCTCACATGCTGATTCCTGCCCGAGGAGGACACTCTCCCACTATTCTGGGATTCCTGCCCGAGAGGAGGACACTCTCCACTATGCTGTGATCCTGCCCAGAGGAAGGACCTGTCCCACTATTGTTGGGTATCCTTCCTCCAGAGGAGGACACTCCTCCACTATGCTGGGAATCCTGCCCAGAGAGGACACCTCCACTAGCTGGCAATCTGCCAGAGGAGGACAACTTCCTCCCACTACGTTTGGAATCCTGCCAGGGAGGACACTGTCCACTATGTGGGAAGCCTGCTTCTAGGAGGAACCCTCCCTATGCTGGAATCCTGCCCAAGGAGGACACTCCTCCACAATTGCTTAGAATCCTGCCCAGAGGAGGACACTCTCCACAATGCTGGATCCTGCCCAGAGAGGACACTCTCCACAGCTGAATCCTGGCCCAGAAGAGACCCTCTCCACATCTTAGAAATCCTGCCCAGAGGAGGTTCACTGTCCACTATGTCTGGAAATCCTGCCCTGAGGAGGACACTCTCCACTATGCTGGGGCATCCTGCCCAGAGGAGGACCTCTCCACAATGCTTAGAATCCTCCCCAGAGGAGGATACTCTCCACAATGCTGGGACTCCTGCCCTGAGGAGGCCACTCTCCACTATGCTGGGAATCCTTCCCTGGAGGAGGACACTCTCCACTATGCTGGAAGCCTGTCTGGCAACATTTTAAATGACTTTGAGGTGTAGGATATTTGTGAAAATACAAATTCGATTTTCAGCAGCCCCGGTTTGACAAGCACAACTCACCAACAAGCACACGCTACTGTATCCCATAGAGCACCTGCCACCTGGATCCGTCACTTCAAAAGGACAATTGCTGGCGGAGAGAGAGATGAGAGTTTTTTCTTTATTTTTTTATTTTCCACACCATTGTGCATTTATATGATATCGTCTTCTGATGGCCTTTTAAACCACCTGAGGTCACTTCAATAAAGCTATGGGCTCTAGAGGGGTAAACTCTCTTTTGCTAAGGACAGCTCGTAGGAACCACAAGTAAAATAAAGTTTACTTGATTTTTTAAAAAATATTTTATATTTTTTTATTAAGTTTTTATTTGTTGGGAATTATTTAAAATCTGCTTAAGGGGACTGTGTCCCATAAATGTTTTATCTCTGCTCTATGCAAAGTTACAACAAGCAGTATAAAGGTAAGTTTTCCGGTTTAGTACTGTGAGTTGGGACATAACCAGCACACTCGTCTGCCTCCAAGTCTCATACTGGAGCATGGCCCACTGGGACAGCGCATCATCAGCTGAATGATAAGCCCGCCCCCTTACTCATTTTTAATGCTAACTACAGCCAAAATTCCTAAGTTTTGTCCATAAATTAAAGAATTAGAAGAAATGACAGAGAATGGTTCTGTCAGTAAAAATAGCTTTAGAAAGGTATAGTTTGTGGGAGGTGCCTTATGATAGCTTTTAACACTGCCGTTCCGCAGAGCCACGAGACGGGGCAGTCCTGGGGACTGTAACTTTACAAACGTATCACTTGGATCCCCAAGCCTAGAGACATCGTACGAGGATGGTTTTGAAGGTATGAGTGAGCTCTTTTCAAGCCACAGCTACTCTTTAAGCTATTTAAACTAGGAATATTAATTTAAAAAATTAAAAATATTTTTAAAATTCTTGCAAACCGACCATCAAATGATGATAGATGGCCGCCATATCGGAATAACAAGCACGGCATCTAGGATGGCCTGCCATCTAATTAATTAGAATTAGTAAAACTTTGATATTTGAAATAAGATAAATGTAGCAATTAATACACTGTAAATCCCCTCGATCACAAATAAGATATTTGGAAAATTACATCTTGGATTGAATTCTTGTATTGATTACCCATAAATTCCAATTCTAATTGGTCTCATATTTCCATACACAAAGATAGAAAAAGAAGACAATCTTGTAGGCTTCAATCAAACAGCCCACCTAGTTGCCATAACAATTTACCTGTATGAATTTGCTTTATTGCAATCAAATGGATTTTTCATCTCCAGAATATGAATTACATGAAATCTGTGCAATGTGTTGGAAGTCAAGGAAAACAGACCAGGGCCTATTCTAATTCTGCTATATTTCATGTATTTTGTGTGAGATCGGTGATACTGTTATCCCTACTGGGGCAAAAATATGTGGAAAGACAGCAAGGGAATAATCCTGGTGTATAATGTTGCTTTGAATACGCTTCTTCTTCAAAAAAGCCATTTGTTTTCAAAAGACGTAATAGATTGGCATATGAATGTTCCATTAAATATAGTAGATAAAAAAAAAAAATTATAATACATCTTTTATTGTTTACCAACCCACTTTGACAAGAACCTTTTTCCTCTTTGAAGACCAAACACCTTGTTCATCTTTGTTATTCTACTTACTACGGGCAACCAAACTGCAAAATTCTATATTGTTCCTAACTGCATAAAAAAAGATTCATTGCAACTGTGGGACCTGAATCGTAGGAAAAAGGCATTTTGGATGGGAACTTTTCCTTTAACATTTAATAATTAAAGGAACTGTGTAATTGGCAAAAAATAAACTACTTGCTTGTGTGGGTTGGATGACAGAAATTCTTGTGTCCACCTCGTAATTGGACGGTTTTTAGTTGCTGTAACAAATCTGATGGCTGATGATCATATTGATGTAAGTGCCTGCAGATGACAATTGTAATCATGCTTTTACCAAAGATAGTTAGACCAATGTCCTGTATGTTCCCTACATGTGACCGTGGCTTGTTACGATCCTGCATAGACTCATCCCCATAATTTCATTTCTATTTGCAATTTGCCAAAGCTTAACACAGACCCTGTTTTGCCCTGAAGGTTGGGTTGCACAAAGTCCTTAATTTAACAGGTGCGGGCTCACGGCACCTCAGGGATGTTTCTGGTTGAGTGCTCAGTATTTCCTATGATAAAATTTACCACTGTAAATTGTCTATTTATAATGCTAACAAGGGCAACTTGAATACCTCAAATACAAGTTGGGACATGGCCCCAGGACACATAGTTGTCTCATTGTTTCAAATAGATGAATAATTAAAATCTAACTTGAGGGTAAATACAAGTTTTGGCTGGTGTTTATTATTTGTTGGTCCAATCCACTTGGAACTAAAGTCACCAATAGTTTTTTATTATTGTCCTATTTGGTCAACACCCGTGTTAGGCCAACATAACAATTCCTGGACACATCAATCATTTCACTGGATTGCTGGTGTCCCAGACTAATGAATCCATAATACCAGATGACATAGGGTATCCAGCCAATAGGTTATTTAATGTTGCCAGTATCAAATACCTTACTGATTCCCCCAGTAATAACAAATGGGGTGTCCCAATATAAATTTAATGGCCCGAACAAGGGACGTGATTACACATAAAATAAAATACCTGTTATTACATGAATGAGTAGTTAGCCAACACCCATATGTAAATGTCATGTCCCTTACACATTCAATTTCCAATGATCCTCCACCAAACGCTTCCTAATGTCATTTTCATTGCCGTTCACACTGGGATTTCATTCAGCTCATGTCTTTGCAGAACGTTTCGTGAATTTAGTATGTTTGGGCATACTGATGATTCCCCACCTTTAATCATCACAAATCCATCTATATGGCATTACCCCATCCCTATCCTTGCACTACCACCTCACCTGGGGCAGACATAACATAACTGGCAGTGTCAAAGTTTTGCTTTGGAAGTTTGTTTTCTGGCAGACATCCATTCTTGGGCCCAAATTTCCCCCGATTGTGTTCCAGAAGTTTTATTGCTTTTCAGTGCGTTTTGGTTGGGTCCCGTAATGTTACCAATGGATATTTAACCCCCATTGTGACTTAGCACATTGAAGAACTTTTTGTTCATTTTGTATTTATCAGGTCTGGCTTACATTAAGATTGTCCAAGAGGCAATTTCATTTCCTATCTCGATATGGTGTTGGGGTCATTTTGTTCCTTCAATTACCTGGGAGCTACCAAATAATTTGGATGTTATGTTTAGGAGCCGATGCCTACATAAATTACTTCTGTGTGAAGTCAGTAAAACTGTTTCTTACATGACAGCGTTGGTGCTCCTGAGCCCCATTTAATGTCAATGGAAATATGAAGGTCCCAAATGTAATTGTAACATGATTCTCAATTTCCCCTATACTATGTATCCTCCAGCTTGTATTGCCCCTCATATTCTTTTACCATGTTAAGAATCGGCTGTAAAGCATATTACTGGAATGATCAGGCTACTTTTCTGTTTTGTAACTATGGGAATGATCAGGCTACTTTCTGTTTGGTAACTATGGATGATCAGGCCTACTTCGTTGTAACTATTGAATGATCATGCTACGTGTCCTGTTTGTAACTATGGGAATGATCAGGCTACTTCCTGTTTTAACTATGGGAATGATCAGGCTACTTTCCTGTCCTTGTAACTATGGATGTCATTCTACTTCCCTGTTTTTGTCGCTATAAAACTGAAGGAAATGATCCACCTCAGACTAATGGAGCTTGAATAAAACACGTTATTAATGCCATGTGCCTGTGTTTTTTTTGTTTTAGCTGGACGCCCTTTACAGTATAATTCTTAGTAAGAAAATGATGACTGAAAATGTGGGTAATTAATAATGGGGATAGGGTGTTACGCTTTGTACACACATTAATCATTTCGGCACACTACAGCCACTAACAACATATCCGCACAATTATCATGCGAACAAAGAAGTACAAAACAGCGACCATCAAAGTGAAACTATCCACGACTATTCTCCATTCTCCTCGTTTTTGAAGGACCAGCTTGGAGGATTCTTTCTGACGATTATTGCGTGTGTGTAAGAGAAACTTTAGATGTATCGTTAAAACTGAACGTCTGATGTACGCTAGAAGAACGATTACGCAGGACGACAATATCTTTAAATAACATCTATCGGCTATCCTGCTGTATGTACAAACGTAAGGGATGTTAAAATGATGAAATGTGTTCATAAAGAAACGCAATTATCCAACGTGGGTACACGCTAAACAGAGGACGGCGATAAAGCAAACGTCTTAAACAGATTTTTCCCCTCTGTATACACTTAAAGAATCCAAGCACGATTCCAAGTATAGTAGCATAATGGTATAAAAATGCACGTTGCCACTTTGACTTTGAGGATATGGTTCCGAACCATTCAAAATTCAATCAGGTAAAATATTTTATTTTTAATAACATATAATTTAATTGGTTTGTTTTATATATATAATTGACAGCATGATATAACAAACAATATACAATTCTACTCATTATAATGAGTTAAGTACATTTCGGGTGTTCTTATACGGTCATACTATAGATAATACTTTAAATAACTGTAAATAGGTAAATATTAAAGCTCCTGGACCTGGATAAAAAATACCTCCTTGGGTCCCCTTAGGAACTATGTTCAGTTTCTCCAGGCCTTTGATTCCTCCTTTATGGAAAATGTGGCTCTGGATGGGACACTGAATATCAGAAAGGGTAGTCGCTTACAGCCTAGGATTTACGACCTGGGAGTTTTGGGAGATCTGGAATACATATTTACAAAGAACATATTTTAGAGTATATTCAAGAACTACTCTGACCTTACAGTAGTAATCCGCATAATTTATTAAAAATCATCTTGTCCCTTTAAACTTAAGGGAAAGTGTTATTTTACTGAGAATAGTAAAACCTATTGGAACTGTCTTTTTGACGTGGTGATGGCAGGTAAAAAAAAGAGGTAAACCATATGGCAGCTCCTACGCATAAATACAAATACAAAAAAAGGTTTGTCCATTCTCCAGTTAGAGAAAGTCTCTTAAATCTTCTAATCCGTAGTGACTTGGTTTAATATTCCTTAAAATATTTATTTTTTAGTTCCTTTAATTGTCAGAATATATTGTGCCCACTAGCCAGATGTTTAAAAACTACAGCTCCCAGCATTCCCCAGCATCCCTCTGTAGTTGAGGAATGCTGGGAGTTGAAGTTTTCAAGCATCTGGAGGCACACTGTTTGAGAATCCCTGGTCTAGAGGCATCAGGAGAGACAGGCTCGGCACGGGATAGTGGAGTCCGTCTGTGATAAGATTGTATAGAGATTGTACGTTGTAGAAATTCCACAATTCAATTGGCTCTATCTCTCTGTGTTTGTCCTAGGAGATGCCTTATTATCGCTCCCAGTTTAAGAAATGTGCAGTGGTTGGAAACGGAGGAATTTTAAAAGACGGGAAATGCGGTAAAGAAATCGATAGCGCGGATTTCGTTTTCAGGTGATGGGATGTTACCTTGTCATTGTCTTTACTCCGGTATTAGTGGTATAGGCACTGAAAGGACCACTAAACTACACAGTTACCTATTGATTTGCTAATCTTTAATTAGATCTCAGGTAGGAACAAGTATTCCTTCCTCCCGTTTTGTAGTCATTGAAATAGTTCATCGTTTGAGAAGTTTTGCTGCCGTCTTCTCAGCCCTCACCCTGCCAGTCTAACTTCAAAGAAAAATATTGTTACAATAACTGGGAGGTCACATGACTTCCTGACCTGTAACAAAGAGTTGCTGGAAGCAAAACTTCTAAAGCTATTATACCGGACAATGTTCCCATCAGACTGACTACAATAGGTAAACCCCATCGACAGACTACAGACTGACTACAATAGGTAAACCCCATCGACAGACTACAGACTGACTACAATAGGTAAACCCCATCGACAGACTACAGACAGACTACAATAGGTAAACCCCATCGACAGACTACAGACTGACTACAATAGGTAAATCCCCATCGACAGACTACAGACTGACTACAATAGGTAAACCCCATCGACAGACTACAGACAGACTACAATAGGTAAATCCCATCGACAGACTACAGACTGACTACAATAGGTAAACCCCATCGACAGACTACAGACAGACTACAATAGGTAAACCCCATCGGTAGTCTGTCTGGCGGGAATGAAATCGGCACTGACAATATTTTAGTGCGACCAATCAAGTGGCCCTTTTAAAACCATGTGATTAGGGGTAAATATCTACCCACCCCAGAGAAACTCATGTCGAAAATTGTGTCTAATCATTTGGCTCGATCAGCTGCGTGACCAAAACTCAGCCTGTGTGTATGAACAGTCAGTATTGTGTTGGAACATCCCAATACATGCGAAGAGCCATGTCGGCTTTTAATAAATAGCCCTGTTATAGCCATGAAATAAAACGAGATTGTTAGCAGTTGTTCAGCATTATATAAACCATAATAAAAAGAGATGTTAAACACAAACCAGTAAAACTTAGTAACAATAAATCCTTATTTCATTTTCTAACAGTAGCTGGATACATATTCTCAATAAATTTAACTGAGCATGTCCGAGACCACTGGGCCAGGGGAGGGGCAGTAACTTTAGGGATTTTTGTACATTTTTTACTATGTATTTCTGGTTAGGATTTACATAGAGTGAAAAGTGACATGTCGTGTAAGTCAGCAGCGCCTGGACTATGTATTTCGTGAAAAATGTGCTTTAGGGTGGAGATCTTCTTTAAGATCATCTTCCATCTGAATATGTAAACCATTTTGTTGTGTTATGAACCTTTAATGTGATGTGTGCATACTAACACAATAGATAGGCTCTTCCCTAAACTCAGCAGTAATAAAGAGCAATATAATAATATTCAGCTCACCCCACATAGACCTGTTATAAAATTATTAGGTTTTGTGAAATGATCTCAAACTGCCCAACAGGATGATGGGTAATTCTGTGTCTCTTTTCACACCTACACTCTGTTTTCCTTCAGGTGCAATTTGCCCCCCATATCAGAAAAATACGTGGAAGACGTTGGAACGAAGACGGACGTGGTCACCATAAATCCCAGTATTATAACTGAAAGGTCCGTTTTAATGTTTTCTATTGATCTTCCAATTAAATTGAGTTCAGTGGAAAGTTGGAGGTTGGAGATATTTCAGCCCAGTTATAAAGAATTATAACTTCGAATTGGATTCCCCCTTGTAGTAGATGTCGACTTGCTCTCTAGAAGCAATATAAACAGTTTACCTTTAAAAAGCACATTACGCTTGATTCATTCATTTTCTATTGGATACAAAGTCTGTAACCTAGACAACATTGTTCAAGAGGTATTTGCTATGCATCTGTTCCTTACCATAATGACATCACAATGAGCTCACAACTCCTTTTCATATTCTGTGGATTGACAGACAGCTAATAGCATTTCTTAAAGGGCATGTCCACCCTTAAAACAAAACAACAGGTAACTTCACCTTCCCACTACCCCAACTGCTATTTTTATCAGTTTATCACATCCATTTGTAATCAGATATTTAATGATAGGTTCTCTTCCGTTCTGGAAAAAGTCTCAATGAGCTTTTTAAAAGCTTGAGCATGTGCAGAGGAGTAAGCAGGGGAAACAGCAGTCAATCATTGGTTGCAGGTTCGTTTCTTGGCATAGGCCACCAAGGCAAAAAACTAGGCTACATTATTGCAGAGGGCACCACATTGCCACACACTACACATACCTATGCTGTAAAGTGTCTCACGCGAGTTGCGCCAGACAGCCTTTAACAAGTAACATGTGGACATTGAGTCCCTAAAAGGTATTCACGCTAGGTGCCACGGCGGCAGAGGATGGATCCGGATGATGGGAGGGGAGGAGGAGGGGGTGGACATGCCCTTTAAGGTTAATAAATATATATTTGAGTGTGATGTGGTCTTCCCTATATTATTAGAATCTTTACATAGTGGGCTGTGTTTCGGGAGGGGGGAGCCATCTGGAATCTTGCCTAGGGCACTGATTTGTCTATAAACGGCCCTGATTGGTTATGAAGTCCACAGCCTTGATTGACAGCGTGGAGGAAGGGGCCAGCTTACTCGGCCAGAATGGGGCCAATAATTATCCTTAAATATCTGGTAATTAATGCAGGTGATAAAGTGCTGGATATTACTGACAAGTGACCAGTTTTTTGTTTTAAGGGTGGACATAGTGAAAATAATCTAATAATAAAAACAGTTCCCGTCACCAGTAAAAGCTTTATCAGACTTGCAGTAGATGCTCTAGGTGTCGGGTAGCCTGGCCATGACACTGTTCAATCCCATTGGTTGTTGTTGTTGATAGGTTCATGATGGAACTAAATGTTCCTCCACCGGTATCTTGGTTTATGGCTCACTGGGATTTGTATCTTGGCAGGTTTAGCAAGCTGGAGAAGTGGAGAAGACCCTTCTATGAAGTTCTGCAAGGGTATGAGAATGCCTCATTGCTCCTCCCAGCCTTCTACAACACCAGAAACACAGATGTCTCCATTAGAGTCAAGTATGTCCTCGATGACTTTGAATCCCAACAATCCGTCTACTATTTCCACCCCCAGTATCTCATCAACGTATCGCGTTTCTGGCTCATGCAAGGTGTACATGCCAAACGCATCAGCAGTGGACTGATTCTGGTGACCGCTGCCCTAGAACTGTGCGAAGAGGTTCACCTTTATGGATTTTGGGGGTTTCCCATGAACCCCTCAGGGTTCATTACTATGACAATGTCAAGCCTCGCCCTGGCTTCCATGCCATGCCTTCTGAGATATTTAATTTTATCCACATGCACAGCAAAGGCATCCTTAGGGTGCACACCGGTACCTGCTGCTGATTTGAACTCACTGTGTGTCCCACGAACCCTATCCCCAAACTGAGAATATGCAATAATGTTTAAAGGAGGACACTCTTCACAATGCTGGGAATCCTGCCCAGAGGAGGACTCGGTCCACTATGCTGGGAATCCTGCTCAGTGGAGGACACTATCCACTATCCTGGGAATCCTGCCTAGAGGAGGACACTGTCCACTATGCTGGGATTCCTGCCCAGAGGAGGACACTCTCCACTATGCTGGGATTCCTGCCCAGAGGAGGACACTCTCCACTATGCTGGAATCCTGCCCAGAGGAGGACACTGTCCACTATGTTGGGAATCCTTCCCAGAGGAGGACACTCTCCACTATGCTGGGAATCCTGCCCAGAGGAGGACACTCTCCACTATGCTGGCAATCCTGCCCAGAGGAGGACACTCTCCACTACGTTGGGAATCCTGCCCAGAGGAGGACACTGTCCACTATGTCGGGAATCCTGCTCAGAGGAGGACACTCTCCACTATGCTGGGAATCCTGCCCAAAGGAGGACACTCTCCACAATGCTTAGAATCCTGCCCAGAGGAGGACACTCTCCACAATGCTGGGAATCCTGCCCAGAGGAGGACACTCTCCACAATGCTTGGAATCCTGCCCAGAGGAGGACACTCTCCACAATACTTAGAATCCTGCCCAGAGGAGGACACTGTCCACTATGCTGGGAATCCTGCCCTGAGGAGGACACTCTCCACTATGCTGGGAATCCTGCCCAGAGGAGGACACTCTCCACAATGCTTAGAATCCTGCCCAGAGGAGGATACTCTCCACAATGCTGGGAATCCTGCCCTGAGGAGGACACTCTCCACTATGCTGGGAATCCTGCCCTGAGGAGGACACTCTCCACTATGCTGGGAATCCTGTCTGGCAACATTTTAATGACTTTGTAGGTGTAGGATATTTGTGAAAAGTAAAATTGCATTTTCATCAGCACCGGTTTGACAGCAACAACGCACCAACAAAGCACACGCTACGGTATCCCATAGAGCACCTGGCCACCTGGATCCGTCACTTCAAAAGGACATTGCTGGCGGAGAGAGAGATGAGAGTTTTCTTTATTTTTATTTCCACACCATTGTGCATTCTATAATGATTATCTCTTCTGATGGCCTTTTAAACCACCTGAGGTCACTTCATAAAGCTATGGGCTCTATAGGGGTAAACTCTTCTTTTGCTAAGGACAGGCTCGATAGGAAAACACAAGTAAAATAAAAGTTTACTTGATTTTTTTAAAAATATTTTATATTTTTATTAAGTTATTTATTTGTTGGGAATTTATTTAAAATCTGCTTTAAGGGGAACTGTGGTCTCCATAAATGTTTATCTGCAGTCTATGCAAAGTTACAGCAGTATAAAGGGTAAGTTTTCCGGTTAGTACTGTGAGTTGGGACATAACCAGCACAGCTCGTCTGCCTCCAAGTCTCAGACTGGAGCATGCCCACTGGGACAGAGCATCATCAGCTGAATGATAAGCCCGCCCCCTTTAATCATTTTTAATGCTAACTACTAGCCAAAATCCTAAGTTGTCCATAATTAGAAGAATTAGAAGAAAGGACAGAGAATGGTTACTGGTCAGTAAATAGCTTTAGAAAAGGTAGAGTTTGGGGGAGGGGCTTATGATAGCTTTTAACACATGCCTGTCGCAGAGACACAGAGACGGGGCAGTCTGGGGACTGTAACTTTACAAACGTATAACTTGTGATCCACCAAAGCTAGAGACATCGTACTAGGATGGTTTTGAAGGTATGAGTGAGCTCTTTTCAAGCCCACAGCTACTCTTTAAGCTATTTACTGTAGGAAATATGAAATATTAAATAAGTTTTAAATTTCTTGCAAACCGGCCAATCAAAATGATGGATAGATGGCCCCATATCGGATAAACAAGCACGCATCTAGGATGGCCTGCCATCTAATTAATTAGAATTTATTTAAAACTTTGATATTTGAAATAAGATAAAATGTAGCAATTAATAACACGGGTAAATCCTCGATCAGCAAATAATAGATATTTGGAAATTACATCTTGGATTGAATTCTTGTATTGATTACCCATAATTCCAGATTCTAATTGGTCTCCATATTTACATACACAAAGATAAAAAGCCATTCTCTGTAGGCTTCAATAAAAACAGCACACCTAGTGGCCATAACAATTACCGGTATGAATTTGCTATTGCAATCAAATGGGAATTTTTTTTCATATACAGAATATGAATTAAATGAAATCTGTGCAATGTGTTGGAAGTCAAGAAACAGACCAGGGC
Organism: Hymenochirus boettgeri; assembly: GCA_019447015.1. Taxonomy (NCBI): domain Eukaryota; kingdom Metazoa; phylum Chordata; class Amphibia; order Anura; family Pipidae; genus Hymenochirus; species Hymenochirus boettgeri. Next base: position 403,350,439 of record CM033469.1, on the reverse strand, counting down.
CTATTCTAGCTATATTCATTATTTTGTGTGAGATCGGTGATACTGTTATCCTAACTGGGGCAAAAATATTGTGGAAAGACAGCAGGGAATAATCTCTGTGTAGAATGTTGCTTGGAATACGCTTCTTCAAAAAAGCCATATTGTTTTCAAAAGACGTAATAGATTGGCATATAATGTTCCATTAAATATAGATAGATAAGATATAATACATCTTTTATTGTTACAAACCCACTTTGACAGAACCTTTTTCTCTTTGAAGACCAAACACCCTTGTTAATCTTTGTTATTCTACTTACTACGGGCAACCAAACTGCAAAATTCTATATTGTTCCTAAACTGCATAAAAAGATTCATTGCAAACTGTGTGACCTGAATCGTATGAAAAAGTCATTTTGATGGGAACTTTTCCTTTAACATTTTAATAATGTAAAGGGAAATGTGATAATTGCAAAAAAATAAACTGGCTTGTGTGTGGTTGGATGACATAAATTCTGTGTCCACGGTCGTAATTGGACGGTTTAGTTGCTGTAAACAAATCTGATTGGCTGAGGATCATATTGGTTTAGTTGCTGTAAACAAATCTGATTGGCTGATGATCATATTGATGTAAGGCTGCAGATAGACAATTGTAATCATGCATTTTTACCAAAGATATTTTAGACCAATGTCCTGTATGTTTCCCTACATGTGACCGTGGCTTGTTACGATCCTGCATAGACTCATCACCCATAATTCATTTCTATGCAATTTGCCAAATCTTACAGCAGACCCTGTTGCCTGAAGGTTTGGGTTGCACAAAGTCCTTAATTTAACAGGTCGGGCTCACGGCACTCAGGGATGTTTCTGGTTGAGTGCCCAGTATTTCTATGATAAAATTACCACTGTAATTGTCTATTTATAAGGCTACAAAGGCAACTGAATAAATAAAATACAAGTTGGAGACATGGCCCAGGACACGATATTGTCTCATCTGTTTCAAATAGATTGAATAAGTTAAAAATCTAAACTTGAGGGTAAAATACAAGTTGCTGGTGTTTATTATTGTTGGTCCAATCCACTTGGAACTAAAGTCACCAATAGGTTTTATTGTCCTATTATCCAAGTATAGTAGCAATAATGGTATAAAGAATGCAGTTGCACTTTGGCCATTTGAGGATATGGTTCAGAAACAATTCAATCAGGTGCACTTTGGCCATTTGAGGATATGGTTCAGAAACAATTCAATCAGGTAAATATTTTTATTTTTATAACATAGAATTTTATTGGATTTTTTATATATATATTGACAGTCATGATATGAAGAATTTTATTGGATTTTTTATATATATATTGACAGTCATGATATGAACAAAACAATATACATTCTACCTCATTAGTAACTGAGTTAAGTACATTCGGTGTTCTGTATACTGTATATATAATAATAACTTTAAATAACTGTAAATAAGGTAAATATTAAAGCTCCTGGACCGGATAAAATACATCCTTGGGTCCTTAGGGAACTAGGTTCAGTTTTATCCAGGCCTTTGATTCTCATTTATGGAAATGTGCCTCTGGATTGGAGACAACTGAAATATTCAGAAAGGGTAGTCGCTTACAGCCTAGGAATTACAGACCTGGGAGTTGTGGGGAAGATGCTGGATACATAGTTACAAGAACATATTTTAGAGTATATTACAAGAACTGACCTTACAAGTAGTAATCCGCATGAATTTAGGAAAAATACATCTTGTCCCTTAAGACTTAAGGGAAAGGGTTTTTTACTGAGAATACATCTTGTCCCTTAAGACTTAAGGGAAAGGGTTTTTTACTGAGAATAGTAAAACTATGGAACTGTCTTTATTTGACGTGGTGATGGCAGGTTGATTGGATAGCTAAAAGTTACCGGAAACAAGGAGTGTTGCAGGTTACTGGGATTGATACATAAAGTTGGAGTTGATGTGGATATTTCCGATTGCTAATTGTTCCCCTTTTAATTGGAGTTGATGTGGATATTTCCGATTGCTAATTGTTCCCCTTTTAATATACTATTTGCTTGGTTTTTTTATGAACTGAGTAGGAATTTGGACTATGGAATAGTAGTAGATGTAGTATACTTAGATTTTGCTAAGGATTTTGGTACAGTCCCCCATAGGTAACTTATGTATAAGGTACGGTCGATTTTGGTACAGTCCCCCATAGGTAACTTATGTATAAGGTACGGTCCCTTGGGGTTAAGCGGCATATTTGTGCATGGAAAGAAAATTGGTTGATTGATCGGATACAATCAAGTTGTTAATGGTGCTTATTTTAAAGCTCTAAGAAGTGTGCCACAGGGTTCTGTGTTGGGGCCGCTTCTATTTAATCTGTTTATTAATGATTTGGAAGTGGGTATTGTCAGCAAGGTTTCTGTGTTTGCTGACGACACAAAACTTTGTTGACCATTAAAAACTTCAGAGGATGTGCAATCGTTGCAAGGGAGATCTAGATAGATTGTCACATTGGGCTGCTAAGTGGCAGATGAGATTCAGTGTTGATAAATGTAAGGTGATGCATTTTGGACTTAAAAATCCTTGTGCTGCTTATACTGTAAATGGCTCTGTGTTACCATATATACTCGAGTATAAGTCGAGGTACCCATTTTTACCTCAAAAATGAGTAAAACCAATTGACTCGAGTATAAGTCGAGGGTAGAGTCTCCCCTCCAGCCCCAGGTCCAGCCCCAGGAATAAAACCTATTTCCCTGCACCCATCTTCTCACCCTGCCACTACACTACACTACACTACACTACTCCCTGCACCCATCTTCTCACCCTGCCACTACACTACACTACACTACTACAGTACACTCACTAATCCCTGCCCACCCAATCGGTCTCCCCCTGCACACTACACTACACTACTACTAAGGCTTACCTTCTGCACGGAGAGTCCGGGCCCCAGACTCTTGATGGAGGACTCTTGGCCTGACGCGAGATGGAGAAATCCCGGCTGCGCGGCCAATCCATGATGGTCCCGCATCCATGACGTCACGAGTCGTGACGGTCAGCGGATGCAACCATCAGCTGGATGCGGCCCAGCCGGATTTACTTCACCAGTAAGTGATGACTCGAGTATAAGTCGAGGTCGGTTTTCAGGCTGTTTTCCCGACTGAAATAACCTCGACTTATTACTCGAGTACTATTACGTTAAGTGAATCTTTGTTGTATCCGGATATTGATTACTGTGTTAAATACCTTGTACCATCGGTCCACTCCAATAAAAATGGGGGCATTTCTAACACAATAGGAACATTGTCAGAGGATACACACGACATCCCTTAAGACAGAAGAACTGAAGTTTTATTTTTAAGTTCAGAAAGGGGTTTTCATCTGTGAGAACGGTAAAGCATACGGTAACGGTTTGTGATTAGACATCGGTTGATGGCAGGTTGATGGTAGTTTCAAACAGAGATGGATAAGTTGTATTTTTCAATTCATAGTAGGATTATGAGTCTATTACGGGTATTGTTACATTAAAGTTGGAGAGGTCGTAGGTGTGAGTGAGTGAGTGAGTGAGGGCTTTGCCTTTTGATTATTATAGATTACGGGGTATGTTACATTAAAGTTGGAGACCGTGTAGTGAGTGAGCGAGTGAGTGAGGGCTTTGCCTTTTATTATTATAGATTACGGGTATTGTTACATAAAGTTGGAGAGTTAGTGATTGTGAGTGAGTGTGTGATGAGGGCTTTGCCTTTATTATTATAGATTACGGGTATTGTTACATAAAGTTGGGAGTAGTTAGTGAGTGAGGGAGTTGAGTGAGGGCTTGCCTTTTATTATTATAGATTACGGGTATTGTTACATAAAGTTGTGAGAGTTGTGAGTGACCGTGAGTGGTGAGGGCTTTGCCTTTTAGTCTTTGATAGATTACGGGTTTCTTTGTATATAAAGTTGGGCCCACCGGAGTTGAGTGACGTGAGTTGGTGAGGGCTTTGCCATTTTATTATTATAGATTACGGTATTGTTACATAAAGTTGGAGAGTTAGTGAGTGAGTGAGTGAGGGCTTTGCCTTTTATTATTATAGATTACGGGTATTGTTACATAAAGTTGGAGAGTTAGTGAGTGAGTGAGTGAGGGCTTTGCCTTTTATTATTATAGATGGATAATATCTTGTTATTAATAATATTATTATTCTTCCACGGATAATATCTTGTTATTAATAATATTATTATTATTCTGCCATGGATAATATCTTGTTATTAATATTATTATTATTATTATGCCACGGATAATATCTTGTTATTAATATTATTATTATTATTATTATTATTATTATTATTTGTGTAATATCTTGTTATTAATATTATTATGGCATGGTAAATAACCTCTTCCATATTATTCTTCAGTATTATATATCCTCTTCAGTATTATTATTATGATGATGATTATTATTATTATTATGTAATGAGTAATATCTCATTATCATTTTCATTATTCTGCCTTAGAAAATAATTTGTTATTAATAATATTATAATATTTTGCCATGGGTAATATCTTACGTGACTGAAAAATTGGTGTTAAACAGATTTGGAAAAGGGCTATTCATTAAAAAAAAAAAAGGATCTCAATCACATGTGATTTGGCTAATACATGGATTAGGTTCATTAGATGCGAGCAGAACAGTCCCTCTTGATTGACACAATATTTATTTGCCAGACCAAAATCCAAACCTAATCAGTGCAATACAACCCCAAATTGTGTCTAATTCCACTTGGCTTTTATCAGTCTGTGTAACTTACAGGTGGTAGATTTGAGATCCTTGATATTTCAATCCTTTTGATTAGGGGGAATATTTATAGCAATGGAAATAATTTCATTTCAAAAGTTTCTGTATTTTTTGGTGATTTTTCATTAACTGCAATTTTGTGCTCTTCACAAAAAATTTTACAAATAACAAAACAAGTTCTGGATGAAAAGGCTTTTCCATCAGTGATAAATGAACTGGCTGTTTGCATCAATTTAAATTGGTTTACAAAAGCAATATGGAAACTCGCATAGAAAGGAAATATCTCTTTCCTAAATCAAATTTACATATTTTAGGTCTTGAGATGGCCATGGCACATTTTATTGGGTATCTAACTGTAAATTTGCCCTTATTCCCACATGGGTACAACTTTATCAGCTCCCTCTACTGGAGGAAGCTGATCCATATGTAACGTCCAATTGCAATGTTTTGTTTTCGCCCCATGCCTTGCTGGTACTCTGACTGGATTTGATGACTATTGGCCATGTGCTATATTAACCCACCGGGTTTCCTTTCTTTGACAGGTTCTCAAATCCTATAAAATTTCCCCGGTGATATTTTTATCATCACAATTTAGCACCAGACGTTTACTGTTCTCTTATTGCTTTTGTTTCAAGGGATTGTAAATATTTTCTTTGACTGTCCTCTGCTCTGAACAGATCATAGTACTTGTATGAAGCGTCCTACAAAAAAATATCACACTTGGATACTTGGAATACTTTATGTTAATGAGTACACCATTCCCGCAACTTTGTAAATCTTAAAGTGACACAATCTATAGAAATTCCCATACATTTACAAAAAAATATTGTCTCCCCACATCCAAATCACAAATTCTCATATTCTACTCATGGGGTGGGCTCTTGATTCCTTTTGCTTCATTTAAAGCCCTTGGCTAATAGAACAATTCCTATTTCTTTTATACCTATTTGGTATTAAAAAAAAAATGTCCACCTGGGCCCTTCTGTCTTTCAAACTGCAGTCCATTTTGTGGGGGTGCTCAAATATTCATTCATCTCTGAACATGAATGTGTTCCTTATCTATATGAACAGTTCTAAAGGTTTGTACACACGTGCTATCGCGGGTCCCGATCCTCAATGCACAATGTGTACGAACAAACGTTTTGACCAATAATCGACCCATATGTAGGCACTTTATTGGCTGAAACGGTCGTTCGTTCAGGGAACGTTGAACGAACGACTTGGTAGATATCCGAATGAACAACCATTTCGGCTGATTAAGTGCCTACACGGGCCAAAATGTTCATTTGTACACATCATGCTCCGCGGGTCGGGACCCGCGATTGAACGTGTGTACGAGCCTTAACCATAGATCCATTTGTAATCAGCTTGAGAAAAGAACTATATGTGTTGAAAGCTTGCTATATCATCTCAATAACCAATCCCCTTTACATCACTTTAGTTAAACATCATCTCAAAAGTATTACAATGAAACTCAATTAGGAACACTTTTGCTTTTACGATCAATTACTGCAAGGTAAGTAATGGAAGCCAAGACTTTATATTGACCTCAAGGAAACAATAAGGTGCATAACAGCCCCTATGTAAACGTGATGGAAAGGAAGTATATCTTGACGTCCTCCAAGGAATTCAACATAAAACAAATGACCTCATACATAGAAAAGCCTATTGATTAACCCCAGCCAATCAGCATAATGCTTTGAATGATCACACACCATATTCTAGAGTTATGTTGCTTTTACTTTCTGCATTCTAATTTCCAAGCTACGAAATGTATTGCAGGTGGGCATGTGTACTAAAAAGGCTAAATAATTGTTATGTTGTGGATTATATCTGACAGCTTTCCTTCCAGGGTAGGACAGATTTATCACTACAACAACATCTCTAATTGTCCAGATCAGGCTTAGAAAGGTGGTTATATTTTTCAAGAAATACTCAAATAAACAGCGATTTTCATGCATAACTTCTCTGAGGACATATTGCTTTGAACAGGGATATCTTTAGCCTTTTAGGGTAACATCATACTATTAATACTGCATCTCAGATAAGGTACTGGTTTCAAACTGAATGGCTTTGGAGGTTTAACAGAGGGATTTGAAAATTGTTGGATCTGGTGGAACTTTTGGTGTCAAAAATTCTGTCAAAAAGTTAAAAATTCTGTGTCAAAAGGTTGAAAATTCACAGGGAGATAAAAGTTATTATCGCTAATTTTGCCCCAACCAATCAGATATTATTTGCTTGTTGCAGAGCGTGCCTTCCTATTGGCCTCGTCGCCGACGGAGAGGAGGGGGCGGTGCCTACCAGAGCAGCGTTGCTCTGAGACTCTGCAGGTAGTTACGTGAACCCAGGGGTGAGGACCTAGCGGTTCAGGTCCTCACCCTGGGTAAGAGCTAATACACAAAGAAGAGGAGCGGAGAGAAGGTGAGTATAATTGTCCTTTAAAGTAGAAAATTCAATGTTAAAAGATTGAAAATTCAGTTTCAACAGGTTGAAAATTCAGTGTCAAACAGTTGAAAATTCAGTGTCAAATGGTTGAAAATTCTGTGTCAAAAAGTTGAAAATTCTGTGTCAAAAGGTTGAAAATTCAGTGTCAAAAGGTTGAAAATTCAGTGTCAATTCAGTGTCAAAAGGATGAAAATTCAGTGTCAAAAGGTTGAAAATTCAGTGTCAAAAGGTTGAAAAGTCAGTGTCAAAAAGTTGAAAATTCAGTGACCAATAATAACATGCAGGAAAAGCTTTCGCGCAATGGTGGATATTCCATGCGTGGTATCACACTGGTTTGGCCAATCCCTGAGTGTTGCCGGTTTCATTCATCTCCAACTATAATATTTATTCAGTCTAAGGAACCTGTCCATTCAGAATTGTCATGTCTTTGGAGAAATTAATGGAGAGAGATTGTGAGAAATGGAGACAAGCAGGTAACAGAGAGGTACATATGATTGAGGGGTTTGGGGGTGGAAAATGAGATCTAACAGATTTTTATAAAATTTTCAAAACTCTGAAACTTTTCATAATTCAAAAATTTAAAAAAATTAAGAAAATTTAAGCTTCGAAAATTCCATTAAAAAAACTAACTTTTCCAGAAAATCCGATTTTCGTTACTTTAATAATTTATTTAATTTAATTCTGTGGAACAGAACTCACCAGTTTCTTTCCTCCCTAATTATTGGTTATAAAATCCAAATAATACAAATTAAAATAGATTGAATTGGATTCAGGAAGTTTAGAGCTTGTTTGGTTTTACCCTATCCTCTAAATTAAAAGATTTAAATTATAAACTAATGTGTGTTCTTGGCAACATGAAGGTTACAATGCCAGGTCTATTTTTCTTCCAAGGGAAAACCAGAATTTAAGTTTTGTTACTTTCCCCAATTTGGCAGAAAGTATTTGCTGTAATAGTTGTTTTCCTGTTTTTCACAAACCTCTCAACCATTTCTTGCCTTGTTGCAGACGATATTTATTAGCAGGCTCAGAACAATGGGGAGAGATGAATTTGTTCCTGACATTACTGTTATCCAATAAATTGGCCTCTCTAATCACTGGCTTTGTGAAGATCCGTATTACAATGACGGAGATTGTTATCTGGGTTTAGGCATGATCTATCAAATAAAAACCCTGCTTATACAGAGTGAATCCTGTGTCAAGCTGACTCTTATAATGCATTGTAATGTTCCAGCCATTACTTTTGCAAATGTGTGGTGCTTCCAAAACTCAAAGATTGAAAGTGTTGTAAATGTATTAAAGTAAATGTGTATTTTCTAGAAATAACCGTCCTTTTATCATTTCTTTTCGAATTTTTAATGCTGTAAAGGAATAGGTTTATGTTCTTTGAGAATTAAAAAAAAAAAATCTGTAGATATATTTTTGCTTGAATATTCATCGATTGTTTGGATTTTCTTTTAGCTCTTTTTTGACCCATAAATATGACCTTGATTCTTTCCACACTCCTGCAGAGAAATGTTCTTCTCCCCTTAGTCTCTCAAAAGGTTTTTGTCTCCTCTCCAACCTCTCCAAGCTTCTTTTCAAGCTTGCCCATGCTCAGTGAAGGCAGTTAGAGAAATAGCATTCATGGAATTCTCACATCTTTGACTGACCACTGCTAACCAGGAGGAACCAGATAGCAGGGCTTACAGAACATCAGGTGGCATTTCAGTCTAGTCTTACATCTCGCAGATTTCTAACTATTGCGGTTTTTAATAGTTTTTTTTATTGATTGACTTTTCTTTTAAGGAAGAGGGCCCCGTTATTTGTAATTACACCCTGGAAAGAGCATTGATATACTCTTTTAATCCTGTTTGATAAATGTGAGTGCAATTAAAGGGACTCTTTTTGGCTCACATAGTGTGGAATGGTCCCCTAGCATGGGGAGGACCTAAAATCAAATCCGTCATTGGGGCCATTAGTATTGTAGATACGGCACTAGACGGGGGCATATACATGTATCTATACACACTTCTGAACACATGCACATGTTAAACACATACTGTACACAACGCTGAGTTAGATGGATTTAGACATAGATATAACTCTGTTTATTTAATATTATGCAACAAAACATTTTTTCCAGCATTCAGCTTTCACGATCTTGGGCTATCAATGAATTTTACTGCTTCTGATGGGTTCTTTAGCCTATCTTAAACTCTCGTTGGTTTTTCCTTTCTCTGATTGGTCTGTCCTGTCTTCTTAAGTTCCTGTGTCCTCTTCCTTCTTTGCCAGTTCTAGCTTTTGATTCTTCTCCTGCTCATGCTGTGTTTTTCTTGACTTCGCCTCTCTCTTCTTCCCTGGTACGTTGTTTGTCTAACTGACTTCCTTTGTATGACCTTTTGCTTTGTTCCTGACTTTGTCACTGTCTTTGTCTCTGTATTACACTATTGGTTCTTGTTCTCCAGATGCCCAGCTGGTAGTTCCCAGTTCTGCTTGGCTCTACTTGAGTATCCCAGCACAAATATCTTGCATTCTAAGTCCTGGGGGAAACCATGCCCGGTAAGGAGTGCCAAGTACTATGGCAAATGGGGGCTTGGCTATAGGTGAAGAGAACAGTGAAGACGGATGGGGTATTTGGGTATTGTGGAGTATTACATTAACACAATAAGCCAACTGAGTGTACCAGTCAAAAAAACACAACGGTTCTTGTTGACTTGATGATAAGAGATTGCATTGGTTTTATGGACTGTTATGGAAGCCTCACTCATAAATGTAGGGGAACAAAAAAACCTAGATGGACATATTTAAAAAACTGTGATATTGCGATACCGCGGGTTTTCTTTATCAGCGATTGTACATTTACGAGAAGTCATATATTTACGGCAAGCATAAATTTGCGTAAATGTACGGTCGCTCTATTGTCGAATACCCTGCGGTAGTAAACTACCACAATAGTGTTCTATGGTGAGCTGAAATCTATGATTGCGGTCTAGTGCCCGTAAATTTACTGTTGCGATAGCGATTGTTAAAGGCGCGATATCGCTAAAAAGCAATACCGCGCCTTTATAACTATGGCCCAGAGTTTGAAAATGAACAAGTGAACTAGACATGGATATCCCAATAAATAGGACAAATCCATTGTAACTAACATCACAAACGTAACTTAAAGTGAACATTAATGTTATTCTACTGCTATCTCCACTTTGCCATTTTTCTTTTCTGAATAAACAAGAATGTGTGTTTTTTTTATTGATGAATAGCAGACCTATCATCCCCCTCGACTCTTTCTTCTTACTAGATCACAGGCGGGTTATAACTACAATTTCCAATGGCAATAATTACTAAACTTCTTTCTCAGCCTTGAACGACTTATAATAATTTTTTCCACATGTATAAATCATATAATCATGAAATAGTTTTCTAGATTTATAGATTCATCACACTTGATCGGAGCAACACCAGACTTTGTGGATGTAAAGTGTATTTGGATTATGACCACGCATTGCCTATCGTATTTATAATATGGCAAAAAAGTGTTGTAGTATATTATTAGAATTAGTATTAGTATAGTATAGTATAATATAGTATAGTACAGTATAGTATAATACAGTATAGTATAGTACAGTATAGTACAGTATAGTACAGTATAGTATAGTACAGTATAGTACAGTATAGTACAGTATAGTATAATATAGTATAGTACAGTACAGTATAGTATAGTACAGTATAGTATAGTATAGTACAGTATAGTACAGTATAGTATAGTACAGTACAGTATAGTATAGTATAAGACAGTACAATATAGTATAGTATAGTACAGTATAGTATAGTACAGTATAGTATAGTACAGTATAGTATAGTACAGTATAGTACAGTATAGTACAGTATAGTATAGTACAGTACAGTATAGTATAGTATAGTACAGTATAGTATAGTACAGTACAGTATAGTATAGTACAGTATAGTATAGTATAGTATAGTACAGTATAGTATAGTACAGTATAGTATAGTACAGTATAGTACAGTATAGTATAATATAGTACAGTATAGTACAGTACAGTACAGTATAGAATAGTACAGTATAGTATGGTATAGTATTTGAGGTTGAATAAAGACATACGTCCATCCAGTCCAACCCATCTAGCAATATCCTCATTTCCTGCCTAACTGTTGATCCAGAGGAAGGCAAAAAACCCACCAAATTTATGAAGGGGGAAAAAATTCTTGACTCCAAGTGGCAATCGGAAATTTCCCTGGATCAACTCTACTTTATGAATCAATATCAGTAACTTGTAACATTCCTTGTTTGCAGAAACTCATCCAGCTTTTTATTAAACTGACCAATGAACCTGCCATAACAACGTCCACTGGAAGACAGTTCCATAGCTTTACCGTTCTCACAGTGACAAACCCTTTCCCAACTTGAAGCCTAAACCTTTTTTCTTCAAGTCTTAAGGGATGTCCACGTGTCCTCTGACATGTTCTATTGGTGAACAATGCCCCAGATAGTTTATTGTATGGCCCGTTAATGTATTTATACACAGTAATCATATCCCCATGCAAGCGCCTTTTCTCCAGCGTACATAATTATAACTTTTCCAGTCTCTCTTCATATTTAAGCTCCCCCAATCCCCTTATTAATTTAGTTGTGTCCGGTGTGCTGGTAATTGTGCAAATTGTGTCCGGTGTGGTGGTAATTGTGCAAATTGTATCCGGAGTGGTGGTATTTGTGCAAATTGTGTCCGGTGTGGTGGTGATTGTCCAAATTGTGTCCGATGTGGTGGTAATTGTGCAAATTGTGTTTGGTGTGGTGGTGATTGTGCAAATTGTGTCCAGTGTGGTAATTGTGCAAATTGTGTCCGGTGTGCTGGTAATTGTGCAAATTGTGTCCGGTGTGGTGGTCATTGTGCAAATTGTATCCGGAGTGGTGGTATTTGTGCAAATTGTGTCCGGTGTGGTGGTGATTGTCCAAATTGTGTCCGGTGTGGTGGTAATTGTGCAAATTGTGTTTGGTGTGGTGGTAATTGTGCAAATTGTGTTTGGTGTGGTGGTGATTGTGCAAATTGTGCCCGGTGTGGTGGTAATTGTGCAAATTGTGTCCAGTGTGGTGGTAATTGTGCAAATTGTGTCCAGTGTGGTGGTAATTGTGCAAATTGTGTCCGGTGTGGTGGTAATTGTGCAAATTGTGTTTGGTGTGGTGGTGATTGTGCAAATTGTGTCCGGTGTGGTGGTGATTGTGCAAATTGTGTCCGGTGTGGTGGTAATTGTGCAAATTGTGTCCGGTGTGTTGGTGATTGCGCAAATTTTCTCTGTGTGGTGGTAATTGCGCAAATCGAGTCCAGTGAGGTGGTAATTGTGCAAATTGTGTTTGGTGTGGTGTTGATTGTGCAAATTGTGTCCGGTGTGGTGATGATTGTGCAAATTGTGTCCGGTGTGGTGGTTATTGTGCAAATTGTGTCCGGTGTGGTGCTGATTGTGCAAATTGTGTCCAGTGTGGTGGTGATTGTGCAAATTTTATCTGTGTGGTGGTAATTTTGCAAATTGTATCCGGTAATTGTAAAAATTGTATCCAGTGTGGTGGTTATTGTGCAAATTGTGTCCGGTGTGGTGGTAATTTTGCAAATTGTATCCGGTTATTGTAAAAATTGTGTCCAGTGTGGTGGTTATTGTGCTAATTGTGTCCGGTGTAGTGGTAATTGTGAAAAACGTGTCTGGTGTGGTGGTAATTGTGCAAATCATGTCTGGTGTGGTGGTAATTGTGCAAATATTGTGGGTAAGTTTATACTCCTCTCCTGCAAGTTTTACTGAAGAACTGGTAAGACAGTGCATTTAAACTGAATAACACAAACTTAAAAAACGTTGGACATTCCCTTTAAATCCCTCCAATTCACTAGTCAGTGTTAGTCAGCCCACCACACCCATCTCCACAAGCCACACCCACTTTCCCAGACAAAGCCACGCCCACTTTCCAACGGTGGCATTGCGGGGTTAATGGTCACTGGGTTCATAATCAAAATCTCCTATGAAGCAAGCAGGCAAAATGGCCACAATCCCCCATGGGACAATGCAAGGTGTGCAAGATCACAATCCCCCATGGAGCAATGCAGGGTGTGCAAGATCACAATCCCCCATGGGGCAATGCAGGGTGTGCAAGATCACAATCCCCTATGGGGCAATGCAGATGCAGGTGTGTACATAGATCACAAGCCCCCACCCTATGGGGCTGCAGGGATAGTGCGATCCACATCACCCTATTGCAGGCAATGCAGGGTGTGCCAAGCATCAAACATCCCCATTGGTCAATGCGGGTGTAGCAAGATTCACATCCCCTATGGGCAATGCGGGTGGTGCAGATCACAATCCCCTTATGGGGGCCATGCAGAAGGGTGATGCACAAGACACTCCTTGGCCGCAAGCAAGGGTGTGGCAAGATCACAGCCCCCCTGGGCAATGCAGGGTGTGGCATGACACACCCTGGACATCGAGGTGTCAAATCCCATCCTATGGGGGCAAGTGCCAGGGTGTGCAGACTACACAATCCCCTCTGGGCAATGCAGGGTGTGCAAGATCAACAATCCCTTATGGGGCAATGAGTAGTGATGTGACTCTACAATCAGGCAACGGGGGCGCACATCTATGGGCAAAATGCAGGGTTGTGCAAGATCACAACGCTCCCCTACTATGGCCAATGCACGATGGTTGCAAGATCACCAACCGTTCCCCTATGGGCACTAATGCAGGGTGTGCAAAGTCACAGCACCCTATGGGGCAATGCGGTGGTGTGCAAAGATATACAATCCCTATGGGGCAATGTCAGTGGTGGCAGGATGATCACAATTCCCCCTATGGTCATAGCAGGGTGTGCACAGATCACCAATCCCCTATGGGGCAATGCGGATGCAGGGGATAAGGCAGGACAAGAAACAATACACCCTATGGGGCAATGCAGGAGCTTGCAAGAATCACAATACGCCCCTAGGCGGCACATGCAGGGAATGGCAATCGATCGACATCGCCCCACTAGGCAACGGGGGTGTGCAAGATCATCCAATCCCCATGATGGGACAATTCAGGCAGTGTGGCCAGAGATCCACAAGCCCATATGGCAAATGACGGGTGTCAAGATCACAAGCCCCTATGGGGTCAGGCAGAGTGTGTGAAGATCACCATCCCGCATGTGGCATGCAAGGGTGTGCAGATCAACATCCCTACGGGTCAATGCAGGGGTGTGCAAGCCATCACAATCACCTATGAGGGCATGCAGGGATGTGTCAATAGATCACAATCACCAATGGGGCCCAATGCAGGTGTGCAAATCAACCCCCGATGCGCAGCAATGCAGGGTGTGCAGATCACCCCCCTATGGGAGCATGCAGGTGTGCAAGATCACAATCCCCTATGGGCAATGCAGGGTGTGCAAGATCACAATCCCCTATGGGGACAAATGCAGGTGGTGCAAGATCACAAATCCCCTATGGGCAATGCAGGGGTGTGCAAGATCTACAATCACCTATGGGGCAATGCAGGGTGGTGCAAGATTCACAATCCCTATAGGGCATGCAGGGTATGCCAAGATCACAATCCCCCATAGACAATGGCGGGTGTGCAAGATCCCAATCCCCTATGGGGCAATGCAGGGTGTGCAAGATCACACACCCCTATGGGCACATGGCAGGGTGTGAAGATCACATCCCTCTATGGGCATGCAGGAGTGTGCAAGATCACAATCCCCTATGGGGCAATGCAGGGTGTGCAAGATCACATCCCCATGGACGGCAATGCAGGGTGGCAGATCACAATCCCCTATGGGGCAATGCAGGGTGTGCAAGATCACAATCCCCTATGGGTCAATGAAGAGTGGTGCAAATCACAACCCCCTATGGGGCCGGCAGAGGTGTCACTATCCAAATCACCATATGGGGCATGCAGAGTGTGCAGATCACAACCCCTATGGCACGATTCAGGGTGCAAGATCCCAATCCCCTCTGGGGCAATGAGGGTTGCCGGATCACAACATCCCATCACGCAAAATCGCATCGAAAAACGCACGGTTTTTTTGCGTTGCCGCGTTTTCAATAATTTTGAAAAATCGCAAGCGCAATCGCAAACGCAAACGCAAGCGCAAACGCAAAAAAAACGCAGCAGTGTGGCCTAGCCCTAAGAGGTGAAAATAAAGGTCGGAGTTTTACAGCAACAAACAATGTTTTAAATAATAAAATGCATGACCAGACTCAGTAGGTGGAAACGTTTCAGCTAATCTGTACCATAATGCATTGGGTGCGCTGTGTAAATTTTCGTTTTTTTCAATTCTGTAAGTGTTGGCTTTACATTTCATGGGGTCCAAAAAAGTCAGTGCTACATCCTGACACATGCCTGCATTCCTTAACTGGCCTTGATCCCACAATGCTGTAAATGTTACAAACGGATTATTGCATTATGGGATTGTTTACTGGTTCAAAATATTCCTGGGCTTATTCCATATGAGGTGCAAAATTTTGCCTGAGCTGATAATTTGCCTTAAAGGGCATCTCCAGTGGTTAAAACCACTTCTTCCCATTCACTTTTATTGAAGAACAGGAGGTAAAGGAGTTGTGTCTTACCTCCTGTTCTTCAGGGAATGAAGGTAATCAACTTAACCCATCTCTGGATCCTCCGCAGCATCCTAATGCACTTAGTACTCTATGCCCAGTAAAAAGCTAATACCATGGGCCAACAGCTGCACCTATAAAGGTTCGTACACACGGGGGAGTTGCACCCACGATCCACAATGAATGAATGCCCATTGAATGGCTGCTGTGATTGATAATTGCTTGTGTGTACAAGATGGTATGTATATATTTATATAGCACCACTAGGACAGCGCTGTACATTATAATAATATAGATTATACAGTAATGGCACAGCCAGGTAGATGTGCAGCACAGATGAGATTTAATTTCCCGATTGTTAGAGAGCGAGACAATGCATGTCTGTGGACAGTCTATGGACTGTGGAGAAAGATGGGAAGCAGGAAGACCAGAAAGCAGGTGGTTACAATAGTCCTGGCGTGATAGGATAAGAGCATGGATAAGCAGTAGTTGGAAGAAACATATTAGCAGTAAGGATTTATACTTACGGGAGCTTGAACCCTGAATGATCAATGGCGCTCAAAACACTCCAACCCATCCGAACTGTGACAGTATGTAATCCAAGACAAAGTTTTAACGTAGAGTAGACAGCACACGAATCTTCATAAAATCACTGTCCTTTATTTAACATCAAAGCATAAAAACAAGAACTCCAAATACTTTTGGACAGGACAGGTGCCCGACGCGTTTCGCAACGTAGAGTCACTTCATCAGAGACCACCCACCCAAGTAACGGCTCACCTTAAATAGGCAAGTCAAGGGGAGGGATTACAATTAACATAAGAAACATACCTTGACTCCCATTGACTTTAATGGGTCTGTTTGCGAACTCTCCATACAGTTCGAAAAGCTAGGTGCCACTATGGAACCCACATTTCCAGCTTTACCATAAGAAAACCTACAGTAGGTCTCTCTGGTAAATGTTCTTTAAGTAAAGGGTCATCCAGAAGAATGTTCCAATATTTGGATATTCTATTCCTCACTCTGTAGCTGTCTGTGGGATAAGTGAGTTATAAGTGGAACATCATCCCTGTGATTTCCAAACGTTTTACGGGGTTGTAACAAATTTCCCCTATGGAGTAAAACCGCCCGGTCAGAAGCAGTTTTCACATGTGATGCTTTAACCTCTTGCAATCAGCCTATCCCACAGTTCCATAGCCTCAGTTTGAAAGGTATCCCATGTGGAACTCCTCCAAGTCTAATACAATGTTCCCTCTAACCTCATATGGGCTGTGCGCGCTGAAACATAGTTTCTGTGCGCATGCAAAAGTAAATTTTGTGCTCCATACTGCAGCACTTACACTGCACAGCCTAGAGGGAACACTGTCCAAAAGGGATTCCTCTAATAGTGGCTCTGGGGTGACTATGTAGGAGATTGTAGGTGGTTTTCTAAAAAGTATTAATGGAGGGGTCAGGAGAGTAAAACTTTCCATCTAAAAATTCTATTTCCTTAACACCAGTATGGGCTGTACAAGAAAATGAACGTCTAATGAACACTCTTTCGTATGTCTAACGGAAAAAATCGCATGTGCAAACGCAGCGTAATCGCAATCGCGTTTCCGGTCTTCTGGATGACCCTTTACTGTATATACTCGAGTATAAGCCGAGGTACCCATTTTTGCCTCTAAAATCAGTAACCCATGATTGACTCGAGTATAAGCCGAGGGTAGATAGTTGCCCTTTAAATGTACAGTAATCCCATACAGTAACCCTAATACCTTTCCACTGTAGATGTTTGGAAACTACAACTCCCAGCATGCTTTCGTTGCTGGGAGTTGCACCTATAGTAAAAAGGTATTGGGTGTTACTGTATGGCATACTGTCCCCCACCCTAGAGCCCCCCCAGTTCACTTACCGTTCCTGGCCAGTCTTCAGCCTTCATCTCTTCAGTCTTCATCTCTCCAGTCTTCATCTCTCCAGTCTTCATCTCTCCAGTCTTCATCTCTCCGCCGGCTGCCGCTCGCTCTGTGCAGAGCCGGCAGCTCCCAGTACTGCTTCGCGGCTGCGCGATGACGTCTTCCCGCCAGCGTGCACGATGACATCATCGCGCACCCGCAAAGAACTACTGGGAACTGCCGACTTTCCTTCCTGACTCGCGGCTGCATCTGGAATTAAGTTAAGTTTTCTCTTGACTCGAGTATAAGCCGAGGCAAGGTTTTTAGGTTGATTTTTAAACCTAAAAACCTCGGCTTATACTCGAGTATATACGGTACTTGGGTGGTTTTCTTACCGTAAAGCTGGAAATATGGGTGGCACCTAGCTTATTCACCTCCCGCGTTCCCATTAATCATGGCTGAGCGTGAACGGCTGTATGAAACGTAGCGCACCCCACTGTACAGTTTGTAGATTAATGTATCTAAATCTTTCAAAAGTACAACTACAAACAAAGAGTACATGATGCTTCATTTTCCTATTGTAAATCTAGAGGTGTCATTTATTTGGCCACATGTGACTGTGGCTTACAGTATGTCGGGATTCGACATGCTTCCCGACAGATAGCAGAACCTATAAATGCTGTCCCCAAAATGGAAACCACTCGGCCATAGCCGGTCACGTTATTGAAGAACATCCTAGTAGGACTAATGTCTCCTCTCACATTGTTGAGTTATTTAGCAGTAATATCAGGAAGGGTGATTATCATAACAAGTTACGTGGGTTGGAAGCGAAGTGGATATATATTTTAAAAACAATACAACCAAACGGTTGGAACAAAGAACTATCGGCCTTCCTGGATTCATTCCTGTATTAATATGGGACCCTTTATCTTACACCTTTTAGGCTGGGTACACACCAGAAGATATACGGTATTCGGATTCACAGCACTTTCGGTTAGTTGGCCGAAAATATCTCTCCCTCCGTGTGTATCCAGCCTTACATCTTTAACAGACGTTATAGACTTTCCATACTTTGTTGGTTAATCTGTTTCAGTGGCTTTATTTCTGGTTCACTAACCTCCTTATATTATGTTTCTAAATACACATTACATTGTTATGGATGACCCTAGTGATTATATACCTGGACATCACCTGATTAGCAATGTTTATCCTTTCTACTATTGGTTGATTTTGTACACGTTCTGTATTGATCTATATTTTTCCCTCCCCTTGACTTGCCTATTTAAGATGAATTGGGTGGGTGGTCTCTGATGAAGTGAAAACTCGTCGGGCACCATCTATGCTAATCCTGTCCCATCCAACAGCATTTGGAGTTCTTGTTTTTATGGTTTGACGGACATTGATTTTATGAAGAATCGTGTGCTGTCTACTCTGCGTTAAAACTTTCAGCAGGCGAAAGAGAAAGGAATCTGCGGATCGTCGCAATGTTACGAAGAAAAAAGCGAGATGTTTTAGCAACATAGTTAATGTGATTGGAAAAGGAGAGAGGAGTCAATAATAACCCCTAAGCAACGTGCGGACTGAATAAGGTAAATGGGGTGTTGTCCACAGAAATGGAAAATGGAGGGATAGGACCAGGTTTAGGTGGGAATTGATTGGTTCGGTTTTAATCAGGTTTAGTTTGAGGCATCGGTGCCCCATCCATGAGGAGACAGCACGGAGACAGTCAGAGATACGTGATTGGGTGTCAGGACTAAGCGTGGGGGTGGAATAGTATATTTGTGTATCATCGGCGTACAGATGTAGTTAAAACCAAATGAGCTGATGACTTCTCCCAGGGAAATGGTATAGAGGGAGAACAGTAGGGGTCCAAGAACAGACCCTGTGGAACCCCAACATTAAGGGGAACTGGATAGGATGTTTTATCATCATATGACACAGAGTAGGTTCTGTTGGAGAGGTAGGATCGTAGCCAGGGTGACGCTTCATTCCGGATGCCCAAGGAGTGAATAATTTGCATTAGGAGGGAATGATCAACTGTGTGGAAAGCAGAGGGGAGGTCGAGAAGGATGAGAATAGAAAAGTGGCCTTTGGCTTTGGCAGCCTGAAGGTCATTCACAACTTTGCACAGGGCCGTCTCCATGTGGTGGTAATTGTGCAAATTGTGTCCGGTGTGCTGGTAATTGTGCAAATTGTGTCCGGTGTGGTGGTAATTGTGCAAATTGTATCCGGAGTGGTGGTATTTGTGCAAATTGTGTCCGGTGTGGTGGTGATTGTCCAAATTGTGTCCGATGGGTGGTAATTGTGCAAATTGTGTTTGGTGTGGTGGTGATTGTGCAAATTGTGTCCAGTGTGGTAATTGTGCAAATTGTGTCCGGTGTGTGCTGGTAATTGTGCAAATTGTGTCCGGTGTGGTGGTCATTGTGCAAATTGTATCGGAGTGGTGGTATTTGTGCAATTGTGTCCGGTGTGGTGGTGATGTCCAAATTGTGTCCGGTGTGGGTAATTGTGCAAATTGTGTTTGGTGTGGTGGTAATTGTGCAAATTGTGTTGGTGTGGTGGTGATGTGCAAATTGTGCCCGGTGTGGTGGTAATTGTGCAAATTGTGTCAGTGTGGTGGTAATTGTGCAATTGTGTCAGTGTGGTGGTAATTGTGCAAATTGTGTCCGTGTGGTGGTAATTGTGCAAATTGTGTTTGGTGTGGTGGTGATTGTGCAAATTGTGTCCGGTGTGGTGGTGATTGTGCAAATTGTGTCCGGTTGTGGTGGTAATTGTGCAAATTGTGTCCGGTGTGTTGTGTGATTGCGCAAATTTTCTCTGTGTGGTGGTAATGCGCAAATCGAGTCCAGTGAGTGGGTAATTGTGCAAATTGTGTTTGGTGTGGTGTTGATTGTGCAAATTGTGTCCGTGTGTGGTGATGATTGTGCAAATTGTGTCCGGTGTGTGGTGGTATTGTGCAATTGTGTCGGTGTGGTGCTGATTGTGCAATGTGTCCAGGTGGTGGTGGTGATTGTGCAAATTTTTCTGTTGTGTGGTAATTTTGCAAATTGTATCCGGTAATTGTAAAAATTGTATCCAGTGTGGTGGTTATTGTGCAAATTGTGTCCGGTGTGTGGTGGTAATTTTGCAAATTGTATCCGGTTATTGTAAAAATTGTGTCCAGTGTGGGGTTTATTGTGCTAATTGTGTCCTGGTGTAGTGGTATTGTGAAAAACGTGTCTGGTGTGGTGGTAATTGTGCAAATCATGTCTGGTGTGGTGGTAATTGTGCAAATATTGGGGTAAGTTTATACTCTCTCCTGCAAGTTTTACTGAAGAAACTGGTAAGACAGTGCATTTAAACTGAATAACCAAACTTAAAAAACGTTGGACATTCCTTTAAATCCCTCCAATTCACTAGTCAGTGTTAGTCAGCCCACCACACCATCTCCACAAGCCACACCCACTTTCCCAGACAAAGCCACGCCCACTTTCCAACGGTGGCATTGCGGGGTTAATGGTCACTGGGTTCATAATCAAAATCTCCTATGAAGCAAGCAGGCAAAATGGCCACAATCCCCCATGGGACAATGCAAGGTGTGCAAGATCACAATCCCCCATGGAGCAATGCAGGGTGTGCAAGATCACAATCCCCCATGGGGCAATGCAGGGTGTGCAAGATCACAATCCCGTATGGGGCAATGCAGGGTGTGCAAGATCACAATCCCCCATGGGACAATGCAGGGTGTGCAGGATCACAATCCCCCATGGGGCAATGCAGGGTGTGCAAGATCACAATCCTCCATAGGACAATGCGGGGTATGCAACATCTCAATCCCCTATGGGCAATGCAGGGTGTGCAAGATCACAATCCCGTATGGGGCAATGCAGGGTGTGCAAGATCACAATCCCCCATGGGACAATGCAGGGTGTGCAGGATCACAATCCCCATGGGGCAATGCAGGGGTGTGCAAGATCACAATCCCCTATGGGGCAATGCAGAGTGTGTAAGATCACAACCCCCTATGGCACAATGCAGGGTGTGCAAGATCACAGCCCCTATGGGGCATTGCAGGGTGTGCAAGATCACAATCCCCTATGGGGCAATGCAGGGTTGGCAGATCACCCCCTATGGGGCATGCAGGGTGTGCAAGATCACAATCCCTCATGGGGCAAGCCGGGTGGCAAGATCACAATCCCTATGGGGGGCATGCAGGGTGTGCATCCATCCCTATGGGGCAATGCCGGTGTGCAGATCACAATCCCCATGGCACGACACTGGCCGGGTGTGAACTTTTGTCAACACACGTTGTTTCCTTGGGGCCCCCCACAGGCCTTTTCCTCTGTGGGTGATCACTCCACTGATACCTCTGACTTTGCACCATAACACACCACACATCGCTTGAGAGAGCACCCTTGCCAGTGCACTCCCCCCCCTCTCCCTACTAGACTGTGTTCATCGCATCACGTCACTTTTTTTTCCCTCCCCCCCCCCCCCCTGCCAGTCTGGACTCGTGTGTTTTGTGTGTTCTGTGGTTTGTCCTTTTATTAGTTGCAGTCCTGGTGACAGCTGTACTGATTCACATCAACGTTCAGCTTCACACACACACACACTTGGCACACCACACACCACTCGCGACCACCCGGACCACCCCAATTCCTTTTCCCCCCTCTCCTCCTCTCCTATGTACCTTCAGCTTCTGTGTGTTTGCACCACCCTATGCCTTCCTATTCTCTCCACATGCGCGCCCACAGGACGAAGTAGACGAAATGAGCAGCGGGGAAGGGGAGAGACGCACAGAAGAAGAATAGGGTGTACAAAAGCGAGAGATAAAAGAAGGAGGGAGCACAGATTAGGAGAAAGAAAGGGAACAGGAAAGAGGAGCGAAAAGAGGAGTAGAAAGAGCACCCACCCCAGAAGAGGGTCGCAGGACAATGAATAGCCCCGAAATCCCATAAACCGAGGAAGGGGTAGCAAATGAGTAAATGAGGGCGAGAGAGATGTGGAGGAGATGAAAGACAGAAAGCAACACAATCCACACCACCCAAAGGGGGTAGAATCAATGACATAACAGGAGGTGTAGCAGTACGACGATCCAATCCCTAGAAGCAGGACCAATGCAAGGCTGTGCAGAAGATGCACACTCCATCAGTACTGGGGCATGCAGGGGTTTTCAGTGTAAGATCCACAACCCCCCAGTATGGGAACAATGCAGGGTGGTGCAAGAATCACACAGCCCCCTATGGGGCAATGCAGGGTGTGCAAAGATCACAATCCCCTATGGGCAATGACAGGGGGTGAGCAACGATCACAATCCCCTATGGGGCAATCTGCAGAGGTGTGCAAGATCACCAACCCCTATGGAGGCCGAATGCGAGGGGTGATTATCACATGCAAATCACAATCCCTATGGGGCAATGCAGCGGTTGTCAAGAAGAACACACATCCCTATGGGGCAAGGTGCGCAGTAGTTCGAATGTGCAAGATATACAATACCCTATGGGACAATAGGCAGGAAGAGAAAGGTGCAAGATCACAAGCCCCAATAGTGGCACAATGCGGGGTGTGCAAGTACACCCGCATGAACTGGTCAATGACCAATGTTGTGGGTGCAAGATCACAATGCCCCCTATGGCAAAGGCAATTGCAGGGTTGTGCATGAGATGAATCACACCCAATATGGGCAATGCGGGTGTGCAAGATTCACACATCCACCTATGGAGGCACATGCAGGGGTGTGCAGCTCACAACCCCTATGGGGCAATGCAGGGTGTGCAAGATCAATACCCCTATAGGGGCAATGCAGGGTGTTGCAAGATCACAACTCACCCTATGGGGCAAGCGGGTTGTGCAAAGATCAAATCCCCTATGGGGCAATGCAGGGTGTGCACAACGATCACAATACCCCTATGGGCAATGCAGGGTGTGCAAAGATCGCACAGATCCCCCCGCACACCCCCACCACCCGTATAGGGGACAATGCCAGGGTGTGCAAGAATACACAGCCCGCAATAATGGCGACAAGAGCAGGGGGTGGACAGATCACAAATCCCCTAATGGGACAAGCAGGGGTGAGATCACAATCCCCTATATGCGAGGCAATGCAGGGTATGTGCCAAGATCACACCCACAATCCCCTATGGGGCAATGCAGGGTGTGCAAGATCACCAAATCACACCCTATAGGGGCAATGCAGGGGGTGCAAGATCACAATCCCCTATGGGGGAAAAGCAAAGGGATATGTGCAAGAGATCAGCAAAAAACCCCTATGGGGCAATGCGGGGGCAGCGATGTTCAGATCACAATCCACCTATGGGGCAATGCAGGAGTGTGCAAGATCCACAGCAATGCACAATTAGGGGCACAGACAAACCCTAGTGGGGCAATGCAGGGTGTGCAAGATCACAATCCCTATGGGGCAATGCAGGGTTGTGGCAAGATCACAATAACCCCCATGTTGGGCAATGCAAGGCAAGAAAAACGGGTGTGCAAAATCACAATCCCCTATGGGGCAATGCAAGGTGTGCAAGATCACAATCCCCTATGGGGCAATGCAGGGTGTGCAAGATCACAATCCCCTATGGGGCAATGCAGGGTGTGCAAGATCACAATCACCTATGGGGCAATGCAGGGGCCAATGGGCAAAGATCACAGGCACCCTATGGGCAATCCAGGTGGCAAGATCCGACAGCAAAAAGCTGAATAAGAACAGGGTGTGCAAGATCACAATCCCCATAATGGAGCAATGCAGGGTGTGCAAGATCACAATCCCCTATGGGGAATGCAGGGTGTACAATATCACAATCTCCCAGGGGGAAATGCACAGTGTGCAAGATCACAATCCCCTATGGGGAAAGGGCAATGCAGGGTGTGCAAGATCACAATCCCCCACGGGACAATGCAGGGTATGCAAGATCACAATCCCCAATGGCAGGGCGCCATCAGGGGGGAAAGGGTACCCAAGGGGGTACTCCAGTATGAGGCCAGACTTGGAAGGGCGCGGGCCCGAAGAGTAAGGAAAAGGCAGTACAACAAAAAAAAAAACTCTTACATGGAATATGCGTGCGGTGCAGTTTGGAATCCCATATACAAAAGGGACATCTTGGAAATGGAAGCAGTTCAGAGAAGGGCAACTAAATAAAATAAAGGTAATGGGGGGCTGTTTACATTAGAGAAGCAATGCTTGCGTGGGGATATGATCACTTTATACAAATATATTAATGGGCCATACAATAAACTCTCTGGTGTATTGTTTACTAATAGGTCATATCAGAGGACACGTGGACATCCTTTAAGGTTGGAAGTTTCATCTTCAGGTATTATGTATGTGTATGTATGTATGTAATATGTATTATACCGTAATTCAATATTATATAGTCCCGTACCAACCAGAACTACAGATATGATTAATTCAGTAATTCTCATTATATAGTATCCTATACCAACCTGAACTACAGTATATGTAATATACCATATTCTCAATATATATAGTATCCTGTACCAACCAGAAACTACAGTATATGGATTAATACCATACCCGTTACAACGATACTACAATAGATATGTAATATACGAAATTACAATACTCAATATTTAGATACAACGTATAATCCAAACAATTAATAGCCGTACCAACCAGAACCTGCTACTGTATTAGTTTATTACACACACATAATAATTAATAAACCAGTTTTAACCACAGAGACCCAACCAGAACTACAGTATATGTATTAATACCAGTACACTTAATTATATTGTATCCCCTGTACCAACCAGAACTATAATATATGTATTAATACCAGTAATTTAAATTATATAGTATCCCTGTACCAACCAAAACTACAGTATATGTAATACCAGTAATTCCAATATTATTTAGTATCCTGTACCAACCAAGAACTACAGCATATGTATTAATACCAGTAATTCTCATATTATTTAGTATCCCTGTACCAACCACGAACTACAGTATATGTATTAATACCGTAATTCTCAATATTATATAGTATCTCTGTACCAACCAGAACAACAGTATAGTATTAATACCAGTAATTCTCAATATTATATAGTATCCCTGTACCAACCAGAACTACAGTATATATAAATACCAGTAATTCTCAATTTATATAGTATCCCTGTACCAATCAGAACTGCAGTATATGTATTAATACCAGTAATTCTCAATATTATATTGTATCCCCTGTACCAACCAGAACTACAGTAAATGTATTAATACCAGTAATTCTCATTATTATATAGTATCCCTGTACCAACCAGAACTACAGTATATGTATTAATACCAGTAATTCTCAATATTATATAGTATCCCTGTACCAACCAGAACTACAGTATATGTATTAATACTAGTAATTCTCAATATTATATAGTATCCTTGTACCAACCAGAACTACAGTATATGTATTAATACCAGTAATTCTCTAATTATTATAGTATTCCCCGTACCAAACAGAACTACAGTATATATGTATATATACCAGTAATTCTCAATATTATATAGTATCCCTGTACCAACCAGAGCTACAGTATTTGTATTAATACCAGTAATTCTCAATATTATATAGTATCCCCGTACCAAACAGAACTACAGTATATGTATTACCAGTAATTCTCAATATTATATAGTATCCCAGTACCAACCAGAACTACAGTATATGTATTAATACCAGTAATTCTCAATATTATATAGTATCCCTGTACCAACCAGAACACAGTATATATAAATATCAGTAATTCTCAATATATATAGTATCCCTGTACCAATCAGAACTGCAGTATATGTATTAATACCAGTAATCTCAATATTTAGTATCCCCTGTACCAACCAGAACTACAGTAAATAGTTAATACCAGTAATTCTCATATTATATAGTATCCCTGTACCAACCAGAACTACAGTATATGTATTAATACCAGTAATTCTCAATATTATATAGTATCCCTGTACCCAACCAGAACTACAGTATATGTATTAATACTAGTAATTCTCAATATTATATAGTATCCTGTACCAACCAGAACTACAGTATATGTATTAATACCAGTAATTCTCTATATTATATAGTATCCCCGTACCAAAAAGAACTACGATATGTATAATACCAGTAATTCAATATTATATAGTATCCCTGTACCAAAGAGCTACAGTATATGTATTAATACCAGTAATTCTCAATTTATATAGTATCCCCGTACCAAAAAGAACTACAGTATATGTATAATACCAGTAATTCTCAATATATATAGTATCCCATTACCAAACAGAACTACAGTATATGTATCAATACCAGTAATTCAATATATATAGTCCTGTACAACCAGAACTACAGTATATTATTATACCAGTAATTTCAATATAATTAGTATCCCCACACCAAACAGAACTACAGTATATGTATTAAAGGGTATCTCCACAGAAAAAATAAAGTTTGGCCATTTAGTTTTACTGAAGAATGGGAGGTAAAGGAGCTTTGTCCTACCTCCCATTCTTCAATAAAAACACAAGGAGCGGGGAGAGAAGGTAAGGAATCGCTCACTCCTCTGCCGCGTTGTCTGACAGGTCCCGAGTTCTTTTATGCGCATCACACTAGCACTGATTGCACCATAATGTAATATTAATGCACTGATTGTTCCAAATGTAATATTAATGCACTGATTGTACCATAATAATGTAATATTAATGCACTGACTGCACCATAATAATGTGATAATAATGTGATATTAATGCACTGATTACACCATAATAATGCGATATCAATGCACTGACTGCACCATAATAATGCGATATCAATGCACTGACTGCACCATAATAATGCGATATCATTGCACTGAATGCCACCATAATAATGCGGATATTGCACTGATGCACCATAAAATGCGATATCATGCACTGATTGCACCATACATAATAATTGATTTCAATGCACTGATTGCACCATAATAATGTGATTTCAATGCACTGACTCACAATATAAGTGATATTAATGCACGACTGCACCTAATAAGTGATATTAATGCACTGACTGCACATAATAATGTGAGAATAATGTGATAACAATGCACTGATTGCACCATAATAATATGATATCAATGCACTGACTGCACCATAATAATGTGATATCATGCACTGATGCACCATAATATGTGATATCAATGCACTGACTGCACCATAATAATGTGATATCAATGCACTGACGGACCATAATAATGTGATCAATGCACTGACTGCACCAATAATGATGTGATATCAATGCACTGATTGACATAATGTGATATGAATGCACTGATTGCACCATAATAATGTGATATGATGCACTGACTGCACCATAATAATGTGAATGAATGCACTGACTGCACCATAATATAATTGATGAATGCACTGAATGCGCCATAATAATGTGATATGAATGCACTGACTGCGCCATAATAATGTGATATGAATGCACTGACTGCGCCATAATAATGTGATATGAATGCACTGACTGCGCCATAATAATGTGATATGAATGCACTGATGCGCCATAATAATGTGAGATGAATGCACTGACTGCGCCATAATAATGATATAATGCACTGACTGGCCATAATAATGTGATAAATGCACTGACTGCGCCATATAAATGTGATATATTATGCACTGACTGCGCCATAATAATGTGATATGAATGACTGATGCGCCATATAATGATATTAATGCACTGACTGCGCCATAATAATGGTATCAATGCACTGACTGCGCCATAATAATGTGATATAATGCACTGACTGCCTAATAATGTGATATGAATGCCCTGACTGCTCCATAATAATGTGATATGAATGCACTGACTGCGCCATAATAATGTGATATAATGCACGACTGCCCATAAAATGTGTATTGAATGATGACTGCGCCATAATAATGTGATATGAATGCACTGACTGTGCCATAATAATGTGATATCATAATAATGTGATATGAATGCACTGACTGCGCCATAATAATGTGATATCATAATAATGTGATATGAATGCCCTGACTGCGCCATAGTAATGTGATATGAATGCACTGACTGCGCCATAATAATGTGATATGAATGCACTGGCTGCTCCATAGTAATCTGATATGAATGCACTGACTGCGCCATAATAATGTGATATCATAATAATGTGATATGAATGCACTGACTGCGCCATAATAATGTGATATGAATGCACTGATTGCACCATAATAATGTGATTTCAATGCACTGACTGCACCATAATAATGTGATTTCAAAGCACTGACTGCACCATAATAATGTGATATCAATGCACTGACTGCACCATAATAATGTGATATCAATGCACTGACTGCACCATAATAAGTTGATATCAATGCACTGACTGCACCATAATATGTGTATAAGCACTGATGCACCATAATGTGATATGATGCACTGATGCCCATAATTGTGATATGAATGCACTGATTGCACCATAATAATGTGATATGAATGCACTGATTGCCCATAATAATGTGATATGAATGCACTGACTGCGCCATAATAATGGATATGAATGCACTGACTGCCGCCATAATAAGTGATATGAATGCACTGACTGCGCCATAATAATGTGATATGAATGCACTGACTGCGCCATAATAATGTGATATGAATGCACTGACTGCGCCATAATAATGTGATATGAATGCACTGACTGCGCCATAATAATGTGATATGAATGCACTGACTGCGCCATAATAATGTGATATGAATGCACTGACTGCGCCATAATAATGTGATATGAATGCACTGACTGCGCCATAATAATGTGAATGAATGCACTGACTGCGCCATAATAATGTGATATGAATGCACTGACTGCGCCATAATAAGTGATATGAAGCACTGACTGGCCCAATAATGTGAATGAATGCATGACTGCGCCATAATAATGTGATATGAATGCACTGACTGCGCCATAATAATGTGATATGAATGCACTGACTGCGCCATAATAATGTGATATGGAATGCACTGACTGCGCCATAATAATGTGATATGATGCACTGACTGCCGCCATATAATGTGATATGATGCACTGACTGCGCATATCTATATATAATGTGATATGAATGCACTGACTGCGCCATAATAATGTGATATGAATGCACTGACTGCGCCATAATAATGTGACATTGAATGATGACTGCGCCATAGTAATGTGATATGAATGCACTGACTGCGCCATAATAATGTGATATGAATGCACTACTGCGCCATAATAATGTGATATGAATGCACTGACTGCGCCATAATATGTGATATGAATGCACTGGCTGCGCCATAATAAGTGATATGAATGCACTGACGCGCCATAATAATGTGATAGAATGCACTGAATGGCCAATATAATGTGATATGAATGCACTGACTGCGCCATAATAATTGTGATATGAATGCACTGACTGCGCCATAATAATGTGATAGAATGCACTGACTGGCCATAATGTGATATGAATGCAATGACTGCGCCTAATAATGTGATATGAATGCACTGACTGCGCCATACTAATGTGATATGAATGCACTGATGCGCCATAATAAGTGATATGATGCACTGACTGCGCCCATAATAATGATATGAATGCACTGATGCGCCATAATAAGTGATATAAAAGCACTGACTGCGCCATAATAATGTGATATGAATGCACTGACTTGCACGCCATAATAATGTGATATGAATGCACTGACTGCGCCATAAGTGATATGAATGCACTGACTGCGCCATAATAATGTGATAGAAAAAGCACTGACTGAGCCATAATAATGTGAATTGAATGCATGACTGCGCCATAATAATGGAATGAATGCACTGACTGCGCCATAATAATGTGATATGAATGCACGACTGCGCCATAATAATGTGATGAATGCACTGACTGCGCCATAATAGTGATATGAATGCAGATGCGCCATAATAATGTGATATGAATGCACTGACTGCGCCATAATAATGTGATACGAATGCAATGAATAGCCATATATGTGATATGAATGCACTGACTGCGCATAATAATGTGATATGATGCACTGATGCGCCTAATAATGTGATATGAATGCACTGACTGCGCCATAATAATGTGATATGAATGCACTGACTGCGCCATAATTATGTGATATGAATGCACTGACTGCGCCATAATAATGTGATATGAATGCACTGACTGCGCCATAATAATGTATACGAATGCACTGACTGAGCCATAATGTGATATGAATGCACTGACTGCGCCATAATAATGTGATATGAATGCACTGACTGCGCCATAATAATGTGATATGAATGCACTGACTGCGCCATAATAATGTGATATGAATGCACTGACTGCGCCATAATAATGTGATATGAATGCACTGACTGCGCCATAATAATGTGATATGAATGCACTGACTGCGCCATAATAATGTGATATGAATGCACTGACGCGCTAATAATATGTGATATGAATGCACTGACTGCGCCATAATAATGTGATATGAATGCACTGACTGCGCCTAATAATGTGAATATAATGTGTATATGAATGCACTGACTGCGCCATAATAATGTGATATGAATGCACTGACTGCGCCATAATAAGTGATAGAATGCATGACTGGCAATAATGTGATAGAATGCACTGATGAGCCATAATGTGATATGAATGACTGACTGCGCCATAATAATGTGATATGAATGCACTGACTGCGCCATAATAATGTGATATGAATTGCACTGACTGCGCCAATAATGTGATATGAATGCACTGAATGCGCCATAATAATGTGATATGAGCACTGACTGCGCCATATAATGTGATATGAAGGCACTGACTGCGCCCTAATAATGTGATATGAATGCACTGACTGCGCCATAGAAATGTGATATGAATGCACTGACTGCGCCATAATAATGTGAATCATAAATAATGTGATATGAATGCACTGACTGCGCCATAATAATGTGTATGAATGCACTGACTGCGCCAACTGATAGAAGCACTCTGTGCCATAATGTGATATGAATGCACTGACTGCGCCATGATAAACGGAAAAATGACGGCTTGGCCTATAATAATGTGATATGAATGCACTGACTGCGCACATCTGATATACGAATGCACTGGGTGCGCCATAGTAATGTGATATGAATGCACGACTGCGCCATAATAATGTGATATGAATGCACTGACTGCGCCATGTGATACGAATGCACTGCTGTGGCCATAGTAAGTGATATGAATGCACTGACGTCGCCATAGTAATGTGATATGAATGCACTGACTGCCCATATATAGTGTGATATGAATGCACTGACTGCCCATAATAATGTGATATCAATGCACTGACCTGCACATAATAATGTGATATAATGCACTGACTGCACCATAATAAGTGATATGCACTGATTGCCCAAATAATGTTATATCATGCATCTGATGCAAATGTGATATCAATGCACTGATTGCACCATAATGTGATATGAATGCACTGATTGCACCATAATAATGTGATATGAATGTACTGACTGCGCCATAATAATGTGATATGAATGCACTGACTGAGCCATAATAATGTGATATGAATGCACTGACTGCGCCATAATAATGTGATATGAAGCACTGACTGCGCATAATAATGTGATATGAATGCACTGACTGCGCCATACTAATGTGACATGAATGCAGGACTGCGCTTATAGTAATGTGATATGAATGCACTGACTGCGCCAAATTGTGATGAAGCACTGACTGCGCCATAATATGTGATTGAATGCACTGCTGCGCCTAATATGTGATATGAATGCACTGGCTGCGCCATAATAATGTGATACGAATGCACTGACTGAGCCATAATGTATATGAATGCACTGACTGCGCCATAATAATGTGATATGAATGCACTGACTGCGCCATATAATGTGATAGAATGCACGATGAGCCATAATGTGATATGAATGCACTGACTGAGCCATAATGTGATATGAATGCACTGACTGAGCCATAATGTGATATGAATGCACTGACTGCGCCATAAAAATGTGATATGAATGCACTGACTGCGCCATAATAATGTGATATGAATGCACTGACATGCGCATAATAATGTGATATGAATGCACTGACTGCGCCATAATAATGTGATATGAATGCACTGACTGCGCCATAAGGTGATATGAATGCACTGACTGCGCAATAATATGTGATAAATGCACTGACTGCGCCATAATAATGTGATATGAATGCACTGACTGCGCCATAATAATGTGATATGAATGCACTGGCAGCGCCATAATAATGTGATGAATGCACTGACTGCGCCATATAATGTGATATGAATGCACTGACTGCGCCATAATAATGTGATATGAATGCACTGACGCGCCATAATTGTGAGATGAATGCACGACTGCGCCATAATAATGTGATATGAATGCACTGACTGCGCCATAATAATGTGATACGAATGCACTGACTGAGCCATAATGTGATAATGAATGCACTGACTGCGCCATAATAATGTGATATGAATGCACTGACTGCGCCATAATAATGTGATATGAATGCACTGACTGCGCCATAATAATGTGATATGAATGCACTGACTGGCCATAAGGTGATATAATGCACTGACTGCGCCATAATAATGTGATATAATGCACTGACTGCGCCATATAATGTGATAGAATGCACTGACTGCGCCATAATAATGTGATAATAATGCACTGACTGCGCCACAATAATGTGATAATAATGCACTGACTGCGCCACAATAATGTGATATGAATGCACTGACTGCGCCACAATAATGTGATATGAATGCACTGACTGCGCCATAATAATGGTATAATAATGCACTGACTGCGCCATAATAATGTGATATTAATGCACTGACTGCGCCATAATAATGCGATACGAATGCACTGACTGCGCCATAATAATGTGATATGAATGCACTGACTGCGCCATAATAATGTGATATGAGTGCACTGACTGCTCCATAATAATGTGATATGAATGCAGGGACTGCGCCAATAATGTGATATGAATGCACGACTGCGCATATAATCTGATATGATGCACGACTGCGCCAACAATGTTAATAATGCACTGACTGCGCCATAATAATGTGAATCAATGCACGACTGCGCCCATAACAATGTTAAATAATGCACGACTGAGCATAAAATGTTATAATAATGCACTGACTAGCCATAATAATGTGATATGAACGCACTGACGCCATAATAATGTGATATGAATGCACTGACTGCGCCATAATAATGTGATATGAATGCACTGACTGCGCCATAATAATGTGATATGAATGTACGACTGCGCCAAATAATGTGATATGAATGCACTGACTGCGCCATAATAATGTGATATGAATGCACTGACTGCGCCATAATAATGTGATAATAATGCACTGACTGCGCCATAAAATGTTAAATAATGCACCTGACTGCGCCATAATAATGTGATATGAATGCACTGCTGCGCCATAATAATGTGATATGAATGCACTGACTGCGCCATAATAATGTGAATATGAATGCACTGACTGCCATAATAATGTGATATGGAATGCACTGACCGCGCCATAATAATGTGGAATGAATGACACTGACCGCGCCATATATAATGTGATATGACGCACTGACCGCCATATAATGTGATTATTAATGCACTGACTGCGCCATAATAATGTGATAGAATGCACTGACGCGCCATAATAATGTGATTAGAATGCACTGACCGCGCTCATTAATAATGTGATATGAATGCACTGACCGCGCCATAATAATGTGATATGAATGCACTGACCGCGCCATAATAATGTGATATGAATGCACTGACTGCGCCATAATAATGTGATATGAATGCACTGACCGCGCCATAATAATGTGATATGAATGCACTGACCGCGCCATAATAATGTGATATGAACGCACTGACCGCGCCATAATAATGTGATATGAATGCACTGACCGCGCCATAATAATGTGATATGAATGCACTGTTTAATACACTGTCTGCCCTTAGAGCACCATATTATTACATAGTGTTTGTAACCAGTATCAGGCAGGTTGGGTTGGCCCAGTGGCATGATTGGTGCATTGTGGGTACATTGGGCAGTGCTGGGTGTCAGACTGAATTAGTTTCTATATGGAATCACTAATAAACTTTCTGCCTGTTACTACTCTGATATAGGACCTGTCATATCGATACACTGACACCAGGGGGAGACCGAGAGACTACTGAATTATAACTAGAGACCGACCCCTTCCTAGTAACCACACCTTTTCCCCTCCCCTTCCCTGTCACCAAAGCTCTGAGCGTCCCTGACAACCCAGATGCTTCCATCTATTCCTCCTCCGACCAGCCAACCTACCGCGACCCCTGGGGAACGAAGTAGGAGAATAAAGTGAGTTATATACCATCACAGCACCGCAGGAAATCCTTCTCTCTATAGGACAGGGAATCCCCCATAGTTCATGTGATGTTATGACGTAAGAAAGTATCAACAGGGGTTCAGATAATGAATGACGTCATTATACAGCCCAGACTGATCACAGGGAATCCCCATATCTAATCACAGTTCAGGGAATCCCTATATCTAATCACAGAGTGCAGGGAATCCCTCTATCTAATCACAGAGTGCAGGGAATCCCTCTATCTAATCACAGTGCAGGCAATCCCTCTATCTAATCACAGTGCAGGCAATCCCCGTATCTAATCACAGAGTGCAGGGAATCCCTGTATCTAATCACAGAGTGCAGGGAATCCCCGTATCTAATCACAGTGAAAATAATATCAATATCTAATCACAGTGCAGGGAATCCCTATATCTAATCACAGTGTGTAGGGAATCCCCATATCTAATCACAGTGCAGGGAATCCCCGTATCTAATCACAGAGTGCAGGGAATCCCTATATCTAATCACAGTGCAGATAATCCCAATATCTAATCACAGTGCAGGGAATCCCTATATCTAATCACAGATTGCAGGGAATCCCCATATGTAATCACAGTGCAGGGAATCCCCATATCTAATCACAGTGCAGGGAATCCCCATATTAAACACAAAAAAGACATACCCCCTCAACCAGACCCAGGTACACACACCTACTGATTTACTTATCCATTACTGTGGCAGCCATACTTAAAGGGTAACTAAAGTCAAAAAAACTAATTTAGATTTATCCTCAATAAAAGATAGTTTTATGGTTGTAACCACCAGTAAACATTACACCAGGGGCCCACCAGTAAACAATACACCAAGGGCCAACAAGTAAACATACCAGGGGCCTAGCAGTAAACATTATACCAGGGGCCCACCAGTAAACATTACACCAGGGGCCCACCAGTAAACAATACACCAAGGGCCAACAAGTAAACATACCAGGGGCCTAGCAGTAAACATTATACCAGGGGCACAGCAGTAAACATTATAACGGGATAATGCGATATCAATGCACTGACTGCACCATAATAATGCGATATCATTGCACTGACTGCACCATAATAATGCGATATCATTGCACTGACTGCACCATAACAATGCGATATCATTGCACTGATTGCACCATAATAATGTGATTTCAATGCACTGATTGCACCATAATAATGTGATTTCAATGCACTGACTGCACCATAATAATGTGATATTAATGCACTGACTGCACCATAATAATGTGATATTAATGCACTGACTGCACCATAATAATGTGATATTAATGCACTGACTGCACCATAATAATGTGATAATAATGTGATAACAATGCACTGATTGCACCATAATAATATGATATCAATGCACTGACTGCACCATAATAATGTGATATCAATGCACTATTTCCCAAATATGCCCCTGAAGGGACTTACCTGACCCGGTTATTTCCCAAATATGCCCCTGAAGGGACTTACCTGACCCGGTTATTTTGCAGCCTAAATCTCGGCGCAACCAATCACATGGGCCATTAAACTACTTGAGATTTAAGTCTACTATAACTTCTGCTCATTGGTTTCCCAGCAAGTTGGGCAGGAGCATTTGTTTCTTTGTTGAACTACAACTCCCAGCATGCTTTGGTTACTGGGAGTGGTAGTTTCAAAACATCTGTTGTGCTGGGAGTGGTAGTTTCAAAACATCTGTTGTGGCAAGTTCAACAAAGTAAAAAACTCATCCTGCCCAACTCTGTAATCATTGTATTGATTTGAGGATTTCTACCATTTCAACCAGTTTTTACTAATTTTTCAGGTAAAAATATGTACCTCGACTTATACTAGGATCGACTTACACTCGAGTATATACGGTAACTTACAGTAAAGGATAACACGAGTGGTACTCAGACCTGTATAACCCTTTTTCCCTTTATATGTACACAAACTCCTCAGTGACTTCTAATATCCTTATAATATACAGTAGGGGATGTCTCCCCCACATACAAATCAGAGCATTCTTCACTGCACTGCACTGCGTATATAATGTCACTCTTCACTGTACTACGTATATGATGTCACTCTTCACTGCACTGTGTATATGATGCCGCTCTTCACTGCACTGTGTATATGATGCCACTCTTCACTGCACTGCACTGCGTATATGATGTCACTCTTCACTGCACTGCACTGCGTATATGATGTCGCTTTTCTTGTGTTTTGGTATTGGGTCTTTCGGATGTACCAATTGCTGCCTCAGTGTGTTGTTCGGTTTAAAGCAGACAGGGATATGATGTTTTTTGAAAATTCTTGTTAATTTCTCGGAGACCCCTGCTACATATGGGATGACCATGTTCTTCCTCCTGTCTTGCTTTTCCCCTTCACTGTTGGTATTCGTGTTCTTTTCTTTCCTTCTACTTCTTTTGACAAAGGCCCAGTCTGGATATCCACAAGGTTTAAGGGCTCCTCTGAGATGTTTCATTTCTTTAGCCTTCGCCTCTGTGCTAGTGGGGATGTTCTCAGCTCTGTGTTGCAGGGTTCTGATGACACCCAGCTTGTGATCTAAAGGGTGGTGGGAGTCAAACGTCAAATACTGATCTGTGTGTGTTGGTTTTCTGTAAACCTCTACTTCCAGTTTACCATTTTCCTTAACTTCTACCAAGCAGTCCAAGAAAGCCAGTTTGTTGTTTTGTATCTTCCCTTGTAAATTTGATATTTTGGTCTACCGCATTAATGTGTTCTGTGAAAGCTTGTACTTCCTTCTGGTGGATTTTAACCCAGGTGTCATCCACATATCTGAACCAGTGGCTGGGTGCTATGCCCTTAAAGGTATTAAGCGCATGTTTTTCTACCTCCTCTATGAAGAAATGAAACATCTCAGAGGAGCCCTTAAAACTTGTGGATATCCAGACTGGGCCTTTGTAAAAAGAAGTAGAAGGAAAGAAAAGAACACAAATACCAAGAGTGAAGGGGAAAAGCAAGACAGGAGGAAGAACATGGTCATCCCATATGTAGCAGGGGTCTCCGAGAAATTAAGAAGAATTTTCAAAAAACATCGTATCCCTGTCTGCTTTAAACCGAACAACACACTGAGGCAGCAATTGGTACATCCGAAAGACCCAATACCGAAACACAAGAAAAGCGACATCATATACGCAGTGCAGTGCAGTGAAGAGTGACATCATATACACAGTGCAGTGCAGTGAAGAATGCTCTGATTTGTATGTGGGGGAGACCAAACAGCAACTGGACCAACGTATGGCGCAGCACAGAAGAGCCAATTCCTCGGGTCAGGACTCAGCCGTGTACCTGCATCTTAAGGATAAAGGACATACCTTTGAAGATTGTAATGTTAACATATTGGCAAAGGAACGTGACTGGTTCAAGAGAGGTGTTAAGGAGGCCATTTATGTGAAAATAAAGAAACCAAGCCTAAATAGAGGTGGGGGGGTTCGACACCAACTGTCTGCCATGTACAATGCTTTTTTAACACCTTACTCTGGGCGTTCCTATAACACCTCTTAGCCACTATCCAATCACACCCTTAACACCTGGCTGTGATATGCTAATTGGGATTTTCCAGGGTACATAATTGCCACAGATTCTTGTACAAGTCATTCTGAATTGAGAGATCCAGTCGGATGACTAGCGAAACGTCTTCAAGAACTAAACTTCAAGTCCAGTTGATCTAATTGAATACAACAGATATATTGTGTTCTATATAGTTGTATCTATATTGTATACGTTATGGTATATCTAGTATATTGTCATATCTTCTTTTGTGTGATGGAATGTTCGTGATCAGAACACTGGGAATATAAGTAATTTGTGGCGTTTGTATTAAGGCTTCAGGTGACTTAGCGGCAATTATCTCCCCGTGTTTATGGAACGTTCTACATGTCAGAGGTGAAAGCCATTGTAACCTAAGGAGACGGGACTAGGGAAAGGGACGCTGGGAAGATTGAATTTCCCTATTATTAATATCTACAGTGTTAATCCTTCATTACTTGTAGAGTTGGTACTGCCATACTGATATCAGACCCTGGACTGGTGGTGACCCGTGGTTTGTGGCCTTCTGCTTGTCCGCTCATTATTGTTCAATTGGGAGTTTTCCTATCAATGTTTTAACCTCCATTTCGTTATTACTTGTGACATGGGGTCCCTCATGTGAAATACTCAGATCATCCCAGGTGGCACCTGGTTTGGTAGGGAGTTGTTCTGGGGAACTCTTGATTTATGTAAGTCTTACTGAGTATTGAGCGATCCCATTGCCTTGGGTAACAATCAGCCACACCATGGATTGTCATTTGTCTTTCGATGTTTCACTGTTTTGTTTTGGCAAAATACATTTTTGTCCTTACTGTAAATCTTACTGTAAATACTGTATTTGATTTGGTACCTGGTCGGTTAAACAATGTAATCAATTGGGTACCTGGTTGGGTAAACAGTGTATTTTATTGGGTAACTGGTCGGGAAAAAAGTGTATTTGATTGGGGTACAGGTTTGGGTAACAGTGTAATTTGATTGGGTACAGGTTGGGGTAAACAGTGTATTTAATGGGTACGTGGAAAGTTTTGATTGGGTACCAGGTTGGGTAACATTGTATTTGATTGGGTACCAGGGAGTTGGTAAACATTGTATTTGATTGGGTCCTGTTTGGGTAAACAGTGTATTGATTGGGTACCAGGTTGGGTAATCAGTGTATTTGATTGGGTACCAGGTTGGTAATCAGTGTATTTGATTGGTACCAGTTGGGTAATCAGTTGTATTTGATTGGTACGGAGTTGGTAATCAGTGTATTTGATTGGGTACCTGGTTGGGTAAACAGTGTATTTGATTTGGTACCAGGTTGGGTAATCAGTATATTTGATTTGGTACCAGGTCGGTTAAACAGTGTAATCAATTGGGTACCTGGTTGGGTAAACAGTGTATTTTTGGGTAACTGGTCGGGAAAAAAGTGTATTTGATTGGGTACCAGGTTTGGTAAACAGTGTATTTGATTGGGTACCAGGTTGGGTAAACAGTGTATTTGATTGGGTAACTGGTCGGGAAAAAAGTGTATTTGATTGGGTACCAGGTTTGGGTAAACAGTGTATTTGGATTGGGTACCTGGTTGGGTAAACAGTGTATTTGATTGGGTACCAAGTTGGGTAAACAGTGTATTTTATTGGGTAACTGGTCGGGAAAAAAGTGTATTTGATTGGGTACCAGGTTGGGTAAACAGTGTATTTGATTGGGTACCTGGTTGGGTAAACAGTGTATTTGATTTGGTACCTGTTCGGTTAAACAGTGTAATCAATTGGGTCACCTGGTTGGGTAAACAGTGTATTTTATTGGGTAAACTGGTCGGGAAAAAAGTGTATTTGATTGGGTACCAGGTTGGGTAAACAGTGTATTTGATTGGGTACCTGGTTGGGTAAACAGTGTATTTGATTGGGTACCAGGTTGGGTAACAGTGTATTTTATTGGTAACTGGTCGGGAAAAAAGTGTATTTGATTGGGTACCAGGTTGGGTAACAGTGTATTTGATTGGGTACCTGGTTGGGTAAACAGTATTTGATTGGGTACCAGGTTGGGTAATCAGTGTATTTGATTGGGTACCAGGTTGGGTAATCAGTGTATTTGATTGGGTACCTGGTTGGGTAAACAGTGTATTTGATTGGGTACCAGTTGGGTAATCAGTGTATTTGATTGGGTACCTGGTGGGTAAACAGTGTATTTGATTTGGTACCAGGTTGGGGAAACAGTGTATTGTACTGGGTACCAGGTTGGGTAAACAGTGTATTTGATTTGGTACCAGGTTGGGTAATCAGTGTATTTGATTTGGTACCAGGTTGGGTAAACAGTATTGATTGGTACCAAGGTTGGGTAACAGTGTATTGATTGGTACAGGTTGGGTAAACAGTGTATTTATTGGGTACCTGGTCCTTACCTTACATTTACTTGAATCTCATCTGCCACTTAGCAGCCCAATCTGACAATCTATCTAGATCTCCCTGCAATGATTGCACATCCTCTGAGTTTTTAATATGGTCGACAAAGTTTGTGTCGTCAGCAAACAACAGAAACCTTGCTGACAATACCCCACTTCCAAACATTATAAATAGAGTATAGAAGTTGCCCAACACAGAACCCTGTGGCCCCCACTTAGCACTTTAGTCCATATGATGAAGCCCCTTAACAACATACTCTCTGCATCCTATTCATTAACCAATTTTGTATCCATGTACAAATGTGACTCCCCAGAACCAACAGACCTTAGCTTATTCATTATCGCCTATGGGGGACTGTATCAAAAGCCTTTGTAAAATCCAAGTAAACATATCTACTGCTATGCCAGAGTCTAAATTTCTACTTTCCCATAAAAACCAGCAAGTTGTTTGACAGATCTATTCCTCCTAAATCCATGCTGGTTACTACTTATAATGTCAGTCCTTGAAACATACTCTAGAACATGTTCCCTTATTAAACTTTCCAGGATCTTCCCCACCACTGAAGTTAAACTTACAGGTCTGTAGTTACCCGGCTGTGAGCGACTACCCTTTCTGAATATTGGATAACATCAGCCTATTTCCAATCCGAGGCACACCTCCGGACATGAGGGAATCTGTATACTGTATGTGTTATAAGAAAATATGCACCCCTTCACATTAGAATGTAAGGATATTCAGTCACCTCGGAGCCCCCTGCCCTGCTCAGTGACGTACTATATTATATTACACTGTAAGGGGCACATTATCCCTTATTAAAACTTGTTCCATTTAATGTACATTACATGTCCGCAGATTCACAATAGATCAAACCCAAACGCTAATAAATCACTGTGACTGCCAATCACCTTGTCCGGTGACCATTATAAGGAAATGTCACTTCCTAGTATCAGTGGGAGAACTTCGGTCATCGACACCAACCTGGGATTAAAGACCCGAGAAACAATTCTTTTTTAAAGGGTCCGGTAAATGACAGCTCATAGGGCCCATTTTAACCCTTCCCTATAGTTTAATAACCTCAATTTTCCTAAATGGTTCAGCCCAGCACTAGTGAGATGTAATAAAGGCACAGTACACCATAGTAGGAATAATATGGTCACTTTTTATTCAGTTTAGTTTATAAGACAAGTGTACTATCCATGTCTCACTGACACACACAGCTAAAGAGACTGGATTGATTGGTTACAGTACATTGTAAACATTATTTCATGGATACATTGGGCATTGGACGAGACTGTGGCTTCCATCTCTGTGTCTAAAACTCAGACTGTCCTCTGTTCTCCGCTGTTTGTTCATTGTACGTGTCTCTTGTAGACAGTGACCATTAGATGAGACCGTAACGTCTGTCTCTGTAACTGGAATGTTCACGTCTCTTTGTTCTCTCTCGTTTGGTCGTTCTGTTCTGTGTCCACATTGTCCATTTGGGGACAGCCCATTCATGTTGTATTAATTACTAGTTTTACATTTTATATCTATTACATTTCCCTGCAGACAATGTAGACTGTAATAAACAATGGATTTAGTTATGGTAAGACACTGTCTAATATTATTTACATATATAATCACATCAATTAGAAATGTGTATTTGGGTGAACTTACCTTTCCGTTCAAGGTCTTATGTGGACGTCATATACGCCATACAGAGGCCTGTGATCTGATTGTTTCATCATTGTGCATGGGTTATATGTCACAGCAGTGATGTCACCTTTATTGTGGCTCTTGTACACAATCCTGTCCTGAGAAACAGAACGCAGAGGGTTAACACACTTCTTGGAACTTTTTAATTTTAAAGGGCAAGTTACACAGGGATTTCAGAATTCTACTGATCATCACTTACTGTATAGGAAGTGTCCTGTGCTTTTTGCTGGTGTCATATGTCTCTGTTCCATATCAAATTTGTATGTGGGGAAAAAGTGGATTTCTGCCTCCTGAAATCCTCGGAACATGGATCCTGTAACAGAGAAAACCTTAATGGTGCGAAGTAGGAAAAACTGACCAAAGAATCATGTGAAATACAAATTGTATATGAAGGGACAGAAGGGGCACTGGACATTGCAGATAGCGTCTTAGCCATCGTGTACAATACGTACCTCTTACATCTTCTCTTCTTGAGCTGATCATAGTGAAGGAGCGGGACATATCACTGCCAGTCACAGCGGCAGTATAGAATCCGCAGCTGCCTGTCAAGGTCCAGGCGGAAATTGAAGTCCCCAAACCAGAAAACGTAATCAAACTGGTCTGTGATGTCATCTTAGGGAGGAGAAAAGGTTTCAATATGATGAATTAAAATACAACAATGCCGGTGATAAATAGACTTGTAGAATTATCACCCAATTGATTTCAATGGAAATCTACAGAAAAGGAACATTAAATCTTCCGTCCGGTACTCACCATAATCCAGGGGGCGACTGGGAAATTTCAGGCCTTTGATTGTTTGATTGTAATTTTTTATCCTCCTATGTTTGTCTTTGTCTCTGGGTCCAGCTAGAAAACACAAACTCGGGGTCACCTCTATGACAATGACGTGAAATGAACATTAATGTCTGTAAATAAAGAGAACTTACCAGCCAGGTGAGAGTTAATGAGAAGGACGAGGACCCGAAGAATCGAATGAAACAGCCAGAGCCCCTTTGGTCTTGATTGGGGCAAAAATCTGGTCGTGATCTTTGCAGTTTCAAATGCTAAGGGAAGAGAAAAGGAAATAGGAAAAGTTATTGAACCGGATAATTTACTGGTTATCAAACGGAGGAAAGTTCACCATGGCACAGATAAATCCTGCACATTGATGGCACATTTACAGTGGGGCCACAATTCCTTGGAGATAATGTACAATACTGATTGCAGAGCCATGTGTGTATAACTGCTCCGTGAGTAGAAATTGCCACTATTATAATTAGTAGGCCAGACAATGACATCATGGCGACGTTACTTTATAATAGGTCATAACAATGTAGGATCTTTCTGTACATTAAGGATAGATTGGAGGGGATGGTTGGTACAGTTTGATATAAAGTTATGTAAACATCATTTATAAATACCTGAGCAGAACCTGACCAGTTCACGTCTGATGAAGACGGACTGATAGAGGACGCCGTGGTTGGCCGAGTGGATCAGCACATAATGATGTCCCAGAGTCACCTGCAGGAGCCTTTCCCATTCTCGCCTGCAGGGGACCATCACAAACAAGAATTAATGCGTTCAATGGGAATTTACATACAGATACTATGTAACGATTATAGAATCACAGTGATACCCACACAGAATGTGTTCAGGTTTAGGATCTACTTTACAAATGGCACCTTGATTTAAATAGTGAAAACTAGAAATTGTATTGATCA
Organism: Hymenochirus boettgeri; assembly: GCA_019447015.1. NCBI lineage: Eukaryota > Metazoa > Chordata > Amphibia > Anura > Pipidae > Hymenochirus > Hymenochirus boettgeri. The sequence goes on along the minus strand of CM033469.1, from coordinate 403,306,031 downwards.
TTTCTCTTACCTGTTAATGGCGGCTTCTTGTGTCCCAATAACATACATGTCTTGGGCAGACTGAGTTGGTGGGAATAGCAAGTCCCTCAGTCCTGTAGCAAATCTCTATAGGGAAAGGTACAGTAGGTCAGTAAGAGTTAAAGACAATGTGAATTGGATCATTTCCACCCCATATAAATCTAGATCTTGTAATGGTATCAGATGTCCGTTCCATAGACTTGATATCGTCCTCATCAAATGAATGAAACTTACCCGTTGTTCATTCTATTCCAAGTGACAACAAAAATCCTCAAAGTTCTTGGTGGCAGTCCCAGTCTAACACGTCCAGTATTGTATCACTGAGGGAGACTTTCACCTCCTCCTCATGGTTACCAGCTGGGATTTCAATGCTGGCTGCCTCTGTGTCAGTCTAGGGAGCAGGTCAATGTCGGCTTTCAATGGGCTGACATTTCTAAGATACGAGGGGAAAAGGTTTTGACAATTTAATAAAACAATGAATAATAAATGGTTAATCCATAATAAAAACAATTAGATCCCATTAACGAAAGCTAAACAGTAAGTTCAGTCTTACCTCTCTACAGGAGATGATTGGATCTCGTGTGTCCCTAGGTTCCTGGTTCACGTCCGTTTGTCCCGTTTCTCTACAGAACCAATGTGTTATCAGTAGGTCCAGTAGATTGATTTTTCTTCTGCGTTTCAAATCCAGATTCACTGGCCCTTAGTCCAAACTCCTCCTCTCTTCCCTTCCAGTTTCATAGTCGGATGGTTCAGCCAGTCCTGACTCCTGTATCTCTGTACATCTGGATTCCTTGGGTTGATTCTGTCCCCATTAGTAAGAGACACAAATAACTGGAAGAACAAATGAATCAATGTTAACATTAAAGACGTCTTTAGGTTGGTGAAAGTATCTAATATTAATGAATATAATTTGTCCTATGGTGCCAGTTTTAGCCCTATAACCCCTCTAGATAAGTGACCTACCATATAATGACTAATGGCAATACAGACAGTAGAACAGCCTTAGGATCCTGGTGGTTATAATCGGAAATGTTCATATCCATAGGTTTCTCATGGACTTTCTAGTTTAATGGAAATCACAAACTTTCTGTCATTTATTTCTTGATATGTCCGTCCGTCTGTTTCCTCTTCCACTGTAGAACCATTGATGACCGATAGCAGCATGTTAGTAATTACAATACTGCTGGGTTCAGTGGGAACTGTTGGAATATTCCATGATCTTGGCTCTGGGGTGTTTCTCTCCCACGCTGAAATAACAAGATCCTCCTTTTTCTTCCAACCTTCGATGGTTTCACCAACATTCTGCCAAACTGCCAAACATAGATATGTAAATAGAAAGTCATAGGGATGGGGACTGTAACCTTTCTAATAACTATTAATAACCAATCATCTCTAATATAAGATATAACACCCCTTTATCTCTATGTAACCCCACGTCATCAAATTATCTCTTTACCTAATGGTGGGTCAAGGCAAGTCTGTAGTCCAATCGATAATATGCAGATGATAGTAAATAGGTAATCCATCCTATTCATGGTTCTAATCAGGGTTAGAGAGATAAAGGAAAATAATGTTGTAATGAAATATAAAGGGACCAATATCCCCATAGACATAGTGTTACAGTCTGTTAATGTGGGATTACGGCTTATGATAAAAATTAAATTTTAACCTGAATATTATAATATAAATAATTTCTATTTATCTACATTTCTAGTTCTCTACTTACTGATCAGTTGGAAAAGCTGAAAAAGATATTTTGTTTGTTCACAGGAGAGAGCAGAAAAATGTCCTTCCTGTAGCTGGGCAACAAAATGTCTCCAAGTTTTCAGTGATGCTCTTTTATAGTTGTGATGACATCACAATGACATCATCACTGGCTTGTTTACTGCAGTATAAAATACATTGTTGATTTGCTATCACTTATTGTGTGCCCCTAACATTAAATTTACTATAAATAAATGTGTAAATGAGTGGAAGCAGCCATAATGCCTCCCTATATAATACCATATAAAGATATAGATTATTGTATAGTAAGAATATACCATTACAATATAGTTTTATACTAAGTATTGTAACCTTTATTGTAAAATATAAGGATATAAGTACCGTATATACCTGAGTATAAGTCGGTCCGAGTATAAGCCGAGGTACCTATTTATAAAAAAAAATTAAATTATAAACACTGATTGACTTGAGTATAACTTGAAGGTAGAAATTATGACCACAACTGCCTTCTGATTCTGTATTGTTTTGTTGCTTAAGTTGCCCTTTAAATGGACAGTAGAATTCCCATTCATGAATCCCATACAGTAATAGCCAAATCCAGTACCAGTAACTTCCAATTCCTTGGCACTCCAGATGTTTGGAAACTACACCTCCCTGTGAATAATATTACACAAGGGGGACCTGGAACTTACCTTACCGGGCGCGCTCGGAGCAGCTGGGCACGCACACACATTATGCAAACAAAAAAGAGGCGCAAACAAAACGGAATAAACCAAAATTAACAAACGGGTAAACATAAAGCCTATAAAACAAAAACAAGTGAAATAAACCTAAAACAAACATCTGATTCTGACTAAATTACTATTAACATTTGAACAATGAATGTTTAAACATATATCTAAGATAAAGATTTTAAATAATAGTTAAAATGTTTAACAATGTTTTTTTTGTTATGTATAAAAAAGAAAAAAACATTACATGCAACATGCAATTGAAAAACTAAACAAACTTTGAAAAAAAAAAGTTAAAGAAATTCTTTTCACCAGCTATTATCACTGTGCTTATTTAAAATAAAAACTTGTGTATTATAAGAAATAATGCGCCCCTTACAGTGTAATATATGCCTATTATGCCACCTCGGAGTTCCCTGACCTGTATAAAAGCAGGTGCTCGTGCTTTTATAAGATCAGGGAACTCCTCGGTGGCATAATAGCGTTATATTACACTGTAAGGGACGCATTATCCCTTATATAATATACAGTAGGGGATACATACATGTCCTGTATAACTCAGTCTGTGTCCTTGTATATTTATATGGACACAAAATTCCTCAGTGACTTCTAATAGCTATTATACATTATCCCTTATAATACACTAGTGGTACCCAGAGTTTCCTGTCCTGTATAACTCAGTCTGTTTCCTTGTACCTTTATATGGACACATAACTCCTTATTGACTTCTAATATCCTTATTATTTACAGTAGGGAATACATTATCTAACATACAGTGTCAGGAAAATGTATAGTGACTTGGCAAGAATGGGTTAACTATTGGTATTAGTTCTTGCAATGGACCAATAAAAATAGCATTCCACCCTGGAACAGTCCTATTGTTTATATTACGATTAGTGATGCATGGAACCAGATCTCCTTTTCCAGACAATGTGGGGCCGAACCGTGTATCTGGAATTCTCTGCAGCTAGGGGTCTGGTGGGTACCTTAAGAGGTCATTTTAAGGACAAACATACATGTAAAATAAATGTATTTCAGTATTGGAATATGTAAGACAGAAACCAATATTATACTTGTGAATGGAAAGGAAAGCCCATTAAAATGATACCCAACATGGAGCCCTTATTCCCTTGCCAAGGCGAGTTATTAATATCTTGGGAAATATGGATTACACACAGGTCATGTTTGGTATTGGAGGAATTGATAATTAATACAGGAGAGGAATATGTGATCAATATCCCAATACAATGTACATATCTACATTTATATGGAATCTGTCTAACTGAGGGGGAATGAATGCTTTTGGCTAGTCGTAAATCTGTACATTCCTAGACCACCAGGAGTAGGAGTGGTTCATGAAATGGTTTAAAAATCCTTGTAGCCCCTATAACTTTGTTCATACTGAGGGAACATGCTCAGTAGGGCCTGTGAATATTTTTATCTATTTTATTTTATATAACTGTTGTACCTATTGTATGTCATTTTATTATAACACCATTTTATTTTATTTTGGTATTATTAATATTCCAAAAGGTGCAATGTCCACCTTTTGGAATATTAAATCTAAAATGTAATAAGTTTTGTCTTTGATGCTCTAAAAGAACTCAGTTAGCGTTCTGTCTCAGCATATGTTGTACCTGCCACAAGCTTCCTGTAGACCCAGTCTGTATGGATGTGAGCAGCAGGTTAAATGAACAGGCAGCTTACTCAATGAATAAAGACTCCTGAGGTATTCTCCAATGCTTCTTTTTTCTTCAAGGTAACAAGTGGTACAAACATCAGGCCTTTTATCGTCTTTCCAATGAAGATACACAGCTCCCTAACTCTGCAGTCTCTTAATAACAACTATGCAAAATGGACATACGACAGGAAGAGCAGGTGGGAGTTACCAATTACCAAAAAGTAGTAGGGGGTTAAGGATGATACCAAATAACACTGTAACATAACATGAAATAACAACTCCTAGACACTAAGAGGCTGCGTGGCAGCACACTCCCCACCTGGTATCGTGAGATACCACTACTCAATTATTTTTCTTTTAACATTTTATTAACATTGCATGCAGTAAAATGCTATCTAGCATTCTCAATACTATGCTTCTCAAATCTATTGGCTATCTATGTTGGGGGCTTGAGTGACTCCCTCACATAAAACTGGATCAGAACTTTTAGAAACAGGCATAATTAGGACAGTCTCAGTAACTGGTCTGAGGAAGATTTTGAGTCCCCGTCCTTAACGATCCTGACTTCCACACTTCGGACCCTTCCATCATCACTGGCAATGGCCTTTGTAATAAGTCCAACTGGCCACTGGATTCGATGAGTTTGCTGGTCTTTTAGCAGAACCAAATCCCCTTCTTTTAAGTTGGGTTTCTGGGTTTGCCACTTTTTATGTGAGGTATTCCTTCCTCCATCTGTCCCAGAACCGATCCGCAAGGTATTGAGCATGTTTCCACTGACGTTTATACATGTCCTTTTTATCGAAGATACCCTTTGGTGCTGGAATCTGTCCAATCTTCCGGCTCAATAATGTAGCTGGAGTTAAGATAGTTGGAAATTCTGGGTCTGTAGATACTGCTGTCAGCGGTCTTGAGTTTATTATTGCTGCAACCTCAGCAAGGAATGTGGTGAGCACCTCATGGGTAAGGTGTGAAGAACTTACATCAAGCAACATTGAGTCCAGTATGCGCCTTGCCATGCCAATCATGCGTTCCCATGCTCCACCCATGTGTGAAGAGTGTGGTGGGTTGAACTTCCACACGCAGCCTCGATCGCTCAAATAATTTTCAACAGCTGTCGGTCTATCTGTAATTCTCTACACGCACCAATTAAGTTAGTGCGACAATCCGATCTCAACATCTTCACAGGACCTCTTAGAACAAGAAATCTTCTGAGAGCGTTGATGAAACTTGAAGTGTCCATAGACTCGATCACTTCAAGTACACATATGTACAGCTCTTACACTTAAGCCAGTAAACATTACAGTGAACATTTAGAATCAGTAGGGTAGCACCCTCTACATTATGAAAATAATATCCTTGATCCTAGATGGTTATGAGATTGTAGCAGAATAGGAGAAGGAATACAGGAGGATTCCCCTACTTTCTGACCCACATTTTAACCCAATTTTTAACCTATTTGCAATTGTGTATATTGCTTTACAACTTGGATGTTTTAAATGAAAATAAAGCTGTGTTTGAACCTGCAACTGTGGAACACGTAAGTCTTTCTTTTTACATATGGTATGTATCTAACTATTGTACTGATAAGGGACTAATACTGTCCACTTGGTTTTATCTATTTATTTTTGGGTGAGAGGAGGACAACGCAGCTACCAGACTAAAAATTGCAAGATTTCTGGGATACAGTGGAATTGAGTAGTCTAGCAGCAGACCAACAATCACCAACACCCCTTCTCCCTACCATAAGCGCAAAGGACATTCTATAATTATTAATCAAGTGAATATTACAGCCCATCTTTTGCTGTTGACTTGACCACCACGGGTTCTTCTGGTCGTTACTGTCCATGGTCCAAATACGTCGATCCCGACATATAAAAAAGGGTGCATCTTCACTCAGTCTATCTGCGGGTAGGTCAGCCATCTGTTGATACTGCTGTCTACCTCTTAACTTCTGACATTTGACACAGTTGTGAATAATCGTGGCTATTCGTTTTTTCACTCCAGGTATCCAGAACCCTGCAACTCTGATGGCACTTTCTGTGTAGTGTCTTCCTTGATGTCCGACTGTCTCATGGTAATACCAGATAATCAAAGTTGCCAAGTGGTGGTTTCCTGGTACTATCAAGGGGTTCTGTTCTCCTCTTAGCAGGTTGGACATATTCAGCCGTCCACCGACTCTAAGCCACCAAGTTAAAATCAACATCTTTTTCGGAGTTTGTGGAAGACTGGTCTGTTAAAAACTTGGGTCCTGAAAACCAAATGGTTTGCCTGAGGACAGCTGTTGGCACTGACCTTGTGGCAATGTCTGTGGGATTCAATTCAGTTGGGACATAGTTCCATTGTTCAAGTCTACTGATTCTTCTTATTCGTTCCACCCTGTTAGCCACATACACGTAGAATCTTCTTACGCTGTTGCATATGTAGCTAAGTACGATCTTACTGTCAGTGTAGTACTGAACCTGATCAATTTCAGTGTCCATTTCATTTTGCAAGAATTCTGCAACTTCAACAGCTAGGGTCGCACCACACAATTCCAATCTTGGAATAGTGTGAGCAGGTTTTGGAGCTAACTTGGCTTTTCCTAGTAGGAAACCAACATGAGATCTTCCGGAGGGATATATGAGCTTGAGATAAGCCACAACCGCTATAGCTTCGGTGGATGCATCACAAAAGATGTGAATCTCTTTCCTTTGACCTTTTAAAAGTGAAGTGGGTGAATAGCAGCGTGGGATATTAAGTTCTTCCAGAGCCTTTAAAGGGCAAGTCCAGCCCCAAAATAAAAACTTACATACAGATAAATCACCCCCCAAAACCCTAATAGTTTGAAATGTGAAATATATAAGTCTAACCTGAAATCCTGCACAATGTCCTGTTTCCCCTGTTTCTGCTTCCTGTTTCTTCTAGTTAGTAACTGTCAGTTATGGATTTGACAGTTCACATCACAGCCAATGACTGAATGTTAATCCCCTAGCTGCCTCTTCTGAGCATGCCCAGGCTCAGTACAGGCTCAGTACAGGTTTCTACACTGCTCATATTTCCATGAGACACCCAGAAGCATAGCAGGCATACAGTAATGAATTCATAGGACAAACTATGATATATCAACATATTTTAAAGAGGCCATTCTTTCTAAAAGATGTTCTTATGAGGGTGGAGTTGTCCTTTAAGGAGTTTCTCCATTTTTCCCATTTAGGCAGTAGGTCTGCTGGCAAAGGGGCATCCCAATCTGTCGCTCTCTCAGTAAGCTGACGAAGTATGGATCTCCCTTGGGTGGTAACTGGAGTCATAAAGCCTAGGGGATCGTAAAGGCTATTGACAGTAGATAGAACTCCTCGTCTGGTGAATGGCTTCTCGGTGTCAGAGACCTGAAAGATGAATGTGTCTGAAGTTACATTCCAGAGAAGACCGAGACTCCTTTGCATGGGTAGGGCATCTACTCCCAAGTCCAAATCCTTAGCATTATATTCTGGGTTGAAGGCCTTCATTACTTCACTGCTATTAGATGTAATCTTGTGAAGCCTTAAGTTAGCAGTCGACAGGAGCTGTTGAGTTTGTTTTATGAGATGGACAGCTTCTTCAGGTGTTGAGAAGGATTTGAGGCCATCATCTACGTAGAAATATCTCTCAATAAACTGCCTGGTGTCGGATCCGAATTCTTTTTCTCCTTGCTGCGCTGTTCTTCTTAGTCCGTAATTTGCCACAGCAGGCGATGGACTATTACCATAGACATGGACTCTCATGCAATAATCTATCGCCTGATTCTTAATGTCATTGTTGCGGTGCCACAAGAATCGGAGATAGTCTCTGTGGTCCTCTCTAACTATGAAACAGTGGAACATTTGTTGGATGTCAGCTGTCACGGCAATGGGTTCCTTCCTGAATCGCATCAACACTCCTACAAGGTTGTTCGTTAAATTTGGACCTGTTAGAAGAATGTTATTTAAGGAGTTTCCCTTGAATTGAGCACTTGAGTCAAAGACAATTCTGATTTGTCCCGGCTTATGAGGATGGTAGACTCCAAAGGATGGAAGGTACCAGCATTCTTCACCTTCCTTAAGGTCTGGCGCTGGCTCAGCATGATGGTTATCTAGAATCTTCTGCATGAATTCTAGAAAGTGCTCTTGCATCTCAGGCTTGCTATGAAGAGCAAATCTGGCTAAAGCTTGTTCTCTTAGGGAGAGTAAGCCTTGGTAATCGGAAGGGTAATGGAGCTACCCAACTGTTGGGAGTTATCTTTGAAGAACTCATCATTCATAATCTTGATGAACTCCTTGTCTTCAACTGAAGGGGCAATCTTGTTGTCATCACAAGTGGTCTGGTACACTGAATCATCAAGATCCTTGTGAGAAGTGAGCTTGCAAGCAATACTTTGGAAGGTTTGATATGGAACTTCAAATTTGAAATCAAGTCTTTCTTTCACATGATAATGCGATGGACATTTGATCGACTGATAGGTACAGAATTCCTCCACATTCGTTTTGTAGGAAGCTATGTCCAAGAGCTTGTGTGATTGATCTAAACAGACTTCTCCTACTACCACCCATCCAAGATCAAGTTTCTGGACATGAGGGGCATCATCTGGGCTATCTTATTTTATGAACTCTGGGAGTGTCTCTCCCAAAAAGAATCAAGATCTTCGCATCCTTGTTAAGTGGTGGAATGTAGTTAGCAATGTGGTTGAAATGAGGGTGATGTCGTGCAAACACAGGTGTGGGTATCTCTTCTCTGTTGTTCGGTAGCTGATCACATTCGATTAAAGTTGGAAGAGGAAACTCTATATTCTCATATTCTGATGCCACTATGAAGCCATGGGCTCTTCTTCTAGAAGTATTGACTTGACCAGCACATGTCTGCAGTATAGGACCAGGCCTCTCCATGAATGTTGAATAAGTCAAAGAATTCAGTACTTGCCAATGAGCAATTGCTCTGATCATCGAGTATGGCATACATTTTTATGGCATTTTGTGGACAATCCTTCAGGAAAAACTCTTATGAGACATATCTTGCTGCAAGATTTGCTATAATGCCCTTCTCCACACACTTCGGTACACCTTATGGTTACAGCATTGGCATGTTGCTCAGTTCTCTCCCCACCATCATCTAATGTAGTCCTTGGGTTGCTGCTGGGTGAAGGTTTTTTTTTTAACAGGTTTGAATAAGGAGTATCCACGTGCTTGGCACTGTTACACAGGGAAAATCTGATGCCGATCTTACAGTCTCTAGCTAAATGAATGGAGGATGCACAACACTTGAAACAGATATTATGTTCCTTGAGAAATGTCTTGCGTTCTTCAATAGGCTTGTCCTTAATTGCACGACATATGGCGAGAGAATGTGGCGCATTATGAATGGGGCACCGTTGAGTAAGATTGCTTGCCTTGGTATCTAAGTTAGTGTCTGTAGCCAAGACGTTGGATGCGGTCCCAGTCTTCCTCACAGCAATAGGATACCTTAAGTCCTTGAATTTATTGTTGGTGGCAATACCCTATGAAGTAGTAGAAGAAGGGGTGGTTGTATCTGGATAAAATAAGCTTGGGTCATTCATGGATCTTGCAATCTTTCTTATGAACTCAGAAAAATAAGAAAATGGGGGGAAGGAAACTTAGTGTTCATATTTATACTTTGATCCTACACTAGTCCACTTCCCTTGGAGATGAATAGGCAACCTTGCAACAATAGGATTTACGCCCTGAGCAGTGTCTAAATAGCTAAGACCTGGAAAACTAGTATCTAACTTAGCAACTTCAAGTTCGTGAAGGAGGTCACCTAACTCCCTAAGCTTATGATTGTCCTTAACAGAGATCTTAGGAAAATCTTTTAGTTTCTGGAGTAAGGCAGATTCAATGACCTCTGGGCTCCCATAGTCTTGTTCTAGACGTTCCCAGGCAGCATGAAGGCCTGCTTCAAAGTCATAAATGTAGACGGATTTAAGTCTCCTTACTTGATCTGAAGATTGACGCCCCAAACACTTTATTAGTAAGTCAAGTTCTGCTTGAGGGTCAATGTCTAAGTTCTTGGTTACCGCCTTAAAAGTAGATCTCCAAAACCTATAGTTCTCTGGGCAGTCATCGAATCTAGACAGTCCTGTAGTAATCATCTCTCAACGAATCGTATACTTGCTGAACTCTGCAATGTCAGTGCCTTCAGTTTTTACATCCACAGGTGATAGTGATGGTGTACCATCTTGGATCACAGTTCGTATCTGATGCTGGCTGGTAAATGGAGAGAAAGGTGTTGCAGAGGGGTTCAATCCAGTCATTGGTCTGGCGTCTGAAGATCTCTGTGCATTTGAAGTAAGCTGTATTACAGGAAATATAGAGTTCACTTGGTAGTCTTCTACTATGCCCTTGTGATCTCTATTTACATTGGGTTGTGGTGGCACATGAGCAGGATAGGTTGGTACACTTGATCTTGTGGCATACGGTATTTGAGGAGTGTCTCCGTTGGCAGGTGTGTCTAGTTCAGCTTTCTTGGTAGACGTGTTGCCCTTTGACTGACTTGCTGAACGATTATGAAAAGAATCTCCAACTGTAGGTGGGACTGTATCTCCATGGCTCTGGGTTAAGACAAACTAGGACAAGATTTCCCTTCCTCTTCCAGTAGAGCTTGTTCCAAGACAGATAATTCTGCTAAAGCTACTTCCTTCTCTCTTTTCTTCTGGAGGATTTCTAGCTGGGCCTCTGTTTCAGCTTGTATTCTTGCTTGGATGCGTTTAGCTTCTGCCTGTGATTTAGCTTCCTTGCATTTAGCTTCTGCCTTGAAGGCTGCTTCTCCTTCAGAGCAGGTGGCTTGAACCTGGGCTACTTAGACCTTTTGGCGAGCTTTGAGTATCTGGTCACTCAGTGTTGACCTTGCAGAGCAGGATAGTAATGACTTAGAAGACGCCTTATGATGCGAGAGGGCAGATCTAGATGACTTTCTTGAGTGTCTGGAAGAAGCAGATCTATAGGATGCAGTTTCATGCAGCTGTGCTAATCTACCCTCTATCTGTGTGTTAGCTTCAAGATATGTGCTATATCTCTGCTGGTCAGTAGAAGAAAAGTCCTTTAATTCTAGTGAAGCTTCCTCTATGCTGGAACGTGACAAAAGGGAAAAGTACTTTTCAGAAAGTCTTTTATAATTCTCAAATGCCTTCTTAACCATTGAGAGAGCAGTGTTCAATTGCTCAGTATTGTTGCTAGTTTCATTAGCGGCTGTTATACAACTTTTCCCCGTTTTTTCCCATAATGCTTTAAGATTGCTAGCAGTTTCTCCCTTACTTGCCTCATAAGCCTCTCTTGCCTTCATTGATGGATGAGGAGCTATAACTGGACGGGTAGAATGAAGCAAGGTTTCTGTTTGATCTGGATTAAATGCAGGTAACCCATAAGAGGAATCTCTGCCAGACATAATGACAAGTGCTGGAGTTTGTTGTCTTTTTGGAAGTTTACCAAAGCTCAGTACTGAGTGGATTGATACTTTGTATGTAGGTTGGCCTGAGCTGAGTGGATCTGAATATTTGCTACAAAGCCAGCTAGGGCTTCAGACTGGTTCTAACTGGATTTCTCTGCAGTTCACACAGAAACAGTTCAGAATTACACAGTTCAAAATCACTATGGAAGGCAGGAATACACAGTTCTGTCAATAAATGCAGGCATTGAATTCACAGTCCAAACAGCTAGAAAATAATGAATCCTTGTGATTTGTATAGGAATGATGCACAGTTGAGAATGAGCCCACAGCACAGAGCAGTAATCCCTGGTAGTGACAGGATGACACTGTAGGGGAATATTCAGCATGTAGCTCCATTCTAATGCAGTGCAATGCTTCTGGTGTCTTGTAATACACAGGCAGGGGTCATTCAGTGCACAGTATGAAGATGAATTCCTGTCTTAGGGCCTTTTATTCTTCACACAGGCAATGGTTACTCGCGGTTCTAAAGCTGCAGAGATAGCCATGAGATTGGATTCTTCTGGAAATTTACTGTTCTGTCTCAGCATATGTCGTACCTGCCACAAGCTTCCTGTAGACCCAGTCTGTATGGATGTGTGCAGCAGGTTAAATGAACAGGCAGCTTACTCAATGAATAAAGACTCCTGAGGTATTCTCCAATGCTCTTTATTCTTCAAGGTAACAAGTGGTACAAACATCAGGCCTTTTATCGTCTTTCTCATAGGTAACTTTCCGATAAAGATACACAGCTCCCTAACTCTGCAATCTCTCAATAACAACTATGCAAAATGGAGATACAACAGGAAGAGCAGGTGGGAGTTACCAATTACCAAAAAGTAGTAGGGGGTTAAGGATGATACCAAATAACACTGTAACATAACATGAAATAACAACTCCTAGACACTAAGAAGCTGTGTGGCAGCACAGTTAGCCTCTGATAAGTTTATATGTGCCCAGCGAACTGGCGTTCGTGACATACAGTATTTTATAGTATTGTGTTCTATATAGTTGTATCTATATTGTATACGTTATGGTATATTCTAGTATATTGTCACATCTTCTTTTGTGTGATGGAATGTTCGGTATCAGAACACTGGGAATTAAGTATTGTGAGCTTTGTATTAAGGCTTCTGGTGACTTAGCGCCAATTATCTCCCCCGTGTTTATGGAACGTTCTACATGTCAGAGGTAAAAGCCATTGTAACCTAAGGAGACGGGACTAGGGAAAGGGACGCTGGGAAATCGAATTTCCCTAATATTAATATCTACAGTGTTATCCTTCATTACTTGTAGAGTTGGTACTGCCATACTGATATCAGACCCTGGACTGGTGTGGTGACCTGTGGTTTGTGGCCTTCTGCTTGTCCATCATTATTGTCAATGGGGAGTTTTTCCTATCAATGTTTTAACCTCGCATTTCGTTATTACTTTGACATAGGGGTCCATCACAGTGGAAAATACTCAGATCATCCCCAGGTTGCACCTGGTTTGTAGGGAGTTGTTCTTGGGGAACATCTTGATTTATGTCATGTTACTGAGTATTGAGCGACCCATTGCCTCTGGTAACACTCAGCCACACACTGGATGTCATTTGTCTTTTCGATTTTCACTGTTTGTTTTGCAAATACATTTTTGTCCTTACTGTAATCTTACTGTAAATACTGTATTTGATCTGGTACCTGTCGGTTAAACAGTGTATTTAATTGGGTACCTGGTTGGGTAAACAGTGTATTTTATTGGGTAACTGGTCGGGAAAAAAGTGTAATCAATTGGGTACCTGGTCTGGTAAACAGTGTATTTGATTGGGTACCTGGTCTGGTAACAGTGTATTTGTTTGGGTACCAGGTTGGGTAAACAGTGTATTTGATTTGGTACCATGTTGGGTAATCATGTATTTGATTTGGTACCTGGTCTGGTAAACAGTGTATTTGATTGGGTACCAGGTTGGGTAATCAGGGTATTTGATTGGGTACCAGGTTGGGTAAACAGTGCATTTGATTTGGTACCTGGTCGGGTAAACAGTGTATTTGATTGGGTACCTGGTTGGGTAAACAGTGTATTGTATTGGGTACCTGGTCTGGTAAACAGTGTATTTGATTGGGTACCAGGTTGGGTAAACAGTGTATTGATTTGGTACCAGGTTGGGTAATCAGTGTATTTGATTTGGTACCTGGTCGGGTAAACAGTGTATTTGATTGGGTACCAGGTTGGGTAAACAGTGTATTTGATTGGGTACCTGGTCTGGTAAACAGTGTATTTGATTGGGTACCTGGTCTGGTAAACAGTGTATTTGATTGGGTACCAGGTTGGGTAATCAGGATATTTGATTAGGTAACTGGTTGGGCAAACAGTGTATTTTATTGGGTACCTGGTCCTTACCTTACATTTTTCAACATTGAATCTCATCTGCCACTTAGCGCCCAATGTGACAATCTATCTAGATCTCCCTGTACGATTGCACATCTTCTGATTTTTTAATGTCGACAAGTTTTGTGTCGTCAGCAAACACAGAACTTGCTGACAATACCCATTTCCAAATCTTAATAATAGAGTAAATAAAGCGGCCCCAACACAGAACCCTGGCCCCCGCTACACTTTAGTCCATAATAATGAACCCCATTACACAACTACTCTCTTCATCCTATTCATTCCCCAATTTTCTATCCATGTACAAATGTGACTCCCCAGACTAACAACCTTAGATTATACATAAGTCGCCTATGGGGACTGTATCAAAAGCCTTAGCAAAATTGGCCCTGCTAATTTAGTATTCAGTCCATCTGCATGTGGCAGACACTGTACACTGTATCGAATAATGGTGTGGATCATGGCTGCTTTGTGCCACAGTATAACATTTACAGATGCAGCTTAGTAGTGCATGTTGGGAGTTGTAGTTGCAAAAGCCTTGCTTTTGGACAGCCCCTTTTTATAAATCACATCTGCTTGCCAAGATTTTAATGAATGGTCAAATCTATCAAGGGTTATGTAATTGTAAATCACAGCAAATCCCATAGGCACCATCTAACCATACTTCTAATTATTATTATTACCTTTAAAGTTTATTACTCACATCCCTGTTCAAAATCCAGGACAACGTGATATTGGAGTCCAGAGATATCTGGTAGGGAAGGGGTTAAGCAGTACGATATAATGTGGTCCCACAATGCACTGGACTGGACCCAAGAGAAATCCACACCGGGTTTGATACCGGTGATAGGGAGATCCACTGGATAACACAATGCAATAAATAGGGTGCCCTCCGTTTACAATCTCATTAATAAACTGTATAGCGTTAAATCTCCGTATATAACAGCGGGGACTGCCATACTGGTTCCCTTTCCATGCCAGAGCCCAGAACTGCGCAATAATTTGGACATTTAACAGAATGACTATTAGTGATCTTGCTTTTATATTTGTCATGACCTGACCACTGTTTCTCTGTAAAGTCCATTTCTGTATTTATGTTGGACATATATATATATATATATAATATATATATACATTCGTCCACGTGGGTCTTCAAATGTGCTTTTATTCAAATAACACATACTCTCTGCCAACATTAATGTTGAATAAAGCACTTTTGAAGACCCATGTGTGCACTGGTGGGTGTAGATTTCCCCTGTATAACATTACACCATTAAACATTAACACCAGGGGCCACACAGTAAACAATACCTAAGGGCCAACAAGTAACAACCCAGTGGTCTAGCAGTAAACATTATAAACGGGGGCCCAGCTGTAAACATTAAACGGGGGCCCAGCAGTAAACATAACACCAAGGCCCAGCAGTAAACATAACACCAAGGGCCCAGCAGTAAACATTACACCAGGGGCCACAGTAACATACCATGGACCAGGGGCCCAGCAGTAAGTTAACTCCATGACCTAATTAGAATCTAAATACAATGATAATGGTGAATGTGAAATCTCTATCAGGATGTTATGTTTTTTTATTCCAGCCAATCACAGCGAGGGGAGGAGACACAGGTGTTAGAGTCCAACCTGAAAGTACAATCATTGTGGGGGAGGAAGTTGTAAATTTTGGGAGCACCTATGAGGCACAGTGAGGTTTGGTCCTGCTCCCCATGAAGACATTAGACACTTACCCAATAAAGAGACGCCAGGGGCCCAGCAGTAAACATTACACCAGGAGCCCACCAGTAAACACTATACCGGGGCCCAGCAGTAAACATTACACCAGGGGCCCACCAGTAAACAATACACCAAGGGCCAACCAGTAAACACTATACCAGGGGCCCCAGCAGTAAACATAATATACACAGGGCCCAGCATAACATTACCCCAGGAGCCCACCAGTAAACACTATACCAGGGGCCCACAGTAAACATTACACCAGGAGCCCACAGTAACACATACACCAAGGGCAACCATACAAACACTATACCGGGGCCCAGCAGTAACATTATACCAGGGGCCACGTATTATAAACACCATGGGCCCAGCCCCAGCAATAAACATTACACTAGGGGCCCACCAGTAAACATTATACCAAGGGCCCACCAGTAAACATTACACCAGGGGACCACCAGTAAACATTACACCAGGGGTCTAGCAGAAAACAATACACCAAGGGCCAACTAGAAAACATTATACCAAGGGCCAACCAGTAAACATAACACCAGGGGCCCAGCAGTAAACATTACACCAGGGGCCCAGCAGTAAACATTACACTAGGGGCCCACCAGTAAACATAACACCAGGGGCCCAGCAGTAAACATTACACCAGGGGCCCAGCAGTAAACATTACACTAGGGGCCCACCAGTAAACATTACACCAGGGGCCCAGCAGTAAACATTACACTAGGGGCCCACCAGTAAACATTACACCAGGGGCCCAGCAGTAAACATTACACTAGGGGCCCAGTGGTCTAGCAGTAAACATTATAACGGGGGCCCAGCTGTAAACATTATAACGGGGGCCCAGCAGTAAACATAACACCAAGGGCCCAGCAGTAAACATAACACCAAGGGGCCCAGCAGTAAACATAACACCAGGGCCACCAGTAAACATTACACCAGGTGACCAGGGCCCAGCATTAAGTTAATCCATGACCTATTAGAATCTAAATACAATGAAATGGTGAATGTGAAATCTCTATCAGGATGTTATGTTTTTTTATTCAGCCCAATCACGCGAGGGGAGACACAGGGGTTAGAGTCCAACCTGGAAGTAATGTCATTGTGGGGAGGAAGTTGTATTTTTGGGAGAGCCTATGAGGCACAGTGAGGGTTGGTCCTACTCCCCATAAAGACATTAAGAACACTTACCCAATAAAGAGACAATTCTAAGGTCAGGCATTGCTAAATGGACCACAAGTCCCAGTGTGAGATGGACTGTGCCACGTCTGTGTGTATGAACTGCACCCGGGGGAAATTAACCCTTCGATACACAGTTTACCTCCTTCTTTCTATGTATTTATTTGTGGTCACTGTGATCCCATGTGTCCTATGTGCTACTGCCCACTGTGTGATTAAAAAATCCTACCTTCCATACTGCTCCTTAGGTTTCCTGCAGTGCTTGTCCAAAGTCCAGGAACCTGAAGAGTGGAGCCTTCTTCCTGTCTGTTCAGGGAGCTCTCCCTCCTCCGGATCCCTCTGTGCTGCAGTAAATGTAAACACAACCCTATACACTGTAGGGGACCCCC
This sequence comes from Hymenochirus boettgeri, assembly GCA_019447015.1. Lineage (NCBI taxonomy): Eukaryota > Metazoa > Chordata > Amphibia > Anura > Pipidae > Hymenochirus > Hymenochirus boettgeri. Next base: position 403,288,776 of record CM033469.1, on the reverse strand, counting down.
CAACCCTAAACGCTAGGGTTAAAACTTAAATCCACAGATAAATAGACTTACCTGACCTCGTCTCCCTCTACTAACCGGCAGATGCTCTGTGGATTGGCAGACTCTCACCACTCACATATGCGCTGCTGGTTTCGGCCCTTCTTTCTCTTCCATTCCCAGAATATCAGTAGGTGTTCTGGGTTTTCCTTTATACCACATATGCTGGTTGCTAGTCTTTATTAGTCAACGTTTTTGGTGAAATAAACACCATTACGACATATCCAAACAATACAGAGCATATCCTTTATAAACCCACCACCACACCCCATCTATAAAGATGCTCCCCTATGGGGAAGGCTAAATGGACCCTCCCTCCAGGTATCAAGGGCTACCCTCGGTATACAGCACAGTGACAGCACAGTGCCCCAATATAGTTTGGATATGTCCTTATATGGTCACTAATAAAAGGGATTGTATTACATTTTTAGATTACTTGTGGTCCTCCACTATCCTAGTCCTGACTCCAGTTGTGACTTCACTTCAGGTATTTAAAGGGATATCCCCAACTGGAAATGTTTATTCCAGAAACCCAAAACACGTCAATAAAATGATGGCCCTGGGTCACATTAATTGTGAAATGATCACTGATGTCCTCACCCTGGTATTGGTAACTGAGGGGGTACTTTGCAGGGTTTATTTCCCCTTTAAAGCTTGGTACATTATGCAAAGATCTTTAAAGATGACAGAGAATCTTTTACATCAGTTACACACAGTCCCGAGCGGTTTTACTTTTGGACTGACACATTTCCTTCATCCACTAAGACTCCGTATACTTTAAGTACAGGGGGGTGGCCGTGGGAAATTTCCCATCAGGTTCCACGCGACCCAAGCTGACGGTGAACGTTCTTGGGCCCCAGAACACACACAACTGCGGTACAACACTTTAACGATAAAGGAACGATTCCGTGGGATCCGACTGTGTGTACCTACTTCAATTTATACAGATCTGTCTGAATTACAGTGGTGAAATAAACTGCTACTTACTCCTGATTGTAACTATATGTGTCCTTACTCAGAGGGAGATAATCTTCCCATTAAATGGGACCAGGGATCATTACAAATCCTGCCATACACACGGACATATTCCCTAATCCGTCAAATCCCGCTGATTGGAATTTGGGGGCCAAAACGCCAAATATGATGCTGATGTCCAACCCGGGAGCTGAATTTAAAGCATGGAGCTCAGAGACCACACAGCCACTTCCCTGCGTTGCTATGAGGCTACAGGTGTGTACAAACAGAAAACTTCATCCCCACACACAGAGCAATGGTAGAAGTGAGTGTGGTCAGGTGTCAGACTCACCGGCGCTACAGAAAAAAAACTCACCCACAAGGATAAATAAGTCATGGACCATGAAACAACAAGGGATTTGAGATGGGAGTCCTTTAACAGCACGATACATTGCTAAAAGGGACTGAGAATCCAACTTTACATGTAAGTCAACCTACCTACATGGAAGGTAAGTACCTAGTATAACCAGCCATTAAACCAACTATCACTTAGAATAGGTGTAATACCTATGAGTTTGTACGAGGGGTGATGTATGTGTATGTGATACTATATGCCTTTTTATATATATATATATATATATATATATATATAATACTTTTAACAGGGAACCGTGGAATTTAACAGTAGCTGAAGGAAATGCCGACCCAAATGCAGTATTACAACTCCTCCCCCTCCATCACCGGGTCCTCCAGCCTCAAACGTGCCCACGCTTTAAATAAAAGGCACAGTAGACCAAGATTCTATCCTAGTGCCACTGTACCACGGATTCGACCAGCCACGGTAATAGTCAGATCAATGGGATCACGGGGTGACCAGTTAGGGCCCACAGGCCATTTGATTTATCTGAGAGTGGGAGTATTGCCAAAGGGGTGCGAGGTGCAAATTGAAGTGAGGTGATGTTTAGGATCGCATGTATCCGCTCAGGGATAAGAAAAAATGCTTCCGTGGTATCTGTTTATGTGTCATCCATTAGCAGATCAAACACATTTATTAAATTAAAATCTTATGGAGGTCTCCCCACCCCTGTTCACACACCACACACCACAAACACATGCTTTTGCAATGCGTTTTTTGGTGCATTTTTATGCAGTGCGTTTTTTTGGGTGTAATGACAAAAAATTCACATTTTCATGTGTGTTTTTCCCCTCTTCCCTATAACTTCATTGAGTCCGTTATAAGCTACAGCAAGCAGTGCGTTGTAAAACCGCAACTAACGCATAAGAGCGTTTGTATGAACGGTATTATGCATTCCTATGTGAATGAATGTCCTTGCTTTTTGCGTTACACGGAAACGTGATAAAATGCCAAAAAACGGGTCTGTTGAACGAAGCCTTAACAATATGTTAGAAACATAAACATGTTTCCACTACCTATAAACTCTTTCTATTGGACAGACACCAGCTGTTCGTAATGCACATGACCAGAGCGGACCTGCATTTGATTGGTCTGTCTCGGTACGTTTTTAGGAGTGAAACATCACATTTTATTTTTACTGTCGCATAATTTTGGGTTTACATAGACCTTCTCCATGATAACAGGCTACTAAGGAATCAACTCCTGTCCATTCCGTATTTCCCATTCTCGTCTGTTGCTACCTTACAGGGCAAAAGGGGACAGTAATAGCGGTGCAGACTGTTGTACTCAAAAAAATCATTATTTTGCATTGGACTTCCCCCTTTAAAATACCCCAAATACTATCTCCCAAGTAGGATAAAGCACTTTCTATTTCAGGGTTTCAATTCCGATATGTATCAGCTCCACGCGGGAAACCACAAGGAATGACGACGTAAATCGGGGAATGGACCAACTCTCTGCGTAGATATAAGGTCAGCCTGAATCACAAGCCAGTGGAGTCTGCGTTGAGCAGGCAGCACCATTTTGCAGGTAATACACAGGGAACACAAGTAAGAGATAAGCTATTACATCCTTATCTGTCCAATTACCATAAATGGTCTTTCTATTGATCATGGTCCCCCTTCCTTCCTGGTCTGTGGACATCCCCGAGGCTTCCAGCTCCAGAGAAGTAGAATATACACATCCACCACTGGATCTTATGAGAACTTTGTTTTCTCGGCCCATTATAATAGGTTTTTTACTATTGGTTTTATATCACTGCTCAGCCTAGTTTAAAGAGAGGTAGTTGACTGGTCACCCAGTGGTCTTCTCAGACAGAAAAAAACGTTATAACCACTCAGTGGGATGTGCTATATTTGGGGCATAGGAAGAACCGTGGTCACCCAGAGCCAGTGATTTTGTCTCTGTAAATGGCCAGAAAAGTGTTTGTTATTTTTCCTATACTTACCAACAGACCCGGATGTGCAGGACAGTCCTGACCTTGGCACTTCCCTCCCACTCCCACTGACAGTGAATAAACCTTCTTCCCTTGCTGAGGATAATGTGTACAGGATCTGACAATCTACTGGTCAGTACTGGTAATGTGATCAATTCTGTGCACAGGGCTAATCAATGTTTTTTCTGGATCCCCCCCATATGAAAATGACTGAAACACTAAGTCTAACTCCTCTATGGACACCCGCCCACCCAGTGGTGTAACTAGGATCACTCACCTGCCCCCCCCCCCCCCCAGCAAAACTATGATGGGGCCCCTATCCGTGCTTTATCCACAGTGGTTTTCTGGGAAGAGGCTGTATCTGTCTTGAGAAAATAAGAAAATGGCCCCCTTGGCTCCCAGGCCCCCCTGGCAGTTACGCCCCTGCAGCCCCCTACCTCTATGGGCACCTACTTATTTCCATAAGACATTACAGAAATGAGATATGTGGATTTTATCTGTTTTCTCTAGCAAGAACCTTAAGTGCCAATCCCCTTATGGATATCGTACAGAAATGGCCACCATGGATACCCTGCCTGTATCCCAGCTCAATGAACGACCCCCACTTGTACGACTTCTATGCCAAAAGTTTCGGATTGCAAGTGATCCCCAGCCCCCATCCGTGGTAAGTGCTAAAACCTTTGTTAAAGGGGAACTGTTCCTAAGAGTTAGAACCTGTAATACCATTAATCACCCTGATCATGGCTGTTATACCACACAGTACTAACTAATACTAAATGTATGCACTAAAATAATATACAGAAATAGACTCTTTATACAACGATCATTATGTGTTCTGTTATTTGTCCTTGGGCTTAGACCTTCCTTTTCTTATCATTCTACATATGATTTTTATTAATCTAGAATTATTATTTTAAATATATAGTCAATAGATAAATTAAAACTTGTTAATTGGCTGTTTAGCTATGTTTATCTGTTATAATCGTGTTATCTATTCTCACAGTTTATAATCCGTGTTTTAGCTAGTCTCAGTTATAACTCCGATGTTTACTATGTATACTTTATAACTAGTGTTTGACTATGTCACAGTTATAATCAGTGTTTAGCTATGTCTCACAGTTTTATATCAGTGTTTACTCTTGTTATCTTTTAAAACAGTGTTTATGCTAGTGTCATCAGTTATAATCATGTTTAGCTAGGTCATCAGTTATAATCATGTTAGCTATGTCATCAGTTATAAATCTGTTTTAGCTGTTTTCTGTTTAATAATCCAGTGTTTAGCTCTGTATCATAATATGTGCAGTTTTAAATCAGTGGTTTAGCTCGTCATCATGTTATAAAGTGTATATTCAGTTATATATGTTTAGCTATGTTTATCATTATACACCAGTGTTTAGTTATGTTCATCATTTTAAATCAGTGTTTAGCGATGTTATCGAGTTTAATCCGGGTTTAGCTATCCACCAGTTATAATCAGTGCTTATTCTATGTCTCAGTTATAAACCAGTTTGAGTCTATGTTATCAGTTATATCAGTGTTTAGCTATGTATCAGTTATAATCATCGTTTTAGCAATTTCATTAGTATAATCCCACTTACGCAATGGTCATCATTATAATCAGTTTTTTAGCTATGCCATCATTTATAACCCATGTCCTAGCTATGTCATTCAGTTATAACCAGTGTCTAGCTACTGTCATCAGTTTAACCAGTGTCTTGCTATGTCATCAGTTATATCGTGTTAGCTATGTCACTTACTTTCTATTCACGGTATAATCAGTGTTTAGCTAATGGTCCATTATAATCATTGTTTAGCTATGTCATCATTAGATCAATAGTGTTTAGCCTATGTCTAGTTATAATCAGTGTTTAGCTGTATCTGTATAATAATGGTAATCGATCTTATATCAGTGTTTTTAGCTATGTCATCATGTTATAATCATGTTTAGATATGGTATCAGTGTAAATCATGTTGCTATTTCATTAGCTAACTGTGTTCATGTTTATTACTCAGTTCTTATAGTGTTTTTTATGTTTATCAGTTTATAATCAGTGTTTAGCTTATGTTATCAGTTATAATCATGTTTTAGCATATGTATCCAGTTAATATCAGTGTTTAGATGTTATCATTTAATACAGTGTTAGCTATGTCATCATTTCTCTACAGTGTCTGCATTTCATCATTATAAGCAGTGTTGTATTCATATAGTGTCTGTCATCAGTTATAATAGTGTTTAGCTTGTCATCTGTTAAATCAGCTATAATTGGTGTATAGCTAGACATTACGTGATCACTAAACATGTGTTTATAGTAAATAATGTCCCCCTAATTTTCAAACACAGAAGAGGATATTGAAGTCACTTTGGAGTTCCACAACCTGTAAATAAGTTGGCCTGGTCTTGTTTTCTTTTATATGGTCAAGGAACTGCTTGTTTACTTTATTCTCATATTTTTACAATAGCCGCTATGCAAATGGTATTAGTCATGTGACATGAATGGAAGAAGGACAGATCGATCCTTGCTCTTTGTCACGGTATTAAACACCCATAATGCAGCCAGGTTTAAGCCCATATTCAACTAAATTTTGTGTTGTCAGAAAGTTTTACTTGACTTCCTTCACTCTATCAGATGTGTGGTGTCACATGTATATAAATGAATCAAAGGTACAACACACATCGTAACGAACATTCATGATAAATGTGTCTATTAGTGGTCTGAAGGTCATGTCACATTATTAAATGGCTAAATTCAATACATTTGCAATCCCTCAAGGAATACAGTTTTTTATATGGCAAAGATACGCACCATGGGTGGCCCAGTCCAAGAGATCGGTACTGCGATCCGGATCCCTCGCCGCTAAAAAGGTTCTGTACAAGTATGTGAAACTGTGAGACAAGAACATTCCGGACTGATGCAAGGGTAAGTTAAACAATTATGTATATTGTCACGTTACTGTTAGGTGATGGGAGTGTATTGTACGGATTTCATGAAAGAAGTGGGGGGGGTCATGGTCCCTCCCCAATAAAGACCCAATATGATTTAAACCAATTTAAACTATTAGTGTCCATTGTGTTCATTGTGTCTATTAGATAACAGTTATTTTAACCATTTAGTTGCCCTTGATCTCCAGTTGTGGTATTGCTTGGTGGGTTTTAAACGGCATGTCAGTGAAAAACAACTTTGAAAAAAAAAAATTAAAATTAAAGGACCCCCCAAACCAAGGTTCCGCCATTAGTAATTTTCCCAATATGCCCTGACGGACTTCACCTGACCCGTGTTTATTCCCCAATAAATGTCCCTGAAGGGACTTACCTGACCCTGGTTATTTCCCAAATATGCCCTGAGGGATTACCTGAACCCGGTTTATTTCCCAAAATAGCCCCTGAAGGACTTCTTACGTTGTCAGCCCCGCGACTTACTTATTTCCCAAATATGCCCCTGAAGGGACTTACCTGACCCGGTATTTTCCCAAATATCCCCTGACGGGACTTACCTTGACCGTCCCAAAGCCTTGGGGTTACTACGGTTTCCCCAATATGCCCCTGAAGGGACTTACCTGACCCGGTTATTTCCAAAGTATGCCCCTGAAGGGACTTACCTACCCTGTTACTTTCCCCAAATTGCCCTGAAGGACTTACCATGACCCTCGTTATTTCCAAATAGCGCCCTGAAGGGACTTACCTACCCGGTTATTTTCCCAAATATGCTCCTGAAGGTACTTACCTGACCCGGTTAATTTTTCCCAAATTGCCCCTGAATGGACTTACCTGACCCGGTTTATTTCCCATATGCTCCTAGAGGACTTCCTGGGGGAAAACCCGTTATTTCCCCAAATTGCCCTGGGAAAGGGACTTACCTGACACCGTGTTATTTCCCAAATATCCCCCACGTCTGGTAAACAGTGTATTTGATTGGGTACCAGGTTGGGTAATCAGGATATTTGATTAGGTAACTGGTTGGGCAAACAGTGTATTTTATTGGGTACCTGGTCCTTACCTTACATTTTTCAACATTGAATCTCATCTGCCACTTAGCAGCCCAATGTGACAATCTATCTAGATCTCCCTGTAACGATTGCACATCCTCTGAAGTTTTTAATGGTCGACAAAGTTTTGTGTCGTCAGCAAACACAGAAACCTTGCTGACAATACCCATTTCCAAATCATTAATAAATAGAGTAAATAGAAGCGGCCCCAACACAGAACCCTGTGGCCCCCGCTTAGCACTTTAGTCCATAATAATGAAGCCCCATTAACAACTACTCTCTTCATCCTATTCATTAACCAATTTTCTATCCATGTACAAATGTGACTCCCCAGACTAACAGACCTTAGATTATACATAAGTCGCCTATGGGGGACTGTATCAAAAGCCTTAGCAAAAATTGGCCCATGCATAATTTAGTATTCAGTCCATCTGCCATGTGGCAGACACTGTACACTGTATCGAATAATGGTGGGATCATGGCTGCTTTGTGCCACAGTATTAACATTTACAGATGCAGCTTAGTAGTGCATGTTGGGAGTTGTAGTTGCAAAAGCCTTGCTTTTGGACAGCCCCTTTTTATAAATCACATCTGCTGCCAAGATTTTAATGAATGGTCAAATCTATCAGAGGGTTAATGTAATTGTAAATCACATGCAAAATCCCATAGGCACCATCTAACCATACTTCTAATTATTATTATTACCTTTAAAGTTTATTACATCACATCCCCTGTTCAAAAATCCAAGGACAACAGTGATATTGGAGTCCAGAGATATCTGGTAGGGAAGGGGTTAAGCAGTATCGATAATAATGTTGGTCCCACAATGCACTGGGACTGGACCCAAGAGAAATCCACACCGGGGGTTTGATACCGGTGATATAGGGAGATCCACTGGATAACACAATGCAATAAATAGGGTGCCCTCCGTTTACAATCTCATTAAATAAACTGTATAGCGTTAAATCTGCGTATATAACAGCGGGGACTGCCATACTGGTTCCCTTTTCCATGCCAGAGCCCAGAAACTGCAGCAATAATTTGGACATTTAACAGAATGACTATTAGTGATCTTGCTTTTATATTTGTCATGACCTGACCACTGTTCTCTGTAAAGTCATTTCTGTATTTATGTTGGACATATATATATATATATATATATATATATATATACATTCAGTGCCACGTGGGTCTTCAAAGGTGCTTTATTCAAATAAACACATACTGCCAACATTATGTTTGAATAAAGCACTTTTGAAGACCCATGTGTGCACTGGTGGGTGTAGATTTCCCCTGTATAACATTACACCAGTAAACATTACACCAGGGGCCCACCAGTAAACAATACACTAAGGGCCAACAAGTAAACATACCAGTGGTCTAGCAGTAAACATTATAACGGGGGCCCAGCTGTAAACATTATAACGGGGGCCCAGCAGTAAACATAACACCAAGGGCCCAGCAGTAAACATAACACCAAGGGCCCAGCAGTAAACATTACACCAGGGGCCACCAGTAAACATTACACCAGGTGACCAGGGGCCCAGCAGTAAGTTAACTCCATGACCTAATTAGAATCTAAATACAATGATAATGGTGAATGTGAAATCTCTATCAGGATGTTATGTTTTTTTATTCACAGCCAATCACAGCGAGGGGAGAGACACAGGTGTTAGAGTCCAACCTGAAGTACAATCATTGTGGGGGAGGAGTTGTAAATTTTGGGAGCACCTATGAGGCACATGAGGTTTGTCCTCTCCCCATGAAGACTAGACACTTACCCAATAAAGAGACGCCAGGGGCCCAGCAGTAAACATTACACCAGGAGCCCACCAGTAAACACTATACCGGGGCCCAGCAGTAAACATTACACCAGGGGCCCACCAGTAAACAATACACCAAGGGCCAACCAGTAAACACTATACCGGGGCCCAGCAGTAAGACATAATAACATCAGGGCCCACATAACATTCCCCAGGAGCCCACCAGTAAACACTATACCAGGGGCCACAGTAAACATTACACCAGGAGCCCACAGTAAACATACACCAAGGCAACCATACAAACACTATACCGGGCCCAGCAGTAACATTATACCAGGGGCCACGTATTATAAACACCATGGGCCCAGCCCCAGCATAAACATTACACTAGGGGCCCACCAGTAAACATTATACCAAGGGCCCACCAGTAAACATTACACCAGGGGACCACCAGTAAACATTACACCAGGGGTCTAGCAGAAAACAATACACCAAGGGCCAACTAGAAAACATTATACCAGGCCAACCAGAAACATAACACCAGGGCCCAGCAGTAAACATTACACCAGGGGCCCAGCAGTAAACATTACACTAGGGGCCCACCAGTAAACATAACACCAGGGGCCCAGCAGTAAACATTACACCAGGGGCCCAGCAGTAAACATTACACTAGGGGCCCACCAGTAAACATTACACCAGGGGCCCAGCAGTAAACATTACACTAGGGGCCCACCAGTAAACATTACACCAGGGGCCCAGCAGTAACATTACACTAGGGGCCCAGTGGTCTAGCAGTAAACATTATAACGGGGGCCCAGCTGAAACATTATAACGGGGGCCCAGCAGTAAAACATAAACACCCAAGGGCCCAGCATAAACTAACACCAAGGGGCCCGCAGTAAACATAACACCAGGGCCCACCAGTAAACATTACACCAGGTGACCATGGGCCCAGCATTAAGTTAATCCATGACCTACTTAGAATCTAAATACAATGATAAAGGTGAATGTGAAATCTCTATCAGGATGTTTATGTTTTTTTATTCAGCCCAATCACCGAGGGGAGGACACAGGGGTTAGAGTCCAACCTGGAAGTAATGTCATTGTGGGGAGGAAGTTGTATTTTTGGGAGAGCCTATGAGGCACAGTGAGGGTTGGTCCTACTCCCCATAAAGACATTTAAGACACTTACCCAATAAAGAGACAATTCTAAGGTCAGTTCATTGCTAAATGGCCACAAGTCCCAGTGTGAATGGACTGTGCCACGTCTGTGTGTATGAACTGCACCCGGGGGAAATTAACCCTTCGATACACAGTTTACCTCCTTCTTTCTATGTATTTATTTGTGGTCACTGTGATCCCATGTGTCCTATGTGCTACTGCCCACTGTGTGATTAAAAAATCCTACCTTCCATATCTGCTCCTTAGGTTTCCTGCAGTGCTTGTCCAAAGTCCAGGAACCTGAAGAGTGGAGCCTTCTTCCTGTCTGTTCAGGGAGCTCTCCCTCCTCCGGATCCCTCTGTGCTGCAGTAAATGTAAACACAACCCTATACACTGTAGGGGACCCCCCAACCCTAAACGCTAGGGTTAAAACTTAAATCCACAGATAAATAGACTTACCTGACCTCGTCTCCCTCTACTAACCGGCAGATGCTCTGTGGATTGGCAGACTCTCACCATCACATATGCGCTGCTGGTTTCGGCCCTTCTTTCTCTTCCATTCCCAGAATATCAGTAGGTGTTCTGGGTTTTCCTTTATACCACATATGCTGGTTGCTAGTCTTTATTAGTCAACGTTTTTGGTGAAATAAACACCATTACGACATATCCAAACAATACAGAGCATATCCTTTATAAACCCACCACCACACCCCATCTATAAAGATGCTCCCCTATGGGGAAGGCTAAATGGACCCTCCCTCCAGGTATCAAGGGCTACCCTCGGTATACAGCACAGTGACAGCACAGTGCCCCAATATAGTTTGGATATGTCCTTATATGGTCACTAATAAAAGGGATTGTATTACATTTTTAGATTACTTGTGGTCCTCCACTATCCTAGTCCTGACTCCAGTTGTGACTTCACTTCAGGTATTTAAAGGGATATCCCCAACTGGAAATGTTTATTCCAGAAACCCAAAACACGTCAATAAAATGATGGCCCTGGGTCACATTACTTGTGAAATGATCACTGATGTCCTCACCCTGGTATTGGTAACTGAGGGGGTACTTTGCAGGGTTTATTTCCCCTTTAAAGCTTGGTACATTATGCAAAGATCTTTAAAGATGACAGAGAATCTTTTACATCAGTTACACACAGTCCCGAGCGGTTTTACTTTTGGACTGACACATTTCCTTCATCCACTAAGACTCCGTATACTTTAAGTACAGGGGGGTGGCCGTGGGAAATTTCCCATCAGGTTCCACGCGACCCAAGCTGACGGTGAACGTTCTTGGGCCCCAGAACACACACAACTGCGGTACAACACTTTAACGATAAAGGAACGATTCCGTGGGATCCGACTGTGTGTACCTACTTCAATTTATACAGATCTGTCTGAATTATAGTGGTGAAATAAACTGCTACTTACTCCTGATTGTAACTATATGTGTCCTTACTCAGAGGGAGATAATCTTCCCATTAAATGGGACCAGGGATCATTACAAATCCTGCCATACACACGGACATATTCCCTAATCCGTCAAATCCCGCTGATTGGAATTTGGGGGCCAAAACGCCAAATATGATGCTGATGTCCAACCCGGGAGCTGAATTTAAAGCATGGAGCTCAGAGACCACACAGCCACTTCCCTGCGTTGCTATGAGGCTACAGGTGTGTACAAACAGAAAACTTCATCCCCACACACAGAGCAATGGTAGAAGTGAGTGTGGTCAGGTGTCAGACTCACCGGCGCGACAGAAAAAAAACTCACCCACAAGGATAAATAAGTCATGGACCATGAAACAACAAGGGATTTGAGATGGGAGTCCTTTAACAGCACGATACATTGCTAAAAGGGACTGAGAATCCAACTTTACATGTAAGTCAACCTACCTACATGGAAGGTAAGTACCTAGTATAACCAGCCATTAAACCAACTATCACTTAGAATAGGTGTAATACCTATGAGTTTGTACGAGGGGTGATGTATGTGTATGTGATACTATATGCCTTTTTATATATATATATATATATATATATATATATAATACTTTTAACAGGGAACCGTGGAATTTAACAGTAGCTGAAGGAAATGCCGACCCAAATGCAGTATTACAACTCCTCCCCCTCCATCACCGGGTCCTCCAGCCTCAAACGTGCCCACGCTTTAAATAAAAGGCACAGTAGACCAAGATTCTATCCTAGTGCCACTGTACCACGGATTCGACCAGCCACGGTAATAGTCAGATCAATGGGATCACGGGGTGACCAGTTAGGGCCCACAGGCCATTTGATTTATCTGAGAGTGGGAGTATTGCCAAAGGGGTGCGAGGTGCAAATTGAAGTGAGGTGATGTTTAGGATCGCATGTATCCGCTCAGGTATAAGAAAAAATGCTTCCGTGGTATCTGTTTATGTGTCATCCATTAGCAGATCAAACACATTTATTAAATTAAAATCTTATGGAGGTCTCCCCACCCCTGTTCACACACCACACACCACAAACACATGCTTTTGCAATGCGTTTTTTGGTGCATTTTTATGCAGTGCGTTTTTTTGGGTGTAATGACAAAAAATTCACATTTTCATGTGTGTTTTTCCCCTCTTCCCTATAACTTCATTGAGTCCGTTATAAGCTACAGCAAGCAGTGCGTTGTAAAACCGCAACTAACGCATAAGAGCGTTTGTATGAACGGTATTATGCATTCCTATGTGAATGAATGTCCTTGCTTTTTGCGTTACACGGAAACGTGATAAAATGCCAAAAAACGGGTCTGTTGAACGAAGCCTTAACAATATGTTAGAAACATAAACATGTTTCCACTACCTATAAACTCTTTCTATTGGCAGACACCAGCTGTTCGTAATGCACATGACCAGAGCGGACCTGCATTTGATTGGTCTGTCTCGGTACGTTTTTAGGAGTGAAACATCACATTTTATTTTTACTGTCGCATAATTTTGGGTTTACATAGACCTTCTCCATGTAACAGGCTACTAAGGAATCAACTCCTGTCCATTCCGTATTTCCCATTCTCGTCTGTTGCTACCTTACAGGGCAAAAGGGGACAGTAATAGCGGTGCAGACTGTTGTACTCAAAAAAATCATTATTTTGCATTGGACTTCCCCCTTTAAAATACCCCAAATACTATCTCCCAAGTAGGATAAAGCACTTTCTATTTCAGGGTTTCATTCCGATATGTATCAGCTCCACGCGGGAAACCACAAGGAATGACGACGTAAATCGGGGAATGGACCAACTCTCTGCGTAGATATAAGGTCAGCCTGAATCACAAGCCAGTGGAGTCTGCGTTGAGCAGGCAGCACCATTTTGCAGGTAATACACAGGGAGCACAAGTAAGAGATAAGCTATTACATCCTTATCTGTCCAATTACCATAAATGGTCTTTCTATTGATCATGGTCCCCCTTCCTTCCTGGTCTGTGGACATCCCCGAGGCTTCCAGCTCCAGAGAAGTAGAATATACACATCCACCACTGGATCTTATGAGAACTTTGTTTTCTCGGCCCATTATAATAGGTTTTTTACTATTGGTTTTATATCACTGCTCAGCCTAGTTTAAAGAGAGGTAGTTGACTGGTCACCCAGTGGTCTTCTCAGACAGAAAAAAACGTTATAACCACTCAGTGGGATGTGCTATATTTGGGGCATAGGAAGAACCGTGGTCACCCAGAGCCAGTGATTTTGTCTCTGTAAATGGCCAGAAAAGTGTTTGTTATTTTTCCTATACTTACCAACAGACCCGGATGTGCAGGACAGTCCTGACCTTGGCACTTCCCTCCCACTCCCACTGACAGTGAATAAACTCTTCTTCCCTTGCTGAGGATAATGTGTACAGGAGCTGACAATCTACTGGTCAGTACTGGTAATGTGATCAATTCTGTGCACAGGGCTAATCAATGTTTTTTCTGGATCCCCCCCATATGAAAATGACTGAAACACTAAGTCTAACTCCTCTATGGACACCCGCCCACCCAGTGGTGTAACTAGGATCACTCACCTGCCCCCCCCCCCCCCCAGCAAAACTATGATGGGGCCCCTATCCGTGCTTTATCCACAGTGGTTTTCTGGGAAGAGGCTGTATCTGTCTTGAGAAAATAAGAAAATGGCCCCCTTGGCTCCCAGGCCCCCCTGGCAGTTACGCCCCTGCAGCCCCCTACCTCTATGGGCACCTACTTATTTCCATAAGACATTACAGAAATGAGATATGTGGATTTTATCTGTTTTCTCTAGCAAGAACCTTAAGTGCCAATCCCCTTATGGATATCGTACAGAAATGGCCACCATGGATACCCTGCCTGTCCCAGCTCAATGAACGACCCCCACTTGTACGACTTCTATGCCAAAAGTTTCGGATTGCAAGTGATCCCCAGCCCCCATCCGTGGTAAGTGCTAAAACCTTTGTTAAAGGGGAACTGTTCCTAAGAGTTAGAACCTGTAATACCATTAATCAACCCTGAGCATGGCTGTATATACCACACAGTAATAACTAATACTAAATGTATGCCAAAATAATATACAGAAATAGACCTCTTTATACATCGACATTATGTGTTCATGTTATTTGTCCTGTGGGCTTAGGACCTTCCCTTTTCTTATCATTCTAATATGATTTTTATTAATCTGAATTATTATATTGTAAATATATAGTCATAGATAAATTAAAAACTTGTTAATTGGTGTTTAGCTATGTTTATCTGTTATAATCAGTGTTATCTATTCCATCAAGTTTATAAATCAGTTTTAGCTAGGTCATCAGTTATACTCCATGTTTACTATGTATCTGTTATACAGTGTGTTATCTATTGTCACAGTTATAATCAGTGTTTAGCTATTCTCAGTTTTAACTCAGTGTTTACTCGTTGTTTATCTGTTATAATCAGTGTTTATGCTAGTCATCATATAAATCAGTGTTAGCTAGGGTCATCAGTTATAATCAGTGTTAGCTATGTCATCAGTTATAATCTGTTTTAGCTGTTTATCTGTTTATAATCCATGTTTAGCTCTGTTCATTATAGGTTACAGTCTGTTAAGAATCAGTGGTTTAGCTCAGTCATCAGTTATAGGTTACTATTCAGTTACAGTTTAGCTATGTTTATCATTATAACCAGTGTTTAGTTTATGTTCCATTTTAATCAGTGTTTAGGACTAGTTAATCGAGTTTAATCCGTGTTTAGCTTATGTCACCAGTATAATCAGGGTGCTTTTCTATGTCTCACGTTATAAATCATTGTGAGTCTATGTTATCAGTTATATCAGTGTTTGCTAATGTATCAGTTATAATCTTTTTAGCAATTTCATTAGTTAATCCCACTTAGCAATGGTCATCAGTTTATAATGCAGTTTTTTAGCTATGCATCATTTATAACCAGTGTCCTAGCTATGTCATTTCAGTTATACCATGTCTAGCTTGTCATCAGTTATAACCAGTGTCTTGCTATGTCATCAGTTAATCAGTGTTAGCTATGTCACATTTAACTGCAATCAATTATAATCAGTGTTTAGCTATGTCCATCCGTATAATCATTTTTAGCTATGTTATCAGTTAGATCATGTGTTTAGCCGTATGTCTCAGTTATAATCAGTGTTTAGACTGGTATCTTGTGATAAAACGTTTAATGCTGTATCGTTTATAAAGTGTTTAGCTATGTCATCAGTTATAATCAGTGTTTAGATATTTTATAGTGTAAATCATGTGTATTTTAGACTAACTGTTTGTTATTATAGTTTTATAGTTTTATTATGTTTATCAGTTTATATCAGTGTTTAGTTATGTTCATCAGTTATAATCAGTGTTTAGCTATGTCGATCATTTGAATCAATCAGTGTTAGACGATGTTCATCGTATTTAATAACCAGTGTTAGCTATGTCATCATTTATCATCAGTTCTGCATTCATCAGTTATAA
The DNA here is from genome assembly GCA_019447015.1 of Hymenochirus boettgeri. Classification (NCBI taxonomy): domain Eukaryota; kingdom Metazoa; phylum Chordata; class Amphibia; order Anura; family Pipidae; genus Hymenochirus; species Hymenochirus boettgeri. Next base: position 403,272,596 of record CM033469.1, on the reverse strand, counting down.
GCAATGTTGCTATGTCATATAATCGTGTCTCATCAAGTTATATCAGTGTTTAGCTTGTCATCTGTTATAATCAGCTTATATTGGTGTATAGCTATGACATTTACGTGATTCACTGAAACATGTGTTTTATAGTAAATAATGTCACCCCTAATTTTAAAACACGAAGAAGGAGTATTGACAGTCACTTTGGAGTTCCACAACCTGTATAATTGGCCTGGTCTTGTTTCTTTGTATATGGTCAAGGAACTGCTTGTTTACTTTATTCTCAATTTTACAATAGCCGCTATGCAAATGGTATTAGTCTGTGAACATGAATGGAAGAAGGACAGATCTATCCTTGCTCTTTGTCCACGGTATTAAACACCCATAATGCACCAGGTTTAAGCCAATTCAACTAAATTTGTGTTGTCATAAAGTTTACTTGACTTCCCTTCACTCTATCAGCATGTTGGTGTCACATTATATAAATGAATCAAAGGTACAAACACATACGTAACAACATTTCATAAAATGTGTCTATTAGTGTCTGAAGTTCATTTCACATTTATTAAATGGCTAAATTCAAGACATTGCAATCCCTCCAAGGTAATACCAGTTTTTTATTATGTCAAAGATACGCACCATGGGTGCCCATGTCCAAGAGATCGTACTGCGATCCGGATCCCTCGCCGCTAAAAAAGGTTCTTACAAGTAGTTGTGAAACCTGGAGACATAGAACATACCGGGACGATGCAAGGGTAAGTTTAAGCATATTATATATTGTACACGTTACTGTTAGGTGATGGAGTGGTATTGTCGGATGTGTCATGAAAGAAGTGGGGGGGGTCATGGGTCCCTCCACCAATACAGACCCAATATAATTTCAAACCATTTAAACTATTAGTGTCATTGTGTTACATTGGTGTCGTATTAGAATAAGTTATTTAACCATTTAGTTGCCCTTGTAATCTCAGTGTGTATTGCCTTGGTGGGGTTTTAAACGGCATGTCAGTGAAAAATAACTTTTAAAAAATTATGAAATTAAAGGACCCCCCAAACCAAGGTTCCGCGCAATTAGTAATTTTCCCAATAGCCCCTAGACGGACCTTACCTGACCCGTTATTCCCAAATAATGTCCCTGAAGGGACTTACCTGACCCGTGTTATTTCCCAAATATGCCCCTGAGGGACTACCTGAACCCGGTTTATTTCCCCAAAATGCCCCTGAAGGACTTCTGACCGGTGTAAATCCCGAGACTTCCTGCCCGTTTATTTCCCAAATATGCCCCTGAAGGGACTTACCGACCCGGTATTTCCCCAAATATCCCCTGACGGGACTTACCTTGACCGTTTCCAGCTTGGATTATGACTTTCTTCCAATATGCCCCTGAAGGGACTTACCTGACCCGGTTATTTCCAAAGTATGCCCCTGAAGGACTTACCTACCCGTTATTTCCCAAATTGCCCCTGAAGGACTTACCATGGCCCCGGTTATTTCCAAATAGCGCCCTGAAGGGACTTACCTGACCCGGTTATTTTCCCAAATATGCTCCTGAAGGACTTACCTGACCCGGTTATTTTCCCAAATCTGCCCTGAAGGGACTTACCTGACCCGGTTTATTTCCCATATGCTCTAGAGGACTTACCTGGGGGAAACCGTATTATTTTCCCAAAATTGCTGCCTGGGAAGGGACTACCTGTACCCGGTTATTTCCCAAATATCCCCCACGTTTGGATATGTCCTTATGATGGTCACTAAATAAAATGGATGTATTACATTTTAGATTACTTGTGGTCCTCCACTATCCTAGTCTGACTCCAGTTGTGACTTCACTTCAGGTATTTAAAGGGATATTCCCAACTGGAAATGTTTATCCAGAAACCCCAAAACACAGTCAATAAATAGTGATGCCCTGGGTCACATTAATTGTGAAATGATCACTGATGTCCTCACCCTGGGTATTGGTAACTGAGGGGGGTACTTTGCAGGGTTTAATTTCCCTTTAAAGAGCTTGGTACATTATGCAAGATCTTTAAAAGATGACAGAGAATCTTTTACATCAGGTACACACAGCCCGAGCGGTTACTTTTTAAATGGACTGACACATTTCCTTCATCCACGAAGACTCCGTATACTTTAGTACAGGGGGGTGGCCCGTGGGAAATTTCCCATCAGGTCGCACGCGACCCAAAGCGGACGGTGAACGTTTCTTGGGCCCCAGAACACACACAACCACTGCGGTAAACCACTTTAACGATAAAGGAACGATTTCCGTGGGATCCGACGTGTGTCCCTACCTTCAATTTAATACGATCTGTCTGAATTACAGTGGTGAAATAAACTGCTACTTACTCCTGATGTAACTATATGTGTCCTTACTCCAGAGGGTAGATAATCTTCCCATATAAATGGGACCAAGGGATCATTACTAATCCTCCCATACCCACGGACGATATTTTCACACTAATCCGTCAAAATCCCGCTGATTGGAATGGGGGCCAAAAACTCCAAATATGATGCTGATGTCCACCCCGGACTGAATTTAAGCATTGAGCTCAGAGAACAAAAAGCCACTTCCCTGCGTTTGCCTATGAGGCCTACAGTGTGTACAAAAGAAAACTTTCACCCACACACCAGAAGATTAGAAAGGGAGTGTGTAAGGTGTCCAGACTCACCGGCTGGAACAGAAAAAAAACTCAACCCACAAGGATAAATAAGTCATGGACACTAATACAACAAGGGATTTTGAGATGGTGAGTCCTTTAACGTCCGATACATTGCTAAAGGGACTGAAGAATCTAACTTTACATGGTTAAGTCAACCTACCTACATTTGAAGGTCAGTACCATGTATCAACCAGCCATTAAACAACTACACTTAGAATAACGTGTAAATACCTATAGGTTTGGTACGAGTGGTGATGTAAATGTTGTAATGTGACTGACTATAGCCTTTTTAATATATATATATATATATAATATCTATCTTTTAAACAGGGAAACCGTGGATTTACACAGTGCTCTGAAGGGAAATGCCGACCCCAATGCATATTACACTCTCCCCTCCAGTCAACCGGGTCCTCCAGCCTCAAACTGCAACCTCCGCTTTCGGGCAAAGTAGAACAAGAGATGTCGTATCCTAGTGTCCACCGTACCACGGATTCTACAGCCACTGGTAAATGAGTCAGATCAATGGGATCACGGGGTGACCATTAGGGGCCACCCGGCTTTTTTATCTGAGAGTGGGAGTATTGCCAAGGGGTGCGAGGTCACATTGAAGTAGGGGGATGTTTAGGATACGTCAGTCTATCTGCTCATGGTATAAGAAAAAATGCTTCCGTGGTATCTGTTTAGTGTCATCAGCATTAGCGATCAAACACATTTATTAGAATTAAAATTTATAGGCTCGCCCCACCCCTTGTCACAACACACACCGCAACACACTGCTTTTGCATGCTTTTGTGCATTTTATGCAGTGCTGCGGTCCTTTTGGGGTATAATTCCTCATGTTCTTTCCCTATGAACTTTCAATTGAGTCCAGTGTATGAAGCTACAGCAATCAGTGCGTTGACAAACCGCAACTTAACCGCATAATGCAGTTTGTATAACGGTATTATGCATTCCTATGTGAAATGAATGTCCTTTAGCCTTTTTGCGTTATCCGGCCTAACGTGATAAAGGATCAATAAAAAAAACGGGATCCATGTGACGAAGCCTTACAAATGTTTTAGAAAATAAACATGGTTGCCACTACATATCAACTCTTTCTTTGGGACGACCCAGCTGTTCTTGACACATGACCAAGCGGACCTGCAATTTGATTTGGTCTGCTCGGTACTTTTTAGGACAGTGAAAAAATCACATTTATTTTACTGGTCGCATAATTTTGGGTTTACATAGACCTTCTCCCTGATTACAAGCACTAAGGCATCACTCTGTTCCATTCCGTATTTCCCACGTCTCTGTCCCTCACCTTACAGGCAAAGGGGACAGTAAATAGGCGTGCAGACTGTTGGAACTCAGAAAAAATCTTTTTTTGCATTGGGACTTCCCCCTTTAATACCCCAAATAATATCTCCCAAAGTAGGATAAAGCACTTCTATTTCTCATGGTTTCAATTCCGAGATGTTCATCTCCACGACGGGAAACCAAACATGGAATGACGAGGCGTAAATCGGGGGAAGGACCAACTCTCTGCGAGATATAAGGGTCAGCCTGATCACAGCCCGTGGAGCTGCGTTGAGCAGGCTGAGCACCATTTGCAGGTATAAACACAGGGAGCACATAGTATAGGATAGCTATTACAACCTATCTGTCCAAATTACCATAAATGGTCCTTTCTATTGATCATGGTCCCTCTCCTTCCTCCTGTCTGTGGACATCCCCGAGGCTTCCAGCTCCAGAGAAGTAGATTACACATCCACACTGGTATCTTATGAGACTTTGTTTTCTTTCTGGCCATTAATAATGTTTTTTACTATTGGTTTTACACTGCTCAGCCTAGTTTAAAGAGAGGTGTGGACTGGTTCACCCAGTGTCTTCTCAGACAGAAACGAAAACGTTTAAACCACTCAGTGGGATGTGCTGTATTGGGGCATAGAAAGACCCGTGGTCCACCCCAGAGCCAGTGATTTTGGTCTCTGTAAAATGGCCCAGAAAAGTGTTTGTATTTTCCTATCCTTTACCAGACAGGACCCGGATGTGCAGTACATCCTGACCTCTGGCACTTCCTCCCACATCCCACTGTACAAGTGATAAAAACTCTTCTTCCCCTGCTGAGGATAATGTGTAAGGCTGAGAATCTACTGGTCGTACTGTAATGTGATCAATTCTGTGCAGGAGGGCTATCAATCAAGTTTTTTCTGGATCCCCCCCATATGAACAATGACTGAAACACTAAGTCTATCTCCCTCGCTATGGAACAGCCTCCCGCCACCACCCCAGTGGTTGTAACTAGGAATCACATGCCCCCCCCCCGCCCCCCCACCCATAAAAACTATCTAGGGGGCCCTATCCGTGCTTTTTTTATCTCACATGGTTTTCTGGGAAGGACTATATCTGCCTTGAGAAAAATAAGAAAATGGGCCCCCTTGGCTCCCAGGCCCCCCGGCAGTACGCCCCTGCGCCCACCTACTCTAGGGCACTCTACTTATCCATAAACTTACAGAAAAGAGATATTGTCTGGATTTATCTTGTTTTCCTCTGCACAGAACCTTAGTGCCAATCCCATGGATTCGTTAGCAGAAATGGCACATGATCCCTGCCTGTACCGACAGCTCAGATGAACGACCCGCGCACTTGTACGACTTCTTATGCCAAAGAGTTTTCGGATGTGCAAGTGTATCCCAGCCCCCATCCTGGTTAAGTGTAAAACCTTGTTAAAGGGGAACTGTTCCTAGAGTTAGAACCTGTAATACCATTAATCACACTGATGCATGGTGTATACCCACACAGTAATAACGTATACTAAATGTCTGCCATAAAATATATACAGAAATAGACTCTTTATACAATCGTACATATGTGTGGTTCCATGTTTTTGTCCTGTGGCTTTAGACCTTCCCCTTTTCTTATACATTCTAATTATGATTTTAATTATTATACTGAATTATTATATTGTAATATATAGTCAATATGATATTAAATTAAAAACTTGTTAATTGGTGTTTAGCTATGTTATCTGTTATAATTCAGTGTTATCTATTACACAGTTTATAAATCAGTGTTTTAGCTAGCGTCTCAGTGTTAGCTACTCAGTTTATTTACTTTATACATCATTGTTTATACTATGTCACAGTTATAATCAGTGTTTAGGCTATTCCGTTTTAGTGTTATCAGTTTAATCTGTTATAAAGTGTTTTCGCTATTCATCATTATAATCAGTGTTTAGCTATGGGTCATCAGTTATAATATGTTTACTATGTCATCAGTTATAAATCATGTTTAGCTGATTATCTAGTTATAATCAGTGTTTAGTAGTCTGTTTTATCATTTATAAATGTTTTATTATGTCTATCAGTTAATAATCAGTGTGTTTAGCTATGTCTTCAGTTATAATCATGTGTTTAGCTATCAGTTTATCAGTGGCTTGCACTTATTCCGTTGTATAATAGTTTATAGCTATGTCATCAGTTTGAATCAGTGTTCTTAGCTAGTATTCACAGTTATAATCCAGTGTTTTTTATGCTATCCCCGTATATCAGGTTTATAATCTAGTACGTTATACCATTTTCTATGTTCAGTTATATTCGTTTTAGCATATGTCATCAGTTATAACGTTTACACATTAGTATCCCACTCAGCAATGGTCATCATATACAGTGTTTTAGGCTATGCCATCATTTATAACCAGTGTCCTAGCTATGTCATTCGAGTTATAACCGTGTCTATGTCATGTTCCATCAGTTATAACCATTGTCTGCTATGTCATCAGTTATATCAGTGTTGTAGCTAGTCATCAGGTGATAATCAGTGTTTTTAGCTATGTCCTTATCCGTATTTTAGCTATCATTATGATCCGTGTTTAGCTATGTCATCAGTGTTATCAAATCAGGTTTAGCTATGTTCTCAGTTTACATCAGTGTTTAGACTGGTTATCTGTTAATTAGTGTTTAGAGCTGGTGATCTGTATATTGTTAGTAGTCATCAGTTTATATGTTAGCTATGTCATCAGTTATAATCAGTGTTTTAGATTTATAGTTATTATTTTAGCATGTAATCATTAACAGTGTTGATTATGTTTGCAGTTATAACTAGTGTTTAGTAGTTAATGTCAGTTTATCATGTTTAGTTATGTATTATAATCAGTGTTAGCTATGTATTCATTAGTAATCAGTGTTTAGTGTCATCATTATATCATGCTTCATGTCATAGTTATAATCAGTGTTTAGCATTTATTAATCAGTGATCACTCGTTAATAATCATGTTTTAGCGTCATATTATCCCTATTTGAATCATCATTATAATAGTAGCCAGTACAATTTTATTGTCTAGCTATGCTCATCATTTTCTGCGGTATGTATCAGTTATCGTTCCCGCATTGTCATCAGTTAATAAGCAGTGTTGATGCTATGTCATAATTATAATAGTGTTTAGCTTATGTCACAGTATAATCAGCTATAGTTGGTTGTATAGCTAGACATTTACGTGAGTCACTGAAACTGTGTTTTATAGTAAATAATGTCACACCCCTAATTTCCAAACAAAGAAGGTATTGAATTCCTTTGGAGTTCCAACAACCTGTAATAAGTTGGCCTGTGGTCTTGTTCTTGTTATATGTCAAGGAACATGCTTGGTTACTTTTATTCTCAGATATTTACAATAGTCTCTATGCAAATGTAATTAGTCATGTACATTGAATGGAAGAAGGACACGATGTATCCTTGCTCTTTGTCCCACGGAATTAACCCCATAATGCAGCCAGGTTTAAGCACAGTTCAACTAAATTTTGTGTTGTCAGAAAGTTTTACTTGACTTCCTTCACTTCTTATCAGCAATTTGGTGTCACATTGGTATAGGAATGAATCAGTCGAAGGTAAAACACCAATACACAACCATTTCATATAAATGTGTCATTAGTGTCGAAAGTGCCATGTCACATTTATTAATGGCTAAATTCAGACTTGCCAATCCCTCAAGTATAACCATTTTCTTATAGTGGCAAAGAACGCACCATGGGGGCCCATGCCAAGAGATCGGTACTTGCATCCGGATCCCTCGTCCCGCTAAAAAGGTTCTTACAAGGTAGTTGTGAAACCTGTGAGACAAGAACAAAATCCGGGACGATGCAAGGGTAAGTTAACAATCTAGTATATGTACACGTTACTGTTAGGTGATTAGTTGTGTATCGGATGTGTCATGAAAGAAGTGGGGGGGGTCACTGGTCCCTCCCCAATAAATGACCCAATATGAATTTCAAACCATTTAAACTATAGGTCCATTGTGTTACATTTGGTGTCGTATTAGAATAAAGTTATTTTTACCATTTAGTTGCCCTTTATCTCCAGTGTGGTATTGCTGGTGTGGTTTAAACGGCATTTCTGAAAATAACTTGAAAAAAAATATATAAATGTAATAAAGACCCCCCCAAACCAGGTTCCCGCAATTAGTAATATTTTCCCAATATGCCCCTGAGGGACTTTACCTGACCCTGTTTATTTCCCCAATAATGCCCCTGAAGGGACTTACCTGACCCTGGTATTTTCCCAAATATTCCCTGAGGGACTACCTGAACCCGGTTTATTTCCCAAATATGCCTCTGAAGGACTTACTGACCCGTTTATTTCCCAATATGCCTGAAGGGACTTACCGACCCGGTTATTTCCCAAATAATCCCCTGAGAGGACTTACCTACCCGGTTATTTCCCAAATATGCTCCTGAAGGGGACTTACCTGACCCGGTTATTTCCAAATATTGCCCCTGAAGGGACTTCCCTGACCCTGTTATTTCCCAAATTGCCCCTGAAAAAAGGGACTTACCTGCCTGGTTTTCCCAAATAGCTCCTGAAGGACTACCTTACCCGGTTATTTCCAAATATTCCCTGAAGACTACCCCTGACCCGGTTATTTTTCCCAATAGCTGCCCCTGATGGACTTACCTGACCCTTTATTTCCCATATGCTCCTGAAGGGACTTACCTGGGAAAACCCGAGTTATTTTCCCCAAATTGCGCCCTGGAAGGGACTTACCTACACCTGTTTATTTCCCAATATCTCCTGAAGGGACTTATCTGACCGCGTTATTTCCCAATATCCTCCTGAAGGGACTTCCTGACCCGGTTATTTCCTATCTCCTGGCTACTAACCTTTATCCCAAATATGCCCCTGAAGGTGACCGTTATTCCAAGCTCTAAGGGACTACGACCCGGTTTATTTCCAAATATGCCTCCTGAAGGGACTTACCGACCCCGGTTATTTCCCAATATGCTCCTGAAGGACTTACCCTGACCCGTTTATTTCCAAATGGCCCCTGAGGCAACGGACCGTTTATCCATATGCCCGAGGACCTGCTGTTATTTCCAACTATGCTCCCTGAAGGACATTACGACCCGGTTTATTTCCCCAATATGCTCCTGAGGGACTTCCCTGACCCGGTTATTTCCAATATGCCCTGAAGGGGACTATCCCTGACCCGGTATTTCCAATATGCACCCTGAGAGGGACTTAACCTGACCCTGTTTTTCCCAAATATGCCTGAGAGGGACGTACCTGACCCCGGTTATTTCCCAAATACTGCCCCTGAAGGACTCTACCCCCTGACCCGGTTTATTTCCTAATATGCCCTAACTAGGGACTACCACTTACCCGTTTATATCCCAAATATGCTCCTGAAGGGACTTACCTGAACCCCGGTTAATTTCCCAAATAATGCCCCTGAGGACTTCCCTGACTCTGTTATTTCCCAAATATGCTCCCGGCAAGGGACCTTCCTGACCCGGTTAATTTCCCAAATATCTCCTGAAGGGAACTTACCTGACCCGGTTATTTCCCAATATGCTCCTGAAGGGACTTACCTGACCCGTTTATTCCCAAATATGCGCCCTTAAGGACTTACCTGACCCGGTTAAAAAAAAACAAGTTCCCAAATATGCTCCTGAAGGGCTTAACTGACCCGGTTATTTCCCAAATCATGCTTCTGAAGGGACTCACCTGACCCGGTTATCTCCCAAATATACTCCCTGAAGGGACTCACCTGACCCGGTTATTTCCCAAATATCTCCCTGAAGGAACTCACCCTGAAAACCCGGTTATCAATACACAAATATGATGCTCCTGAAAGGGACTTACCTGACCCGGTTTTTATTTCCCAAATTGCTCCTAAGGGACTTACTGACCCGGTATTTCCCCGAAATATGCTCCTGAAAAATGGGACTTACCTGACCCTTTTATTTGAAAACAAAACCCAACTGTATACAATGGGACTGCCCACGGAACTCCTTAGAAACACGGCATCCTTTTTTATTAAAAAGCTCCACACATTGTTTCAATGTCCTACGGCTCTGAATATGGAGACACAAGACAAATCACAAGGAGTTAAGTGGTTTTTCCATTCCAAATGGGCTAAAAATACAACAACCAACACACACGCCGAAAACAACAATATTGCTGAGTATGCGTTCCTTTATATATTCAATGTTTATATGTGTTGGAGCATACACAGCAATTTCCTAATAAGAGGAAAAGCAGTATGGTCCGCTCATAACGTATGACATGTCTTCTGGTGCCGTCCCTAGCCCAAACCTTGTTTCTAATAGTTAAATATGGAAAATGCCTCTCATGAGGTGAGCAGTTCATATAAATAAAGATTGTCATGTTATTGTAGTGAAACTTGTGATGGTTTAAGTAAAATTGCTCCCTAAAAAACCTTCTGCCCTGATTGATGAGCTCCACTTAGTTCTTGCCACACATAGTACAAGTTTGGACCAACAAGTCTGCCTGAGCTACAAACTGATTTGGGGGAAAAGTGTTGCAGCCTAAAGCTCGGCGCAACCATCAACATGGGCCATAACTGCTCGAGATTTAGTCTCTACTATAACTTCTGCTCATTGGTTTTCCAGCAGGAACGCTTGGAGCAGCATCAGGCCTGGTTCCTGAGGAAGTCTTTGTAACCACACTAACCATGACAAAACCCGGTACTTCCCTTGCCAAGATGGTTCTCCCTGTACCACGCGGATTGCCAGTTGAGTAGAACATTAATCCCGGAAATTAAACCTTCTACAGATCAGCTTGGATGTATGGAAAGAAGACCCACTGGTGAGTAGTTATTGTATTGATCCCTTTAACCCATGTGGAAGGTCTTTAAGGCTGGGGACCATGGGTCAACCAAGGACCTATTGAGTAACCGTTGGGTCCCTGCTGGGCAGAATTAAAGCGGTACACCAATATTTTCTATTTCCTAATATCCATGACGTAACTAGGAATCACTGGACCCCCAGCAAAACTATGATTGGCTCCTCCTCGTACTGCATCTAGAATACAGCCTCTGGGAGGAGGGTATATCAGTCTAGAAAAATAGAAAGATGATGCCCCTCTAGCTCCCCTGTGGGCGCAGGATCTGCCCCCATGGTAGTATACAAAAAACACCTGGAGCGTGTATACTTTAATATCCTTATATTTTACGAAGTGGATAAGTTCTCCACTAATAACACCGTATATACGCCAAGTATAAACCGAGTTTTCAGTTTTTTAAATGCCAGGTAACCTGGCTTATATCTCGTGTCAGATCGTGTCATTTTCCAAGGAGGAACCACAATTGAGGCTACAATAAAGGTGCCATAGTAAGTTACAGTATTAAAGTAACTTACTTTATTTTCCTGTTGCTGATGCAAAGGGAGACCGGAGGCAATTAGGAGCACTAATAGGAGAACCGGACTCGAGCGGGGTGTGTGAGCACGTATTAACGTACGTTACTGGCCTCTTGCTGACAATGGAGTAGCCGGGAAGATTGCATCCCTGACTCTCCTGCAGATGCACCGGTATGGTAAGAAGAACCTCTCTTCTATGAGCTGGCCTGGCCATTTTCTTTGTGTAACTTAATTGGCCACTTTATTTAAAAACTACATACAACTCAATCAGACAAGCATGCTGGAGTTGTAGTTTCCAACATCTGGAGTGCCAGGAAATGGGATACTTTTGGAATTATTAATGTACTGTATGGGAAATGCTGTCCATTTAAGATCAGTCAAAGCCTCAAAGTTGGGCAGGAGCAATTTTGTTTTCTTTGTTGAACACAACTCATCAGCATGCTTTGTACTGGAGTGGTAGTTTCCAAACATCTGTTGTGGCAAGTTCAACACAGCAAAAAACTCATCCTGCCCAACTCTGTAATCATTGTATTATTTTGAGGCTTCCAAACAACTGGATTGCCAATCCAGTACTGCAGTTAACTACGTCCTGTATGGTGAATTCTGGTGTCAACTAAAGCTCAAAACAATATGAATCAGAGGCATTAGCGGTCATAATTTCTACCATTTCAACCATTTTTTACATTTTTCAGGTAAAATAGGTTACCCCAACCGTCGACTTAAATACTAGGATCGACTTATACTTTTTGAGTATATACGGTAACTTCAGTAAGGATACCACGATTGGTACTCAGACCACTTATGTATAACCCTTTTTCCCTTCCTTTATATGTCACAAACGGTATAACCCTTTTGCCCTTTATATGTACACAAAACTCCTCAGTTACTTCTAATTCCTTAATATAGACGTAGGGATACATACTGTCCTTTATAACTCAGTCTGTGTCCTTGTATATTTATAGGCACAAAACTCTCAGTGACTTCTAATATCCTTATATATCAGTAGGGGTACATACAATGTCCTGTAGAACTCAGGCCTGTGTCCTTGTATATTATATGGGACACAAAACTCCTCAGTGACTTCTAATATCCCTTCCTTATAATATACAGTAGGGATACAATACATGTCCTGTAAACACAGTCTGTGTCCTGTATATTATATGGACACAAAATTCCTCTTGACTCTAATATCCTTATAATATACAGTAGGGTACTACATGTCCTGTATAACTCAGTCTGTGTCCTTGATATTTATATGGACCAAAAATTCCCTCAGTGACTTCTATATCCTTCTAATAACAGTAGGGATTCATACATGCTGTAATCACTCAGTCTGTGTCCTTGTATATTTAGAATGGACCCAAACCTCCCTCACGTGACTTCTAAATCCTATAATATACAGTAGGGCATACATACATGTTCCGTATAAAACACAGTCTGTGTCCTTGTATATTTATATGGACACAAACTCTCAGTGACTTCTAATATCTTATAATTACAGTAGGGGATACATACATGTCCTTATAACTCATCCTTGTCCTTGTATATTTATATGGACACAAAACTCCTCAGTGACTTCTAATATTCCTTATCATATACAGTAGGGGATACATCATGTCTTATAACTCCGTCTGTGTCCTTGTTATTTATATGGACAACAAAACGCCTCCTCAGTGACTTCTAATAAAATCCTTATAATATACAGTAGGGGATACATACATGTCCGGTATTACTCATTCTGTGTCTTGTATATTTATATGGACACATAACTCCTCAGTGAACTCTATATCCTTATAATTACATAGGGATACATACATGGTCCTGTATAACTCACACTTTCGGTGTCCTTGTAATTTATATGGACCACAAACCGCCTCTGTGACTTCTAATATCCTTATAACTATACTAGGGGCTACATACTGTTTTTCCTGTATAACATCAGTCTGTGTCCTGTATATTTATAATGGACACATAACTCCTCATTTACTTCTATCTCCTTATAATATACAGTCTGGATACATCCTGTCCTGTATAACTCAGTCTGTGTCCCTTGTATATTTATATGGACACAAATTCCTCATGACTTCTAATATCCTTATACAAATCGTAGGGAAATACCTACATGTCCTGTATACCTCAGTCTGTGTCCCTTGTATATTATATGGACCGCAAAACATCCCTCAGTGACTCTAATATTTATAATATAGCAGTAGGGGAAATACATCAGTCCTGTATAACTCAAGTCTGTGTCCTTGTATATTTAAATGGACACAGAACTCATCAGGACTTCTAATTCCATTATACATTATCCCTTATAATACAACAATGGTACCACAGAGTTTTCCTGTCCCTGTATACTCACTCTGTGTCCTGTACCTTTAAATGGACACTAACTCTTATTGACATTCTAATTCCTTATTATTTACAGTAGGGGAACATTATAATCCATATACAGTATTCTGTATTTTTATAAGTATCCTGCCTGCTTTAAACCGAACAACACACTGAGGCCAGCAATTGGTACAAACGAAACCGAAAGACCCACTTCCGAAACACAATAAAGCGACATCATAGACCAGTGCAGTGCAGTGAAGAGTGCCATATTATAACTGAGTGCAGGCGTGAAGAATGCTCTGCTTTTTATGTGGGGGAGACCAAACAGCCACTGCATCACACGTATGGCCAGCACAGAAGAGCCATTCCTCGGGTCAGGACTCAGCCATGTACCTGCAGCGTAAGGATAAAGGACATACCTTTGAAGATTGTAATGTTAACAGATTGGCAAGGAACGTGACTGGTTCAAGAGAGGTTTTTAAGGATGCCATTTATGGTTCGGTTAAACAGTGTGGTGGTGTTAAACAGTGTAATCATTGGGTACCTGCTTGGGTAAACTGTATTTATTAGGTAAACTGGTCGGCTGGAAAAAAGTGTATTTGATTGGGTACCAGGTTGGGTAAACAGTGTATTTGATTGGGTACCATTTGGGTAAACAGTGTATTTGATTTGGTACCAGGTTGGGTCAAACAGTGTATTTGATTTGGTACCCAGGTTGGTAATCAGTGTATTTGATTGGGTTACCTGTTTGGTAATCAGTGGGGTATTTGATTTGTACCAGGTTGGGTAAACAGTGTATTTGATTGGGTACCATGTTGGGTACATGTATTTATTGGTATCTGTACCTTACCTACATTAGCATTGACCCAAAAATCATCTGCCACTTAGCAGCCCTAATGTGACAATCTATCTAGATCTCCTGCAATGATTCACATCCTCTGAAGTTTTTAATGGTCGACAAAGTTTTGTGTCCATCCGCAAACACATAACTTGCCTGACAATCCCACTTTCCAAATCATTAATAATAGATTATACAACGTGCCCCACACCAGACCCTGTGGCCCCCCCTTAGCACTTTAGTCCATATGATGAAGCCCCCTTAACAACTACTCTCTGCAATCTATTCATTACCAATTTTCTACCATGTCCAAATGTGGACTTCCCCAACCCACAGACCTAGCTTAACATTAGTCCCTATGGGGGACCTTATCAAAAGCCTTTGTAAAATCCAAGTAAAACTACCTCTACTGCTATACCAGAGTCTCATTTCTATCTTCCCTCCCCATAAAAGCCAACAAGTTAGTTTGACAAGATCTATTCTCCTAAATCATGCTGGTTCATACTTATCATTTTCAGTCCTGAAACAATACTCCTAGAACATGTTCCCTTATTAAACTTTCCAGGATCTTCCCCACCCTGAAGTTAACCTTACAGTCTGTAGTTAGCCCGGTCTGTGAGCGCTAACCCTTTCTGAATATTGGGATAACATCAGCCTATTCAATCTAGAGGCATACAACCCCCACATGAGGGAATCTGGTAATACTGTAGTGTTATAGAAATAATATGCCCCCTTCACATTAGAATGTAAGGTATTCACCACCCGGGTCCCCTGCCCTGCTCAGTGACGTACTATTTATATTACACTGTAAGGGCACATTCACCTATTAAACAACTTTTCCATTTAATGTACATTACATGTCCGCAATTCCACATAGATCAACCCAACACGCTATAATCACTGTGACTGCCAATCACCTTTGTCCGGTACCCATTAAAGGAAATGTCCTTCCTAGTATCAGTGTGGAGAACTTCATGGTCCATCAGACCCCAAACTCTGGGATTAAAGACCCAAGAGAGACAGAATCTTTTTTAAAGGTCCGGTAAATGACAGCTCATAGGGCCCATTTTACCCCTTCCCTATAGTTAATAACTCTAGTTTTCTCCTAAAGGTTCAGCCCAGCACTAGTTAGATGTAAATAAAGGCACGATACCCATAGTATGAATAATATGGTCACTTTTATTTCAGTTTAGTTTATACGCACAAAGAGTACTATCCAGGTCTCACTGACACACAGAGCCTAAGAACTGGATTGATTGGTTACAGTACATTGTAAACATTATTTCAGGGATACATTGGGCATTGGACAGACTGTGGCTTCCCATCTCTGTGTCTAAAACTCAGACTGTCCTCTCTGTTCTCCTCTGTTTGTTCATGGACGTGTCTCTTGTAGACAGTGACCATTAGATGAACCGTAACGTCTGTCTCTGTAACTGGAATGTTCACGTCTCGTGTTCCTCGTTCTCGTTTGGTCGTTGTCTGTTTCTGTGTCCACATTGTCCATTTGGGGACACCCATTCATGTTTTATAATTACTAGTTGTAACATTTATCTATTACATTTCCTGCCAGACAATGTAGAGCTGTAATTAAAAATGGATTTATTAGTAAGACCATTGTCTAATAATTATTTACATATATAATCCCTATCACTTAGAAATGTGTATTTGGGGTGAACTTACCTTTCCGTTCAAGGTCTATGTGGACGTCATATACGCCATACAGAGGCCTTGTGATCTGATTGTTTCATCATTGTGATGGGTTATATTTCACAGCATGATGTCCCCTTTATTGTGGCTCTTGTACACAATCCTGTCGAGAAACAGAACGCAGAGGTTAACAACAACTTCTTGGAACTTTTTATGTTAAAGGGCAAGTTACACAGGGATTTCAGAATTCTACTGATCATCACTTACTGTATAGGAAGGTTCCTTTCTTTTTGCTGGTGTCATATGTCTCTGTTCCAATATCAAATTGGTATGTGGGGAAAAAGTGGATTTCTGCCTCCTGAATCCTCGGAACATGGATCCTGTAACAGATGAACCTTAATGGTGCGAAGTAGAAAAACTGACCAAAGAATCCTGTGAAATACAATTGTATATGAAGGACAGAAGGGGCACGGACATTGCAGATAGCGTCTTAGCCATCGTGTACAATAGTACCTCTATACATCTCTTCTTTGAGCTGATCATAGTGGAAGGCGGGACATATCACTGCCAGTCCCAGTCGGCAGTATAGAATCCGCGCTGCCCTGTCAAGGTCCAGCGGAAATTGAATGTCCCCAACCAGAAAACGTAATCAAACTGGTCTGTGATGTCATCTTAGGGAGGAGAAAAGGTTTCAATATGATGAATTAAAATACAACATGCCGTGAATAAATAGACTTTGTACTTATCACCCATTGATTTCAATGGAAATCTACAGAAAAGGAACATTAATCTCCGTCCGGTACTCACCATAATCCAGGGGGCGACTGGAAATTTTCAGGCCTTCCTTTGATTGTTGATTGTAATTTTTTAAATCCTCCTATGTTTGTCTTTGTCCCTCTGGGTCCAGCTAGAAAACACAAACTCGGGGTCACTCTATGACAATGACGTGAAATGAACATAATGTCTGTAAATAAGAGAACTTACCAGCCGGTGAGAGTTAATTGAGAAGGAACGAGGACCCGAAGAATCTGAATGAAAACGCCGAGCCCCCTTTGGTCTTGATTGGGGCAAAAATCTGGTCGTGATCTTTGCAGTTTCAAATGCTAAGGAAGAGGAAAAGGAATAGGAAAAGTTATTGAACCGGATAAGTTACTGGTTATCAAACGGAGGAAAGTTCACCATGCAACAGATAATCCCTGGCACATTGATGTGCACATTATACGTGGGGCCACATTCCTTGGGATATATTACAATACTGATGCAGAGCCATGTGTTATAACTGCTCCGTGAGTAGAAATTGCCACTATTATAATTAGTAGGCCAACAATGACACATGGCGACGTTATCTTATAATAATGTCAGTACCACTGTAGGATCTTTCTGTACATTAAGGATAGATTGGAGGTGATGGTTGGTACAGTTTGATATAAAGTTATGTAAACATCATTTATAAAATACCTGAGCAGAACCTGACCAGTTCACGTCTGATGAGACGGACTGATAGAGGACGCCGTGGTTGGCCGATGGGATCAGCACATAATGATGTCCCCAGAGTCACCTGCAGAGCCTTTCCCATTTCTCGCCTGCAGGGAGACCATCACAACCCGAATTAATGCAGTTCAATGGAATTTACCATACAAGATACTATGTAACGATTATAGAATCACAGTGATACCCACACAGAATGTGTTCAGGTTTAGGATCACTTCAAATGGCACCTTGAGTTTAAATATGAACTAGAAATTGTATTGATCATTTCTCTTACCTGTTATGGCGGCTTCTTGTGTCCCAATAACATACATGTCTTGGCAGACTGAGTGTGGGAATAGCAGTCCCTCAGTCCTGTAGCAAATCTCTATAGGGAAAGGTACAGTGAGTCAGTAAGAGTTAAAGACAATGTGGAATTGGTCATTTTCCACCCCATATAAATCTATATCTTGTAATGTATCAGATGTCCCGTTCCATAGACTTGATATCGTCCTCATCATAGAAATAAAACTTTCCCGTTGTTCATTCATATCCAAGTGACAACAAAAATCCCTCAAAGTTCTTGGTGGCAGGTCCTCAGTCTAACACTCCAGTATTGTATCACTGGGGAGACTTTCACCTCCTCCTCATGGTTACCAGCTGGGATTTCAATGCTGGCTGCCTCTCGTGTCATCTAGGGAGCAGGTCAATGTCGGCTTTCAATGGCTGACATTCTTAAGATCAGGGGAAAAGGTTTTGACAATTTATAAAACAATTAATATAAAATGGTTAATCCAATAATAAAAACGATTAGATCCCATTAACGAAAAGCTAAACAGTAAGTTCAGTCTACCTCTCTACAGGAGATGTTGGATCTCGTGTGTCCCTACGGTTCCTGTTCCTGTCCTTTGGTCCCGTTATCTCTACAGAACCAGATGGGTTATCAGTAGTCCAGTAGATTGATTTTCTTCTGCTGTTTCAAATCCAGATTCACTGCCCTTAGTCCAAACTCCTCCGTCTCTTCCCTTCCAGTTTCATAGTCGGATGGTTCAGCAGTCCTGACTCCTGTATCTCGTCAACATCTGGATTCCTTGAATTGATTCTGTCCCCATTAGTGAAGAGACACAAATAACTGAAGAGAACAAATAAATCAATGTTAACATTAAAGACGTCTTTAGTTGGTGAAAAGTATCTAAATATTAAATGAATATAAATTGTCCTATGGTGCCAGTTTTTGTAGCCCTATAAACCCTCTAAACAGTGACCTACCATATAATGACTAAATGGCAATACAGACAGTAAACAGCCTTAGGATCCTGGTGGTTATAATCGGAAATGTTCATATCCATAAGTTTCTCATGGACATTTCTAGTTTTTAGTGGAAATCACACCATTTTTTTTTCTTCTGTCATTTATTCTTGATATGTCCGTCCGTCTGTTTCCCTCTTCCACTGTAGAACCATGATGGCCGATAGCAGCATGTTATAATAACAATAACTGCTGGGATTCAGGTGGGACTGTTGGAATATTCCATGATCTTGGCTCTAGGGTGTTTCGCCCATCGCTGTAAATAACAGATCCTCCTTTTTCTTCCACACTTCGATGGTTTCACCACATTCTGCCAAACTGCCAAACATAGATATGTAATAGAAAGTCATAGGGATTGGGACTGTAACCTTTCTAATAACTATTAATAACCAATCATCTCCAATATAAGATTATAACACCCTTTATCTCTATGTACGCCCCACAATCATAAATTATCTCTTTACCTAATGGTGGGTCAAGGCAAGTCTGTAGTCCAATCGATAATATGCAGATGATATAAATAGGTATCCATCCTATTCTGGTTCTAATAAGGGTTAGAGAGATAAAAGGAAAATAATGAATTGTTTAATGAATATAAAGGGACCATATCCCCATAACATAGTGTTACAGCAGTCTGTTAATGTGGGATTACGGCTTATGATAAAAATTACATTTTAACCTGAATATTATAATATAAATACTTTCTATTTATCTACCTTTCTAGTTCTCTACTTACTGATCTTGGAAAGCTGAAAAAGTGAAAAGCATATTTTGTGTTCGTTCACAGGAAGAGCAGAAAAAATTCCTTCCTGTAGCTGTGGCACAAAATGTCTCCCAAGTTTCATGTGATGCTCTTTTATAGTTGTGATGACATCACATATGACATCATCACTGGCTTTTTACTGCAGTATAAAATACATTGTTGATTTGATATCACTTATTGTGTGCCCCTACATTAAATTTACTATAAATGGAAATGATGTGAAGCAGCCATAATGCCTCCCTATATAATACCATATAAAGATCTAGATTATTGTATAGTAAATATAACCATTACAATTAGTTTTATACTAAGTATTGTAACCTTTATTGTAAAATCAAAGGATTACGTATTCCCATACAGTCATGACCCTATCAAACTGTTTAACAAGTTTATACAGTACACTATTCGGATATAGCTTTATTGTTTGTATGGAACATGCGTAATATACAAAATATGTAATGTTTTCCTTCCCCCCGTGTATGGAACACTTTATTTCTTATACTATTCTCTGTATACTGAACAGTGTAAGGTAGAAGGTGGAAGAACGGATAAGGGAATCGAAGCACTGGATAGACAATAACATCTATGGTACCTCTCAGGGGGGGGGGGGGGGGGGGGGAGTACCGTTTTTTAAAGTGACCGTTGGGATTTGGTTTCGATCACATGACCTTTGTGGTAACTGCGGGAGATCCGTTTTTAAAAAAAGCGACAGTGGGATTTGGTTTTGATCGCATGACCCTTGTGGTCAACTGCGGGAGATACCGTTTTTTTAAAGCGCCAGTTGGGAATTTGGTTTCGATCTGACTGTGTGGTAAACTGCGGGAGATACCGTTTTTAGCGACAGTTGGGGATTTGGTGTCGATCGCATGACCTGTGTGTAAACTGCGGGATGATACCATTTTTAAAGCGACAGTTGGGGAATTTGGGTTTCGATCGCATGACCTGTGGTGGTTAAACGCAGGCGATACGTTTTAAAAAAGCGACAGTTGGGATTTGGCTTCGATCGCATGACCTGTGTGTAGAACTGGCGGGAGATACCGTTTTTTAAAGCGACAGTTGGGATTTGTACGAACGCATGACCTGTGTGGCAAAACTGCGTGAGATACCGTTGTTAAAGTCGACGTTGGGATTTGGAATTCGATCCATGACCTGTGGGCAACCTGCGGAGAATCCGTTTTTAAAGCAACAGTTGTGATTTGTTCGATCGCATTACCTGTGGTGGCAACTCGGGAGATACCGTGCTTAAAACGACAGTTTTGGATTTGGTCGATCCGCATGACTCGGTGGTAAACTGCGGAGATCCGTTTTTCAAGGCTACAGTTGGATTTGGTTCGATCGCATGACCTTTTTGGTAAACTGCGGGATATAACCGTTTTAAAACGCAGTTGGGATTTGTTAGATCGCATGGCCTGTGTGGTAAACTGCGGGAGATACCGTTTTTATAAGCGACAGTGGGATTTGTTCGATCGCAATGGCACCTTTGTGGTTAAACTGCGGGAGATAA
The DNA here is from genome assembly GCA_019447015.1 of Hymenochirus boettgeri. Lineage (NCBI taxonomy): Eukaryota > Metazoa > Chordata > Amphibia > Anura > Pipidae > Hymenochirus > Hymenochirus boettgeri. The sequence continues at coordinate 403,251,454 of CM033469.1, read as the reverse complement.
CCGTTTTTAAAAAGCGACATTGGGATTTGGGTTTCTTCGCATGGCCCTGTGTGGTAAACTGCGGGAGAACCATTTTAAAGCGTACAGTTTGGGATTTGGTTCGTTCGCATGGCCTGTGTGGTAATCGCGGAGATACGTTTTTAAAGGGACAGTTGGGATTTTGTTCGATCGCATGACCTTTGTGGTAAACTGGGGATAATAGCCGTTTTTAAAGCGCCGTTGGGATTTTGGTTCGGGGATCGCATGACCTGATGTGGTAACTGCGCGAGATACCGTTTTTAAAGGCACAGTGGGATTTGGTTCGATCGCATACCTTTGTGGTAACTGCGTGAGATACCGTTTTTAAAGGACAGTTGGGAAAAAAAAAAATTTGGTTCGATCGCATGGCCTGTGGTGGGTAAACTTCGGGAGATACCGTTTTTAAAGCGACAGTTGGATTTGGTTCGATCGCATGACCTTTGTGGTACACTTCAGGAAGATCCCCGTTTTTTAAAGGGACAGTTGGATTGGTTCGATCACATGACCTTGTGGTAAACTGCAGGAGAGATACCGTTTTGTAAGGGACAGTTTGGGATTTGGTTCGATCGCATGACCGTTTGTTAAACTGGCGGAGATACAGTTTTTAAAGCGACAGTTTTTGGGATTGGTTTCGATCGCATGACCTGTGTGGTACCCTTCGGGAGATACCGTTTTTTTAAAAAACGACAGTTTGGGATTTGGTTCGATCGCATGGCCTGTGTGGTAAACTGCGGGAGATCCGTTTTTAAAGCGACAGTTGGGATTGGTTCGATCGCAATGGCCCTGTGGGTAAACTGCGGGAGATACCGTTTTTTAAGCGACCGTTGGGATTTGGTTCTGATCGCATGGCCTTTGTTGTAAACTGCGGGAGATACCGTTTTAAAGCGACAGTTGGGAATTTTGGTTCGATCGCATGGCCTGTGTGGTAAACTGCGGGAGATACCGTTTTTAAAGGGACAGTTGGGATTTGTTCGATCGCATGGCCCTATGGGTAACTGCGGGAGATACCGTTTTTAACGGGACAGTTGGTTATTTTTGGTTTGGATCACATGACCTGTGTGGTGAACTGCGTGAAGATACCGTTTTTTAAAGTGACAGTTGGGATTTTTTTGATTCACATGACTTGTGTGGTAACTGCGAACTGAACTGCGGGCTATCCGTTTTTAAAGTTACAGTTGGGATTTGGTTTGTCACATGACTGTTTGGTGAACTGCGGGAGATCTGTTTTTAGGTGACAAGTTTGGGATTTTGATCACATGACCTCAGCAATGTTTCAGTTTGAAGGTTTCTTTCTTCTCTGGTGGGCAAACTGCGGAGAGATCCGATTTTGGAATAAACAAGAATAAGAAGAATGAAAAGCAATTTGGCTATTTTATTGTGATTTGGCCAGAAAGGTGCTCTCGGGAATGAATAAGAAAATTGTTTATTAAATAGCATATGTGGCCTGCCTATCCTTACAAAAAGCTTTCTTCCAAAGCAGGGTTGGTGTCCAAAGGCTATTTAGCAGGTAACATGGCATATAGACATTGCACATCACAGAAACAGAACCAGTGTAATACATCTGCCCTATATTTAAGAAAAAGTACACTGTAAGGTACTGGCAAGCCCAGTAATTCACCCATAGACTTTACTGTCATCAATGTGGTTTTATTCATCACACCTCCCGTAAGGCTGGGTACAACACGAGGGACTATAACCGAATAATACAGGATTGCATCGCAAGCGGACGGTACCCCCAGGAAACCCACACTTTCAAATGTGTGCTAGCTATCTGCTCTAAGTGTCGCCTCACCCTAAAGGCAGGAGTACTTTTACCAGGCTCGAATTTAATTTATGGCTGCCTCTTTAAAAAAAAAAATTAGAAATATCCCATCAAAATCCCCGTTCCTACTTATTCCCTTTGGCTATGAGCTAACCCGCCTGCCCTGTATGTCAGGCTATATGATCTGTTGGGATTATGTAAACCTTTCTTTCAATGGTACCTTTGTCTGGTTTTCCCTCCCCAGAGCATTCTATGCCTGGTTACAGTACAAGACATATCTTGCTAGCTCTAGTGTTGCTACCTGGGCATTGGTTTGCCTACAGCTAAGTTTGTTATCTACAGAACACCCAAATCTTTTTCGCATACAGATTCACTTAACACAGAGTTATTTATGGTGTATAGGTGCACAGGTGTTTAAATCCCATGCACACCTTACATTATCAAACATTGAATCTCATCTGCATTCTGCTGCCCATTTTGATAAATCTTCTAGGTTTGCTGCAGCACTTGCCCTCATTGGAGTGTTCCAAAGCTCTGCATAGTTTAGTGTCATCAGCAAACACAGAGACCCTTGCTCTCATGCCCCTTCTAAGTCATTTATAACAGATTAAATCAGAGTGGCCCCAGTACAGAACCCTGAGGCACTCTGCTTGAACTTTAAGCCCACATGGATGTAGCTCCCATTAACCACCACTCTCTGTTTTTGGCGATCCAATAACCATTCTCTATCCATGAACAATGTTTTCTTTCTAGGCCAACCGTCCTCAGTTCCAGTCTATCGCTTTTAAACGTGTGATTAGCTTTTACAAAACAGCTGTTAACGGAGGTTGTGGTGGGCCCGCTTACTGTCCGGGCTCCCGCGGCGGTAGTCCAAAAGAATCTACAAAAATCCTTAGTCATTTCCTATCATATCCCATGTAGACACTCCAAACCACACTCTTTGTGTTACTAAACAACTGCCTGGCACCACTCAATCCTCCCTCAACTTTGGTGCAGGCTCATAATTTCTCCTTCTCCCGCTTCTCTAACGCCTCTCCTCTCTGTCAGTCACTTCTCCACTGGCTGCCATTCAAGCAAAGGATCCAGTTCAAGCTGCTTACCCTATCCTATAAAGCAATTATCCCACACAGCCCCTCCCTATATCTCACACTATCCCAAACAATATAAGCCTATCCAACCAACAAAGCCCTCCATATATCTCGCCTATCCTATCAAGCACTATCCAACACAAGCCTCCATATATCTCACCCTATCCATAAATGCGCTATCCACACAGCCCCTCCATAAATATCTCACCCTTTCCTATAAAGCACTATCCCAACACAGCCCCCCATATATCTTACCTTATCCTATAAAGCACTATCCAACGACAGCCCCTCCATATATCTCACCCTATCCTATAAAGCACTACTCCAACACAGCCCCTCCTTATATCTCACCCTATCCATAAAGCACTATCCAACACGCCCTCCTATATCTCACCCTATCCTATAAAGCACTACCAACACAGCCTCCATAGATCTCTCACACCCTATCCTAATAAAGCACTAATCCAACACAGCCCCTCCATATATCTTACCTTATCCTATACAGCACTATCCAACATAGCCCCTCCTATATCTCACCCTATCCTATAGCACTATCCACACACACCCCTCCATATATCCACCCTACCCTATAAGCACTATCTCCGAATAACACGCCCCTTCATATATCTCACCCTAATCCTATAAAGGCACTATCCACACCGCCCTCCATATATCTCACCCTATCCTATAAGCACTATCCAACACAGCCCCTCCGTATATCTCACCCTATCCTATAAAGCACTATCCAACACAAAGCCCCTCCAATATATCTCACCCTAATCCATAAAGCCTATCCAAACAGCCCCTCCATTTATCTCAGAGATGATCCATCGCTATTGTCCAGACGCAACCTCCGCTCTGCCATGGATCACCCTCCTCTCATCCTCTGGTCCCCTCTTTCCCATGTCCATATTCCAGACTTTGCTCGTGCTGCCCCTCTGCTCTGGAACTCCCTTCCCCGTCTGTCCGTCATTCACCTGTCCCTTACACCTTCAACACGTAAACTTTCAAACCCACCTCTTTCAGGCACCATATACCTGGGCTAGACATCACCCATCGGAATTCCAAAACGGCTACATATATCGGCGACTCCATGGAATCCCTCAGGACACTTTGTCTGAATGTAGCCTTGGGGTGAGGCCACACCAGAGCGACAGTAGTAACAAAACCAAAACGCAAACTGTGATAGGATAGAATTAGTCTGGGATGGCATTCCCCAGAGCCCCAATCACAATATAAATCATCACTCATTACCCATCATCATTACCCACCTGTAAAATACCGTTTGTGTCTAGTTTTGAGTGACACGCAGTCCGGGACCCTTCCACTGGTAGCGAGCATTCTCAGTAAAGGTTACTTGATCATTGTTCAAGTGCTTTCTTTCTTCTCTGTAAGACACCTTGCAATGGTCTTGTATATCTTATAGCCCTAGTAGATCAAACTGGGATGTTTTGGCATACTGGATTTTTTTCTCTGTGTTTATCATAAATTATGGATGGGATTGTATTAAAACACAAATGCACAATCTGTCTGCAAGGGACCAGGAAAAAGTTGGTTGGATTATAATTTTTACTGAGTGGCCTGTAGGGGCACTGTGATTAATACAAATATGCTTTGTTTTTTCTTGTTCTAGATACTTCGAACTATTTATGTCCTTTGGTCATCCAAAATTCCACTAAATTTTAGACAGGACATCATAGATGTAAATTCCTCTCCATGTAGTATGTTTATTTGCTTAATACTATGTGCTTTTATATTTCCATATTAAGGCATTGTACACTGAACTGACTCTGCCTCATTTCATGCAATCTATAAATGATCCATGTTAAGCAGAGCACGTACTCTGATTGTTTTGTGTGCTTCATGACTTCAATCCAATACTGATACTGCTCAAGCTCAGTCCCCCAGCCGCCCCCTGCCCAGACTACTGACTCTTTGTGAGGGCAAGCATGCTCAGTAAACCTAATTGATGCCCCATTGGGAACAGGAATTTCCCACCAGCAGTTCACGTACCAATTTGATCACCATTCCAGCTACAAACATAACTTGACATACAGCAATTTTATGGTAATAAGGCACTTGATTGACAGCTGAAATGGCTGGATATATAAAGAACTATGGAAACCGATCAGCAGATAAATGCAAGTGATAGTTTGGGAATGATTAATTGTTTTGCAGTAATGGGCAAATAAAAAACAAATTTCCCAGTGTTCATCTCCGTTTAATGAAACGAAAAGATTTGTGGGGGTCAGGCCCCCCCCCCGTTGCCTATAAAAATAACAAACAATGGAACATCCCAGAGTGATCTCTGTTACAATGTTGCACGTCCAATCACACCGCATTACTTTTATTTCTGTCTCCTCCCCGCAGGGTGAAAGATCTGAGCTATTTGACAGATGGAAAATTCTTCAGGTCTGCAAGTGGGAAAGAAACTTGAACGGAATCTAATAAATTCAAGTGAGTTTGAAAACAACGCGATTGGAGTAAAGGCCAAATGTACCTCAAAGATCTTTAGCCTAAAGGCTATCCTGCTGCCTCATATGCCCTGGAATGGGAGTGGCTTAGTGGTAGTCTGGGGCGTGTCTATTGGCCCTCATAATGTAGATTGCCCAATCAGGAAAAAAAATCACATGTTGATAGAGGCCTATCAACTCAGAGTGTTTCTGAATTGTCAAATAATGTAACGTTGGTGACATTATCCTTGATTGTGTTACAAGCTCTGATACCAAACGGAGGACATTAGAATTTTCACATTTGCCAGGACACAACAGCGCGGAGTTGCCATACAGTTCTGGTAATGTTTGTTTTCTTTTGTTGCGGTAGATCTGCAATGTCAAGAGTTGCGACGCGCCATAATTTCCCTTTACCACCCAGAAGAACACAGCTCAGATATGAAAGTTGACACCAGCCGGAATATTCATATAAATACTGAAATCCCTTCATATCTCTTCCCCAAGGTACTTGTAATCTTCTTTTTAATCTCAGATTAAAAAAAAAAAAAAAAAAAAGGTAAACCCATCAATTGCGAGCTCCTACGCATAAATATACAAATAGCCAAAAAAGGTTTGTCCTTCCAGTTGTAGAAAGTCTCCAAAATCTTCTAATCCGTAGTGACTTGGTTTAATATTCTTTAAAATATTTATTTTTTAAGTTAAATGTTCCTTTAATTGTCAGAAATATTGTTCCCACTTGCCAGATGTTAAAACTACAGCTCCCAGCATTCCCCAGCTCCCTCTGTAGTTGAGGGAATGCTGGGAGTTGTAGTTTCCAGCATCTGATGCCCAAAAACACTGTTTGAGAATCCCTGGCCTAGAGGCATCATGAGACAGCTCGGCACGGGATAGTGGAGTCCGTCTGTGTAAGGATTGTATAGAGATTTGTACGTTGTAGAAATTCCACAATTCCAATTGGCTATATTTCTCTGTGTTTGTCTAGGAGATGCCTTAATTTCGCTCCCCAGTTTAGCGAAATTGCAGTGGTTGGAAACGGAGGACTTTAAAAGACGGGAAATGCGTACAGAATCGATAGCGCGGATTCGTTTTCAGGGATGGGATGTTCCACCTGTCATGTTTCCTTTTACTTCCGGTATTAGTGGTATAGGGGCACTGAAAGGACCACTAAACTACACGTTACCTATTGGATTTGCTATTCTTTAATTAGATCTCAGGTAGGAACAGTATTCCTTCCTCCCTTTTGTAGTCTTGAAATGTTTCATCGTTTGAGAGTTTTGCTGCCGTCTTCTCAGCCCTCACCCTGCCGTCTAATCAAGAAAAATAGTGTTACAATAACTGGGAGGGTCACATGACTATCCTGACCTGTAACAAAGAGTTTGCCTGGAAGCAAAACTTCTAAAGCTATTATACCGGACAATTGCCATCAGACTGACTACAATAGGTAAACCCCATCGACAGACTACAGACTGACTACATAGGTTAAACCCCATCGACAAGACCTACAGACATACCTACAATAGGTAACCCCATCGACCGACTACATACGGACTACATAGTACCCCCCATCGACCGACTACAGACTGACTACAATAAGGTAACCCCATCGACAGATACAGCTGACTACATAGGTAAATCCCCATCGACAGACTACAGACTGCTACAATAGGTAAATCCCCATTCCAACAGACTACAGACAGACTATACAATAGGTAAACAACCCCATCGACAGACTTACAGCCTGGACTACATAGTTAATCCCCTCCGACAGACTACGTGTGTACCTACCTTCAATTTATACAGATCTGTCTGAATTATCAGTGGTGAAATAAACTGCTACTTACTCCCTGATTGTACTATATGTGTCCTTACTCAGAGGGAGATAATCTTTCCCATTAAATGGGACCAGGGATCATTACTAAATCCTGCCATACACACGGACGATATTTCACTAATCCCGTCAAATCCCGCTGATGGAATTTGGGGGCCAAAAACGCCAAATATGATGCTGATGTCCAACCCGGGAGCTGAATTTAAAGCATGGAGCTTATGATGGGGCCCCTATCCGTGCTTTATCCACAGTGGTTTTCTGGGAAGAGGCTGTATCTGTCTTGAGAAAAATAAGAAAATGGGCCCCCTTGGCTCCCAGGCCCCCCTGGCAGTTACGCCCCTGCAGCCCACCTACCTCTATGGGCACCTACTTACTTTCCATAAGACATTACAGAAATGAGATATGTTGGATTTTATCTGTTTTCTCTAGCAAGAACCTTAAGTGCCAATCCCAGTGGATATCGGTACAGAAATGGCCACATGGATACCCTGCCTGTATCCCAGCTCAATGAACGACCCCCACTTGTACGACTTCTATGCCAAAAGGTCAGCTCAATGAACGACCCCCACTTGTACGACTTCTATGCCAAAAGGTTCGGATTGCAAGTGTATCCCCAGCCCCCATCCGTGGTAAGTGCTAAAACCTTGTTAAAGGGGAACTGTTCCTAGAGTTAGAACCTGTAATACAATTAATCAACTGAGCATGGCTGTATACCACACAGTAATAACGTATACTAAATGTATGCATAAAAATAATATACAGAAATAGACTCTTTATACAATCGATACATATGTGTGTTCCTGTTATTTGTCCTGTGGCTTAGACCTTCCCTTTTCTTATACATTCTAAATGATGTTTTATTATATAGAATTATTATATTGTAAATATATAGTCATAGATAAATTAAAAACTTGTTAATTGGTGTTTAGCTATGTTATCTGTTATAATCAGTGTTTATCTATGTCATCAGTTATAATCAGTGTTTAGCTATGTCATCAGTTATAAAACCTTGTTTCTATAGTTAAATATGGAAAAGGCCTCTAATGAGGTGAGCAGTTCATATAAATAAAGATTGTCAGTGTTTATTGTAGTGAAACCTTGTGATGGGTTCAGTAAAATTGCTCCTAAAACTCTGCCCTGATTGGATGAGCTCTCTGCCACACATAGTACAAGTTTGGACCAACAATCTGCTGATCTACAAACTGATTTGGGGGAAAAGTGTTGGACCAACAATCTGCTGATCTACAAACTGATTTGGGGGAAAAGTGTTGCAGCCTAAATCTCGGCGCAACCAATCACATGGGCCATTAAACTGCGCATGCTGGGAGTTGTAGTTTCCAAACATCTGGAGTGCCAAGGAAATGGGGTATACTGTATGGAATTATATGTACTGTATGGGAAATGCTGTCCATTTAAAGAGCAAGTAAAGCCTCAAAGTTGGGCAGGAGCATTTGTTTCTTTGTTGAACTACAACTCTCAGCATGCTTTGGTTACTGGGAGTGGTAGTTTCCAAACATCTGTTGTGGCAAGTTCAACAAAGCAAAAAACTCATCCTGCCCAACTCTGTAATCATTGTATTGATTTGAGGCTTCCAAACATCTGGAGTGCCAATCCAGTACTGAATTTAACTACAGTACTGTATGGGAATTCTGGTGTCAATTTTAAAGGGCAACTAAAGCCTCAAAACAATAGTGAATCAGAAGGCAGTAGCGGTCATAATTCTACCATTTCAACCAGTTTTTACTAATTTTTCAGGTAAAAATAGGTACCTCGACTTATACTAGGATCGACTTATACTTGAGTATATACGGTAACTTACAGTAAAGGATAACACGATTGGTACTCAGACCCACTTATGTATAACCCTTTTTCCCTTTATATGTACACAAAACTGTATAACCCTTTTTCCCTTTATATGTACACAAAACTCCTCAGTGACTTCTAATATCCTTATAATATACAGTAGGGGATACATACATGTCCTGTATAACTCAGTCTGTGTCCTTGTATATTTATATGGACACAAAACTCCTCAGTGACTTCTAATATCCTTATAATATACAGTAGGGGATACATACATGTCCTGTATAACTCAGTCTGTGTCCTTGTATATTTATATGGACACATAACTCCTCAGTGACTTCTAATATCCTTATAATATACAGTAGGGGATACATACATGTCCTGTATAACTCAGTCTGTGTCCTTGTATATTTATATGGACACAAAATTCCTCAGTGACTTCTAATATCCTTATAATATACAGTAGGGAATACATACATGTCCTGTATAACTCAGTCTGTGTCCTTGTATATTTATATGGACCCAAAACTCCTCAGTGACTTCTAATATCCTTATAATATACAGTAGGGGATACATACATGTCCTGTATAACTCAGTCTGTGTCCTTGTATATTTATATGGACACAGAACTCATCAGTGACTTCTAATATCCATTATACATTATCCCTTATAATACACAAGTGGTACCCAGAGTTTCCTGTCCTGTATAACTCACTCTGTGTCCTTGTACCTTTAAATGGACACATAACTCCTTATTGACTTCTAATTTCCTTATTATTTACAGTAGGGGATACATTATCCAATATACAGTATTCTGTATTTTATAGTATCCCTGCCTGCTTTAAACCGAACAACACACTGAGGCAGCAATTGGTACATCCGAAAGACCCACTACCGAAACACAAGAAAAGCGACATCATATACGCAGTGCAGTGCAGTGAAGAGTGACATCTTATACGCAGTGCAGTGCAGTGAAGAATGCTCTGATTTGTATGTGGGGGAGACCAAACAGCAACTGCATCAACGTATGGCCCAGCACAGAAGAGCCAATTCCTCGGGTCAGGACTCAGCCGTGTACCTGCATCTTAAGGATAAAGGACATACCTTTGAAGATTGTAATGTTAACATATTGGCAAAGGAACGTGACTGGTTCAAGAGAGGTGTTAAGGAGGCCATTTATGTGTCGGTTAAACAGTGTGGTGGTCGGTTAAACAGTGTAATCAATTGGGTACCTGCTTGGGTAAACAGTGTATTTTATTAGGTAACTGGTCGGGGAAAAAGTGTATTTGATTGGGTACCAGGTTGGGTAAACAGTGTATTTGATTGGGTACCAGGTTGGGTAAACAGTGTATTTGATTTGGTACCAGGTTGGGTAAACAGTGTATGTGATTTGGTACCAGGTTGGGTAATCAGTGTATTTGATTGGGTACCTGGTTGGGTAATCAGTGTATTTGATTTGGTACCAGGTTGGGTAAACAGTGTATTTGATTGGGTACCAGGTTGGGTAAACAGTGTATTTTATTGGGTATCTGGTACCTTACCTTACATTTATCATTGAATCTCATCTGCCACTTAGCAGCCTAATGTGACAATCTATCTAGATCTCCCTGCAATGATTGCACATCCTCTGAAGTTTTTAATGGTCGACAAAGTTTTGTGTCATCCGCAAACACATAAACCTTGCTGACAATACCCACTTCCAAATCATTAATAAATAGATTAAATACAAGCGGCCCCAACACAGAACCCTGTGGCCCCCCCTTAGCACTTTAGTCCATAATGATGAAGCCCCATTAACAACTACTCTCTGCATCCTATTCATTAACCAATTTTCTATCCATGTACAAATGTGACTCCCCAGACCCACAGACCTTAGCTTATACATTAGTCACCTATGGGGGACTGTATCAAAAGCCTTTGTAAAATCCAAGTAAACTACATCTACTGCTATACCAGAGTCTAAATTTCTACTTCCCCATAAAAGCCAAGCAAGTTAGTTTGACAAGATCTATTCCTCCTAAATCCATGCTGGTTACTACTTATAATGTCAGTCCTTGAAACATACTCTAGAACATGTTCCCTTATTAAACTTTCCAGGATCTTCCCCACCACTGAAGTTAAACTTACAGGTCTGTAGTTACCCGGCTGTGAGCGACTACCCTTTCTGAATATTGGGATAACATCAGCCTATTTCCAATCTAGAGGCATACCACCAGACATGAGGGAATCTGTATACTGTATGTGTTATAAGAAATAATGCACTTGCTGGTGTCATATGTCTCTGTTCCAATATCAAATTTGTATGTGGGGAAAAAGTGGATTTCTGCCTCCTGAAATCCTCGGAACATGGATCCTGTAACAGAGAGAAACCTTAATGGTGCGAAGTAGTGACAATGACGTGAAATGAACATTAATGTCTGTAAATAAAGAGAACTTACCAGCCAGGTGAGAGTTAATGAGAAGGAACGAGGACCCGAAGAATCTGAATGAAAACGCCAGAGCCCCTTTGGTCTTGATTGGGGCAAAAAATCTGGTCGTGATCTTTGCAGTTTCAAATGCTAAGGGAAGAGAAAAGGAAATAGGAAAAGTTATTGACCCGGATAAGTTAATCACTGGTTATCAAACGGAGGAAAGTTCACCATGGCACAGATAAATCCTGGCACATTGATGGCACATTATACAGCGGGGGCCACATTTCCTTGAGGATATATGTACAATACTGATTGCAGAGCCATGTGTGTATAACTGCTCCGTGAGTAGAAATTGCCCCTATTATAATTAGTAGGCCAGACAATGACATCATGGCGACCTTACTTTATAATAATGTCAGTAACAATGTAGGATCTTTCTGTACATTAAGGATAGATTGGAGGTGATGGTTGGTACAGTTTGATATAAAGTTATGTAAACATCATTTATAAAATACCTGAGCAGAACCTGACCAGTTCACGTCTGATGAAGACGGACTGATAGAGGACGCCGTGGTTGGCCGAGTGGATCAGCACATAATGATGTCCCAGAGTCACCTGCAGGAGCCTTTCCCATTCTCGCCTGCAGGGAGACCATCACAACACAGAATTAATGCAGTTCAATGGGAATTTACATACAAGATACTATGTAACGATTATAGAATCACAGTGATACCCACACAGAATGTGTTCAGGTTTAGGATCTACTTTACAAATGGCACCTTGAGTTTAAATAGTGAAAACTAGAAATTGTATTGATCATTTCTCTTACCTGTTAATGGCGGCTTCTTGTGTCCCAATAACATACATGTCTTGGGCAGACTGAGCTGGTGGGAATAGCAAGTCCCTCAGTCCTGTAGCAAATCTCTATAGGGAAAGGTACAGTGAGTCAGTAAGAGTTAAAGACAATGTGAATTGGATCATTTCCACCCCATATAAATCTATATCTTGTAATGGTATCAGATGTCCGTTCCATAGACTTGATATCGTCCTCATCATAGAAATGAAAACTTACCCGTTGTTCATTCATATTCCAAGTGACAACAAAAATCCTCAAAGTTCTTGGTGGCAGGTCCCAGTCTAACACGTCCGGTATTGTATCACTGAGGGAGACTTTCACCTCCTCCTCATGGTTACCAGCTGGGATTTCAATGCTGGGCTGCCTCTGTGTCAGTCTAGGGAGCAGGTCAATGTCGGCTTTCAATGGGCTGACATTTCTAAGATACGAGGGGAAAAGGTTTTGACAATTTAATAAAACAATTAATAATAAAATGGTTAATCCAATAATAAAAACGAATTAGATCCCATTAACGAAAAGCTAAACAGTAAGTTCAGTCTTACCTCTCTACAGGAGATGATTGGATCTCGTGTGTCCCTACGGTTCCTGGTTCACTGTCCGTTTGGTCCGTTATCTCTACAGAACCAGATGTGTTATCAGTAGGTCCAGTAGATTGATTTTCTTCTGCTGTTTCAAATCCAGATTCACTGGCCCTTAGTCCAAACTCCTCCGTCTCTTCCCTTCCAGTTTCATAGTCGGATGGTTCAGCCAGTCCTGACTCCTGTATCTCTGTACATCTGGATTCCTTGGGAATTGATTCTGTCCCCATTAGTAAGACACACAAATAACTGGAAGAACAAATGAAATCAATGTTAACATTAAAGACGTCTTTAGGTTGGTGAAAAGTATCTAAATATTAAATGAATATAATATTGTCCTATGGTGCCAGTTTGTAGCCCCTATAAACCCTCTAGATAAGTGACCTACCATATAATGACTAATGGCAATACAGACAGTAGAACAGCCTTAGGATCCTGGTGGTTATAATCGGAAATGTTCATATCCATAAGGTTTCTCATGGACATTTCTAGTTTTATGGAAATCACAAACTTTCTGTCATTTATTTCTTGATATGTCCGTCCGTCTGTTTCCTCTTCCCCTGTAGAACCATTGATGGCCGATAGCAGCATGTTAGTAATTACAATAACTGCTGGGTTCAGGTGGGAACTGTTGGAATATTCCATGATCTTGGCTCTAGGGGTGTTTCTCCCATCGCTGTAAATAACAAGATCCTCCTTTTTCTTCCAATCTTCGATGGTTTCACCAACATTCTGCCAAACTGCCAAACATAGATATGTAAATAGAAAGTCATAGGGATTGGGACTGTAACCTTTCTAATATCTATTAATAACCAATCATCTCCAATATAAGATATAACACCCCTTTATCTCTATGTAACCCCACGTCATTAAATTATCTCTTTACCTAATGGTGGGTCAAGGCAAGTCTGTAGTCCAACCGATAATATGCAGATGATAGTAAATAGGTAATCCATCCTATTCATGGTTCTAATCAGGGTTAGAGAGATAAAAGGAAAATAATGAATTGTTAATGAAATATAAAGGGACCAATATCCCCATAGACATAGTGTTACAGTCTGTTAATGTGGGATTACGGCTTATGATAAAAATTAAATTTTAACCTGAATATTATAATATAAATAATTTCTATTTATCTACATTTCTAGTTCTCTACTTACTGATCAGTTGGGAAAGCTGAAAAAACTGTTGAAAAAGCGGAAAAATATATTTTGTTTGTTCACAGGAAAGAGCAGAAAAAATGTCCTTCCTGTAGCTGGGCAACAAAATGTCTCCAAGTTTTCAGTGATGCGCTTTTATAATTGTGATGACATCACAATGACATCATCACTGGCTTGTTTACTGCAGTATAAAATACATTGTTGATTTGATATCACTTATTGTGTGCCCCTAACATTAAATTTACTATAAATAAATGTGTAAATGAGTGGAAGCAGCCATAATGCCTCCCTATATAATACCATATAAAGATCTAGATTATTGTATAGTAAGAATATACCATTACAATATAGTTTTATACTAAATATTGTAACCTTTATTGTAAAATATAAGGATATAAGTATTCCCCATACAGTTCCATGACCATATAAAACATGTTAACAAGTTATACAGTACACTATTAGGATATAGCTTATTGTTTGTATGGAACATGCTGTATATACAAAATAATGTAATGTTTTCCTTTCCCCCGTGTATGGAACACTTTATTTCTTATACTATATCTATGTATACTGACAGTGTAAGGTAGAAGGGGGAAGACGGATAAGGGAAATCGGAACACTGGATAAGAACAATAACATCTATGGTACCTCTCATTTTGGAGGTACCGTTTTTAAAGTGACAGTTGGGATTTGGTTCGATCACATGACCTGTGTGGTAAACTGCGGGAGATACCGTTTTTAAAGCGACAGTTGGGATTTGGTTTGATCGCATGACCTGTGTGGTAAACTGCGGGAGATACCGTTTTTAAAGCGACAGTTGGGATTTGGTTCGATCGCATGACCTGTGTGGTAAACTGCGGGAGATACCATTTTTAAAGCGACAGTTGGGATTTGGTTCGATCGCATGACCTGTGTGGTAAACTGCAGGAGATACCGTTTTTAAAGCGACAGTTGGGATTTGGTTCGATCACATGACCTGTGTGGTAAACTGCGGGAGATACCGTTTTTAAAGTGACAGTTGGGATTTGATCACATGACCTGTGTGGTAACTGGGAGATACCGTTTTTAAAGGACAGTTGGGATTTGGTTGATCACATGACCTGTTGTGGTAAACTGCGGAAGATACCGTTTTTAAAGCGACAGTTGGGATTTGGTTTGATCACATGACCTGTGTGGTAAACTGCGGGAGATACCGTTTTTAAAGCGACAGTGGGATTTGGTTTGATCACATGACCTGTGTGGTAACTGCGGGAGATACCGTTTTTAAAGCGACATTGGGATTTGGTTGATCCAATGACGTGTGGTAAACTGCGGAGATACCGTTTAAAGACAGTTGGGATTTGGTTGATCACATGACCTGTGTGGTAAACTGCGGGAGATACCGTTTTTAAAGGACAGTTGGATTTGGTTTGATCCATGACCTGTGTGGTAAACTGCGGAGATACCGTTTTTAAAGGACAGTTGGGATTTGGTTGATCACATGCCTGTGTGGTAAACTGCGGGAGATACCTTTTTAAAGGACAGTTGGGATTTGGTTGATCACATGCCTGTGTGGTAACTGCGGGAGATACCTTTTTTTTAAAGTGACAGTTGGGATTTGGTTGATCACATGACCTGTGTGGTAAACTGCGGGAATACCGTTTTTAAAGCGACAGTGGGATTTGGTTTGATCCATGACTGTGTGTTAAACTGCGGAGATACCGTTTTTAAGAGGACAGTTGGGATTTGGTTGATCCGAACCTGTGTGGTAAACTGCGGGAGATACCGTTTTAAAGGGACAGTTGGGATTTGGTGATCCATGACCTGTGTGGTAAACTGCGGGAGATACCGTTTTTAAAGGACAGTTGGGATTTGGTTGCACCATGACCTGTGTGGTAAACTGCGGAATACCGTTTTTAAAGGACGTTGGGATTTGGTTGATCACATGACCTGTGTGTAAACTCGGAGATCCCGTTTTTAAAGTGACAGTTGGATTTGGTTGATCCATGACCTGTGTGGTAAACTGCGGGAGATACCGTTTTTAAAGGACAGTTGGGATTTGGTTGTCCATGACCTGTGTGGTAAACTGCGGGAGATACCGTTTTTAAAGGACAGTTGGGATTTGGTTGATCCATGACCTGTGTGGTAAACTGCGGGATACCGTTTTAAAGGACAGTTGGGATTTGGTTGATCCATGCCTGTGTGGTAACTGCGGAGATACCGTTTTTAAAGGACAGTTGGGATTTGTTTGATCCATGACCTGTGTGGTAAACTGCGGGAGATACCGTTTTTAAAGGACAGTTGGGATTTGGTTGATCCATGCCTGTGTGGTAAACTCGCGGGAGATACCGTTTTTAAAGTGACAGTTGGGATTTGGTTGATCACATGCCTGTGTGGTAAACTGCGGGAGATACCGTTTTTAAAGGGACAGTTGGTATTTGGTTTGATCACATGACCTGTGTGGTGAACTGCGGGAGATACCGTTTTTAAAGTGACAGTTGGGATTTGGTTTGATCACATGACTTGTGTGGTAAACTGCGGGAGATACCGTTTTTAAAGTGACAGTTGGGATTTTGGTTCGATCCAGACCTGTGTGGTAAACTGCGGGAGATACCGTTTTTAAGAACAGTTGGGATTTGGTTCGATCACATGACCTGTGTGGAAACTCGGGAGATACCGTTTTTAAAGGACAGTTGGATTTGGTTTGATCACATGACCGTGTGGTAACTGCGGGATAACCGTTTTTAAAGCGACAGTTGGGATTTGGTTGATCACATGACCTGTGTGGTAAACTGCGGGAGATACCGTTTTTAAACGACAGTTGGGATTTGGTTGATCACATGACCTGTGTGGTAACTGCGGGAGATACCGTTTTTAAAGCGACGTTGGGATTTGGTTGATCACATGACCTGTGTGGTAAACTGCGGGAGATACCGTTTTTAAAGGACAGTTGGGATTTGGTTTGATCACATGACCTGTGTGGTAAACTGCGGGAGATACCGTTTTTAAAGGACAGTTGGGATTTGGTTATCCATGACCTGTGGTAGTAACTGCGGGAGATACCGTTTTTAAAGGACAGTGTGGATTTGGTTGATCCATGACCTGTGTGGTAAACTGCGGAATACCGTTTTTAAAGGACAGTTGGGATTTGGTTGATCCATGACCTGTGTGGTAAACTGGAGAATACCGTTTTTAAAGGCAGTTGGGATTTGGTTGATCCATGACCTGTGTGGTAAACTGCGGAGATACCGTTTTTAAGGGACAGTTGGGATTTGGTTGATCCATGACCTGTGTGGTAAACTGCGGGAGATACCGTTTTTAAAGGACAGTTGGGATTGGTTGATCCATAGACCTGTGTGGTAAACTGCGGAGATACCGTTTTTAAAGTGACAGTTGGGATTTGGTTTGATCACATGACCTGTGTGGTAAACTGCGGAGATACCGTTTTAAAGGGACTTGGGATTTGGTTGATCCAATGACCTGTGTGGTAAACTGCGGGAGATACCGTTTTTAAAGGACAGTTGGGATTGGGTTTGATCCATGACCTGTTTGGTAAACTGCGGGAGATACCGTTTTTAAAGACAGTTGGGATTTGGTTGATCCATGACCTGTGTGGTAAACTGCGGGAGATACCGTTTTTAAAGGACAGTTGGGATTTGGTTGATCCATGCCTTGTGGTAAACTGCGGAGATACCGTTTTTAAAGGACAGTTGGGATTTGGTTGATCCATGCCTGTGTGGTAAACTGCGGGAGATCCGTTTTTAAAGTGACAGTTGGGATTTGGTTGATCCATGCCTGTGTGGTAAACTGCGGGGAATACCGTTTTTAAAGGGACGTTGGGATTTGGTTGATCCATGCCGTGTGGTAAACTGCGGGAGATACCGTTTTTAAAGGACAGTTGGATTTGGTTTGATCACTGACCTGTTGTGGTAAACTGGCGGAGATACCGTTTTAAAGTGACATTGGGATTTGTTTGATCACATGACCTTGTGTGGTAAACTGCGGGAGATACCGTTTTTAAAGTGACAGTTGGGATTTGGTTTGATCACATGACCTGTGTGGTGAACTGCGGGAGATACTGTTTTTAAAGTGACAGTTGGGATTTGATCACATGACCTCAGCATGTTTCAGTTTGAAGGTTTCTTTCTCTGGTTGGCAAACTGCGGGAGGAGATCCGATTTTGGAATAAAACAAGAATAAGAAGAATGAAAAGCAATTTGGCTATTTATTGTGATTTGGCCAGAAGGTGCTCTCGGGAAATGAATAAGAAAATTGTTTATTAAATGAGCAGTATGTGGCCCCCTATCATTACAAAAAGCTTCTTCCAAAGCAGGTGGTGTCCAAAGGCTATTTTAGCAGGTAACATGGCATATAGACATTGCACAGCACAAGAAACAGAACCAGTGTAATACATCTGCCCTATGATTTAATAAAAAGTACCCTGTACTGTACTGGGCACAGCCCAGTAATTCACCCATAGACTTTAATGTAATCAATGTGTTATTATTCATCACACTCCCTAAGGCTGGGTACACACTGAGGGACTATACCCGAATAATACAGGGATTGCATCGCAAGCGGACGGTAACACCCAGGAAACACACACTTTCATGTGTGCTACTATCTGCTCTAGTGTCGCCTCACCCTAAAGGCAGGGAGTACTTTACCAGGCTCGAATATTAATTTATTGCTGCCTCTTTAAATTAGAAATATCCAATCAAAATCCCCCTTCCTACTTATCCCTTTGGTCTATGAGATAACCAGCCTGCTGTATGTCAAAGCTATAGGAATCTGTTGGGGATTATGTAACATTTCTCAATGGTACCTTTGGCTGTTTCCCCAGAGCAATTCTATGCACTGTTACAGTACAAGACAATATCTTGCTAGCTCTAGTCGTTGCTACCTGGCATTGTTTGCTACAGCTAAGTTTGTTATCTACCAGAACCCCCAAATCTTTTTCCATTACAGATTCACTTAACACAGAGTTATTTATGGTGTAGGTGTCACAGGGATTATTAAATCCCAAATGCATCACCTTACATTTATCAACATTGAATCTCATCTGCCATTCTGCTGCCCATTTTGATAATCTATCTAGGTTTGCTTGCAGCACTTGCACATCATTGGAAGTTTCCAAAGCTCTGCATAGTTTAGTGTCATCAGCAAACACAGAGACCTTGCTCTCAATGCCCCTTCTAAGTCATTTATAAACAGATTAAACAGAAGTGGCCCCAGTACAGAACCCTGAGGCACTCTGCTTAGAACTTTAGCCCACATGGATGTAGCTCCATTAACCACCACTCTCTGTTTGCGATCCAATAACCAGTTCTCTATCCATGAACAAATGTTTTCTTCTAGGCCAACAGTCCTCAGTTCCAGTCTATACAGCTTTTAAACGTGTGATTAGCTGTTTAAAAACAGCTGTTAACGGAGGTTGTGGTGGGCCCTCTTACTGTCCGGGGCTCCCGCAGGGCGGTAGTCAAAAGAAGCTACAAAAATCTTAGTCCATTCCCTAATCATATCCCAGGTAGACTACTACAACACACTCCTGTGTGGTTTACTAAACAACTGCCTGGCACCACTTCAATCCATCCTCAACTTTGGTGCCCGGCTCATTAATTTCTCTTCTCGCTTCTCTAACGCCTCTCCTCTCTGTCAGTCACTCCACTGGCTGCCATTCAAGCAAAGGATCCAGTTCAAGCTGCTTACCCTATCCTATAAAGCACTATCCAACACAGCCCCTCCATATATCTCACCCTATCCTATAAAGCACTATCCAACACAGCCCTCCATATATCTCGCCCTATCCTATAAAGCACTATCCAACACAGCCCTCCATATATCTCACCCTATCCTATAAAGCGCTATCCAACACAGCCCCTCCATATATCTATCATCACTCATTACCCATCAATCATTACCCACCTGTAAAAGAGCCTGTTTGTGTCTAGTTTGAATGACAGCAAGTCTGTGACCCATACTCAATTCCACTAAATGTTTGGAGTTTAGACAGGACATCATAGATGTTAAATTCCTCTCCATGTAAGTATGTTTATTTGCTTAATACTACTTCAGGTCTACAAGTGGGAAATGAACTTGACGGAATCTAATAAATTGAGTTTAATAACGCGATGGAGTAAAGGCCAAATGTACCTAAAAAATCCATTAGGTTAAGGGCCTATCCTGCTGCCTCAGATGCCCTGGAATGGGAGTGGCTTAGGGTACCCTGGAATGGGAGTGGCTTAGGGTAGTCTGGGGCGTGTACTATTGGCCATCAATAATGTGAATTGCCCAATCAGGATTGTTTGTAACTATGGGAATGATCAGGCTACTTCCTGTTTGTAACAATAGACAGTCGCCCAGTTATCCTAACGCAGGTGCCCCCCAGGAAATCCCCACCTGAGAAAAAGTAAATCACTGTAAGGTACAGTTAACGACCATATCTATCCAGTAACTATACAGACAAAAAAGAATATGTGCAACCTGTGCGAACTCTGTTATATGGAGGTCCCTAACACCTGGCTGTTATATGGAGGTCCCTCTTCAGGTCTACAAGTGGGAAATGAACTTGACGGAATCTAATAAATTGAGTTTAATAACGCGATGGAGTAAAGGCCAAATGTACCTAAAAAATCCATTAGGTTAAGGGCCTATCCTGCTGCCTCAGATGCCCTGGAATGGGAGTGGCTTAGGGTACCCTGGAATGGGAGTGGCTTAGGGTAGTCTGGGGCGTGTACTATTGGCCATCAATAATGTGAATTGCCCAATCAGGATATGGAGGTCCCTAACACCTGGCTGTTATATGGAGGTCCCTAACACCTTGCTGTTATATGGAGGTCCCTAACACCGGGCTGTTATATGGAGGTCCTTAATACCTGGCTTATATGGAGGTCCCTAACACCGGGCTGTTATATGGAGCCCCTAACACCTGGCTGTTATATGGAGGTCCCTAACACCTGACTGTTATATGGAGGTCCCTAACACCTGGCTGTTATATGGAGGTCCCTACTTAAAGGTTCCGTTTTAATGTTTTCTATTGATCTTCCTTAAATTGAGTCTATGGAAAGTTGGAGGTTGGAGATATTTCAGCCCAGTTTAAAGAATTATAACTTCGAATTGGATTCCCCCTTGTAGTAGATGTCGACTTGCTCTCTAGAAGCAATGTAAACAGTTTACCTTTAAAAAGCACATTACGCTGGATTCATTCATTTTCTATTGGATACAAACAGGGAGATTCAATAAAAGTTCTTATCGTTTAAAATGGTGCTAATTTTGCCCCAACCAATCAGAACTTATGTAACATTTGAAAGCTAACATCTGATTGGTTGGGGCAAAATTAGCACCATTTTAAACGATAAGAACTTTTATTGAATAACCCCCATTGTCTGTAACCTAGACAACATTGTTCAAGAGGTATTTGCTATGCATCTGTTCCTTACCATAATGACATCACAATGAGCTCACAACTCCTTTTCATATTCTGTGGATTGACAGACAGCTAATAGCATTTCTTAAAGGGCATGTCCACCCTTAAACAAAACAACAGGTAACTTCACCTTCCACTACACCAACTGCTATTTTTATCAGTTTATCACATCCATTTGTAATCAATATTTAATGATAGGTTCTCTTCCGTTCTGGAAAAAGTCTCAATGAGCTTTTTAAAAGCTTGAGCATGTGCAGAGGAGAAAGCAGAGGAAACAGCAGTCAATCATTTGTTGCAATGCCATGACACTGTTCAATCCCATTGGTTGTTGTTGTTGATAAGTTTATGATGGCACTAAATGTTCCTCCACTGGTATCTTGGTTTATTGCTCACTCGCATCTGTATCTTGGCAGGTTTAGCAAGCTGGAGAAGTGGAGAAGACCCTTCTATGAAGTTCTGCAAGGGTATGAGAATGCCTCATTGCTCCTCCCAGCCTTCTACAACACCAGAAACACAGATGTCTCCATTAGAGTCAAGTATGTCCTCGATGACTTTGAATCCCAACAAGCCGTCTACTATTTCCACCCCCAGTATCTCATCACGTATCGCGTTTCTGGCTCATCAAGGTGTACATGCCAAACGCATCAGCATGGACTGATTCTGGTGACCCTGCCCTAGAACTGTGCGAAGAGGTTCACCTTTATGGATTTTGGGGGTTTCCCATGAACCCCTCAGGGTTCATTACTATGACAATGTCAAGCCTAGCCCTGGCTTCCATGCCATGCCTGCTGAGATATTTAATTTTATCCACATGCACAGCAAAGGCATCCTTAGGGTGCACACCGGTACCTGCTGCCGATTTGAACTCACTGTGTGTCCCACGAACCCTATCCCCAAACTGAGAATATGCAATAATGTTTAAAGGAGGACACTCTACACAATGCTGGGAATCCTGCCTAGAGAATGACACTGTCCACTATCCTGGTATTCCTGCCCAGAGGGGGACACTGTCCACTATCCTGGGATTCCTGCCCAGAGGGGGACACTGTCCACTATGTTGGGAATCCTGCCCAGAGGAGGACACTCCACTATCCTGGGAATCCTGCCCAGAGGAGGACACTGTCCACTATGTTGGGAATCCTGCCAAGGAGGATACTCTCCACTATCTGGGAATCCTGCCCAGAGGGAGACCCTCCACTATCCTGGGATCCGCCCAGAGGAGGACACTGTCCACTATGTTGGGAATCCTGCCCAGAGGAGGAAACTTTCTACTATGTTGGGAATCCTGCCCAGAGGAGGACACTGTCCACTATGTTGGGAATCCTGCCCAGAGGAGGACACTCCACTATCCTGGGAATCCTGCCCAGAGGAGGACACTGTCCACTATGTTGGGAATCCTGCCCAGAGGAGGACACTCTCCACTATGCTGGGAATCCTGCCCAGAGGAGGAAACTCTCTACTATGTTGGGAATCCTGCCCAGAGGAGGATACTGTCCACTATGTTGGGAATCCTTCCCAGAGGAGGACACTGTCCACTATGCTGGGAATCCTGCCCAGAGGAGGACACTCTCCACTATGCTGGGAATCCTGCCCAGAGGAGGACACTCTCCACTATGCTGGGAATCCTGCCCAGAGGAGGACACTCTCCACTATGCTGGAATCCTGCCCAGAGAGACACTCTCCACTATGCTGGGAATCCTGCCCAGAGGAGGAACTCTCTACTAGTTGGGAATCCTGCCCAGAGGAGGACACTCTCCACTATCTGGGAACTTCCCAGAGGAGGACACTCTCCACTATCTGGGAATCCTTCCAGAGGAGGACACTCTCCACTATGCGGGATCCTTCCAGAGGAGGATACTCTCCACTATGCTGGGAATCCTGCCCAGAGGAGGACACCCTCCACAATGCTTGGAATCCTTCCCAGAGGGAGACACTCTCCACTATGCTGGGAATCCTGCCCAGAGGAGGACACTCTCCACTATGCTGGGAATCCTCCCAGAGGGGACACTCTCCACTATGCTGGGAATCCTTCCCAGAGGAGGACACTCTCCACCATGCTGGAATCCTGCCCAAGAGGACACTCTCCACCATGCTGGGAATCCTGCCCAGAGGAGACACTCTCCACTATGCTGAATCCTGCCCAGAGGAGGACACTCTCCACTATGCTGGGAATCCTTCCCAAGAGGACACTCTCCCCTATGCTGGGAATCCTTCCCAGAGGAGGATACTCTCCACTATCTGGGAATCCTGCCAAGGAGGACACCCTCCACAATGCTTGGAATCCTTCCCAGAGGAGGACACTCTCCACTATGCTGGGAATCCTTCCCAGAGGAGGACACTCTCCACTATGCTGGAATCCTGCCCAGAGGAGCACTCTTCACTATGCTGGGAATCCTTCCCAGAGGAGACACTCTCCACCATGCTGGGAATCCTGCCCGGGAGGACACTCTCCACCATGCTGGGAATCCTGCCCAGAGGAGGACACTCTCCACTTGCTGGAACCTCCCAGAGGAGGACACTCTCCACATGCTGGGAATCCTTCCCAGAGGAGGACACTCTCCACCATGCTGGGAATCCTGCCCAGAGGAGGACACTCTCCACTATGCTGGGAATCCTGCCCAGAGGAGGAAACTCTCTACTAAGTTGGGAATCCTGCCCAGAGGAGGACACTCTCCACTATGCTGGGAACCTTCCCAGAGGAGGACACTCTCCACTATGCTGGGAATCCTTCCCAGAGGAGGACACTCTCCACTATGCTGGGAATCCTTCCCAGAGGAGGATACTCTCCACTATGCTGGGAATCCTGCCCAGAGGAGGACACCCTCCACAATGCTTGGAATCCTTCCCAGAGGAGGACACTCTCCACTATGCTGGGAATCCTGCCCAGAGGAGGACACTCTCCACTATGCTGGGAATCCTTCCCAGAGGAGGACACTCTCCACCATGCTGGGAATCCTGCCCAGAGGAGACACTCTCCACCATGCTGGGAATCCTGCCCAGAGGAGGACACTCTCCACCATGCTGGGAATCCTGCCCTGAGGAGGATACTCTCCACTATGCTGGGAATCCTGCCCAGAGGAGGACACTCTCCACTATGCTGGGAATCCTGCCCAGAGGAGGACACTCTCCACTATGCTGGGAATCCTGCCCAGAGGAGGACACTCTCCACCATGCTGGGAATCCTGCCCAGAGGAGGACACTCTCCACCATGCTGGGAATCCTGCCCAGAGAGGACACTCTCCACCATGCTGGGAATCCTGCCCTGAGGAGGACACTCTCCCCTATGCTGGGAATCCTGCCGAGGAGGACACTCTCCACCTGCTGGGAATCCTGCCTGAGGAGGATACTCTCCACTATGCTGGAATCCTGCCCAGAGGAGGACACTCTCCACTATGCTGGGAATCCTGCCCGGAGGAGGATACTCTCCACCATGCTGGGAATCCTGCCCAGAGGAGGACACTCTCCACATCTGGGAATCCTCCGCTGGAGAGGACCCTCCACTATGCTGGGAATCCTGCCCAGAGGAGGACACTCTCCACTATGCTGGGAATCCTGCCCTGAGGAGGACACTCTCCACTATGCTGGGAATCCTGCCCAGAGGAGGACACTCTCCACTATGCTGGGAATCCTGCCCAGAGGAGGACACTCTCCACCATGCTGGGAATCCTGCCCTGAGGAGGATACTCTCCACTATGCTGGGAATCCTGTCTGGCAACATTTTAATGACTTTGTAGGTGTAGGATATTTGTGAAAAGTAAAATTGCATTTTCATCAGCACCGGTTTGGCAGCAACAACGCACCAACAAAGCACACGCTACGGTATCCCATAGAGCACCTGGCCACCTGGATCCGTCACTTCAAAAGGACATTGCTGGCGGAGAGAGAGATGAGTTTTCTTTATTTTTATTTCCACACAATTGTGCATTCTATAAGGATTATCTCTTCTGATGGCCTCTTAAACCACCTGAGGTAGTAAACCATCCCTATCCCATTGCACTACCACCTACACCTGGGGCAGACATAACAGAACCTGCATTGTTCAAAGTTTTGCTTTGGAAGTTGTTTCTCAGACACCATTCTTGGGCAAATTTTCCCGATTTGTTTCCAAAGTTTTATTGCTTTTCAGTGCAGTTTGGTTGGGTCCCGTAATGTTACAATGGATATTTAACCCCATTGTGACTTAGCCCATTGAAGAAGCTTTTTGTTCATTTTGTATATCAGGTCTGGCTACAATTAAGATTGTCCAAGAGGCCAATTCATTTCCGTTATCTACGATATGTGTGTGGGGTCATTTTGTTCCTTTATTACCCGGGAGCTACCAAATACATTGATGTTGATGTTTAGCCGATTCCTACATAAATATACTTCTGTGTGAAATCAGTAAAACTTTGTTTCTTACAGGACAGCGTTTAATGTCACATGGAAATACGAAGTGTCCAAAATGTAATTGTAACATGACGCTCAATGTCCCCTATACTATGTATCTCCAGCTTGTAATTGTCCTCATAGTCTTTGTACCATGTTAAGTCGCTGTAAAGCCTTATTACTGGAATGATCAGGCTACTTTCTGTTTGTCACTATGGGAATGACCAGGCTACTTCCTGTTTGTAACTATGGGAATGATCATGCTACTTCCTGTTTGTAACTATGGGAATGATCAGGCTACTTCCTGTTTGTAACTATGGGAATGATCAGGCTACTTCCTGTTTGTAACAATGGGAATGATCAGGCTACTTCCAGTTTGTAACTATGGAATGATCAGCTACTTCCTGTTTGTAACTATGGAATGATCAGCTACTTTCTGTTTGTCACTATGGGAATGATCAGGCTACTTCCTGTTTGTAACTATGGGAATGATCAGGCTGCTTCCTGTTTGTAACTATGGGAATGATCAGGCTACTTCCTGTTTGTAACTATGGGAATGATCAGGCTACTTCCTGTTTGTAACAATAGACAGTCGCCCAGTTATCCTAACGCAGGTGCCCCCCAGGAAATCCCACCTGAAAAAAGTAAATCACTGTAAGGTACAGTTAACGACCATATCTATCCAGTAACTATACAGACAAAAAGAATATGTGCAACCTGTCGAACTCTGTTATATGGCCCCTAACCCCTGGCTGTTATATGGAGGTCCCTAACACCTGGCTGTTATATGGAGGTCCCTAACACCTGGCTGTTATATGGAGGTCCCTAACACCTGGCTGTTATATGGAGGTCCCTAACACTTGCTGTTATATGGAGGTCCCTAACACCGGGCTGTTATATGGAGGTCCTTAATACCTGGCTTATATGGAGGTCCCTAACACCGGGCTGTTATATGGAGCCCCTAACACCTGGCTGTTATATGGAGGTCCCTAACACCTGACTGTTATATGGAGGTCCCTAACACCTGGCTGTTATATGGAGGTCCCTAATACCGGGATGTTATATGGAGGTCCCTAACACCGGGATGTTATATGGAAGTCCCTAACACCGGGATGTTATATGCTGATTGAAACATTCCAGGGTATATAATTGCCAACAATTCTTGTACAAGTCTGTATTGGATTGAGAGATCCAGTCGGATGACTAGCGAAACGTCTTCAAGAACTAAACTTCAAGTCCAGTTAATGTAACAGATAGTTAAGTATAGAATTGTCTTTAAAGTATTATGAATATATTAGTTTAGTAATGCTGGTGTGTTATCTGGAAATAGATCTTCTTATGGGTTAATAGTAATGTGACCTTTCTGCCTTTACTTTACAAATAGTATTTTGGGGGATTTTCAGCTTGGTGAAATACATAGGACAATTGAAAAATAGCAATAAAATTCCATAAAATTGGTTGGAAGGAATAAACCCCCCAGGGGCTATTAGATCACTAATCTTCATATGGAACATCCATAGCGAACCTTCTGATCCAATCAATTAGAATTATTCCTCATTAATAACAGTAACTGGATAGTTTATTCTTTCTTACTGTCAAAACTTCCTTTGTCACGTACTGTATCTTATCCAATCTTCCGGGAAATAGTTATTATAAAGCTTGAAATAATTGTCAATGAGGTTGGCTAGGGATCCACCACAATATTCCTTCTTTATTTACGGTAAAAATAATTATTATTGTTGAACCTTTAACAGAAAGACAGAACATTTAGATTTTTAAACTGAATGTAGAACATCTCATTCCATCAAAGCAATTAAGATTTAAACTAGAAAATAATGTGAATATTCTAATTTTATTACCATAGAAAACTTACTTTGTAGACTTTGCCAAATCCCCCTTTACCAATGAGCTCACACTCATCGAGATTCTGTATTGGAGCCTAAAGTAATAATAATAAGAAAATTATTGTATATCTGTCAATGTCTTTCCATTCTATCAAATAGAAACTGTTCATTAAAAGAAGTAGAACTAGGGACTTGATTTGGTTCAAGACCCTGTAATATAAATAAAGGAATAATTAGTTTCTACATTAAAGACCAAAACCTTTCAAACCTTCTCTAAACCCAGCACTTTCCACCTCAATAAACCCAGTTGAAGATGATGTTTTTACCGTTATTCAGTCTACAGGAGGTCCCTGACTCCTTGCTATTGTATGGAGGTTCCTAACCCCTTGCTATTATATGGAGGTCCCTGACCCCTTGCTGTTATATGGAGGTTACTGAACCCTGTTATATGGAGGTTCCTGACCCCTTGCTATTATATGGAGGTCCCTGACCCCTTGCTGTTATATGGAGGTTACTGAACCCTGTTATATGGAGGTTCCTGACCCCTTGCTCATATATGGAGGTCCCTGACACCTAGCTGTTATATGGAGGTCCCTAACCCCTTTCTATTATATGAAGGTCCCTGACCCCTTACTGTTATATGGAGGTTCCTGACCCCTTGCTCATATATGGAGGTTCCTGACACCTAGCTGTTATATGGAGGTCCCTGACACCTAGCTGTTACATGGAGGTCCCTGACACCTAGCTGTTATATGGAGGTCCCTGACCCCTTACTGTTATATGGAGGTTCCTGACCCCTTGCTCATATATGGAGGTCCCTGACCCCTTGCTGTTATATGGAGGTCCCTGACACCTAGCTGTTACATGGAGGTCCCTGACACCTAGCTGTTACATGGAGGTCCCTGATCCCTTGCTGTTACATGGAGGTCTCTGAAACCTTGCTGTTATATGGAGGTTATAGGGTGCAGATAGTGAAAGCCTTGCTTTGTGGAAACACGGTTTAATTTTGGGTAGGGTACCATTGTGTGAATTGTACACACAGCTTTAGCAATGGCCTATTGTATATTAACACTATCAGGGTTATTCAATAAAAGTTCTTATCGTTAAAATGGTGCTACTTGCCCAAACCAATCAGAAATTATTTAACATTTGAAAGCTAACATCTGATTGGTTGGGGCAAAATTAGCACCATTTTAAACGATAAGAAATGTTATTGAATAACCCTGTATGTGTATTAGTGGACACGCTGAAGTTAGATTGTTGATAGTGGCTGACCTCTTTTATAAAATATGGACGGGTTACAATAGTTCGGTTTATAACTAGGCTAAAGCTGGGCTCAGCGTTCTAGGTAAAAGCGTTCTTACCAAAGAGATGTTTTCATCTGCAATCTGCCCCGGTCAATGCTCCCTTTAACCTCAAATTGGCTGTGTGCGCAGAAATATATTTTCTGTGTGCATACGAAATGAAATTTTGTGTGCTCCATACAACAGAAGTGTTTTGTGTGCGCACCAATTTAATCTGTGTGCACAGGCCTGTAGAGTTGTTAGAGGGAACACTGGCCCACTGCTTCATTTTCCTCTGTTGAAGTCTGATAGAAGGATAAATAAGATAAATATAAATAATAAAACTATTGTAATATAATATACCGTATATACTCGAGTATAAGCCGAGGTTTTTAGGTTTAAAAATTAACCTAAAAACCTTGACTCGGCTTATACTCGAGTCACAAGAACTTACCTGCAATCCAGAGGCAGCCGCGAGTCCGGCCGTCAGTTCCAGTAGTTCTTCGCGGTTGCGCGATGACGTCATCGCGCAGCCCGAAGCAGTAATGGGAACTGCCGGCCGGACTCGCGCTGCTTCTGGATTCAGAGAGAGAAGACTGAAGACCAGGTACGGGTAAGTGAGCTGGGGGGGGGACTGGGGGGAGGGCTGGGGGTACTGGGGGGAGGTGGGGGGACATTATCCATGCAGACACCCACATTACCTTTTTACTATAGGTGGTTGGAAATACAACTCCCAGCAACCAAGCATGCTGGGAGTTGTAGTTTCCAAACATCTACAGTGGAAAGGTATAGGGTGGGGGACAGTATGCCATACAGTAACCCCCAATACCTTTCTACTATAGGTGGTTGGAAACTACAACTCCCAGCAACCAAGCATGCTGGGATTGTTGTAGTTTCCAAAATCTACAGTGGAAAGTATTAGGGTTACTGTATACCCTCGGCTTATACTCGGGTCAATCATATTTTCTAATTTTTGAGGCAAAAATGGATGCCTCGGCTTATACTCGAGTCGGCTTATACTCGAGTATATACGGTAGAATAAATCTATTTCATGAAAACATAATTATAAATAGAACAACCCAGAAGGCCAGTTAGTTATAAAATGACATATAGATTTAATTGTTAGTGAATTATAAGCCCCCACACATGAACGATTTGGTAAATTTGTTTGGATCGCTAAAAATATCTATCCCGTGTATGGCGTTTTCCCGATCGACGGCTCGACAATATCGTGTGGTTTATCGGTTACATCTTCAACTCCCCATCTCTCCGCAGATTTCTCTTGAAAGATTAGCAGCACAAGATGGGGAAAATTCAATCAAAGAACATCTGCCTGTGTATGGCAATCTTAACGCAATGTTACGGTTAGACAGTAAATTATAAAATATATATCGGTATGTGCACAGATTACATTATAAGACTTAACACCACAATAATAAAACAAATCAGTCTTACCTTCTTCGTGCGACAAACAATGCAACTGCGAAATATTCTTTTGAACGCGTTTTTTAAGCTTTTCCAGACCATGGTTCTCATTGGGCTATACGTCAGGATAAGAAAATCTGATGGAATGTGTAATAGTTGTAAATAGAGATGGGAACCTGGACCAGACACGGAACCCCTCTGTTCCGAAATCCAAATGTTCCGTCCGGATCATTCGGATTTTGGAACTTCGGAGCACGTTTTTGATTTTTTTTAACTTTCAAGCTATTTTCGAAAATTCTCAAAAATACCATCGAACGTTCGATAATACTCGCAAATACTTATACAAACTCGGATAGTTTCCAATCGTAGTTTGGAGTATTATCGAACGTACAAGGCTATTTTTTGAGAATTTTCGGAAATAGCTCGAACATTCATTAAAAATCGAAAACGCGATTTAAGTTCTGTTTAAGGATCTTCGGGATTTTCCCAAACGACCGGCCATTTCGGCCTATAAAGGACCCGCGATTGCATGTGTGTACGAACCTTAATGAAGGAAGTTTTATTCATTAATCAAAATCTACAGGAGATTAGGCAGAACTATCCTAGTCTGATAATGTAATTGGGGTTCTCCTTTACTGCAATGATATTAATCCTATTTAATACCCTGGAACATATATATTTATGGAAATGTTTATTTAAACTGCCTGTTTACCCATCAAATAAAACATATATAGGTAAATCATTCCATAATAGTTATTAAGTTGACAGATATAGGACTAACATGCTATGCGGCCTTCTCCCCCTTCCTTCAGTCTGTCAAAAGGTTTCCACCTCCTATCCAAGCTATTTTACAAGCTTGCACATGCTTAAACGAGGCAGCCAGGGCAAAAGCATTCAAACTCGCTGTTGCAGTTTTAGGGGTTGGGGGTGATTAACCTATATCATGTTTCATTTAATGGATAGACTTACCCTTTAAAATGGGCTTTAATCGTTTTCAACACAATGTAAAATAAATCACCCATGAGTCTTAATTCTGCAGTAATCATCAGGGAACAGAACAAGCCTTTAGGAACTATAAAAACTAAGCAGGATTTTAAGAAAGCAATTAAGATAGTTAAAATAAATAATGAAGTAAGGATAGCTGAACAAAGCAAGACTAAAGTATGAAAATGATCGGGGGATTACCACTAGAAGCAGATGGGCGTCCGACAATCCAATTAAGGATGTTAATGGGGGTAAAAGACGAATATAAATACCGTATATACTCGAGTATAAGTCGACTCGAGTATAAGTCGAGGTACCCATTTTTACCTAAAAAATGAGTAAACCAATTGACTCGATATAGTCGAGGGTAGAGTCTCCCCTCCAGCCCCAGGTCCAGCCCCAGGAATAAAACCTATTTCCCTGCACCCATCTTCTCACCCTGCCACTACACTACACTACTACAGTACACTACACTACTCCCTGCACCCATCTTCTCACCCTGCCACTACACTACACTACACTACTACAGTACACTACACTACTCCCTGCACCCCATCTTCTCACCCTGCCACTACACTACACTACTATACATACTACACTACCTACACTACTCCCTGCACCCTCTTCTCACCCTGTCACTACACTACACTACTACAGTACACTACACTACTCCCTGCACCCATCTTCTCACCCTGCCACTACACTACACTACACTACTACAGTACACTACACTACTCCCTGCACCCATCTCTCACCCTGCCACTACACTACACTACTACTATGCCTTACCTTTGCAGGAGAGTCCGGCCCCCGACACTCTGATGGAGGAATCCGGCTGCCGCGTCCACTGATGGTCGCTCCACTACGTCACGACTCGGCGCCGGTCTAATTTCCCGGCCCGAGTCGTGACGTCAGTGGATGCGCCATCAGTGGACGCGGCAGCCGGATTCCTCCACCAGTTAACGACTCGAGTATAAGTCGAGGTTCAGTTTTCAGGCTGTTTTCACAGCCTGAAACCTCTACTTATGAATATTACAGATATACCTGACCTGGATGAATAAATTACAGATAACCGTGACCTGATAATGTATATTACAGATTACCATGACCTGGATGAATGAATATTACAGATATACCGTGACCTGGTGATGAATGATTAAATTACCGACCTGATATTACTGACCCTGGACTGAAAAAATGGAGAATATTACAGATTATTACCGTGACCTGGAGAGTGAAGATACAGATATACGCTGACATCGGATGAATGATTTACAGTATCCCATGACACGGATGGATGAACTATTACCAGAGCATAGACGCTTGATGGATGAATAATATTAACAGATAGCCGTATGACCTGGATGGATGAAATATTACAGAATACTACGGACCTGGTGATGAATATTACAGTACCGCTGACTGGATGATGAAAATAAATCCAGATAATTCCATACACTGGATGAATTAATGAAATTAATTCATTACGCTGACTGGATAATGAATTTACAGATTATCGTTGTACATGGATGAATGAATATTACAGATATACCGTGACCTGGGAATGATGAATATTCAGTATATACCGTGACCTGGATGATGAATATTACAGAGTATACCGATGAACCTGATGAGATATTAAGATATTTACCGTGACCTGGATGAATGAGATGTGATCCGGATTGACATGAATTTATTACATGATCATCCTACCTGTGAATACGGATAGTAACTGCCTGATATGAATATACAGATATACCTGTGACTGGATGAATGAATATTTACGATTATACCATGACCGGGATGCTTGAATATTACAGATATACCATGACCTGGATGAATGAATATTACAGATAATACCAGTGACCCCACCTGGATGATTCAGATGACTGCTGATGATATTACGATATACCATGACCCTGGATTAATGGATTACAGATATCCATGACCTGGATGAATGAATATTAAAGATAGACCATGTACCTGGATGATGAATATACAGTTAAAACCCATGACCTGGATGATGATGACTTTACAGTATACCATGCCGGATGGTTAATTTACAGATTACCTGACCTGATGATGAATATTACGATTATACCACTGACCTGGATGGAGGAATTGCAGATAGACCGTGACTGGATGAGATGGTATTACAGAATACCGGACTGGATGGATGAATAGTTACAGATATAAGTATTTCCCATAGGTACACATCCGCCACCACACGTGCATGGCCCTCAATCGTTAGTGGCAGCTCCTCCCAGCCTCCCCTCAAGGGTCCAGCAATATGGCACTGCAAAATACGTTGGAGGAGCCACACCACTTCTTCTCAGTGTTTTCTAAACAAAAGCGGCATACACGTTTAGCGGGGCGATATGACTTCTGAGAAGGTGAAGCCATATCCCCCGAACGTCTGTATTGCTGCTTTTTGCTTAATAAAACACGAGATATGAAGTATGTGCTCCTCCAACGTATTGCATTTGCCATATAAACGCGATATACCAGGACTGCAGAATCCACTATATTGGGTATTTTGTTAATACACCTTTCTGCTAATTTCCGAGGATGATACAGCAAGATATCAATGGGACTAGTCAATCATGACGCGACGGCGTTATACAGTGTTCTGATCTCAAATATAAATAAAAGTTTAAAGATGATTAAAGGACAAAACTTGGCCATTTTTTTTTTGTTAATTGTTTAGAGCACTGAAAGAAGCACAAATGTTAAACTGGAAAATAACCCACCAATTATCAAAGTCCTTACTGGTGTGTTGGGTAGATATCCTGCTTTATTTTTGTGTCAGTGGCCATACAATAGAAGGTCAGGAGCATCATCCTGTCCTGCAGAAACTAACTACCAAAACAGTCAGGAGAATGCCCTCCCCTATGAATGATCTTATTACATGGGTGAATGATATTATACAAATGTAATCTTATAACAGGAGTAAGAACATTATAGGAATCGTACTTTATTACATAGGGAATATAATATGAATTCGCTATCTCTTTAACGTGGGTGAATTTATCTCATAAGTGGGTTGATTTGCTAAAAAATGCATAGCTGCAAAAGTTATGTGGAAATTGCATTGTCATTGCATAAAATGCCAACGGAGGGGAACCATTACCAGAAATACTGTAGATTGCTAGCTCGTATATCCCCAGCCAGGACAGTACAGTTAACACAGAGCACATCACTCCTAGTAATAGATTGCTAGCTGCTATATCCCCAGCCAGGTACATGTAGAGTTAACACAGAGCAACACTCCCAATAATAACCAGTAATAGATTGCTAGCCTCTATATCCCCAGCCAGGACAGTAGAGTTAAACACAGAGCACATCACTCCTAGTAAAACCAGTAATATGATTGCTAGCTCGCATATCCCAGCCAGGACAGTTGAATAACACAGAGCACCATCACTCCCAGTAATAGATTGCTAGCTCCTATATCCCCAGCCAGACAGTAGAGTTAACACAGAGCACATCACTCTCCAGTAATAACCAGTAATAGATACTAGCTCGTATATCCCAGCCAGGACAGTACATAGTTAAAACAGAGCACATCACTCCCAGTAATAGATTGTAGATCCTATATCCAGCACAGGATAGTAGAGTTAAAACAGAGCACATCACTCCCAGTAATAGTTGCTAGTCCTATATCCCCAGCCAGGACAGTAGATTAACACAGAGCACATCACTCCCAGTAATAACCAGTATAGATGCTAGCTCCTAATCCCCAGCCAGGGACGAGTACAGTTAACACAGAGCACATCACTCACCAGTATAGATTGCTAGCTCCATATTCCCAGCCAGGATAGTAGAGGTAACACAGAGCACACACTCCCAGTATAAGATTGCTAGCTCCTATATCCCAGCCAGGATAGTAGAGTAAACAGAGCACATCACTCCAGTAATAGATTGCTGCGCTCCTATATACCCCAGCAAGGAACAGTAGAGTTAACACAGAGCACATCACTCCCAGTAATAACCAGTAATAGATTGCTAGCTCCTATATCCCCAGCCAGGACAGTAGAGTTAACATCACTACTGTAATTCTAGGCCTATTGAATACCATGATTGTGTCACTCTCTGTATTTGACCACCCACCCCCATTAATAAATCCCAGTGACTTTCCAGCATGTGATCTGATTCAGAGTTTACATCCAGCCATATTGCCCAACTCCCAGGGTTTCATGTGATTCTGATGCTATTAGTGCAGGAATGTGAGGTATTTGCACGAGAGAGGATGAAAAGTCTGAGAGGAAGATCTATTAAAGGGAATTATCATGAGAAATCCTTTTGGGGGAGATTATACTATGAAGGACATTAAAGGGAATTCACTGATCACAGAAACACCAGTGAGACTTGGGGTTCTTCAATTCATGGAAATTTAAAGGGACATTCTCACCCCTAAAAAGAACAAAGCCCGTTTAGTATGAAATTGCCCCTTAAATATATGATTTTCCATATCTCACATCCAACATCTAAATGTTTTACATTTAAAGGGATTTCTTTACCAAAAGTCAAAATGTACCCACGCTAAAGGAGATCACTCCAGCCCCCCAAATTTACAACAAGCCCGGTGTGCCTGATGTCACACTCAGCCTGACCGGTTGTCCCCGTGCAAAATCCGGGGTTAGAGTGCAACGTCTCTGGCTTCTTTAGCGTGGCACATAGGTGATTGGATATTGAGTTTTGGGGTGGACATGAACTTTTGTACAGGTTTACACCTTTACGGAGATCATTTTACATAGATAAACAGGTCAGGTGAGAAATATTATCCTGGAGCTTTACCTGGACAGGTATGTAGATCACAAGCTCACCTAGATTTCACAAAGTCGTCTTTTAAAGTGAAATATGATCCATATGACATCACAAGCAATCCCAGGGGCAAGATCTTTCACATTTTATTTTTCCAATGAAATTATCAGACTTATCAGAAGGTGGAAATAAAAGTGTCAAATCAAAACGTGTTAAACCATAAAATCCATAGGTTAAAGGGCATGTTCACCCTTTATTACCTGCATTACTAACCAGATATTGAAGGATTATTATGGTCCGATTCTGGCACAGTACGCTGGCCCCTCCCTCCATGCAGCCAATCAAGGTTGGGACTGCTGACATCACAACCAATGATTGAATGTGGTTTCACCTGTTGCCTTCTCTGCACATGCTCAAGGTTATAAAAAGCTTTTTGGGCAGTAGGAGGAGGCAGATACCTTTGCCAGAAAGGACTACAAATAATTAAATATCTGGTTACAAATGCCAATAAACTGGGGAAAATAGCAGTTGGGGTTGAGGACGGATAACTGTCACCAGTTTTTTTTTTTTTTTTTAAGGGCGGACATGCCCTTTAATTACTTCTATCCAGCACCTGAAAACAAAGCATTCCTTTGTCACAACTGTGTCCTTTAAGGCTGGGTGCACACCAGCAAATATTTTCGGCCGACCGACTGATCCACGGCACTTTCGGTCGGGCAAAAATATCTGCTGGTGTGGGGCGACCGGACGTGACCGGCCTCGATTGTCTGGATTGGGCGAATGGACGCGTCAGTAAATCCCGATCGGTCATGCGGTTCCCTATGGGATCACACAAAATGTCGGCCGCGACAGATGGACATTTGTCGTAGCGAGCGATCAGTCCCTTCGTGTGTACTTATTGTAACACGAGCAGCCACAGAAATCTCACCCCTGTTTTTTCCACAACATAGGATCATAGGATTTTATTTTTACTGCACTACATATTAAAACAATGTTTAAAATTTCAAAATGATACAGAATTATAAAGTTTATAATCATGCTGTGGGCGACCAGGTAAAGGCAGTGCTGGGCAGCCTGGCACATGGGTATTCTAATTCAACCTAATGGGCCCACAACAACATTGCAGATACCAGAGAATACCCCAGCGAGATGTGGCCTGACCGTCCTTCAGCAGTCACAGCGAAACGTCACCATCTCCAACGGAATATGGAACATATACTGAATATACAAATATAACGTCATATAGTGAAACCATTTAAAGACTTAAATTTCCTTTTTTAAATCAATGTCTTTGGGAGTTCCTTGGAGACCCCTGTAACATTGGTACAATCACCTATCCCTTTAATTTCTGGTCCAGCGAAATCACCCCTTTAATTCCAAGTTTATTTTCAGTGCTGCTTTAGATGCTTTAAAGGGACACTAAACTCCCCATAATCCATAAATATTACTAATTGCCATTCGTTTCTAATATTCACAGGAAGGTGAGAACGCTTATTCATACCTCCCTGTGAATAATAGGACTTATTCCCACCTCCATTTAAACTTACCTGCTGGTTCTCCACTCGCAGATTCCCTTCTGCTTATGAGCGCACTGATCGCGCTCCTATCTTTGTTATAGGCGTGTAAGTGTTGCGCCTGTAGGTAAGTTTAAGTCTGGAACACGGGCGTTCTATTATTCACAGGGAGGTTGGAATAAGCGATCTCACCTTCCTGAGAATA
This sequence comes from Hymenochirus boettgeri, assembly GCA_019447015.1. NCBI lineage: Eukaryota > Metazoa > Chordata > Amphibia > Anura > Pipidae > Hymenochirus > Hymenochirus boettgeri. Next base: position 403,213,708 of record CM033469.1, on the reverse strand, counting down.
ATAGATAACGATGCACTGTACATGGTTATAACGGGTTAGTTAACAACAAAGGAAAACTTTAGCACCTCTAACTACATCAGCCCATGTATTTTAGACTGGGTACACACAGGGCGATTTTGTTTGGCAAACTGACCAATATTTTCATATATCGGTCGTTCCTGCTGATTAATCATCAGCCTGTGTGCTGGCGGCGACTGATGTCTGTTGCCCGATCCGGACGCGGCGGTAAATTATAGCTGATTTTGTGGTCGCCTATGGAGCGTGCAACCCGTTGGCCATATGCATTCTCGCCGCGACTGACAGTGATTTGTCAAGGCCGACCGCTCGCTTGTGGCAAATGGTCAGTCGAGGGGGGGGTGGAAAATTTGCTTGAGTGTACCCAGCCTTAAAGGAGAATGCCACATACACTACACTACAATATACAGTACATACACTACTCCCTGCACCATCTTCTCACCCTGCCACTACACTACACTACACTATGACTACCTTTGCAGGAGAGTCCGGGCCCCGACATCTTGATGGAGGAATCCGGCTGCCGCGTCCATGATGGTCGCATCCACTGACGTCACGACACCGGCGCGGTCTAATTTCGGCGCCGAGTCGTGACGTCCGTGGATGCGACCATCAGTGGGACGCGGCAGCCGGATCCTCCACCAGTAAGTGACTGACTCGAGTATAAGTCGAGGTTCAGTTTTCAGGCTGTTTTCACAGCCTGAAAACCTCGCATATACTTGAGTATATACGGTACTACATGAGGAGGAAAGAACCCCCCTCTAAACAAAGTAAACGGCAAATAACAGCACTCACAGCCAATTAAAATACCATTGATTAAGTTAAGCACAGCAATCGTATATGATTTTATATATTGTAAAACCTATATTAAATATAGAGTTTTCAGGCCTCATACACTATAAAATCCTGGATAGAATAGCTAAAAATAATAATATACATTTAAACATTTAATCTTATATTGTAATTATCAATATAGAAAACCTAAACCAGATGGGGATATTTCTGTACTCCCTATCACCCCAGAGTGCTCCCAAATTAGACCCATATTAAAACCAGGCTGGGAATGGACGGAAAATCCATCAGGATAACTAGGAAAAAGTCGTAATGGACCTTTCTTGTACTTCGGGGGGGAGTACCCCTGATCCCCCCCCAAAATGTCAGTCTGTGATCCTGTATTAGTAATCACAAGTGCAAAGTCTAGGATTCCCAAATGGCTGGTGTAAAGCACAGTCAACCCAGTTGGGGTCGTACATGTGGTTGTCTGTGGGTTCAAATCGGACCTGCATAATATGGTAGATTACATAGTTGCTGGGCATCCCCAGTATACAAAAAACTGTTCATGCTCGCGACGCCATCTCTCTGATGAAAAATCCAGACTAAACGCCAATGTGATGCAAACTTGATTGATCGTGTTGGCACGGATTCCTTGGCAATAAACAGTCTTGGTTGTCCCAATACTCAGTCCAAACCCCAGACAACGGTACACAATGCCTACGTGCATTTCTCCCCAACTAGACGGGGTTCGTCAGGGCGAAATCTAACCACCAATGGCCTGGGCCTTGCTTTTAAGAGAAGTGGGACCTCCTCCTCTGCCCTTAACCACCAACTGGTGCAGGAGATACAAGGTCAACCAGGTGTGGGCACTTTTATTGGGTTTTATAAAGAATGTGGGGGGAAAGGGTTAAAATTGTCCTTTCATTCTGTACCAGCCTAAAGCTGCACCATGCAATAATTCATCCGATAGTTCAGTGTATGGTCAATCTAGCCGAAATAATTGCCTGGTTTTTCGGACGCGACCAAATACGCGAGCAAACATGTTGAAAAACACGCTCCATCATGGGTTGTCTATGGACCCCCGCTCCATCGCAGTTAACTGGACGTTTTTGTGGTGAGCGACAGACCTCCTTTGCCAGTCACAAGTGCCAAACAATTGTTGGGAGGAAGTATCTTCAGGGTGAACCCAGCTTAACACTCGGAAACTTTCTTATGACCTCGAGGAAGCGCCGGCTCAGTAAGCCGGAAATAGGGGAAAGTGTGATGTATTTGCAGAAAACATGTGCCAGCAGGCCCATGGTGAGAAAATTGTTTTTTTTAATTTCACTAGTAACATAGTAATTAAGGTTGAATAAAGACATTCGTCCATCAAGTCCAACCTATCACTTTTTTTTTTTTTTTTTTTTTTTTAACCCTACCTAACAGTTGATCCAGAGGAAGGCAAAAAAACCCCAGCTAAAAAAGGGGGGAAAAATTCTCCTGACTCCAAACGGCAATCGGAAAGTATCCCTGGATCAACCAGATCAATGCATTAATACCAGTAATTCTCAATATTTTTAGTTTTAGAAACTATCCAGGCCTTTTTTAAAGTTATTCAATGAACTTGCCATTACCCTCTGCTGGAAGACAGTCCACAGTTTCACACGTTCTCACGTAAGAAACCTCTCCTAACTTGAAGATGAAACTTCTTTCTTCCAACCTTAAAGGATGTCCACGAGGCCTCTGATATGACCTATAGTGAACAATGCACCAGAGAGTTCACTGTATGGGCCATTAATATATTTGTATAAGGTTTTATGTCCACGCAACCGCCGCTTCTCCAATGTAAACAGCTTACTTGTCTAATCTGCCTGCATATTCAAGCCCCTCCATTCCCTTATTAATTTAGTTGCCTCTTCTGAACTGCCTCAATTTCCAAGATGTCCCTTTTGTATATGGGATTCCAAAACTGCACCGCATATTCCAAATGTGGCCTTACCAGTGCCCTGTAAAGAGGGAGAATAATATTTTTTCCTCTTGATTCCATTCCCCTCTTTATACAAGACAATATCTTGCTAGCTCTAGCTGTTGTACTGGCATTGTTTGCTACAGCTAAGTTGTTATCTACCAGAAACCCAAATCTTTTTCCATTTCAGATGCACTTAACACAGAGTTATTTATGGTGTAGGTGGCACAGGGATATTAAATCCCAAATGCATCACCTTACATTTATCAAAATTGAATCTCATCTGCACTTCTGCTGCCCATTTTGATAATCTATCTAGGTCTGCTTGCAGCACTTGCACATCATTGGAAGTTTCCAAGCTCTGCAATATTAGTGTATCAGCAAACACAGAGACCTGCTCTCAATGCCCCTTCTAAGTCATTTATAAACAGATTAAACAGAAGCGGCCCCAGTACAGAACCCTGAGGAACTCCGTTAGAAATTTAGCCCACATAGATGTAGCTCCATTAACCACCACTCTCTGTTTGCGGTCCAATAACCAGTTCTCATCCATGAACAATGTTTTCTCAAGGCCAACAGTCCTCAGTTTATACATTAGTCGCTATGTGGCACAGTATCAAAGGCTTTTGCAAAATCCAAATATACCACATCCACAGCTGTGCCTGAATCTAACTTCTTACTCACTTCTTCATAAAAACCAATTAAATTTGTCTGGATGATCTATTTCTCATAAATCCATGCTGAATACTACAATAAGATGATCTCTGGAGACAAAGTCAAGGATATGATCCCTTAACAAAGTTTCCATCACCTTCCCTACCACTGATGAGGCTACAGGTCTATAGTTACCAGGCTGTGAACGAATACCTTTTTTGAATATTGGTATTACATTGGCTTTTTTCCAATCCAGCGGACATCCCCAGACAAAACGAATTGAAAGATGAGCCACAGTGGTCTTGCTAGAACTGAACTAAGCTCTTTTAAAATCCTAGGATGCAATCCATCTGGTCCTGGCGCTTATTGATATTAACTTTGTCTAATTGATTTCGTACCATATCCTCTGTTATCCAATGTGAAAACTCTTCATTTCTCCTGCACATTGTTACAATCCCTACTGTAAGGATTCTCAAAGTAAAAACCGATGTAAAAAAAACGGTTTAGCAGATTAGCCTTTTCGGCATCCTCTACAACCACCTCAGCCCATTTTTAATGGTCCCACATTCTCAGTCCCATTTTTTACATTTATATACTTAAAAAAACATCTTGGGGTTGGACTTGCTTTGTTCGGCAATCGTGTTTCATTTTCTATTTAGCTAGTTTAATCTGTTTCTTGCACTCTTTATTACAACTTTTGAAGTCCCTGTAAGCCTGTCTGTGCCTTCTGTTCAAAATTTTAAAGCCCTTTTCTTTTTTCCATTTCCCTTTTTACCTGAGCATTAAGCCATGCAGGAGTGGACCTAATTTTTTTACACTGTTTCCTAAAGGTACCGATTTGGAAATGTTATAGTTTAATATCCTTTAAAAGTGGTCCACATCTGCTCAGTATCTTACCTAGAAAACAGTTCCCCCCAGTCTATGAGCAGTCTATTTGTTAATGTATCCTATAAGTCATCCCATCCACCAGGGTACCTTTAGTTTCTTTAAATTCACATAGTCCCCGAGATATAAGCCTTTGAATATGCTGTGATTTGTAGGAGCTGCTACACCTCATCTGGCACTCAAAGGCACACACCCACACAATCCAAAGCTCCCCTGCAGTACTGTCACACACTCTCTCCCCCACACTATATGTACCATGTGCACATAGTCAAATGCTGTAGTGCTAAAACCAATCAATAAACCATTAACCCAGCAATATGAGCATAACACACTATAAAACAGCCCTCCCCCCAAAAAAATCTTATATACATACAAAACCAGTGACTCAAAACGGAACCTCATCAGTATAAATACAGTAATACAGACTATATACCAAACAAGATACACAGTGCAATCTATGAAATATATAGACTAAAGCAACTGAAATGTAACAGGACAACAAGCAGTGTCACTGTGTTTGTGAAGGTCTCACTACAAGCTGCTGTTACACTGACTCTCTTCAGTGATTATGATCTCAGCTGAAGCAGGGGGAGAGATATGAACTTTAGGTAAAAAGTAAATAACAATTAGCAAAGTTAGAGAACAGGGAGAGTTCAGTAATTACTGTAAAGAATTCAGCACCACTTGTCCTCCTCTCTCCCCCTCCCTTCAGCATATTGTACTTTTTCCACACTTTGATTGCTTGCAGTCTAGCTCTGGAAGGGAGGGGTCAACAGGATGTCAGCATTATTTAAAGTCCTTTCAACTGACAATGCTTGGACTCTGTATACAGCCCGTCACTGCTTGAGGGGGAGGGGAGTAGACAGAGAGGGGAGGGGGACTACACAGCTTGGTACAAACTTCTGCCATTGAGGTGAAGAAACAAAGCCACACAGCAACAGAAAGTAAGGCAGCTTATACTAAGTGATCTTACATTGTATACAGACAAAGTTTTTTTCACTATAGTTGCCCTTTAATGTAATGTTAGATACATGGAATTAACATTTAACCATATAGGTTAGTATGTGTTCAGCACATATAATCCTGAATATAAATCATTTGCTGGGAAATTAACACACGGGGCGATGATGTAAAGACGAGTGATGTCAAACCCTGCTCACCAGATGTTTAGGAATCTACAATTCCCAGCGAGGAGTAACAATAGGGCTGTAGGGCCCGCAACAGCGGAGGAGTCTGGGGGGGTAGAGGACCTATGTCCTCTTCCCAAATGTCCACGATCGGTGTTAAAAGACCAGAACCGAAACCGCCACAAGTTCCGGTTTTATACAAATATTCCATTGCAGATCCTATTACAATTCTAGCCTTATGTATTGTATGGACAGCAAAGTCCAGTGAATGGGATAGTAGCCAATCATATAGGGAGTCCCATCCTATAAACACCGCCCTTCACTAAAGGTGCACTGTGTAAGATAAGATTATAATATATTATAAGATTTTGTTTGATTATAAAAATCTATTTTATTTATTTTTGGAGATTCGAAGATGAAAACGTGAGTTTTCGGGTGCGTTTGCGATTGCAATTTGTGTTCCGCATTTAAATTGCAATCGCAGCGTTTTAATACTTAATTAAAAAACCGCATGCGCAAACGCAACGAAATTGCACATGAAATCGCATGCGTTCTGTGGCGATTGCGTTTTGTTTGAAATGTGGCCGTGCCCTAACCCACTCGCTCGCTCCCCTGGCAGTAGTCTGACAGGTCCAGACAGACTCTGTCTTCTATACGCATGCGCGATCTATGACACAGCACGTACAATATGGATATACCAAGAGTGTCCGACTGAAGAAAGTCTACAGATTGTGGTGGATCTGGGGGTTGGGGGACAATACAAAGTTTTGCAGGGGACCACATGAGTTCTAGTTATGTGGGACTGACCACATTTTTTATTGATGCCCATGTATTCGCTTTTTTAATGCAATTGTTAAAGGAACTTTTTATACCAGCACAGTATGTTATCATGTATAAAATAAATCACTGTATTTTGGAAGGGCAAAGATGCTTTATAGACAACCGTGTAAAATCCCACGTGAAAATAAATCCCCCTTATGGAGCTTGTGTTGTGTTGGGATGTGGTGTTCTTTAGGAGTTTATATAATATGTATATTACAACCCACTACACCAAGATTAGCGTTCGTAGTGGGTGGGGGGACAGGAATAAACACATGTTCTGTATGAATGAAGAACTCTCTCTTCCACAGCCTTCCTATGACCATCTACCAGATACTTAACAGTTTTTTGAATGGTTAATGGCTTCATCCAGTTCCTTAGGGAAATATATAACCAGCCATTGTCAGGAGGTCTACAAGGATCCAATGAAAAGGATAAAAGAGACTAAAATACCTGGAGGACATGGAACGTCACATTGGCTCATCTGATTCCAACTCTTGACATTATAATAAACTGTGACCAGTGCATGATCATGATTCTCCATGTGTTCATATCTATGTATCTCCAAGCTATAGTTATATTATTAAATAAACTTTTTGGTTGTAACTACAGCCCCGTGACGGGAGACCGATAATCTACCTACTTGTACCGCCACCAGCATTTATACAGCTGGTCGCGTGTACCTAGGTAAATGTGAGCGCAATCAGCTGCTTAAAACTATTGCTGGTCTGTACCGGTGTTTTAAACAGCTGATCGCTTGTAACTTTAATACATATGCTCGATCAGCTGTTTAAAAATGTCTGATTGCAGTATTAGTTGGGAGATGTGTAGTGTGTCAGGGGCCTGGCTAAAAGCTGCGAGCGGAGCCGGGACCCTACAGTTTAACCCCTGCTCCCTTTAGAAAGTGCACACACACAACTCATTAGGTCTGCGCACTGAGGGTAAAAGAGCCTGCACATTCACCTTTAAATAGGACGACCATTAAAAAATCCATTGCAAGGCCGGTGCTTAAATCAGGTTCACTTATTATCATCCCCTGTCCTGCAGCTTTGTACTATGTTATTTCTATAAGGCTGAGGCCACAATGCAAGCACAGGAATCGCGCACAAAAATCGCGGCGTTATCGCACGCGATTGTGTGCGCTTTTCTTGTGCGTTCTCGTTTTCGCCATTTAGCGTTATGGAAACGCTGCGTTAACGCACCAAAAATGCCTGAACGCATGCGTTACCAAAATGCGATGATAACGCACAATCGCATGCGCATCGGAAATCGCGGGAATTTTGTGGTTCGCGTTCCATTTTAGCGAAAAAGCGGGTGCAATCGTGAGCGTGAAACGCGTGCGCAAACGCGCAAAAAAACCTCCAACATTCCCCTTTAAATAGATACACTATTGAAAATACATACACGAGCTGTGCTAAGATCAGGTTCACTTCATTATCCCCCGGCAGCCCTGTTATGTTATTTCTATAAGTACCTACCCTCAACATTCCCCTTTAATAGATACACTATAGAGAAATACATTACACAGAGCTGTGCAAGATCAGGTTCACTTCATTCCTCCCCCTGCAGCTCTGCTTGGTGTTGTTTTTGTAAATGTGCCTATTACAAAGGACACCGTTAAAAACACCTGGCGCAAGGTTAAATCGGGCATCGGTCCACAATGGGATTTACCTAATATTTCTAATGGTAGGGGCGAATTGACTGACCATAATGCCAACCGTGGTGGGCATTACGGTCAGTCGTGGAAAACTGAAGATTTTCGTCGTTGGCATCGGCTCCCGTTACTTTAAAATAAAGAAAGCGGGTACTGTCGGCCTGCGTATGGGTGTTCGGTCAGTTCCGCGGGATTGTCGGCACATTGCGTGAAATCTCATGTGTATGGTCACTTAAGTGAGAGGTAATCAATGCAGTTTATAACAATTAGTGCCGCTCTGCTAATTACATTTTCAGAATGTAATTAGCAAATGTAATTAGGCCACACTACACCGCATCATATCGCACACACAATTGCAAGTTTATGCGAATGTTTTGCATTTGCGATTTTGGCATTTTTTCCGTTATGGAAACGCATGGTCAATGCACCAAAATGGTGAACGCATGCGTTACCAAAACGGAAACGCATATGCAACGGAAATTGCGGGAATTTTGCGTCCCTGCAATTTTCATTTTAAAAAAACCGAATGCGCAAAACGCTCCCGTGTGGCCTAGCCCTAAAGGTTCCTGAAAAATAAATGAATCAGACTTCAGAGATAAAAATCGTATTTAATAAACTGGTTAATGTTATAGTACTTTTTCTTATTGAGATTTTTTTACAAACATAATTAAGGTTACATCACGTGCGCTGTCCTTTTAATGAGAAGAATAAGAATCACCAAAGGTTGCAATATCTGCGTAATTAGTTTTCCTTTTGTCTGTGTAATTGACCGTAAGGAAGAGAGAGAAACATGTGACTGTCTAGGGATGGGAGGGGTTAGAGTTTGACTATCCAACAATCTCAGTCTCAGTCGATCAGAACTTTCAACCTCGACTCAGGGAACGTTAACCTGCAAAATGGGATTTGCAATTCACCTCTAAATCTTCCTTGTTCCTAATCAACCTGATTTTCCTGGTAAGTGCAAATAATTCTTAAAGAATGTTCAATGTGCAGACTCCAGCTGGTTGCCAACTTTCCTTTAAAAGGAAAAACCAGTTCATTAATGCATGTTGTATGGCTAGACTGAAACCGGTAAGCCTGCTTCGTGCCTCTAAACATAAATACTGAAGCCTTTTAAACATGTGCATTTTAAAGAGAAATTTGGATGCTGTTGTTTAACTCTCATACTCTCCAACATTCCCCTTAATTCAGATTCAGGTTCACTTCATTATCTCCCAATTCAGCTCTGCCCATGTGTTTGTATAATGGTAACTATTAAAGGGGTAAGGTTGGGGGTATGGACTCTAAATCCAAAAAGGGTGACAGGGATATAGAAAGTTGTAGTTAACAAAGACCCGAGCACAGCCATACATGTCATAGTTATGGAGTTTGTATAAAGACATACACATCCATCTAGTCCAACCTTTATACCCTACCCATAATGTCTGTATAACAGTTACACAGTAACATAGTATTGGAGGTTGTATAAAGACATACATCCATCTAGTCCAACCCTTATACCCTACCCTAATGTCTGTATAAACGTTACATAGTAACATAGTATTGGAGGTTGTATAAAGACATACTCCATTAGTCCAACCTTATAACCCTACCCATAATGTTTGTATAACAGTTACATAGTAACATAGTATTGGAGGTTGTTATAAAGACATACGTCCATCTAGTCCAACCTTGTATCCCTACCCATAATGTCTGTATAACAGTTACATAGTAACATAGTATTGGAGGTTGTATAAAGACATACATCCATCTAGTCCACCTTATACCCTACCCATAATGTCTGTATAACAACGTACATAGTAACATAGTATGGAGGTTGTATAAAGACAAGTCCATATGTCAAATTTATACCCTACCCATAATGTCTGTATAACAGTACATAGTAACATAGTATTGGAGGTTGTATAAAGACATATGTTCCCTAGACCAAACTTTATACCCTACCATAATGTCTGTATAACAGGACATAGTAACATAGTATTGGAGGTTGTATAAAGACATACGTCCATCTAGTCCAACCTTTATACCCTACCCATAATGTCTGTTAAACAGTTACATAGTAACATAGTATTGGAGGTTGTATAAAGACATACGTCCATCTAGTCCAACCTTTATACCCCACCATAATGTCGTATAACAGTTACAAGTAACTAGTATTGGAGGTTGTATAAAGACATACGTCCATCTAGTCCAACCTTTATACCCTACCCATATGTCTGATAAACAGGTCATAGTAACATAGTATTGGAGGTTGTATAAAGACATACGTCCATCTAGTCCAACCTTTAACCCTACCCATAATGTCTGTATAACAGTTACATAAACATAGTATTGGAGGTTGTATAAAGACATACGTCCATCTAGTCCAACCTTTTACCCTAACAAAGTCTGTATAACAGTTACATAGTAACATAGTATTGGAGGTTGTATAAAGACAACGTCCATCTAGTCCAACCTTATCCCTACCCATAATGTCTGTATAAACAGTTACATAGTAACATATTGGAGTTGTATAAAGACAATACGTCCATCTAGTCCAACCTTTATACCCTACCCATAATGTCTTGTATAACAGTTACATAGTAACATAGTATTGAGGTTGTATAAGACACACGTCCATCTAGTCCAACCTTTATACCCTACCCATAATGTCTGTATAACAGTTACATAGTAACATAGTATTGGAGGTTGTATAAAGACACACGTCCATCTAGTCCAACCTTTATACCCTACTAATTAACCTTACCTAGCAGTTGATCTAGAGGAAGGCAATATCAAGGAATATTTATATTCTGAAATATTACAAGTCTCTGATTTTTGTGCTTGTGCCTGAAATATATTCTATTTAAAAATAGTGTTCTGTTATTATTATGTATCTATGTTTGTTAATATATAACTATGTTCTATATTCAGGCCAAGCTTTCAGTGAGGCCTTATCAGTTCTGTGTCTTTGAAATTTTGCAATTTGTAACACACAATATCCCTTTGTTCCAGTGCAATTAAGGGTTTAAAGAACAAAACAATAAAAAGTAAAATGGAAACTATAGGTCTGGTAAACAGTGTATTTGATTGGGTACCAGGTTGGGTAATCAGGGTATTTGATTGGGTACCAGGTTGGGTAAACAGTGCATTTGATTTGGTACCTGGTCGGGTAAACAGTGTATTTGATTGGGTACCTGGTTGGGTAAACAGTGTATTGAAATCTCTATCAGGATGTTATGTTTTTTTTATTCAGCCAATCACAGCGAGGGGAGGAGACACAGGGGTTATGTTAGAGTCCAACCTGAAGTAAATCATTGTGGGGGAGGAGTTGTAAATTTTGGGAGCACCTATGAGGCACAGTGAGGTTTGGTCCTGCTCCCCATGAAGACTGAGACACTTCCCAATAAAGAGACGCCAGGGGCCCAGCAGTAAACATTACACCAGGAGCCCACCCAGTAAAACACTATACCGGGGCCCGCAGTAAACATTACACACAGGGGCCCACCAGTAAACAATACACCAAGGGCCACCAGAAACACTATACCAGGGGCCCCGCAGTAAGACATAATAACATCAGGGCCCAGCATAACATTACCCCAGGAGCCCACCAGTAAACACTATACCAGGGGCCACAGTAAACATTACACCAGGAGCCCACAGTAAACATACACCAAGGGCAACCATACAAACACTATACCGGGGCCCAGCAGTCAACATTATACCAGGGGCCCACTGTATCATAGAACCCATGGGCCCAGCCCCAGCATAAACATTACACTAGGGGCCCACCGTAAACATTATACCAAGGGCCACCAGTAACATTACAGCCAAGGGGACCACCAGTAACATTACACCAGGGGTCTAGCAGAAACACTACACAAGGGCCAACTAGAAAACATTATACAAGGCCAACCAGAAACATAACACCAGGGCCCAGCAGTAACATTACACCAGGGGCCCAGCAGTAAACATTACACTAGGGGCCCACCATAAACATAACACCAGGTGCCCAGCAGTAAACATTACACCGCAGGGGCCCAGCAGTAAACATTACACTAGGGCCCCCCAGTAAACATTACACCAGGGGCCCAGCATAAACATTACACTAGGCCCACCAGTAAACATTACAACCAGGGCCCGCAGTAACATTACACTAGGGGCCCAGTGGTCTAGCAGTAACATTATAACGGGGGCCAGCTGTAAACATTATAACGGGGGCCCAGCAGTAAACATAGACACCAAGGGCCAGCATAAACATAACACCAAGGGCCCGCAGTAAACATAACACCAGGGCCACCAGTAAACATTACACAGGTGACCAGGGCCCAGCATTAAGTTAATCCATGACCTACTTAGAATCTAAATACAATGAAAATGGTGAATGTGAAATCTCTATCAGGATGTTATGTTTTTTTATTCAGCCCAATCACCGAGGGGAGGACACAGGGGTTAGAGTCCAACCTGGAAGTAATGTCATTGTGGGGAGGAATTGTAAATTTTTGGGAGAGCCTATGAGGCACAGTGAGGGTTGGTCCTACTCCCCATAAAGACATTTTAAGAACACTTACCCAATAAAGAGACAATTCTAAGGTCAGTGTCATTGCTAAATGCCACAAAGTCCCAGTGTGAATGGACTGTGCCACGTCTGTGTGTATGAACTGCACCCGGGGGAAATTAACCCTTCGATACACAGTTTACCTCCTTCTTTCTATGTATTTATTTGTGGGTCACTGTGATCCCATGTGTCCTATGTGCTACTGCCCACTGTGTGATTAAAAAATCCTACCTTCCATACTGCTCCTTAGGTTTCCTGCAGTGCTTGTCCAAAGTCCAGGAACCTGAAGAGTGGAGCCTTCTTCCTGTCTGTTTCAGGGAGCTCTCCCTCCTCCGGATCCCTCTGTGCTGCAGTAAATGTAAACACAACCCTATACACTGTAGGGGACCCCCCAACCCTAAACGCTAGGGTTAAAACTTAAATCCACAGATAAATAGACTTACCTGACCTCGTCTCCCTCTACTAACCGGCAGATGCTCTGTGGATTGGCAGACTCTCACCACTCACATATGCGCTGCTGGTTTCGGCCCTTCTTTCTCTTCCATTCCCAGAATATCAGTAGGTGTTCTGGGTTTTCCTTTATACCACATATGCTGGTTGCTAGTCTTTATTAGTCAACGTTTTTGGTGAAATAAACACCATTACGACATATCCAAACAATACAGAGCATATCCTTTATAAACCCACCACCACACCCCATCTATAAAGATGCTCCCCTATGGGGAAGGCTAAATGGACCCTCCCTCCAGGTATCAAGGGCTACCCTCGGTATACAGCACAGTGACAGCACAGTGCCCCAATATAGTTTGGATATGTCCTTATATGGTCACTAATAAAAGGGATTGTATTACATTTTTAGATTACTTGTGGTCCTCCACTATCCTAGTCCTGACTCCAGTTGTGACTTCACTTCAGGTATTTAAAGGGATATCCCCAACTGGAAATGTTTATTCCAGAAACCCAAAACACGTCAATAAAATGATGGCCCTGGGTCACATTAATTGTGAAATGATCACTGATGTCCTCACCCTGGTATTGGTAACTGAGGGGGTACTTTGCAGGGTTTATTTCCCCTTTAAAGCTTGGTACATTATGCAAAGATCTTTAAAGATGACAGAGAATCTTTTACATCAGTTACACACAGTCCCGAGCGGTTTTACTTTTGGACTGACACATTTCCTTCATCCACTAAGACTCCGTATACTTTAAGTACAGGGGGGTGGCCGTGGGAAATTTCCCATCAGGTTCCACGCGACCCAAGCTGACGGTGAACGTTCTTGGGCCCCAGAACACACACAACTGCGGTACAACACTTTAACGATAAAGGAACGATTCCGTGGGATCCGACTGTGTGTACCTACTTCAATTTATACAGATCTGTCTGAATTAAGTGGTGAAATAAACTGCTACTTACTCCTGATTGTAACTATATGTGTCCTTACTCAGAGGGAGATAATCTTCCCATTAAATGGGACCAGGGATCATTACAAATCCTGCCATACACACGGACATATTCCCTAATCCGTCAAATCCCGCTGATTGGAATTTGGGGGCCAAAACGCCAAATATGATGCTGATGTCCAACCCGGGAGCTGAATTTAAAGCATGGAGCTCAGAGACCACACAGCCACTTCCCTGCGTTGCTATGAGGCTACAGGTGTGTACAAACAGAAAACTTCATCCCCACACACAAGCAATGGTAGAAGTGAGTGTGGTCAGGTGTCAGACTCACCGGCGCACAGAAAAAAAACTCACCCACAAGGATAAATAAGTCATGGACCATGAAACAACAAGGGATTTGAGATGGGAGTCCTTTAACAGCACGATACATTGCTAAAAGGGACTGAGAATCCAACTTTACATGTAAGTCAACCTACCTACATGGAAGGTAAGTACCTAGTATAACCAGCCATTAAACCAACTATCACTTAGAATAGGTGTAATACCTATGAGTTTGTACGAGGGGTGATGTATGTGTATGTGATACTATATGCCTTTTTATATATATATATATATATATATATATATATAATACTTTTAACAGGGAACCGTGGAATTTAACAGTAGCTGAAGGAAATGCCGACCCAAATGCAGTATTACAACTCCTCCCCCTCCATCACCGGGTCCTCCAGCCTCAAACGTGCCCACGCTTTAAATAAAAGGCACAGTAGACCAAGATTCTATCCTAGTGCCACTGTACCACGGATTCGACCAGCCACGGTAATAGTCAGATCAATGGGATCACGGGGTGACCAGTTAGGGCCCACAGGCCATTTGATTTATCTGAGAGTGGGAGTATTGCCAAAGGGGTGCGAGGTGCAAATTGAAGTGAGGTGATGTTTAGGATCGCATGTATCCGCTCAGGGATAAGAAAAAATGCTTCCGTGGTATCTGTTTATGTGTCATCCATTAGCAGATCAAACACATTTATTAAATTAAAATCTTATGGAGGTCTCCCCACCCCTGTTCACACACCACACACCACAAACACATGCTTTTGCAATGCGTTTTTTGGTGCATTTTTATGCAGTGCGTTTTTTTGGGTGTAATGACAAAAAATTCACATTTTCATGTGTGTTTTTCCCCTCTTCCCTATAACTTCATTGAGTCCGTTATAAGCTACAGCAAGCAGTGCGTTGTAAAACCGCAACTAACGCATAAGAGCGTTTGTATGAACGGTATTATGCATTCCTATGTGAATGAATGTCCTTGCTTTTTGCGTTACACGGAAACGTGATAAAATGCCAAAAAACGGGTCTGTTGAACGAAGCCTTAACAATATGTTAGAAACATAAACATGTTTCCACTACCTATAAACTCTTTCTATTGGACAGACACCAGCTGTTCGTAATGCACATGACCAGAGCGGACCTGCATTTGATTGGTCTGTCTCGGTACGTTTTTAGGAGTGAAACATCACATTTTATTTTTACTGTCGCATAATTTTGGGTTTACATAGACCTTCTCCATGATAACAGGCTACTAAGGAATCAACTCCTGTCCATTCCGTATTTCCCATTCTCGTCTGTTGCTACCTTACAGGGCAAAAGGGGACAGTAATAGCGGTGCAGACTGTTGTACTCAAAAAAATCATTATTTTGCATTGGACTTCCCCCTTTAAAATACCCCAAATACTATCTCCCAAGTAGGATAAAGCACTTTCTATTTCAGGGTTTCATTCCGATATGTATCAGCTCCACGCGGGAAACCACATGGAATGACGACGTAAATCGGGGAATGGACCAACTCTCTGCGTAGATATAAGGTCAGCCTGAATCACAAGCCAGTGGAGTCTGCGTTGAGCAGGCAGCACCATTTTGCAGGTAATACACAGGGAACACAAGTAAGAGATAAGCTATTACATCCTTATCTGTCCAATTACCATAAATGGTCTTTCTATTGATCATGGTCCCCCTTCCTTCCTGGTCTGTGGACATCCCCGAGGCTTCCAGCTCCAGAGAAGTAGAATATACACATCCACCACTGGATCTTATGAGAACTTTGTTTTCTCGGCCCATTATAATAGGTTTTTTACTATTGGTTTTATATCACTGCTCAGCCTAGTTTAAAGAGAGGTAGTTGACTGGTCACCCAGTGGTCTTCTCAGACAGAAAGAAAACGTTATAACCACTCAGTGGGATGTGCTATATTTGGGGCATAGGAAGAACCGTGGTCACCCAGAGCCAGTGATTTTGTCTCTGTAAATGGCCAGAAAAGTGTTTGTTATTTTTCCTATACTTACCAACAGACCCGGATGTGCAGGACAGTCCTGACCTTGGCACTTCCCTCCCACTCCCACTGACAGTGAATAAACTCTTCTTCCCTTGCTGAGGATAATGTGTACAGGACTGACAATCTACTGGTCAGTACTGGTAATGTGATCAATTCTGTGCGCAGGGCTAATCAATGTTTTTTCTGGATCCCCCCCATATGAAAATGACTGAAACACTAAGTCTAACTCCTCTATGGACACCCGCCCACCCAGTGGTGTAACTAGGATCACTCACCTGCCCCCCCCCCCCCCCAGCAAAACTATGATGGGGCCCCTATCCGTGCTTTATCCACAGTGGTTTTCTGGGAAGAGGCTGTATCTGTCTTGAGAAAATAAGAAAATGGCCCCCTTGGCTCCCAGGCCCCCCTGGCAGTTACGCCCCTGCAGCCCCCTACCTCTATGGGCACCTACTTATTTCCATAAGACATTACAGAAATGAGATATGTGGATTTTATCTGTTTTCTCTAGCAAGAACCTTAAGTGCCAATCCCCTTATGGATATCGTACAGAAATGGCCACCATGGATACCCTGCCTGTAACCCAGCTCAATGAACGACCCCCACTTGTACGACTTCTATGCCAAAAGTTTCGGATTGCAAGTGATCCCCAGCCCCCATCCGTGGTAAGTGCTAAAACCTTTGTTAAAGGGGAACTGTTCCTAAGAGTTAGAACCTGTAATACCATTAATCAACTGAGCATGGCTGTATATACCACACAGTACTAACTAATACTAAATGTATGCACAAAATAATATACAGAAATAGACCTCTTTATACAACGACATTATGTGTTCCATGTTATTTGTCCTTGGGCTTAGGACCTTCCCTTTTCTTATCATTCTAAGATGTTTTTATTATCTAGAATATTATTTTAATATATAGTCAATAGATAAATTAAAAACTTGTTAATTGGCTGTTTAGCTATGTTTTCTGTTATAATCAGTGTTATCTATGTCCTCAAGTTTATAAATCAGTGTTTTAGCTAGGTCTCAGTTATAATCCATGTTTACTATGTTATCTGTTATAACTAGTGTGTTTCTATGTCACAGTTATAATCAGTGTTTAGGCTATTCTCACAGTTTATATCAGTGTTTAGTCAGTTTAATCTTTTATAAAATCAGTGTTTAGCTATGTCATCAGTTATAATCAGTGTTAGCTATGGTCATCAGTTATAATCATGTTAGGCTATGTCATCAGTTATAATCTGTTTTAGCTGTTTACTTTAATAATCCATGTTTAGCTCTGTCATCATATGTACTAGTCATCATTAATCAGTGGTTTAGCTATGTCATCATTATAATAGTTTTAATTCACGTATATGTTTAGCTATGTTTATCATTATACACCAGTGTTTAGTTATGTTTCATTTAGAATCAGTGTTTTAGCGACTAGTTTATCAGTTTATATCCGTGTTTAGCTATTCACCAGTATAATCAGTGCTTTATCTATGTCTCATTATAAACAGTTGTAGTCTATGTTTATCAGTTATATCAGTGTTTGCTATGTCATCAGTTATAATCATCTTTTAGCATTTCATAGTATAATCCCGACTTGCAATGTCAATCATTATAATCAGTTTTTAGGCTATGCCATCATTTATAACCAGTGTCTAGCTATGTCATTTCAGTTATACCGTGTCTAGCTCTGTCATCAGTTTAACCAGTGTCCTTGCTATGTTCATCAGTTATATCCAGTGTTAGTATGTCACGTACGTCTATGCATGTATAATCAGTGTTTAGCTATGGTCCTTCTATAATCATTGTTAGCTATGTATCATTATCAATCAGTGTTTAGCTTATCTCGTTATAATCAGTGTTTAGACTGTATCTTGTTAATAATGTTTAATCTGGTCTTTTATATGTGTTTTAGCTATGTCATCATTTATATCATGTTTAGATATGTTTATCAGTGTATAATCATTGTTGTTTTATTAGTAATGTTTCTGTTAGTATAGTTGTTTAGTTTTTTTATGTTATCAAGTTTATAATCACTGTTTAGTTATGTTATCAGTTATATCATGTGTTTAGCTATGTCGATCCATTTAATCAATCATGTTTAGCATGTTCATCTATTTAATACAGTGTCTAGCTATGTCCATCATTATCCATCAGTGTCTACATGTCATCAGTTATAAGCATGTCTCTATGTCATCATCAGTTTCCATAAGTTATAATCAGTGTTTAGCTTAGTCATCTGTTTAAATCAGCTTATATTGGTGTATAGCTAGACATTTAACGTGATGTCACTAAACATGTGTTTTATAGTAAATAATGTCCCCCTAATTTTCAAAACACGAAGGGATATTGAAGTCACTTTGGAGTTCCACAACCCTGTAAATAAGTTGGCCTGTGTCTTGTTTCTTTTATATGGTCAAGGAACTGCTTGGTTACTTTTATTCTCATATTTTTACAATAGCCGCTATGCAAATGGTAATTAGTCATGTGAACATGAATGGAAAAGGACAGATCTGATCCTTGCTCTTTGTCCACGGTATTAAACACCCATAATGCAGCCAGGTTTTAAGCCCATATTCAACTAAATTTTGTGTTGTCATGAAAGTTTTACTTGACTTCCTTCACTCTATCAGCATGTGTGGTGTCACATTATAAATGAATCAGAAGGTACAACACAATACGTACAACATTTCATGATAAATGTGTCTATTAGTGGTCTGAAGTTCATTTCACATTATTAAATGGCTAAATTCAAACATTTGCAATCCCTCAAGGTAATACCAGTTTTTTATTATGGCAAAGATACGCACCATGGGTGGCCCAGTCCAAGAGATCGGTACTGCGATCCGGATCCCTCGCCGCTAAAAAGGTTCTGTACAAGTAGTGTGAAAACTGTGAGACATAAACAATACCGGACTGATGCAGGGTAAGTTAAGCATATTTGATATTGTACACGTTACTGTTAGGTGATGGAGTGGTAATGTCGTGATTTCCATGAAAGAAGTGGGGGGGGTCACTGGGTCCCTCCACCAATAAAGACCCAATATAATTTAAAACCAATTTAAACTATTAGTGTCCATTGTGTTCATTTGTGTCGTATTAGAATAACGTTATTTACCATTTAGTTGCCCTTTAATCTCAGTTGTTATTGCCTTGGTGGGTTTAAACGGCATGTCAGTGAAAAATCAACTTTTAAAAAAAAAATTAGAAATTAAAGGACCCCCCAAACCAGGTTCCGCCATTAGTAAATATTTCCCAATATGCCCCTGAGGACCTTCACCTGACCCGGTTTATTTCCCCAATATGCCCTGAAGGGACTTACCTGACCCTGTTATTTGCCCAAATATGCCCCTGAAGGGATCTACCTGAACCCGGTTATTTCCCAAAATAGCCCCTGAAGGACTTCGACCGGGTAGTTTCAAATATGCCCCGACGGTTTGCCCTTATTTCCCAAATATGCCCCTGAAGGGACTTACCGACCCGTTATTTTCCCCAAATATTCCCCTGAGGGACTTACCTGACCGTCCAGCCCGGGGTTATACGGTTTCTCCAATATGTCCCCTGAAGGGACTTACCTGACCCCGGTTATTTCCCAAAGTATGCCCCTGAAGGACTTACCTACCCTGTTTTTCCCCAAATTGCCCTGAAGGACTTACCTGACCCTGGTTATTTCCCAAATAGCCCTGAAGGGACTTACCTTACCCGGTTATTTTCCCAAATATGCTCCTGAAGGACTTACCTGACCCGGTTAATTTTCCCAAATTGCCCCTGAATGGACTTACCTGACCCGGTTATTTCCCATATGCTCTGAGGACTTACCTGGGGGGAAAACCCGTATTATTTCCCACCAAATTGCTCCTGGGAAGGGACTTACCTGTACACCGTTATTTCCCAAATATCCCCCACGAGACACAGGGGTTAGAGTCCAACCTGGAAGTAACATCATTGTGGGGGAGGAAGTTGTAAATTTTGGGAGAGCCTATGAGGCACAGTGAGGTTTGGTCCTGCTCCCCATGAAGACATTAGACAGACTGAGACACTTCCCAATAAGAGCGCCAGGGGCCCAGCAGAAAACATTCAAACCAGGAGCCCACCCAGTAAAACACTAACACGGTGGCCCGCAGTAAACATTACACCAGGGGCCCACCAGTAAACAATACCCAAGGGCCAACCAGAACACTATACCCAGGGGCCCCGAACATGTAAGGCCCACAGTAATTAACATAGCCACATAACCCCAGGAGCCCACCAGTAAACACTATACCAGGGGCCCCAGTCAAACATTACACCAGGAGCCCACCCAGAAACAATACACCAAGGGCAACCAGTAAAACCACTGATACCGGGCCCAGCAGTCAACATTATAACCAGGCGAGGCCCCACTGTATTATATAACCCCATGGGCCCAGCCCCATGCATAAACATTACACTAGGGGCCCACCGTAAACATTATACCAAGGGCCACCAGTTAACATTACACCAGCAGGGGACCACCAGTAAACATTAACACCACGGGGTCTAGCAGAAACACTACACAAGGGCCAACTAGAAAACATTATACAAGGCCAACCAGAAACATAACACCAGGGCCCAGCAGTAACATTACACCAGGGGCCCAGCAGTAAACATTACACTAGGGGCCCACCATAAACATAACACCAGGTGCCCAGCAGTAAACATTACACCGCAGGGGCCCAGCAGTAAACATTACACTAGGGCCCCCCAGTAAACATTACACCAGGGGCCCAGCATAAACATTACACTATGGCCCACCAGTAAACATTACAACCAGGGCCCGCAGTAACATTACACTAGGGGCCCAGTGGTCTAGCAGTAACATTATAACGGGGGCCAGCTGTAAACATTATAACGGGGGCCCAGCAGTAAACATAGACACCAAGGGCCAGCATAAACATAACACCAAGGGCCCGCAGTAAACATAACACCAGGGCCACCAGTAAACATTACACAGGTGACCAGGGCCCAGCATTAAGTTAATCCATGACCTACTTAGAATCTAAATACAATGAAAATGGTGAATGTGAAATCTCTATCAGGATGTTATGTTTTTTTATTCAGCCCAATCACCGAGGGGAGGACACAGGGGTTAGAGTCCAACCTGGAAGTAATGTCATTGTGGGGAGGAATTGTAAATTTTTGGGAGAGCCTATGAGGCACAGTGAGGGTTGGTCCTACTCCCCATAAAGACATTTTAAGAACACTTACCCAATAAAGAGACAATTCTAAGGTCAGTGTCATTGCTAAATGCCACAAAGTCCCAGTGTGAATGGACTGTGCCACGTCTGTGTGTATGAACTGCACCCGGGGGAAATTAACCCTTCGATACACAGTTTACCTCCTTCTTTCTATGTATTTATTTGTGGGTCACTGTGATCCCATGTGTCCTATGTGCTACTGCCCACTGTGTGATTAAAAAATCCTACCTTCCATATCTGCTCCTTAGGTTTCCTGCAGTGCTTGTCCAAAGTCCAGGAACCTGAAGAGTGGAGCCTTCTTCCTGTCTGTTTCAGGGAGCTCTCCCTCCTCCGGATCCCTCTGTGCTGCAGTAAATGTAAACACAACCCTATACACTGTAGGGGACCCCCCAACCCTAAACGCTAGGGTTAAAACTTAAATCCACAGATAAATAGACTTACCTGACCTCGTCTCCCTCTACTAACCGGCAGATGCTCTGTGGATTGGCAGACTCTCACCATCACATATGCGCTGCTGGTTTCGGCCCTTCTTTCTCTTCCATTCCCAGAATATCAGTAGGTGTTCTGGGTTTTCCTTTATACCACATATGCTGGTTGCTAGTCTTTATTAGTCAACGTTTTTGGTGAAATAAACACCATTACGACATATCCAAACAATACAGAGCATATCCTTTATAAACCCACCACCACACCCCATCTATAAAGATGCTCCCCTATGGGGAAGGCTAAATGGACCCTCCCTCCAGGTATCAAGGGCTACCCTCGGTATACAGCACAGTGACAGCACAGTGCCCCAATATAGTTTGGATATGTCCTTATATGGTCACTAATAAAAGGGATTGTATTACATTTTTAGATTACTTGTGGTCCTCCACTATCCTAGTCCTGACTCCAGTTGTGACTTCACTTCAGGTATTTAAAGGGATATCCCCAACTGGAAATGTTTATTCCAGAAACCCAAAACACGTCAATAAAATGATGGCCCTGGGTCACATTACTTGTGAAATGATCACTGATGTCCTCACCCTGGTATTGGTAACTGAGGGGGTACTTTGCAGGGTTTATTTCCCCTTTAAAGCTTGGTACATTATGCAAAGATCTTTAAAGATGACAGAGAATCTTTTACATCAGTTACACACAGTCCCGAGCGGTTTTACTTTTGGACTGACACATTTCCTTCATCCACTAAGACTCCGTATACTTTAAGTACAGGGGGGTGGCCGTGGGAAATTTCCCATCAGGTTCCACGCGACCCAAGCTGACGGTGAACGTTCTTGGGCCCCAGAACACACACAACTGCGGTACAACACTTTAACGATAAAGGAACGATTCCGTGGGATCCGACTGTGTGTACCTACTTCAATTTATACAGATCTGTCTGAATTATAGTGGTGAAATAAACTGCTACTTACTCCTGATTGTAACTATATGTGTCCTTACTCAGAGGGAGATAATCTTCCCATTAAATGGGACCAGGGATCATTACAAATCCTGCCATACACACGGACATATTCCCTAATCCGTCAAATCCCGCTGATTGGAATTTGGGGGCCAAAACGCCAAATATGATGCTGATGTCCAACCCGGGAGCTGAATTTAAAGCATGGAGCTCAGAGACCACACAGCCACTTCCCTGCGTTGCTATGAGGCTACAGGTGTGTACAAACAGAAAACTTCATCCCCACACACACAGCAATGGTAGAAGTGAGTGTGGTCAGGTGTCAGACTCACCGGCGCTACAGAAAAAAAACTCACCCACAAGGATAAATAAGTCATGGACCATGAAACAACAAGGGATTTGAGATGGGAGTCCTTTAACAGCACGATACATTGCTAAAAGGGACTGAGAATCCAACTTTACATGTAAGTCAACCTACCTACATGGAAGGTAAGTACCTAGTATAACCAGCCATTAAACCAACTATCACTTAGAATAGGTGTAATACCTATGAGTTTGTACGAGGGGTGATGTATGTGTATGTGATACTATATGCCTTTTTATATATATATATATATATATATATATATATAATACTTTTAACAGGGAACCGTGGAATTTAACAGTAGCTGAAGGAAATGCCGACCCAAATGCAGTATTACAACTCCTCCCCCTCCATCACCGGGTCCTCCAGCCTCAAACGTGCCCACGCTTTAAATAAAAGGCACAGTAGACCAAGATTCTATCCTAGTGCCACTGTACCACGGATTCGACCAGCCACGGTAATAGTCAGATCAATGGGATCACGGGGTGACCAGTTAGGGCCCACAGGCCATTTGATTTATCTGAGAGTGGGAGTATTGCCAAAGGGGTGCGAGGTGCAAATTGAAGTGAGGTGATGTTTAGGATCGCATGTATCCGCTCAGGATAAGAAAAAATGCTTCCGTGGTATCTGTTTATGTGTCATCCATTAGCAGATCAAACACATTTATTAAATTAAAATCTTATGGAGGTCTCCCCACCCCTGTTCACACACCACACACCACAAACACATGCTTTTGCAATGCGTTTTTTGGTGCATTTTTATGCAGTGCGTTTTTTTGGGTGTAATGACAAAAAATTCACATTTTCATGTGTGTTTTTCCCCTCTTCCCTATAACTTCATTGAGTCCGTTATAAGCTACAGCAAGCAGTGCGTTGTAAAACCGCAACTAACGCATAAGAGCGTTTGTATGAACGGTATTATGCATTCCTATGTGAATGAATGTCCTTGCTTTTTGCGTTACAGGAAACGTGATAAAATGCCAAAAAACGGGTCTGTTGAACGAAGCCTTAACAATATGTTAGAAACATAAACATGTTTCCACTACCTATAAACTCTTTCTATTGGGCAGACACCAGCTGTTCGTAATGCACATGACCAGAGCGGACCTGCATTTGATTGGTCTGTCTCGGTACGTTTTTAGGAGTGAAAATCACATTTTATTTTTACTGTCGCATAATTTTGGGTTTACATAGACCTTCTCCATGATAACAGGCTACTAAGGAATCAACTCCTGTCCATTCCGTATTTCCCATTCTCGTCTGTTGCTACCTTACAGGGCAAAAGGGGACAGTAATAGCGGTGCAGACTGTTGTACTCAAAAAAATCATTATTTTGCATTGGACTTCCCCCTTTAAAATACCCCAAATACTATCTCCCAAGTAGGATAAAGCACTTTCTATTTCAGGGTTTCAGTTCCGATATGTATCAGCTCCACGCGGGAAACCACATGGAATGACGACGTAAATCGGGGAATGGACCAACTCTCTGCGTAGATATAAGGTCAGCCTGAATCACAAGCCAGTGGAGTCTGCGTTGAGCAGGCAGCACCATTTTGCAGGTAATACACAGGGACACAAGTAAGAGATAAGCTATTACATCCTTATCTGTCCAATTACCATAAATGGTCTTTCTATTGATCATGGTCCCCCTTCCTTCCTGGTCTGTGGACATCCCCGAGGCTTCCAGCTCCAGAGAAGTAGAATATACACATCCACCACTGGATCTTATGAGAACTTTGTTTTCTCGGCCCATTATAATAGGTTTTTTACTATTGGTTTTATATCACTGCTCAGCCTAGTTTAAAGAGAGGTAGTTGACTGGTCACCCAGTGGTCTTCTCAGACAGAAACAAAACGTTATAACCACTCAGTGGGATGTGCTATATTTGGGGCATAGGAAGAACCGTGGTCACCCAGAGCCAGTGATTTTGTCTCTGTAAATGGCCAGAAAAGTGTTTGTTATTTTTCCTATACTTACCAACAGACCCGGATGTGCAGGACAGTCCTGACCTTGGCACTTCCCTCCCACTCCCACTGACAGTGAATAAACTCTTCTTCCCTTGCTGAGGATAATGTGTACAGGAGCTGACAATCTACTGGTCAGTACTGGTAATGTGATCAATTCTGTGCGCAGGGCTAATCAATGTTTTTTCTGGATCCCCCCCATATGAAAATGACTGAAACACTAAGTCTAACTCCTCTATGGACACCCGCCCACCCAGTGGTGTAACTAGGATCACTCACCTGCCCCCCCCCCCCCCCAGCAAAACTATGATGGGGCCCCTATCCGTGCTTTATCCACAGTGGTTTTCTGGGAAGAGGCTGTATCTGTCTTGAGAAAATAAGAAAATGGCCCCCTTGGCTCCCAGGCCCCCCTGGCAGTTACGCCCCTGCAGCCCCCTACCTCTATGGGCACCTACTTATTTCCATAAGACATTACAGAAATGAGATATGTGGATTTTATCTGTTTTCTCTAGCAAGAACCTTAAGTGCCAATCCCCTTATGGATATCGTACAGAAATGGCCACCATGGATACCCTGCCTGTTACCCAGCTCAATGAACGACCCCCACTTGTACGACTTCTATGCCAAAAGTTTCGGATTGCAAGTGATCCCCAGCCCCCATCCGTGGTAAGTGCTAAAACCTTTGTTAAAGGGGAACTGTTCCTAAGAGTTAGAACCTGTAATACCATTAATCACCCTGAGCATGGCTGTTATACCACACAGTACATAACGTAATACTAAATGTTATGCACAAAATAATATACAGAAATAGACCTCTTTATACACGATACATATGTGTTTCTGTTATTTGTCCTTGGGCTTAGACCTTCCTTTTCTTATCATTCTAATGATGTTTTTATTATCTGAATATTATATTGTAAATATATAGTCATAGATAAATTAAAACTTGTTAATTGGCTGTTTAGCTATGTTTTCTGTTATAATCAGTGTTATCTATGTCCTCACGTTTATAAATCAGTGTTTTAGGCTAGTCATCAGTTATAATCCATGTTTAGCTTGTTATACTTTATAACTAGTGTGTTGACTATTGTCACAGTTATAATCAGTGTTTAGCTATGTCTCAGTTTATACTCAGTGTTTACTCAGTTTATCTTGTTATAAGAATCAGTGTTTATGCTAGGTCATCAGTTAAATCAGTGTTTAGCTAGGGTCATCAGTTATAATCAGTGTTTAGCTATGTCATCAGTTATAAATCTGTTTTAGCTGTTTTCTTTAATAATCATGTTTAGCTCTGTCTCATAGGCATGTTCATTAAGTCAGTGGTTTAGCTTGTCATCAGTTATAAATCAGTTACTATTCAGTTATCAGTTTAGCTATGTTTATCATTTATACACCAGTGTTTAGTATGTTCTCATTTAGAATCAGTGTTTTAGGTGTTATATCGAGTTTAATCCGGGTTTAGCTAGTCCACCAGTTATAATCAGTGCTTATATCTATGTCATCAGTTATAAATCCCATTGTTAGCTATGTTATCAGTTATATCAGTGTTTACTATGTATCAGTTATAATCATGTTTTAGCAATTTCATAGTTAATCCCGACTTACGCAATGGTCATCATTATAATGCAGTTTTTTAGCTATGCCATCTTTATAACACCAGTGTCTAGCTATGTCATTCAGTTATACCATGTCTAGCTACTGTCATCAGTTATAACCAGTGTCTTGCTATGTTCATCAGTTAATCCAGTGTTAGCTATGTCACAGTTTTCAGTGCTAATCAATGTATAATCAGTGTTTAGCTATGGTCACATCGTATAATCATTTTAGCTATGTTATCAGTTAATCATGTTTTAGCCTTATGCTCAGTTATAATCAGTGTTTAGCTGTTATCTTGTGTAAAACGTAATCGTGATCTTAATAGTGTTTAGCTATGTCATCATTATATCAGTGTTTAGATATGTTTATCATGTAAATCAGTGCTATGTTTATACTAATAGTGTATAGTATATCAGTTTTATCAGTGTTTAGTTATGTTTATCAAGTTTATTATCAATGTTTAGGCTTATGTTCATCAGTTATAATCAGTGTTTAGATATGTGATCAGTTTATCAATCATGTTTAGATGTATCCTTTTAATCCAGTGTTAGCTATGTCCATCATTTACCCAGTTCTTGCATTCATCATTATAAGCAATGTCTGTATGCATATAGTGTTTCTATTCATAAGTTATATCAGTGTTTAGCTTAGTCATCTGTTATAATCACTATAATTGGTGTATAGCTATGACATTACGTGATCACTGAAACATGTGTTTTATAGTAAATAATGTCACCCCTAATTTTCAAAACAGAAGAGGATATTGACAGTCACTTTGGAGTTCCACAACCTGTATAAGTTGGCCTGGTCTTGTTTTCTTTTATATGGTCAAGGAACTGCTTGTTACTTTTATTCTCATGATTTTACAATAGCCGCTATGCAAATGGTATTAGTCATGTGACATGAATGGAAGAAGGACAGATCGTCCTTGCTCTTTGTCACGTATTAAACACCCATAATGCACCAGGTTTAAGCCATGATTCAACTAAATTTTGTGTTGTCATGAAAGTTTTACTTGACTTCCCTTCACTTCTATCAGATGTGGTGTCACATGTATAAATGAATCACAAGGTAAAACACATACGTACGAACATTTCATAAAATGTGTCTATTAGTGTCTGAAGCATTTCACATTATTAAATGGCTAAATTCAAGACATTTGCAATCCCTCAAGAATACCATTTTTTATTATGTCAAAGATACGCACCTGGGTGGCCCATGTCCAAGAGATCGTACTGCGATCCGGATCCCTCGCCGCTAAAAAGGTTCTGTACAAGTATTGTGAAAACCTGTGAGACATAGAACATCCGGACTGATGCAGGGTAAGTTTAAACAATTATGTATATTGTCACGTTACTGTTAGGTGATGGGAGTGGTAATGTCGAGATGTTCATGAAAGAAGTGGGGGGGGTCATGGGTCCCTCCCCAATACAAGACCCAATATGAATTTAAAACCATTTAAACTATTAGTGTCCATTGTGTTACATTGGTGTCTATTAGAATAACGTTATTTTACCATTTAGTTGCCCTTGAATCTCAGTTGTGTATTGCTGGTGGGGTTTAAACGGCATGTCAGTGAAAAAACAACTTTTAAAAAAAAAAATTATAAATGTAAAGGACCCCCCCAAACCAGGTTCCGCCATTAGTAAATTTTCCCAAATAGCCCTAGACGGACTTCTCCTGACCCGTTTATTCCCAAATAATGCCCTGAAGGGACTTACCTGAACCCGTGTTATTTGCCCAAATATGCCCGAGGGACTACCTGAACCCGGTTATTTCCCAAAATGCCCCTGAAGGACTTCCTACCGGTTAGTTTCAAGCCCCGGGTTCCTCTTTATTTCCCAAATATGCCCCTGAAGGGACTTACCTGACCCGTTATTTTCCCAAATATTCCCTGACGGGACTTACCTTGACCGGTTTCCAATATGCCTTTGGGCTTATGACGGTTTCTCCCAATATGTCCCCTGAGGGACTTACCTGACCCCGGTTATTTCCCAAATATGCCCCTGAAGGGACTTACCTACCCTGTTTTTCCCCAAATTGCCCTGAAGGACTTACCATGAGCCCTGGTTATTTCCCAAATAGGCCCTGAAGGGACTACCTACCCGGTTATTTTCCCAAATATGCTCCTGAAGGACTTACCTGACCCGGTTATTTTCCCAAATTGCCCTGAAGGGACTTACCTGACCCGGTTATTTCCCATATGCTCCTAGGGACTTACCTGGGGGAAAACCGATTATTTTCCCCAAATGCTCCTGGGAAGGGACTTACCTTACCCGTTTATTTCCCAAATATCCCCCACTGAGGCACAGTGAGGTTTGGTCCTGCTCCCCATGAAGACATTAGACACTTACCCAATAAAGAGACGCCAGGGGCCCAGCAGTAAACATTACACCAGGAGCCCACCAGTAAACACTATACCGGGGCCCAGCAGTAAACATTACACCAGGGGCCGGAGCCCACCAGTAAACACTATACCAGGGGCCCAGCAGTAAACATTACACCAGGAGCCCACCAGTATGAAATCTCTATCAGGATGTTATGTTTTTTTATTCAGCCAATCACAGCGAGGGGAGGAGACACAGGGGTTAACAGCGAGGGGAGGAGACACAGGGGTTAGAGTCCAACCTGGAAGTAATGTCATTGTGGGGGAGGAAGTTGTAAATTTTGGGAGAGCCTATGAGGCACAGTGAGGGTTGGTCCTACTCCCCATAAAGACATTAGACACTTACCCAATAAAGAGACAAGATTCCTCCCCATAAAGACATTAGACACTTACCCAATAAAGAGACAAGATTCTAAGGTCAGTGTCAGTGCTAAATGGACCACAAAGTCCCAGTGTGAGATGGACTGTGCCACGTCTGTGTGTATGGAACTGCACCCTGGGGGAAATTAACCCTTCGATACACAGTTTACCTCCTTCTTTCTATGTATTTATTTGTGGGTCACTGTGATCCCATGTGTCCTATGTGCTACTGCCCACTGTGTGATTTAAAAAATCCATACCTTCCATATCTGCTCCTTATGGTTCTCCTGCAGTGCTTGTCCAAAGTCCAGGAAACTGAAGAGTTGGAGCCTTCTTCCTGGCCTGTGCAGGGGAGCTCTCCCTCCTCCGGATCCCTCTGTGCTGCAGTAAATGTAAACACAAACCCTATACACTGTAGGGGACCCCCCTTGGTAACTGAGGGGGGTACTTTGCAGGGTTTAATTTCCCTTTAAAGCTTGGTACATTATGCAAAGATCTTTAAAAGATGACAGAGAATCTTTTACATCAGGTTACACACAGTCCCGAGCGGTTACTTTTATGGACTGACACATTTCCTTCATCCACGAAGACTCCGTATACTTTAGTACAGGGGGGTGGCCGTGGGAAATTTCCCATCAGGTCCACGCGACCCAAAGCGGACGGTGAACGTTTCTTGGGCCCCAGAACACACACAACCACTGCGGTAAACCACTTTAACGATAAAGGAACGATTTCCGTGGGATCCGACGTGTGTCCCTACCTTCAATTTAATACGATCTGTCTGAATTACAGTGGTGAAATAAACTGCTACTTACTCCTGATGTAACTATATGTGTCCTTACTCCAGAGGGTAGATAATCTTCCCATATAAATGGGACCAAGGGATCATTACTAATCCTCCCATACCCACGGACGATATTTTCACACTAATCCGTCAAAATCCCGCTGATTGGAATGGGGGCCAAAAACTCCAAATATGATGCTGATGTCCACCCCGGACTGAATTTAAGCATTGAGCTCAGAGAACAAAAAGCCACTTCCCTGCGTTTGCCTATGAGGCCTACAGTGTGTACAAAAGAAAACTTTCACCCACACACCAGAAGATTAGAAAGGGAGTGTGTAAGGTGTCCAGACTCACCGGCTGGAACAGAAAAAAAACTCAACCCACAAGGATAAATAAGTCATGGACACTAATACAACAAGGGATTTTGAGATGGTGAGTCCTTTAACGTCCGATACATTGCTAAAGGGACTGAAGAATCTAACTTTACATGGTTAAGTCAACCTACCTACATTTGAAGGTCAGTACCATGTATCAACCAGCCATTAAACAACTACACTTAGAATAACGTGTAAATACCTATAGGTTTGGTACGAGTGGTGATGTAAATGTGTATGTGATGACTATATGCCTTTTTAATATATATATATATATATATATATATCTATACTTTTAACCAGGGAAACCGTGGCATTTTAACAAGTAGCTGAAAGGGAATGCCGACCCAAATGCAGTATTACACTCCTCCCCTCCATCAACCGGGTCCTCCATCCTCAAACGTGCACCCGCGGCTTTCGGGCAAAGTAGACCAGAGATGTCGATCCTAGTGCCACTGTACCACGGATTCTACCAGCCACTGGTAATATGGTCAGATCAATGGGATCACGGGGGGTGACCAGTTAGGGGCCACCCAGGCCTTTGATTTATCTGAGAGTGGGAGTATTGCCAAAGGGGTGCGAGGTTCAAATTGAAGTGAGGGGTGATGTTTAGGATCGCATTGTATCCGCTCATGGTATAAGAAAAAATGCTTCCGTGGTATCTGTTTAGTGTCATCCATTAGCGATCAAACACATTTATTAAATTAAAATCTTATGGTCGTCCCCACCCCTTGTTCACACCACACACACCGCCCAAACACTGCTTTTGGCAATGCGTTTTTGTGCATTTTTATGCAGTGTCTTTTTGGGTGTAATGACAAAAAATTCACATTTTCATGTGTTTTTTTGCCCCTCTTCCCTATGAACTTTCAATTGAGTCCGTGTATAAGCTACAGCAATCAGTGGGCGTTTGTAAAACCGCAACTTACCGCATAATTGCAGTTTGTATTAACGGTATTATGGCATTCCTATGTGAATGAATGTCCTTTGCCTTTGCGTTATCCGGCCAACGTGCTAACAGGTCAATAAAACGGGTCCATGTGACGAAGCCTTACATAATGTTTTAGAAACATAAACATGTTTGCCACTACCTATAACTCTTTCTTGGGACAGACACCAGCTGTTCCGTATGCACATGACCAAGCGGACCTGCATTGATTGGTCTGTCTCGGTAACGTTTTTAGGACGTGAAAAAATCACATTTATTTTTAACTGGTCGCATAATTTTGGGTTTACAATAGACCTTCTCCATGATAACAGAGCACTAAGGCATCACTCCTGTTCCTTCCGTATTTCCCACGTCGGTCTGTTGCTACCTACCTTACAGGCAAAGGGGGACAGTAATAGCGTGCAGACTGTTGTAACCAGAAAAATCTTATTTTGCTTGGGACTTCCCCCTTTAATACCCCAAATAATATCTCCCCAAAGTAGGATAAGCACTTCTATTTCCAGGTTTCAATTCCGAGATGTTCGCCCCACGCGGGAAACCACAACATGGAATGACGACGTAATCGGGGGAATGGACCAACTCTCTGCGTAGATATAAGGTCAGCCCTGAATCACAAGCCGTGGAGCTGCGTTGAGCAGGCCTAGCACCATTTGCAGGTATAAACACAGGGAAGCACATAGTTAGGATAAGCTATTACACACCTATCTGTCCAAATT
This sequence comes from Hymenochirus boettgeri, assembly GCA_019447015.1. Taxonomy (NCBI): domain Eukaryota; kingdom Metazoa; phylum Chordata; class Amphibia; order Anura; family Pipidae; genus Hymenochirus; species Hymenochirus boettgeri. The sequence continues at coordinate 403,181,466 of CM033469.1, read as the reverse complement.
ACCATAAATGGTCTTTCTATTGATCATGGTCCCTCTCCTTTCCTCTGGTCTGTGGAATCCCCGAGGCTTCCAGCTCCAGAGAAGTAGAATAACACACCACCACTGGTATCTTATGAGACTTTGTTTTCTCGGCCCTTAATAATATTTTTTCACTATTGGTTTTACACTGCTCAGCCTAGTTTAAAGAGAGGTTGTGACTGGCACCCAGTGGTCTTCTCAGACAGAAACGAAAATCGTTTAACCACTCAGTGGGATGTGCATATTTGGGGCATAGGAAAACCGTGGTCCACCCAGAGCCAGTGATTTTGTCTCTGTAAAATGGCCCAGAAAAGTGTTTGTTATTTTTCCTATCCTTTACCAGACAGACCCGGATGTGCAGGACATCCTGTACCTTGCACTTCCTCCCACTCCCACTGACAGTGATAAAAACATTCTTCCCTGGCTGAGGATAATGTGTACAGGAGCTGAAATCTACTGGTCAGTACTGTAATGTGGATCAATTCCTGTGCAGGACACAGGGCTATCAAATCAAATGTTTTTTCTGGATCCCCCCCCATATGAAAATACTGAACACTCAGTCTATACTGCCCTCGATGGAACACCCGCCCACCCAGTGGTTGTAACTAGGAATCACACTGCCCCCCCCCCCCCCCAGCAAAAAACTCTGCTGGGGCCCTATCCGTCGCTTTTTTTTTTTTTAATCCACAGTGGGTTTTCTGGGAAAGGCTGTATCTGTCTTGGAGAAAAATAAAGAAAATGGGCCCCCTTGGCTCCCAGGCCCCCCCTGGCAGTTACGCCCCTGCGCCCACCTACCTCTATGGGCACCTACTTAATCCATAAGACATTACAGAAAAGGAGATATGTCTGATTTTTATCTGTTTTCTCTGCAAGAACCTTAAGTGCCAATCCCATGGATTCTGTAGCAGAAATGGCACATGGATCCCTGCCTGTATCCCAGCTCAAGAACGACCCCCACTTGTACGACTTCTTATGCCAAAGAGGTTTTCGGATTGCAAGTGTATCCCAGCCCCCATCCTGGTAAGTGTAAAACCTTGTAAAGGGGAACTGTTCCGAGAGTAGAACCTGTAATACCATTAATCACCCTGATCATGGCTGTTATACCACACAGTAATAACGTATACTAAATGTTATGCCTAAAATAATATACAGAAATAGACTCTTTATACAACGAACATATGTGTTTCCATGTTATTTGTCCTGTGGGCTTAGACCTTCCCTTTTCTTATCATTCTAAATGATTTTTATTATCTGAATATTATATTTAATATATAGTCATAGATAAATTAAAAACTTGTTAATTGGTGTTTAGCTATGTTATCTGTTATAATCGTGTTATCTATTCATCACAGTTTATAAATCAGTGTTTTAGCTAGGTCTCAGTTATACTCATGTTTACTTGTATACTTTATACTCAGTGTTTATCTATGTCACAGTTATAATCAGTGTTTAGGCTATTTCATCAGTTTAATCAGTGTTTATCTATGTTTAATCTGTTATAAAAATCAGTGTTTATGCTATGTCATCATTATAATCAGTGTTTAGCTATGGGTCATCAGTTATAATCATGTTTAGCTATGTCATCAGTTATAAATCTGTTTAGCTGTTTATCTGTTATAATCCAGTGTTTAGCTCTGTCCATCATTATAATATGTGTTAGCTATGTCATCAGTTAAGAATCAGTGGTTTAGCTATGTCATCAGTTATGAATCAGTGTTTAGCTATGTTTATCATTATAACCAGTGTTTAGTTTATGTTTATCATTTGAATCAGTGTTTTAGGCTAGTTTATCGAGTTTATAATCCGGGTTTAGCTAGTCCACCAGTATAATCAGGGTGCTTTTCTATGTCTCACGTTATAAACCCAGTTTTATCTATGTTATCAGTTATATCAGTGTTTGCATAATGTCATCAGTTATAATCCGTTTTAGCATTTCATTAGTTAATCCCGACTTCGCAATGGTCTCATTTATAAGCAGTGTTTTTAGGCTATGCATCATTTATAAACCATGTCCTAGCTATGTCATTTCAGTTATAACCGTGTCTATGCTCTGTCATCAGTTTAACCAGTGTCTTGCTATGTCATCAGTTATATCAGTGTTTAGTATGTCCCCATCAGGTATAATCAGTGTTTAGCTATGTCCTCCGTATAATCATTGTTTAGCTATGTCATCAGTTATCAATCAGTGTTTAGCTATGTTCTCAGTTATAATCAGTGTTTAGACTGGTATCTGTTAATAATCGTGTTTAGAGCTGTGATCTGTTTTATAATCAGTGTTTTTAGCTATGTCATCAGTTATATCAGTGTTTAGATATTTTTATCATGTAAATCATTGTTTGCTATGTTTCAGTTATAACTAGTGTTTGTTTAGTTATCAGTTCTTATCAGTGTTTAGTTTATGTTATCAAGTTTATAATCACATGTTTAGGCTTATGTCATCAGTTATAATCAGTGTTTAGATATGTGATCAGTTAATAATCATGTTTAGCGATGTCATCATTTAATAACCAGTGTCTAGCTATGTCATCATTTTCTAATCAGTTCTTGCATTTCATCAGTTATAAGCATGTTTATCTATGTCCATAAGTTATAATCAGTGTTTAGCTTATGTCATCTGTATAATCAGCTTATATTGGTGTATAGCTATGACATTAACGTGAGTCACTGAAACATGTGTTTTATAGTAAATAATGTCACCCCTAATTTTCCAAACAGAAGAAAGGATATTGACAGTCACTTTGGAGTTCCACAACCTGTAAATAAGTTGGCCTGTGTCTTGTTCTTGTATATGGTCAAGGAACTGCTTGGTTACTTTATTCTCAGATTTTACAATAGCCCTATGCAAATGGTAATTAGTCATGTGACATTGAATGGAAGAAGGACAGATCGATCCTTGCTCTTTGTCCACGGTATTAAACACCCATAATGCAGCCAGGTTTTAAGCCAGATTCAACTAAATTTTGTGTTGTCAGAAAGTTTTACTTGACTTCCCTTCACTCTATCAGCATGTTGGTGTCACATTTATAAATGAATCAGCGAAGGTACAAACACCATACGAACAACATTTCATATAAATGTGTCTATTAGTGTCGAAAGTTCATGTCACATTTATTAAATGGCTAAATTCAAGACATTGCAATCCCTCAAGTAATACCAGTTTTTTATTATGTGCAAAGATACGCACCATGGGTGGCCCATGTCCAAGAGATCGGTACTGCATCCGGATCCCTCGCCGCTAAAAAGGTTCTTACAAGGTAGTTGTGAAACCTGTGAGACAAGAACAATATCCGGGACGATGCAGGGTAAGTTAACAATTATGTATATTGTACACGTTACTGTTAGGTGATGAGTGGTAGTCGGATGTGTCCATGAAAGAAGTGGGGGGGGTCACTGGGTCCCTCCCCAATAAAAGACCCAATATGAATTTCAAACCAATTTAAACTATTAGTGTCCATTGTGTTACATTTGGTGTCTATTAGAATAAAGTTATTTACCATTTAGTTGCCCTTTAATCTCCAGTGTGGTATTGCTGGTGGGTTTTAAACGGCATGTCAGTGAAAACAACTTGAAAAAAAAAAAAAAAAAATTAGAAATTAAAGACCCCCCCAAACCAGGTTCCCGCAATTAGTAATATTTCCCAATATGCCCTGACGGACTTTACCTGACCCTGTTTATTTCCCCAATAAATGCCCTGAAGGGACTTACCTGACCCTGGTTATTTGCCCAAATATGCCCGAGGGACTACCTGAACCCGGTTTATTTCCCAAAATGCCCCTGAAGGACTTACTGACCCGGTTTATTTCCCAAATATGCCCCTGAAGGGACTTACCGACCCGGTTATTTCCCAAATATCCCCTGACGGGACTTACCTGACCCGGTTTATTTCCCAATATGCCCCTGAGGGACTTACCTGACCCCGGTTATTTCCAAAGTATGCCCCTGAAGGACTTACCTGACCCTGTTCTTTCCCAAATTGCCCCTGAAGGACTTACCTGGCCCCGGTTATTTCCCAAATAGGCCCTGAAGGACTACCTTACCCGGTTATTTTCCCAAATATGCTCCTGAAGGACTTACCTGACCCGGTTATTTTTCCCAAATCTGCCCCTGAATGGACTTACCTGACCCGGTTATTTCCCATATGCTCTGAGGACTTACCTGGGGGGGGAAAAACCCGATTATTTTCCCCCAAATTGCGCCTGGGAAGGGACTACCTTACACCGGTTATTTCCCAAATATGCTCCTGAAGGACGTACTGACCCTGTTATTTCCCAATACTCTCCTGAAGGGACTTCCCTGACCATCGGTTATTTCCCAAATATGCCCCTGAAGGGACTTACCGAACCCGGTTTTATTTCCAAATATGCCCCTGAAGGGACTTACCCCGACCCGGTTATTCCCAAATATGCTCCTGAAGACTTACCCCGACCCGGTTTATTTCCAAATTGGCCCCTGACGGGCTTACCACCGTGACCCGGTTTATTTCCCAAAATATGCCCTGCAAGGGACTTACCTGACCTGGTTATTTCCAATATGCTCCGCTGAAGGGACTTACTGCCCGGTTTATTTCCCCAATATGCCCCTGAGGGACTTACCCCGACCCGGTTTATTTCCCCAATATGCTCCTGAAGGGGACTACCCGACCCGGTATTTCCAATATGCCCCTGAAGGACTTACCTGACCTGGTTATTTCCCAATATGCCTGAGAGGACTTACCTGACCCGGTTATTTCCCAAATATGCCCCTGAAGGACTTACCTGACCCGGTTTTATTTCCTCAATATGCCCTAATCTAGTGACTTACCCTTACCCGGTTTTATTTCCAAAATATGCTCGCTGAAGGGACTTACCTGAACCCCGGTTAATTTCCCAAATAATGCCCCTGAGGACTTCCCTGACTCTGTTATTTCCCAAATATGCTCCCGGCAAGGGACCTTCCTGACCCGGTTAATTTCCCAAATATCTCCTGAAGGGAACTTACCTGACCCGGTTATTTCCCAATATGCTCCTGAAGGGACTTACCTGACCCGTTTATTCCCAAATATGCGCCCTTAAGGACTTACCTGACCCGGTTAAAAAAAAACAAGTTCCCAAATATGCTCCTGAAGGGCTTAACTGACCCGGTTATTTCCCAAATCATGCTTCTGAAGGGACTCACCTGACCCGGTTATCTCCCAAATATACTCCCTGAAGGGACTCACCTGACCCGGTTATTTCCCAAATATCTCCCTGAAGGAACTCACCCTGAAAACCCGGTTATCAATACACAAATATGATGCTCCTGAAAGGGACTTACCTGACCCGGTTTTTATTTCCCAAATTGCTCCTAAGGGACTTACTGACCCGGTATTTCCCCGAAATATGCTCCTGAAAAATGGGACTTACCTGACCCTTTTATTTGAAAACAAAACCCAACTGTATACAATGGGACTGCCCACGGAACTCCTTAGAAACACGGCATCCTTTTTTATTAAAAAGCTCCACACATTGTTTCAATGTCCTACGGCTCTGAATATGGAGACACAAGACAAATCACAAGGAGTTAAGTGGTTTTTCCATTCCAAATGGGCTAAAAATACAACAACCAACACACACGCCGAAAACAACAATATTGCTGAGTATGCGTTCCTTTATATATTCAATGTTTATATGTGTTGGAGCATACACAGCAATTTCCTAATAAGAGGAAAAGCAGTATGGTCCGCTCATAACGTATGACATGTCTTCTGGTGCCGTCCCTAGCCCAAACCTTGTTTCTAATAGTTAAATATGGAAAATGCCTCTCATGAGGTGAGCAGTTCATATAAATAAAGATTGTCATGTTATTGTAGTGAAACTTGTGATGGTTTAAGTAAAATTGCTCCCTAAAAAACCTTCTGCCCTGATTGATGAGCTCCACTTAGTTCTTGCCACACATAGTACAAGTTTGGACCAACAAGTCTGCCTGAGCTACAAACTGATTTGGGGGAAAAGTGTTGCAGCCTAAAGCTCGGCGCAACCATCAACATGGGCCATAACTGCTCGAGATTTAGTCTCTACTATAACTTCTGCTCATTGGTTTTCCAGCAGGAACGCTTGGAGCAGCATCAGGCCTGGTTCCTGAGGAAGTCTTTGTAACCACACTAACCATGACAAAACCCGGTACTTCCCTTGCCAAGATGGTTCTCCCTGTACCACGCGGATTGCCAGTTGAGTAGAACATTAATCCCGGAAATTAAACCTTCTACAGATCAGCTTGGATGTATGGAAAGAAGACCCACTGGTGAGTAGTTATTGTATTGATCCCTTTAACCCATGTGGAAGGTCTTTAAGGCTGGGGACCATGGGTCAACCAAGGACCTATTGAGTAACCGTTGGGTCCCTGCTGGGCAGAATTAAAGCGGTACACCAATATTTTCTATTTCCTAATATCCATGACGTAACTAGGAATCACTGGACCCCCAGCAAAACTATGATTGGCTCCTCCTCGTACTGCATCTAGAATACAGCCTCTGGGAGGAGGGTATATCAGTCTAGAAAAATAGAAAGATGATGCCCCTCTAGCTCCCCTGTGGGCGCAGGATCTGCCCCCATGGTAGTATACAAAAAACACCTGGAGCGTGTATACTTTAATATCCTTATATTTTACGAAGTGGATAAGTTCTCCACTAATAACACCGTATATACGCCAAGTATAAACCGAGTTTTCAGTTTTTTAAATGCCAGGTAACCTGGCTTATATCTCGTGTCAGATCGTGTCATTTTCCAAGGAGGAACCACAATTGAGGCTACAATAAAGGTGCCATAGTAAGTTACAGTATTAAAGTAACTTACTTTATTTTCCTGTTGCTGATGCAAAGGGAGACCGGAGGCAATTAGGAGCACTAATAGGAGAACCGGACTCGAGCGGGGTGTGTGAGCACGTATTAACGTACGTTACTGGCCTCTTGCTGACAATGGAGTAGCCGGGAAGATTGCATCCCTGACTCTCCTGCAGATGCACCGGTATGGTAAGAAGAACCTCTCTTCTATGAGCTGGCCTGGCCATTTTCTTTGTGTAACTTAATTGGCCACTTTATTTAAAAACTACATACAACTCAATCAGACAAGCATGCTGGAGTTGTAGTTTCCAACATCTGGAGTGCCAGGAAATGGGATACTTTTGGAATTATTAATGTACTGTATGGGAAATGCTGTCCATTTAAGATCAGTCAAAGCCTCAAAGTTGGGCAGGAGCAATTTTGTTTTCTTTGTTGAACACAACTCATCAGCATGCTTTGTACTGGAGTGGTAGTTTCCAAACATCTGTTGTGGCAAGTTCAACACAGCAAAAAACTCATCCTGCCCAACTCTGTAATCATTGTATTATTTTGAGGCTTCCAAACAACTGGATTGCCAATCCAGTACTGCAGTTAACTACGTCCTGTATGGTGAATTCTGGTGTCAACTAAAGCTCAAAACAATATGAATCAGAGGCATTAGCGGTCATAATTTCTACCATTTCAACCATTTTTTACATTTTTCAGGTAAAATAGGTTACCCCAACCGTCGACTTAAATACTAGGATCGACTTATACTTTTTGAGTATATACGGTAACTTCAGTAAGGATACCACGATTGGTACTCAGACCACTTATGTATAACCCTTTTTCCCTTCCTTTATATGTCACAAACGGTATAACCCTTTTGCCCTTTATATGTACACAAAACTCCTCAGTTACTTCTAATTCCTTAATATAGACGTAGGGATACATACTGTCCTTTATAACTCAGTCTGTGTCCTTGTATATTTATAGGCACAAAACTCTCAGTGACTTCTAATATCCTTATATATCAGTAGGGGTACATACAATGTCCTGTAGAACTCAGGCCTGTGTCCTTGTATATTATATGGGACACAAAACTCCTCAGTGACTTCTAATATCCCTTCCTTATAATATACAGTAGGGATACAATACATGTCCTGTAAACACAGTCTGTGTCCTGTATATTATATGGACACAAAATTCCTCTTGACTCTAATATCCTTATAATATACAGTAGGGTACTACATGTCCTGTATAACTCAGTCTGTGTCCTTGATATTTATATGGACCAAAAATTCCCTCAGTGACTTCTATATCCTTCTAATAACAGTAGGGATTCATACATGCTGTAATCACTCAGTCTGTGTCCTTGTATATTTAGAATGGACCCAAACCTCCCTCACGTGACTTCTAAATCCTATAATATACAGTAGGGCATACATACATGTTCCGTATAAAACACAGTCTGTGTCCTTGTATATTTATATGGACACAAACTCTCAGTGACTTCTAATATCTTATAATTACAGTAGGGGATACATACATGTCCTTATAACTCATCCTTGTCCTTGTATATTTATATGGACACAAAACTCCTCAGTGACTTCTAATATTCCTTATCATATACAGTAGGGGATACATCATGTCTTATAACTCCGTCTGTGTCCTTGTTATTTATATGGACAACAAAACGCCTCCTCAGTGACTTCTAATAAAATCCTTATAATATACAGTAGGGGATACATACATGTCCGGTATTACTCATTCTGTGTCTTGTATATTTATATGGACACATAACTCCTCAGTGAACTCTATATCCTTATAATTACATAGGGATACATACATGGTCCTGTATAACTCACACTTTCGGTGTCCTTGTAATTTATATGGACCACAAACCGCCTCTGTGACTTCTAATATCCTTATAACTATACTAGGGGCTACATACTGTTTTTCCTGTATAACATCAGTCTGTGTCCTGTATATTTATAATGGACACATAACTCCTCATTTACTTCTATCTCCTTATAATATACAGTCTGGATACATCCTGTCCTGTATAACTCAGTCTGTGTCCCTTGTATATTTATATGGACACAAATTCCTCATGACTTCTAATATCCTTATACAAATCGTAGGGAAATACCTACATGTCCTGTATACCTCAGTCTGTGTCCCTTGTATATTATATGGACCGCAAAACATCCCTCAGTGACTCTAATATTTATAATATAGCAGTAGGGGAAATACATCAGTCCTGTATAACTCAAGTCTGTGTCCTTGTATATTTAAATGGACACAGAACTCATCAGGACTTCTAATTCCATTATACATTATCCCTTATAATACAACAATGGTACCACAGAGTTTTCCTGTCCCTGTATACTCACTCTGTGTCCTGTACCTTTAAATGGACACTAACTCTTATTGACATTCTAATTCCTTATTATTTACAGTAGGGGAACATTATAATCCATATACAGTATTCTGTATTTTTATAAGTATCCTGCCTGCTTTAAACCGAACAACACACTGAGGCCAGCAATTGGTACAAACGAAACCGAAAGACCCACTTCCGAAACACAATAAAGCGACATCATAGACCAGTGCAGTGCAGTGAAGAGTGCCATATTATAACTGAGTGCAGGCGTGAAGAATGCTCTGCTTTTTATGTGGGGGAGACCAAACAGCCACTGCATCACACGTATGGCCAGCACAGAAGAGCCATTCCTCGGGTCAGGACTCAGCCATGTACCTGCAGCGTAAGGATAAAGGACATACCTTTGAAGATTGTAATGTTAACAGATTGGCAAGGAACGTGACTGGTTCAAGAGAGGTTTTTAAGGATGCCATTTATGGTTCGGTTAAACAGTGTGGTGGTGTTAAACAGTGTAATCATTGGGTACCTGCTTGGGTAAACTGTATTTATTAGGTAAACTGGTCGGCTGGAAAAAAGTGTATTTGATTGGGTACCAGGTTGGGTAAACAGTGTATTTGATTGGGTACCATTTGGGTAAACAGTGTATTTGATTTGGTACCAGGTTGGGTCAAACAGTGTATTTGATTTGGTACCCAGGTTGGTAATCAGTGTATTTGATTGGGTTACCTGTTTGGTAATCAGTGGGGTATTTGATTTGTACCAGGTTGGGTAAACAGTGTATTTGATTGGGTACCATGTTGGGTACATGTATTTATTGGTATCTGTACCTTACCTACATTAGCATTGACCCAAAAATCATCTGCCACTTAGCAGCCCTAATGTGACAATCTATCTAGATCTCCTGCAATGATTCACATCCTCTGAAGTTTTTAATGGTCGACAAAGTTTTGTGTCCATCCGCAAACACATAACTTGCCTGACAATCCCACTTTCCAAATCATTAATAATAGATTATACAACGTGCCCCACACCAGACCCTGTGGCCCCCCCTTAGCACTTTAGTCCATATGATGAAGCCCCCTTAACAACTACTCTCTGCAATCTATTCATTACCAATTTTCTACCATGTCCAAATGTGGACTTCCCCAACCCACAGACCTAGCTTAACATTAGTCCCTATGGGGGACCTTATCAAAAGCCTTTGTAAAATCCAAGTAAAACTACCTCTACTGCTATACCAGAGTCTCATTTCTATCTTCCCTCCCCATAAAAGCCAACAAGTTAGTTTGACAAGATCTATTCTCCTAAATCATGCTGGTTCATACTTATCATTTTCAGTCCTGAAACAATACTCCTAGAACATGTTCCCTTATTAAACTTTCCAGGATCTTCCCCACCCTGAAGTTAACCTTACAGTCTGTAGTTAGCCCGGTCTGTGAGCGCTAACCCTTTCTGAATATTGGGATAACATCAGCCTATTCCATCAGAGGCAACACCCGTCCACTGAGGGAATCGTATACTGTATGTGTTATAAGAAATAATTGCCACCCTTCAACATTAGAATGTAAGGATATTCGCACACCCGGAGTCCCCTGCCCTGCTCAGTGACGTACTATCTTTATTACACTGTAATGGCACATTCCTATAAACACTTGTTCCATTAATGTACATTACATGTCCGCACGAGTTCCAGCATAAGATCAACCAAGCCGCTATACATCCTGTGACTGCCACACCTTGTCCTGTGTACCCATTAGTAAGGAAATGTCCTTCCTAGTATCAGTGTGGAGAACTTCATGGTCATCAGACCCAAACTGGGATTAAGACCCAAAAAGAAGAGGAACTAACATCCTTTATTTAAAGGTCCGGTAAATGACAGCTCATAGGGCCCATTTTAACCCTTTCCCTATAGTTAATACTTCTATTTTCCCTAAATGGGTTCAGCCCAGCACTAGTTGAGATGTAAATAACAGGCACCGATACCCATAGTATGAATAATATGTCACTTTTTATTCAGTTTAGTTTATAAGCAAAGAGTACTATCCAGGTCTCACTGACACACAGAGCCTAAGAACTGGATTGATTGGTTACAGTACATTGTAAACATTATTTCAGGGATACATTGGGCATTGGACAGACTGTGGCTTCCCATCTCTGTGTCTAAAACTCAGACTGTCCTCTCTGTTCTCCTCTGTTTGTTCATGGACGTGTCTCTTGTAGACAGTGACCATTAGATGAACCGTAACGTCTGTCTCTGTAACTGGAATGTTCACGTCTCGTGTTCCTCGTTCTCGTTTGGTCGTTGTCTGTTTCTGTGTCCACATTGTCCATTTGGGGACACCCATTCATGTTTTATAATTACTAGTTGTAACATTTATCTATTACATTTCCTGCCAGACAATGTAGAGCTGTAATTAAAAATGGATTTATTTGTAAGACCATTGTCTAATAATTATTTACATATATAATCCCTATCAATTAGAAATGTGTATTTGGGGTGAACTTACCTTTCCGTTCAAGGTCTATGTGGACGTCATATACGCCATACAGAGGCCGTGTGATCTGATTGTTTCATCATTGTGATGGGTTATATTTCACAGCATGATGTCCCCTTTATTGTGGCTCTTGTACACAATCCTGTCGAGAAACAGAACGCAGAGGTTAACAACAACTTCTTGGAACTTTTTATGTTAAAGGGCAAGTTACACAGGGATTTCAGAATTCTACTGATCATCACTTACTGTATAGGAAGGTTCCTTTCTTTTTGCTGGTGTCATATGTCTCTGTTCCAATATCAAATTGGTATGTGGGGAAAAAGTGGATTTCTGCCTCCTGAATCCTCGGAACATGGATCCTGTAACAGAGAACCTTAATGGTGCGAAGTAGAAAAACTGACCAAAGAATCCTGTGAAATACAATTGTATATGAAGGACAGAAGGGGCACGGACATTGCAGATAGCGTCTTAGCCATCGTGTACAATAGTACCTCTATACATCTCTTCTTTGAGCTGATCATAGTGGAAGGCGGGACATATCACTGCCAGTCCCAGTCGGCAGTATAGAATCCGCGCTGCCCTGTCAAGGTCCAGCGGAAATTGAATGTCCCCAACCAGAAAACGTAATCAAACTGGTCTGTGATGTCATCTTAGGGAGGAGAAAAGGTTTCAATATGATGAATTAAAATACAACATGCCGTGAATAAATAGACTTTGTACTTATCACCCATTGATTTCAATGGAAATCTACAGAAAAGGAACATTAATCTCCGTCCGGTACTCACCATAATCCAGGGGGCGACTGGAAATTTTCAGGCCTTCCTTTGATTGTTGATTGTAATTTTTTAAATCCTCCTATGTTTGTCTTTGTCCCTCTGGGTCCAGCTAGAAAACACAAACTCGGGGTCACTCTATGACAATGACGTGAAATGAACATAATGTCTGTAAATAAGAGAACTTACCAGCCGGTGAGAGTTAATTGAGAAGGAACGAGGACCCGAAGAATCTGAATGAAAACGCCGAGCCCCCTTTGGTCTTGATTGGGGCAAAAATCTGGTCGTGATCTTTGCAGTTTCAAATGCTAAGGAAGAGGAAAAGGAATAGGAAAAGTTATTGAACCGGATAAGTTACTGGTTATCAAACGGAGGAAAGTTCACCATGCAACAGATAATCCCTGGCACATTGATGTGCACATTATACGTGGGGCCACATTCCTTGGGATATATTACAATACTGATGCAGAGCCATGTGTTATAACTGCTCCGTGAGTAGAAATTGCCACTATTATAATTAGTAGGCCAACAATGACACATGGCGACGTTATCTTATAATAATGTCAGTACCACTGTAGGATCTTTCTGTACATTAAGGATAGATTGGAGGTGATGGTTGGTACAGTTTGATATAAAGTTATGTAAACATCATTTATAAAATACCTGAGCAGAACCTGACCAGTTCACGTCTGATGAGACGGACTGATAGAGGACGCCGTGGTTGGCCGATGGGATCAGCACATAATGATGTCCCCAGAGTCACCTGCAGAGCCTTTCCCATTTCTCGCCTGCAGGGAGACCATCACAACCCGAATTAATGCAGTTCAATGGAATTTACCATACAAGATACTATGTAACGATTATAGAATCACACTGATACCCACACAGAATGTGTTCAGGTTTAGGATCACTTCAAATGGCACCTTGAGTTTAAATATGAACTAGAAATTGTATTGATCATTTCTCTTACCTGTTAATGGCGGCTTCTTGTGTCCCAATAACATACATGTCTTGGCAGACTGAGTGTGGGAATAGCAGTCCCTCAGTCCTGTAGCAAATCTCTATAGGGAAAGGTACAGTGAGTCAGTAAGAGTTAAAGACAATGTGGAATTGGTCATTTTCCACCCCATATAAATCTATATCTTGTAATGTATCAGATGTCCCGTTCCATAGACTTGATATCGTCCTCATCATAGAAATACAAACTTACCCGTTGTTCATTCATATCCAAGTGACAACAAAAATCCCTCAAAGTTCTTGGTGGCAGGTCCTCAGTCTAACACTCCAGTATTGTATCACTGGGGAGACTTTCACCTCCTCCTCATGGTTACCAGCTGGGATTTCAATGCTGGCTGCCTCTCGTGTCATCTAGGGAGCAGGTCAATGTCGGCTTTCAATGGCTGACATTCTTAAGATCAGGGGAAAAGGTTTTGACAATTTATAAAACAATTAATATAAAATGGTTAATCCAATAATAAAAACGATTAGATCCCATTAACGAAAAGCTAAACAGTAAGTTCAGTCTACCTCTCTACAGGAGATGTTGGATCTCGTGTGTCCCTACGGTTCCTGTTCCTGTCCTTTGGTCCCGTTATCTCTACAGAACCAGATGGGTTATCAGTAGTCCAGTAGATTGATTTTCTTCTGCTGTTTCAAATCCAGATTCACTGCCCTTAGTCCAAACTCCTCCGTCTCTTCCCTTCCAGTTTCATAGTCGGATGGTTCAGCAGTCCTGACTCCTGTATCTCGTCAACATCTGGATTCCTTGAATTGATTCTGTCCCCATTAGTGAAGAGACACAAATAACTGAAGAGAACAAATAAATCAATGTTAACATTAAAGACGTCTTTAGTTGGTGAAAAGTATCTAAATATTAAATGAATATAAATTGTCCTATGGTGCCAGTTTTTGTAGCCCTATAAACCCTCTAAACAGTGACCTACCATATAATGACTAAATGGCAATACAGACAGTAAACAGCCTTAGGATCCTGGTGGTTATAATCGGAAATGTTCATATCCATAAGTTTCTCATGGACATTTCTAGTTTTTAGTGGAAATCACACCATTTTTTTTTCTTCTGTCATTTATTCTTGATATGTCCGTCCGTCTGTTTCCCTCTTCCACTGTAGAACCATGATGGCCGATAGCAGCATGTTATAATAACAATAACTGCTGGGATTCAGGTGGGACTGTTGGAATATTCCATGATCTTGGCTCTAGGGTGTTTCGCCCATCGCTGTAAATAACAGATCCTCCTTTTTCTTCCACACTTCGATGGTTTCACCACATTCTGCCAAACTGCCAAACATAGATATGTAATAGAAAGTCATAGGGATTGGGACTGTAACCTTTCTAATAACTATTAATAACCAATCATCTCCAATATAAGATTATAACACCCTTTATCTCTATGTACGCCCCACAATCATAAATTATCTCTTTACCTAATGGTGGGTCAAGGCAAGTCTGTAGTCCAATCGATAATATGCAGATGATATAAATAGGTATCCATCCTATTCTGGTTCTAATAAGGGTTAGAGAGATAAAAGGAAAATAATGAATTGTTTAATGAATATAAAGGGACCATATCCCCATAACATAGTGTTACAGCAGTCTGTTAATGTGGGATTACGGCTTATGATAAAAATTACATTTTAACCTGAATATTATAATATAAATACTTTCTATTTATCTACCTTTCTAGTTCTCTACTTACTGATCTTGGAAAGCTGAAAAAGTGAAAAGCATATTTTGTGTTTGTTCACAGGAAGAGCAGAAAAAATTCCTTCCTGTAGCTGTGGCACAAAATGTCTCCCAAGTTTCATTGATGCTCTTTTATAGTTGTGATGACATCACATATGACATCATCACTGGCTTTTTACTGCAGTATAAAATACATTGTTGATTTGATATCACTTATTGTGTGCCCCTACATTAAATTTACTATAAATGGAAATGATGTGAAGCAGCCATAATGCCTCCCTATATAATACCATATAAAGATCTAGATTATTGTATAGTAAATATAACCATTACAATTAGTTTTATACTAAGTATTGTAACCTTTATTGTAAAATCAAAAGGATTACGTATTCCCATACAGTCATGACCCTATCAAACTGTTTAACAAGTTTATACAGTACACTATTCGGATATAGCTTTATTGTTTGTATGGAACATGCGTAATATACAAAATATGTAATGTTTTCCTTCCCCCCGTGTATGGAACACTTTATTTCTTATACTATTCTCTGTATACTGAACAGTGTAAGGTAGAAGGTGGAAGAACGGATAAGGGAATCGAAGCACTGGATAGACAATAACATCTATGGTACCTCTCAGGGGGGGGGGGGGGGGGGGGGAGTACCGTTTTTTAAAGTGACCGTTGGGATTTGGTTTCGATCACATGACCTTTGTGGTAACTGCGGGAGATCCGTTTTTAAAAAAAGCGACAGTGGGATTTGGTTTTGATCGCATGACCCTTGTGGTCAACTGCGGGAGATACCGTTTTTTTAAAGCGCCAGTTGGGAATTTGGTTTCGATCTGACTGTGTGGTAAACTGCGGGAGATACCGTTTTTAGCGACAGTTGGGGATTTGGTGTCGATCGCATGACCTGTGTGTAAACTGCGGGATGATACCATTTTTAAAGCGACAGTTGGGGAATTTGGGTTTCGATCGCATGACCTGTGGTGGTTAAACGCAGGCGATACGTTTTAAAAAAGCGACAGTTGGGATTTGGCTTCGATCGCATGACCTGTGTGTAGAACTGGCGGGAGATACCGTTTTTTAAAGCGACAGTTGGGATTTGTACGAACGCATGACCTGTGTGGCAAAACTGCGTGAGATACCGTTGTTAAAGTCGACGTTGGGATTTGGAATTCGATCCATGACCTGTGGGCAACCTGCGGAGAATCCGTTTTTAAAGCAACAGTTGTGATTTGTTCGATCGCATTACCTGTGGTGGCAACTCGGGAGATACCGTGCTTAAAACGACAGTTTTGGATTTGGTCGATCCGCATGACTCGGTGGTAAACTGCGGAGATCCGTTTTTCAAGGCTACAGTTGGATTTGGTTCGATCGCATGACCTTTTTGGTAAACTGCGGGATATAACCGTTTTAAAACGCAGTTGGGATTTGTTAGATCGCATGGCCTGTGTGGTAAACTGCGGGAGATACCGTTTTTATAAGCGACAGTGGGATTTGTTCGATCGCAATGGCACCTTTGTGGTTAAACTGCGGGAGATAACCGTTTTTAAAAAGCGACATTGGGATTTGGGTTTCTTCGCATGGCCCTGTGTGGTAAACTGCGGGAGAACCATTTTAAAGCGTACAGTTTGGGATTTGGTTCGTTCGCATGGCCTGTGTGGTAATCGCGGAGATACGTTTTTAAAGGGACAGTTGGGATTTTGTTCGATCGCATGACCTTTGTGGTAAACTGGGGATAATAGCCGTTTTTAAAGCGCCGTTGGGATTTTGGTTCGGGGATCGCATGACCTGATGTGGTAACTGCGCGAGATACCGTTTTTAAAGGCACAGTGGGATTTGGTTCGATCGCATACCTTTGTGGTAACTGCGTGAGATACCGTTTTTAAAGGACAGTTGGGAAAAAAAAAAATTTGGTTCGATCGCATGGCCTGTGGTGGGTAAACTTCGGGAGATACCGTTTTTAAAGCGACAGTTGGATTTGGTTCGATCGCATGACCTTTGTGGTACACTTCAGGAAGATCCCCGTTTTTTAAAGGGACAGTTGGATTGGTTCGATCACATGACCTTGTGGTAAACTGCAGGAGAGATACCGTTTTGTAAGGGACAGTTTGGGATTTGGTTCGATCGCATGACCGTTTGTTAAACTGGCGGAGATACAGTTTTTAAAGCGACAGTTTTTGGGATTGGTTTCGATCGCATGACCTGTGTGGTACCCTTCGGGAGATACCGTTTTTTTAAAAAACGACAGTTTGGGATTTGGTTCGATCGCATGGCCTGTGTGGTAAACTGCGGGAGATCCGTTTTTAAAGCGACAGTTGGGATTGGTTCGATCGCAATGGCCCTGTGGGTAAACTGCGGGAGATACCGTTTTTTAAGCGACCGTTGGGATTTGGTTCTGATCGCATGGCCTTTGTTGTAAACTGCGGGAGATACCGTTTTAAAGCGACAGTTGGGAATTTTGGTTCGATCGCATGGCCTGTGTGGTAAACTGCGGGAGATACCGTTTTTAAAGGGACAGTTGGGATTTGTTCGATCGCATGGCCCTATGGGTAACTGCGGGAGATACCGTTTTTAACGGGACAGTTGGTTATTTTTGGTTTGGATCACATGACCTGTGTGGTGAACTGCGTGAAGATACCGTTTTTTAAAGTGACAGTTGGGATTTTTTTGATTCACATGACTTGTGTGGTAACTGCGAACTGAACTGCGGGCTATCCGTTTTTAAAGTTACAGTTGGGATTTGGTTTGTCACATGACTGTTTGGTGAACTGCGGGAGATCTGTTTTTAGGTGACAAGTTTGGGATTTTGATCACATGACCTCAGCAATGTTTCAGTTTGAAGGTTTCTTTCTTCTCTGGTGGGCAAACTGCGGAGAGATCCGATTTTGGAATAAACAAGAATAAGAAGAATGAAAAGCAATTTGGCTATTTTATTGTGATTTGGCCAGAAAGGTGCTCTCGGGAATGAATAAGAAAATTGTTTATTAAATAGCATATGTGGCCTGCCTATCCTTACAAAAAGCTTTCTTCCAAAGCAGGGTTGGTGTCCAAAGGCTATTTAGCAGGTAACATGGCATATAGACATTGCACATCACAGAAACAGAACCAGTGTAATACATCTGCCCTATATTTAAGAAAAAGTACACTGTAAGGTACTGGCAAGCCCAGTAATTCACCCATAGACTTTACTGTCATCAATGTGGTTTTATTCATCACACCTCCCGTAAGGCTGGGTACAACACGAGGGACTATAACCGAATAATACAGGATTGCATCGCAAGCGGACGGTACCCCCAGGAAACCCACACTTTCAAATGTGTGCTAGCTATCTGCTCTAAGTGTCGCCTCACCCTAAAGGCAGGAGTACTTTTACCAGGCTCGAATTTAATTTATGGCTGCCTCTTTAAAAAAAAAAATTAGAAATATCCCATCAAAATCCCCGTTCCTACTTATTCCCTTTGGCTATGAGCTAACCCGCCTGCCCTGTATGTCAGGCTATATGATCTGTTGGGATTATGTAAACCTTTCTTTCAATGGTACCTTTGTCTGGTTTTCCCTCCCCAGAGCATTCTATGCCTGGTTACAGTACAAGACATATCTTGCTAGCTCTAGTGTTGCTACCTGGGCATTGGTTTGCCTACAGCTAAGTTTGTTATCTACAGAACACCCAAATCTTTTTCGCATACAGATTCACTTAACACAGAGTTATTTATGGTGTATAGGTGCACAGGTGTTTAAATCCCATGCACACCTTACATTATCAAACATTGAATCTCATCTGCATTCTGCTGCCCATTTTGATAAATCTTCTAGGTTTGCTGCAGCACTTGCCCTCATTGGAGTGTTCCAAAGCTCTGCATAGTTTAGTGTCATCAGCAAACACAGAGACCCTTGCTCTCATGCCCCTTCTAAGTCATTTATAACAGATTAAATCAGAGTGGCCCCAGTACAGAACCCTGAGGCACTCTGCTTGAACTTTAAGCCCACATGGATGTAGCTCCCATTAACCACCACTCTCTGTTTTTGGCGATCCAATAACCATTCTCTATCCATGAACAATGTTTTCTTTCTAGGCCAACCGTCCTCAGTTCCAGTCTATCGCTTTTAAACGTGTGATTAGCTTTTACAAAACAGCTGTTAACGGAGGTTGTGGTGGGCCCGCTTACTGTCCGGGCTCCCGCGGCGGTAGTCCAAAAGAATCTACAAAAATCCTTAGTCATTTCCTATCATATCCCATGTAGACACTCCAAACCACACTCTTTGTGTTACTAAACAACTGCCTGGCACCACTCAATCCTCCCTCAACTTTGGTGCAGGCTCATAATTTCTCCTTCTCCCGCTTCTCTAACGCCTCTCCTCTCTGTCAGTCACTTCTCCACTGGCTGCCATTCAAGCAAAGGATCCAGTTCAAGCTGCTTACCCTATCCTATAAAGCAATTATCCCACACAGCCCCTCCCTATATCTCACACTATCCCAAACAATATAAGCCTATCCAACCAACAAAGCCCTCCATATATCTCGCCTATCCTATCAAGCACTATCCAACACAAGCCTCCATATATCTCACCCTATCCATAAATGCGCTATCCACACAGCCCCTCCATAAATATCTCACCCTTTCCTATAAAGCACTATCCCAACACAGCCCCCCATATATCTTACCTTATCCTATAAAGCACTATCCAACGACAGCCCCTCCATATATCTCACCCTATCCTATAAAGCACTACTCCAACACAGCCCCTCCTTATATCTCACCCTATCCATAAAGCACTATCCAACACGCCCTCCTATATCTCACCCTATCCTATAAAGCACTACCAACACAGCCTCCATAGATCTCTCACACCCTATCCTAATAAAGCACTAATCCAACACAGCCCCTCCATATATCTTACCTTATCCTATACAGCACTATCCAACATAGCCCCTCCTATATCTCACCCTATCCTATAGCACTATCCACACACACCCCTCCATATATCCACCCTACCCTATAAGCACTATCTCCGAATAACACGCCCCTTCATATATCTCACCCTAATCCTATAAAGGCACTATCCACACCGCCCTCCATATATCTCACCCTATCCTATAAGCACTATCCAACACAGCCCCTCCGTATATCTCACCCTATCCTATAAAGCACTATCCAACACAAAGCCCCTCCAATATATCTCACCCTAATCCATAAAGCCTATCCAAACAGCCCCTCCATTTATCTCAGAGATGATCCATCGCTATTGTCCAGACGCAACCTCCGCTCTGCCATGGATCACCCTCCTCTCATCCTCTGGTCCCCTCTTTCCCATGTCCATATTCCAGACTTTGCTCGTGCTGCCCCTCTGCTCTGGAACTCCCTTCCCCGTCTGTCCGTCATTCACCTGTCCCTTACACCTTCAACACGTAAACTTTCAAACCCACCTCTTTCAGGCACCATATACCTGGGCTAGACATCACCCATCGGAATTCCAAAACGGCTACATATATCGGCGACTCCATGGAATCCCTCAGGACACTTTGTCTGAATGTAGCCTTGGGGTGAGGCCACACCAGAGCGACAGTAGTAACAAAACCAAAACGCAAACTGTGATAGGATAGAATTAGTCTGGGATGGCATTCCCCAGAGCCCCAATCACAATATAAATCATCACTCATTACCCATCATCATTACCCACCTGTAAAATACCGTTTGTGTCTAGTTTTGAGTGACACGCAGTCCGGGACCCTTCCACTGGTAGCGAGCATTCTCAGTAAAGGTTACTTGATCATTGTTCAAGTGCTTTCTTTCTTCTCTGTAAGACACCTTGCAATGGTCTTGTATATCTTATAGCCCTAGTAGATCAAACTGGGATGTTTTGGCATACTGGATTTTTTTCTCTGTGTTTATCATAAATTATGGATGGGATTGTATTAAAACACAAATGCACAATCTGTCTGCAAGGGACCAGGAAAAAGTTGGTTGGATTATAATTTTTACTGAGTGGCCTGTAGGGGCACTGTGATTAATACAAATATGCTTTGTTTTTTCTTGTTCTAGATACTTCGAACTATTTATGTCCTTTGGTCATCCAAAATTCCACTAAATTTTAGACAGGACATCATAGATGTAAATTCCTCTCCATGTAGTATGTTTATTTGCTTAATACTATGTGCTTTTATATTTCCATATTAAGGCATTGTACACTGAACTGACTCTGCCTCATTTCATGCAATCTATAAATGATCCATGTTAAGCAGAGCACGTACTCTGATTGTTTTGTGTGCTTCATGACTTCAATCCAATACTGATACTGCTCAAGCTCAGTCCCCCAGCCGCCCCCTGCCCAGACTACTGACTCTTTGTGAGGGCAAGCATGCTCAGTAAACCTAATTGATGCCCCATTGGGAACAGGAATTTCCCACCAGCAGTTCACGTACCAATTTGATCACCATTCCAGCTACAAACATAACTTGACATACAGCAATTTTATGGTAATAAGGCACTTGATTGACAGCTGAAATGGCTGGATATATAAAGAACTATGGAAACCGATCAGCAGATAAATGCAAGTGATAGTTTGGGAATGATTAATTGTTTTGCAGTAATGGGCAAATAAAAAACAAATTTCCCAGTGTTCATCTCCGTTTAATGAAACGAAAAGATTTGTGGGGGTCAGGCCCCCCCCCCGTTGCCTATAAAAATAACAAACAATGGAACATCCCAGAGTGATCTCTGTTACAATGTTGCACGTCCAATCACACCGCATTACTTTTATTTCTGTCTCCTCCCCGCAGGGTGAAAGATCTGAGCTATTTGACAGATGGAAAATTCTTCAGGTCTGCAAGTGGGAAAGAAACTTGAACGGAATCTAATAAATTCAAGTGAGTTTGAAAACAACGCGATTGGAGTAAAGGCCAAATGTACCTCAAAGATCTTTAGCCTAAAGGCTATCCTGCTGCCTCATATGCCCTGGAATGGGAGTGGCTTAGTGGTAGTCTGGGGCGTGTCTATTGGCCCTCATAATGTAGATTGCCCAATCAGGAAAAAAAATCACATGTTGATAGAGGCCTATCAACTCAGAGTGTTTCTGAATTGTCAAATAATGTAACGTTGGTGACATTATCCTTGATTGTGTTACAAGCTCTGATACCAAACGGAGGACATTAGAATTTTCACATTTGCCAGGACACAACAGCGCGGAGTTGCCATACAGTTCTGGTAATGTTTGTTTTCTTTTGTTGCGGTAGATCTGCAATGTCAAGAGTTGCGACGCGCCATAATTTCCCTTTACCACCCAGAAGAACACAGCTCAGATATGAAAGTTGACACCAGCCGGAATATTCATATAAATACTGAAATCCCTTCATATCTCTTCCCCAAGGTACTTGTAATCTTCTTTTTAATCTCAGATTAAAAAAAAAAAAAAAAAAAAGGTAAACCCATCAATTGCGAGCTCCTACGCATAAATATACAAATAGCCAAAAAAGGTTTGTCCTTCCAGTTGTAGAAAGTCTCCAAAATCTTCTAATCCGTAGTGACTTGGTTTAATATTCTTTAAAATATTTATTTTTTAAGTTAAATGTTCCTTTAATTGTCAGAAATATTGTTCCCACTTGCCAGATGTTAAAACTACAGCTCCCAGCATTCCCCAGCTCCCTCTGTAGTTGAGGGAATGCTGGGAGTTGTAGTTTCCAGCATCTGATGCCCAAAAACACTGTTTGAGAATCCCTGGCCTAGAGGCATCATGAGACAGCTCGGCACGGGATAGTGGAGTCCGTCTGTGTAAGGATTGTATAGAGATTTGTACGTTGTAGAAATTCCACAATTCCAATTGGCTATATTTCTCTGTGTTTGTCTAGGAGATGCCTTAATTTCGCTCCCCAGTTTAGCGAAATTGCAGTGGTTGGAAACGGAGGACTTTAAAAGACGGGAAATGCGTACAGAATCGATAGCGCGGATTCGTTTTCAGGGATGGGATGTTCCACCTGTCATGTTTCCTTTTACTTCCGGTATTAGTGGTATAGGGGCACTGAAAGGACCACTAAACTACACGTTACCTATTGGATTTGCTATTCTTTAATTAGATCTCAGGTAGGAACAGTATTCCTTCCTCCCTTTTGTAGTCTTGAAATGTTTCATCGTTTGAGAGTTTTGCTGCCGTCTTCTCAGCCCTCACCCTGCCGTCTAATCAAGAAAAATAGTGTTACAATAACTGGGAGGGTCACATGACTATCCTGACCTGTAACAAAGAGTTTGCCTGGAAGCAAAACTTCTAAAGCTATTATACCGGACAATTGCCATCAGACTGACTACAATAGGTAAACCCCATCGACAGACTACAGACTGACTACATAGGTTAAACCCCATCGACAAGACCTACAGACATACCTACAATAGGTAACCCCATCGACCGACTACATACGGACTACATAGTACCCCCCATCGACCGACTACAGACTGACTACAATAAGGTAACCCCATCGACAGATACAGCTGACTACATAGGTAAATCCCCATCGACAGACTACAGACTGCTACAATAGGTAAATCCCCATTCCAACAGACTACAGACAGACTATACAATAGGTAAACAACCCCATCGACAGACTTACAGCCTGGACTACATAGTTAATCCCCTCCGACAGACTACAGGCTGACGGTGAACGTTCTTGGGCCCCAGGAACACACACAACTGCGGTACACACTTTAACGATAAAGGAACGATTCCGTGGGATCCGACGTGTGTCCCTACCTTCAATTTAATACGATCTGTCTGAATTACAGTGGTGAAATAAACTGCTACTTACTCCTGATGTAACTATATGTGTCCTTACTCCAGAGGGTAGATAATCTTCCCATATAAATGGGACCAAGGGATCATTACTAATCCTCCCATACCCACGGACGATATTTTCACACTAATCCGTCAAAATCCCGCTGATTGGAATGGGGGCCAAAAACTCCAAATATGATGCTGATGTCCACCCCGGACTGAATTTAAGCATTGAGCTCAGAGAACAAAAAGCCACTTCCCTGCGTTTGCCTATGAGGCCTACAGTGTGTACAAAAGAAAACTTTCACCCACACACCAGAAGATTAGAAAGGGAGTGTGTAAGGTGTCCAGACTCACCGGCTGGAACAGAAAAAAAACTCAACCCACAAGGATAAATAAGTCATGGACACTAATACAACAAGGGATTTTGAGATGGTGAGTCCTTTAACGTCCGATACATTGCTAAAGGGACTGAAGAATCTAACTTTACATGGTTAAGTCAACCTACCTACATTTGAAGGTCAGTACCATGTATCAACCAGCCATTAAACAACTACACTTAGAATAACGTGTAAATACCTATAGGTTTGGTACGAGTGGTGATGTAAATGTGTATGTGATGACTATATGCCTTTTTAATATATATATATATATATATATATATCTATACTTTTAACCAGGGAAACCGTGGCATTTTAACAAGTAGCTGAAAGGGAATGCCGACCCAAATGCAGTATTACACTCCTCCCCTCCATCAACCGGGTCCTCCATCCTCAAACGTGCACCCGCGGCTTTCGGGCAAAGTAGACCAGAGATGTCGATCCTAGTGCCACTGTACCACGGATTCTACCAGCCACTGGTAATATGGTCAGATCAATGGGATCACGGGGGGTGACCAGTTAGGGGCCACCCAGGCCTTTGATTTATCTGAGAGTGGGAGTATTGCCAAAGGGGTGCGAGGTTCAAATTGAAGTGAGGGGTGATGTTTAGGATCGCATTGTATCCGCTCATGGTATAAGAAAAAATGCTTCCGTGGTATCTGTTTAGTGTCATCCATTAGCGATCAAACACATTTATTAAATTAAAATCTTATGGTCGTCCCCACCCCTTGTTCACACCACACACACCGCCCAAACACTGCTTTTGGCAATGCGTTTTTGTGCATTTTTATGCAGTGTCTTTTTGGGTGTAATGACAAAAAATTCACATTTTCATGTGTTTTTTTGCCCCTCTTCCCTATGAACTTTCAATTGAGTCCGTGTATAAGCTACAGCAATCAGTGGGCGTTTGTAAAACCGCAACTTACCGCATAATTGCAGTTTGTATTAACGGTATTATGGCATTCCTATGTGAATGAATGTCCTTTGCCTTTGCGTTATCCGGCCAACGTGCTAACAGGTCAATAAAACGGGTCCATGTGACGAAGCCTTACATAATGTTTTAGAAACATAAACATGTTTGCCACTACCTATAACTCTTTCTTGGGACAGACACCAGCTGTTCCGTATGCACATGACCAAGCGGACCTGCATTGATTGGTCTGTCTCGGTAACGTTTTTAGGACGTGAAAAAATCACATTTATTTTTAACTGGTCGCATAATTTTGGGTTTACAATAGACCTTCTCCATGATAACAGAGCACTAAGGCATCACTCCTGTTCCTTCCGTATTTCCCACGTCGGTCTGTTGCTACCTACCTTACAGGCAAAGGGGGACAGTAATAGCGTGCAGACTGTTGTAACCAGAAAAATCTTATTTTGCTTGGGACTTCCCCCTTTAATACCCCAAATAATATCTCCCCAAAGTAGGATAAGCACTTCTATTTCCAGGTTTCAATTCCGAGATGTTCGCCCCACGCGGGAAACCACAACATGGAATGACGACGTAATCGGGGGAATGGACCAACTCTCTGCGTAGATATAAGGTCAGCCCTGAATCACAAGCCGTGGAGCTGCGTTGAGCAGGCCTAGCACCATTTGCAGGTATAAACACAGGGAAGCACATAGTTAGGATAAGCTATTACACACCTATCTGTCCAAATTACCATAAATGGTCTTTCTATTGATCATGGTCCCTCTCCTTTCCTCTGGTCTGTGGAATCCCCGAGGCTTCCAGCTCCAGAGAAGTAGAATAACACACCACCACTGGTATCTTATGAGACTTTGTTTTCTCGGCCCTTAATAATATTTTTTCACTATTGGTTTTACACTGCTCAGCCTAGTTTAAAGAGAGGTTGTGACTGGCACCCAGTGGTCTTCTCAGACAGAAACGAAAATCGTTTAACCACTCAGTGGGATGTGCATATTTGGGGCATAGGAAAACCGTGGTCCACCCAGAGCCAGTGATTTTGTCTCTGTAAAATGGCCCAGAAAAGTGTTTGTTATTTTTCCTATCCTTTACCAGACAGACCCGGATGTGCAGGACATCCTGTACCTTGCACTTCCTCCCACTCCCACTGACAGTGATAAAAACATTCTTCCCTGGCTGAGGATAATGTGTACAGGAGCTGAAATCTACTGGTCAGTACTGTAATGTGGATCAATTCCTGTGCAGGACACAGGGCTATCAAATCAAATGTTTTTTCTGGATCCCCCCCCATATGAAAATACTGAACACTCAGTCTATACTGCCCTCGATGGAACACCCGCCCACCCAGTGGTTGTAACTAGGAATCACACTGCCCCCCCCCCCCCCCAGCAAAAAACTCTGCTGGGGCCCTATCCGTCGCTTTTTTTTTTTTTAATCCACAGTGGGTTTTCTGGGAAAGGCTGTATCTGTCTTGGAGAAAAATAAAGAAAATGGGCCCCCTTGGCTCCCAGGCCCCCCCTGGCAGTTACGCCCCTGCGCCCACCTACCTCTATGGGCACCTACTTAATCCATAAGACATTACAGAAAAGGAGATATGTCTGATTTTTATCTGTTTTCTCTGCAAGAACCTTAAGTGCCAATCCCATGGATTCTGTAGCAGAAATGGCACATGGATCCCTGCCTGTATCCCAGCTCAAGAACGACCCCCACTTGTACGACTTCTTATGCCAAAGAGGTTTTCGGATTGCAAGTGTATCCCAGCCCCCATCCTGGTAAGTGTAAAACCTTGTAAAGGGGAACTGTTCCGAGAGTAGAACCTGTAATACCATTAATCACCCTGATCATGGCTGTTATACCACACAGTAATAACGTATACTAAATGTTATGCCTAAAATAATATACAGAAATAGACTCTTTATACAACGAACATATGTGTTTCCATGTTATTTGTCCTGTGGGCTTAGACCTTCCCTTTTCTTATCATTCTAAATGATTTTTATTATCTGAATATTATATTTAATATATAGTCATAGATAAATTAAAAACTTGTTAATTGGTGTTTAGCTATGTTATCTGTTATAATCGTGTTATCTATTCATCACAGTTTATAAATCAGTGTTTTAGCTAGGTCTCAGTTATACTCATGTTTACTTGTATACTTTATACTCAGTGTTTATCTATGTCACAGTTATAATCAGTGTTTAGGCTATTTCATCAGTTTAATCAGTGTTTATCTATGTTTAATCTGTTATAAAAATCAGTGTTTATGCTATGTCATCATTATAATCAGTGTTTAGCTATGGGTCATCAGTTATAATCATGTTTAGCTATGTCATCAGTTATAAATCTGTTTAGCTGTTTATCTGTTATAATCCAGTGTTTAGCTCTGTCCATCATTATAATATGTGTTAGCTATGTCATCAGTTAAGAATCAGTGGTTTAGCTATGTCATCAGTTATGAATCAGTGTTTAGCTATGTTTATCATTATAACCAGTGTTTAGTTTATGTTTATCATTTGAATCAGTGTTTTAGGCTAGTTTATCGAGTTTATAATCCGGGTTTAGCTAGTCCACCAGTATAATCAGGGTGCTTTTCTATGTCTCACGTTATAAACCCAGTTTTATCTATGTTATCAGTTATATCAGTGTTTGCATAATGTCATCAGTTATAATCCGTTTTAGCATTTCATTAGTTAATCCCGACTTCGCAATGGTCTCATTTATAAGCAGTGTTTTTAGGCTATGCATCATTTATAAACCATGTCCTAGCTATGTCATTTCAGTTATAACCGTGTCTATGCTCTGTCATCAGTTTAACCAGTGTCTTGCTATGTCATCAGTTATATCAGTGTTTAGTATGTCCCCATCAGGTATAATCAGTGTTTAGCTATGTCCTCCGTATAATCATTGTTTAGCTATGTCATCAGTTATCAATCAGTGTTTAGCTATGTTCTCAGTTATAATCAGTGTTTAGACTGGTATCTGTTAATAATCGTGTTTAGAGCTGTGATCTGTTTTATAATCAGTGTTTTTAGCTATGTCATCAGTTATATCAGTGTTTAGATATTTTTATCATGTAAATCATTGTTTGCTATGTTTCAGTTATAACTAGTGTTTGTTTAGTTATCAGTTCTTATCAGTGTTTAGTTTATGTTATCAAGTTTATAATCACATGTTTAGGCTTATGTCATCAGTTATAATCAGTGTTTAGATATGTGATCAGTTAATAATCATGTTTAGCGATGTCATCATTTAATAACCAGTGTCTAGCTATGTCATCATTTTCTAATCAGTTCTTGCATTTCATCAGTTATAAGCATGTTTATCTATGTCCATAAGTTATAATCAGTGTTTAGCTTATGTCATCTGTATAATCAGCTTATATTGGTGTATAGCTATGACATTAACGTGAGTCACTGAAACATGTGTTTTATAGTAAATAATGTCACCCCTAATTTTCCAAACAGAAGAAAGGATATTGACAGTCACTTTGGAGTTCCACAACCTGTAAATAAGTTGGCCTGTGTCTTGTTCTTGTATATGGTCAAGGAACTGCTTGGTTACTTTATTCTCAGATTTTACAATAGCCCTATGCAAATGGTAATTAGTCATGTGACATTGAATGGAAGAAGGACAGATCGATCCTTGCTCTTTGTCCACGGTATTAAACACCCATAATGCAGCCAGGTTTTAAGCCAGATTCAACTAAATTTTGTGTTGTCAGAAAGTTTTACTTGACTTCCCTTCACTCTATCAGCATGTTGGTGTCACATTTATAAATGAATCAGCGAAGGTACAAACACCATACGAACAACATTTCATATAAATGTGTCTATTAGTGTCGAAAGTTCATGTCACATTTATTAAATGGCTAAATTCAAGACATTGCAATCCCTCAAGTAATACCAGTTTTTTATTATGTGCAAAGATACGCACCATGGGTGGCCCATGTCCAAGAGATCGGTACTGCATCCGGATCCCTCGCCGCTAAAAAGGTTCTTACAAGGTAGTTGTGAAACCTGTGAGACAAGAACAATATCCGGGACGATGCAGGGTAAGTTAACAATTATGTATATTGTACACGTTACTGTTAGGTGATGAGTGGTAGTCGGATGTGTCCATGAAAGAAGTGGGGGGGGTCACTGGGTCCCTCCCCAATAAAAGACCCAATATGAATTTCAAACCAATTTAAACTATTAGTGTCCATTGTGTTACATTTGGTGTCTATTAGAATAAAGTTATTTACCATTTAGTTGCCCTTTAATCTCCAGTGTGGTATTGCTGGTGGGTTTTAAACGGCATGTCAGTGAAAACAACTTGAAAAAAAAAAAAAAAAAATTAGAAATTAAAGACCCCCCCAAACCAGGTTCCCGCAATTAGTAATATTTCCCAATATGCCCTGACGGACTTTACCTGACCCTGTTTATTTCCCCAATAAATGCCCTGAAGGGACTTACCTGACCCTGGTTATTTGCCCAAATATGCCCGAGGGACTACCTGAACCCGGTTTATTTCCCAAAATGCCCCTGAAGGACTTACTGACCCGGTTTATTTCCCAAATATGCCCCTGAAGGGACTTACCGACCCGGTTATTTCCCAAATATCCCCTGACGGGACTTACCTGACCCGGTTTATTTCCCAATATGCCCCTGAGGGACTTACCTGACCCCGGTTATTTCCAAAGTATGCCCCTGAAGGACTTACCTGACCCTGTTCTTTCCCAAATTGCCCCTGAAGGACTTACCTGGCCCCGGTTATTTCCCAAATAGGCCCTGAAGGACTACCTTACCCGGTTATTTTCCCAAATATGCTCCTGAAGGACTTACCTGACCCGGTTATTTTTCCCAAATCTGCCCCTGAATGGACTTACCTGACCCGGTTATTTCCCATATGCTCTGAGGACTTACCTGGGGGGGGAAAAACCCGATTATTTTCCCCCAAATTGCGCCTGGGAAGGGACTACCTTACACCGGTTATTTCCCAAATATGCTCCTGAAGGACGTACTGACCCTGTTATTTCCCAATACTCTCCTGAAGGGACTTCCCTGACCATCGGTTATTTCCCAAATATGCCCCTGAAGGGACTTACCGAACCCGGTTTTATTTCCAAATATGCCCCTGAAGGGACTTACCCCGACCCGGTTATTCCCAAATATGCTCCTGAAGACTTACCCCGACCCGGTTTATTTCCAAATTGGCCCCTGACGGGCTTACCACCGTGACCCGGTTTATTTCCCAAAATATGCCCTGCAAGGGACTTACCTGACCTGGTTATTTCCAATATGCTCCGCTGAAGGGACTTACTGCCCGGTTTATTTCCCCAATATGCCCCTGAGGGACTTACCCCGACCCGGTTTATTTCCCCAATATGCTCCTGAAGGGGACTACCCGACCCGGTATTTCCAATATGCCCCTGAAGGACTTACCTGACCTGGTTATTTCCCAATATGCCTGAGAGGACTTACCTGACCCGGTTATTTCCCAAATATGCCCCTGAAGGACTTACCTGACCCGGTTTTATTTCCTCAATATGCCCTAATCTAGTGACTTACCCTTACCCGGTTTTATTTCCAAAATATGCTCGCTGAAGGGACTTACCTGAACCCCGGTTAATTTCCCAAATAATGCCCCTGAGGACTTCCCTGACTCTGTTATTTCCCAAATATGCTCCCGGCAAGGGACCTTCCTGACCCGGTTAATTTCCCAAATATCTCCTGAAGGGAACTTACCTGACCCGGTTATTTCCCAATATGCTCCTGAAGGGACTTACCTGACCCGTTTATTCCCAAATATGCGCCCTTAAGGACTTACCTGACCCGGTTAAAAAAAAACAAGTTCCCAAATATGCTCCTGAAGGGCTTAACTGACCCGGTTATTTCCCAAATCATGCTTCTGAAGGGACTCACCTGACCCGGTTATCTCCCAAATATACTCCCTGAAGGGACTCACCTGACCCGGTTATTTCCCAAATATCTCCCTGAAGGAACTCACCCTGAAAACCCGGTTATCAATACACAAATATGATGCTCCTGAAAGGGACTTACCTGACCCGGTTTTTATTTCCCAAATTGCTCCTAAGGGACTTACTGACCCGGTATTTCCCCGAAATATGCTCCTGAAAAATGGGACTTACCTGACCCTTTTATTTGAAAACAAAACCCAACTGTATACAATGGGACTGCCCACGGAACTCCTTAGAAACACGGCATCCTTTTTTATTAAAAAGCTCCACACATTGTTTCAATGTCCTACGGCTCTGAATATGGAGACACAAGACAAATCACAAGGAGTTAAGTGGTTTTTCCATTCCAAATGGGCTAAAAATACAACAACCAACACACACGCCGAAAACAACAATATTGCTGAGTATGCGTTCCTTTATATATTCAATGTTTATATGTGTTGGAGCATACACAGCAATTTCCTAATAAGAGGAAAAGCAGTATGGTCCGCTCATAACGTATGACATGTCTTCTGGTGCCGTCCCTAGCCCAAACCTTGTTTCTAATAGTTAAATATGGAAAATGCCTCTCATGAGGTGAGCAGTTCATATAAATAAAGATTGTCATGTTATTGTAGTGAAACTTGTGATGGTTTAAGTAAAATTGCTCCCTAAAAAACCTTCTGCCCTGATTGATGAGCTCCACTTAGTTCTTGCCACACATAGTACAAGTTTGGACCAACAAGTCTGCCTGAGCTACAAACTGATTTGGGGGAAAAGTGTTGCAGCCTAAAGCTCGGCGCAACCATCAACATGGGCCATAACTGCTCGAGATTTAGTCTCTACTATAACTTCTGCTCATTGGTTTTCCAGCAGGAACGCTTGGAGCAGCATCAGGCCTGGTTCCTGAGGAAGTCTTTGTAACCACACTAACCATGACAAAACCCGGTACTTCCCTTGCCAAGATGGTTCTCCCTGTACCACGCGGATTGCCAGTTGAGTAGAACATTAATCCCGGAAATTAAACCTTCTACAGATCAGCTTGGATGTATGGAAAGAAGACCCACTGGTGAGTAGTTATTGTATTGATCCCTTTAACCCATGTGGAAGGTCTTTAAGGCTGGGGACCATGGGTCAACCAAGGACCTATTGAGTAACCGTTGGGTCCCTGCTGGGCAGAATTAAAGCGGTACACCAATATTTTCTATTTCCTAATATCCATGACGTAACTAGGAATCACTGGACCCCCAGCAAAACTATGATTGGCTCCTCCTCGTACTGCATCTAGAATACAGCCTCTGGGAGGAGGGTATATCAGTCTAGAAAAATAGAAAGATGATGCCCCTCTAGCTCCCCTGTGGGCGCAGGATCTGCCCCCATGGTAGTATACAAAAAACACCTGGAGCGTGTATACTTTAATATCCTTATATTTTACGAAGTGGATAAGTTCTCCACTAATAACACCGTATATACGCCAAGTATAAACCGAGTTTTCAGTTTTTTAAATGCCAGGTAACCTGGCTTATATCTCGTGTCAGATCGTGTCATTTTCCAAGGAGGAACCACAATTGAGGCTACAATAAAGGTGCCATAGTAAGTTACAGTATTAAAGTAACTTACTTTATTTTCCTGTTGCTGATGCAAAGGGAGACCGGAGGCAATTAGGAGCACTAATAGGAGAACCGGACTCGAGCGGGGTGTGTGAGCACGTATTAACGTACGTTACTGGCCTCTTGCTGACAATGGAGTAGCCGGGAAGATTGCATCCCTGACTCTCCTGCAGATGCACCGGTATGGTAAGAAGAACCTCTCTTCTATGAGCTGGCCTGGCCATTTTCTTTGTGTAACTTAATTGGCCACTTTATTTAAAAACTACATACAACTCAATCAGACAAGCATGCTGGAGTTGTAGTTTCCAACATCTGGAGTGCCAGGAAATGGGATACTTTTGGAATTATTAATGTACTGTATGGGAAATGCTGTCCATTTAAGATCAGTCAAAGCCTCAAAGTTGGGCAGGAGCAATTTTGTTTTCTTTGTTGAACACAACTCATCAGCATGCTTTGTACTGGAGTGGTAGTTTCCAAACATCTGTTGTGGCAAGTTCAACACAGCAAAAAACTCATCCTGCCCAACTCTGTAATCATTGTATTATTTTGAGGCTTCCAAACAACTGGATTGCCAATCCAGTACTGCAGTTAACTACGTCCTGTATGGTGAATTCTGGTGTCAACTAAAGCTCAAAACAATATGAATCAGAGGCATTAGCGGTCATAATTTCTACCATTTCAACCATTTTTTACATTTTTCAGGTAAAATAGGTTACCCCAACCGTCGACTTAAATACTAGGATCGACTTATACTTTTTGAGTATATACGGTAACTTCAGTAAGGATACCACGATTGGTACTCAGACCACTTATGTATAACCCTTTTTCCCTTCCTTTATATGTCACAAACGGTATAACCCTTTTGCCCTTTATATGTACACAAAACTCCTCAGTTACTTCTAATTCCTTAATATAGACGTAGGGATACATACTGTCCTTTATAACTCAGTCTGTGTCCTTGTATATTTATAGGCACAAAACTCTCAGTGACTTCTAATATCCTTATATATCAGTAGGGGTACATACAATGTCCTGTAGAACTCAGGCCTGTGTCCTTGTATATTATATGGGACACAAAACTCCTCAGTGACTTCTAATATCCCTTCCTTATAATATACAGTAGGGATACAATACATGTCCTGTAAACACAGTCTGTGTCCTGTATATTATATGGACACAAAATTCCTCTTGACTCTAATATCCTTATAATATACAGTAGGGTACTACATGTCCTGTATAACTCAGTCTGTGTCCTTGATATTTATATGGACCAAAAATTCCCTCAGTGACTTCTATATCCTTCTAATAACAGTAGGGATTCATACATGCTGTAATCACTCAGTCTGTGTCCTTGTATATTTAGAATGGACCCAAACCTCCCTCACGTGACTTCTAAATCCTATAATATACAGTAGGGCATACATACATGTTCCGTATAAAACACAGTCTGTGTCCTTGTATATTTATATGGACACAAACTCTCAGTGACTTCTAATATCTTATAATTACAGTAGGGGATACATACATGTCCTTATAACTCATCCTTGTCCTTGTATATTTATATGGACACAAAACTCCTCAGTGACTTCTAATATTCCTTATCATATACAGTAGGGGATACATCATGTCTTATAACTCCGTCTGTGTCCTTGTTATTTATATGGACAACAAAACGCCTCCTCAGTGACTTCTAATAAAATCCTTATAATATACAGTAGGGGATACATACATGTCCGGTATTACTCATTCTGTGTCTTGTATATTTATATGGACACATAACTCCTCAGTGAACTCTATATCCTTATAATTACATAGGGATACATACATGGTCCTGTATAACTCACACTTTCGGTGTCCTTGTAATTTATATGGACCACAAACCGCCTCTGTGACTTCTAATATCCTTATAACTATACTAGGGGCTACATACTGTTTTTCCTGTATAACATCAGTCTGTGTCCTGTATATTTATAATGGACACATAACTCCTCATTTACTTCTATCTCCTTATAATATACAGTCTGGATACATCCTGTCCTGTATAACTCAGTCTGTGTCCCTTGTATATTTATATGGACACAAATTCCTCATGACTTCTAATATCCTTATACAAATCGTAGGGAAATACCTACATGTCCTGTATACCTCAGTCTGTGTCCCTTGTATATTATATGGACCGCAAAACATCCCTCAGTGACTCTAATATTTATAATATAGCAGTAGGGGAAATACATCAGTCCTGTATAACTCAAGTCTGTGTCCTTGTATATTTAAATGGACACAGAACTCATCAGGACTTCTAATTCCATTATACATTATCCCTTATAATACAACAATGGTACCACAGAGTTTTCCTGTCCCTGTATACTCACTCTGTGTCCTGTACCTTTAAATGGACACTAACTCTTATTGACATTCTAATTCCTTATTATTTACAGTAGGGGAACATTATAATCCATATACAGTATTCTGTATTTTTATAAGTATCCTGCCTGCTTTAAACCGAACAACACACTGAGGCCAGCAATTGGTACAAACGAAACCGAAAGACCCACTTCCGAAACACAATAAAGCGACATCATAGACCAGTGCAGTGCAGTGAAGAGTGCCATATTATAACTGAGTGCAGGCGTGAAGAATGCTCTGCTTTTTATGTGGGGGAGACCAAACAGCCACTGCATCACACGTATGGCCAGCACAGAAGAGCCATTCCTCGGGTCAGGACTCAGCCATGTACCTGCAGCGTAAGGATAAAGGACATACCTTTGAAGATTGTAATGTTAACAGATTGGCAAGGAACGTGACTGGTTCAAGAGAGGTTTTTAAGGATGCCATTTATGGTTCGGTTAAACAGTGTGGTGGTGTTAAACAGTGTAATCATTGGGTACCTGCTTGGGTAAACTGTATTTATTAGGTAAACTGGTCGGCTGGAAAAAAGTGTATTTGATTGGGTACCAGGTTGGGTAAACAGTGTATTTGATTGGGTACCATTTGGGTAAACAGTGTATTTGATTTGGTACCAGGTTGGGTCAAACAGTGTATTTGATTTGGTACCCAGGTTGGTAATCAGTGTATTTGATTGGGTTACCTGTTTGGTAATCAGTGGGGTATTTGATTTGTACCAGGTTGGGTAAACAGTGTATTTGATTGGGTACCATGTTGGGTACATGTATTTATTGGTATCTGTACCTTACCTACATTAGCATTGACCCAAAAATCATCTGCCACTTAGCAGCCCTAATGTGACAATCTATCTAGATCTCCTGCAATGATTCACATCCTCTGAAGTTTTTAATGGTCGACAAAGTTTTGTGTCCATCCGCAAACACATAACTTGCCTGACAATCCCACTTTCCAAATCATTAATAATAGATTATACAACGTGCCCCACACCAGACCCTGTGGCCCCCCCTTAGCACTTTAGTCCATATGATGAAGCCCCCTTAACAACTACTCTCTGCAATCTATTCATTACCAATTTTCTACCATGTCCAAATGTGGACTTCCCCAACCCACAGACCTAGCTTAACATTAGTCCCTATGGGGGACCTTATCAAAAGCCTTTGTAAAATCCAAGTAAAACTACCTCTACTGCTATACCAGAGTCTCATTTCTATCTTCCCTCCCCATAAAAGCCAACAAGTTAGTTTGACAAGATCTATTCTCCTAAATCATGCTGGTTCATACTTATCATTTTCAGTCCTGAAACAATACTCCTAGAACATGTTCCCTTATTAAACTTTCCAGGATCTTCCCCACCCTGAAGTTAACCTTACAGTCTGTAGTTAGCCCGGTCTGTGAGCGCTAACCCTTTCTAATATTGGGATAACATCAGCCTATTCATCAGAGGCATACAACCTCCCTGAGGGAATCTGGTAATACTGTAGTGTTATAAGAAATAATGCACCCTTCACATTAAGAATGTAAGGTATTCTCATCACCTCGGTCCCCTGCCCTGCTCAGTGACGTACTATTTATATACACTGTAAGGCACATATCACCTATAAAACAACTTGTTCCATTTAATGTACATTACATGTCCGCAGGATTCCAGCATAAGATCAACACCAAGCACGCTAATACATCCTGTGACTGCCAATCACCTTTGTCCTGTGTACCCATTATAAGGAACATGTCCTTCCTAGTATCAGTGTGAAGAACTTCATGTCATCAGACCCCAACCTGGGATTAAAGACCCAGAAGAGAACCTAAATTCCTTTTTTAAAGGGTCCGGTAAATGACAGCTTCATAGGCCATTTTACCCTTCCCTATAGTTAAACTTCTAGTTTTCTCTAAATGGGTTCAGCCCAGCACTAGTGAGATGTAAATAAAGGCACGATACCCATAGTATGAATAATATGTCACTTTTATTCGTTTAGTTTATACGCCAAAGATGTGACTATCCAGGTCTCACTGACACACAGAGCCTAAGAACTGGATTGATTGGTTACAGTACATTGTAAACATTATTTCAGGGATACATTGGGCATTGGACAGACTGTGGCTTCCCATCTCTGTGTCTAAAACTCAGACTGTCCTCTCTGTTCTCCTCTGTTTGTTCATGGACGTGTCTCTTGTAGACAGTGACCATTAGATGAACCGTAACGTCTGTCTCTGTAACTGGAATGTTCACGTCTCGTGTTCCTCGTTCTCGTTTGGTCGTTGTCTGTTTCTGTGTCCACATTGTCCATTTGGGGACACCCATTCATGTTTTATAATTACTAGTTGTAACATTTATCTATTACATTTCCTGCCAGACAATGTAGAGCTGTAATTAAAAATGGATTTATTTGTAAGACCCTTGTCTAATAATTATTTACATATATAATCCCTATCACTTAGAAATGTGTATTTGGGGTGAACTTACCTTTCCGTTCAAGGTCTATGTGGACGTCATATACGCCATACAGAGGCCGTGTGATCTGATTGTTTCATCATTGTGATGGGTTATATTTCACAGCATGATGTCCCCTTTATTGTGGCTCTTGTACACAATCCTGTCGAGAAACAGAACGCAGAGGTTAACAACAACTTCTTGGAACTTTTTATGTTAAAGGGCAAGTTACACAGGGATTTCAGAATCTACTGATCATCACTTACTGTATAGGAAGGTTCCTTTCTTTTTGCTGGTGTCATATGTCTCTGTTCCAATATCAAATTGGTATGTGGGGAAAAAGTGGATTTCTGCCTCCTGAATCCTCGGAACATGGATCCTGTAACAGAAGAACCTTAATGGTGCGAAGTAGAAAAACTGACCAAAGAATCCTGTGAAATACAATTGTATATGAAGGACAGAAGGGGCACGGACATTGCAGATAGCGTCTTAGCCATCGTGTACAATAGTACCTCTATACATCTCTTCTTTGAGCTGATCATAGTGGAAGGCGGGACATATCACTGCCAGTCCCAGTCGGCAGTATAGAATCCGCGCTGCCCTGTCAAGGTCCAGCGGAAATTGAATGTCCCCAACCAGAAAACGTAATCAAACTGGTCTGTGATGTCATCTTAGGGAGGAGAAAAGGTTTCAATATGATGAATTAAAATACAACATGCCGTGAATAAATAGACTTTGTACTTATCACCCATTGATTTCAATGGAAATCTACAGAAAAGGAACATTAATCTCCGTCCGGTACTCACCATAATCCAGGGGGCGACTGGAAATTTTCAGGCCTTCCTTTGATTGTTGATTGTAATTTTTTAAATCCTCCTATGTTTGTCTTTGTCCCTCTGGGTCCAGCTAGAAAACACAAACTCGGGGTCACTCTATGACAATGACGTGAAATGAACATAATGTCTGTAAATAAGAGAACTTACCAGCCGGTGAGAGTTAATTGAGAAGGAACGAGGACCCGAAGAATCTGAATGAAAACGCCGAGCCCCCTTTGGTCTTGATTGGGGCAAAAATCTGGTCGTGATCTTTGCAGTTTCAAATGCTAAGGAAGAGGAAAAGGAATAGGAAAAGTTATTGAACCGGATAAGTTACTGGTTATCAAACGGAGGAAAGTTCACCATGCAACAGATAATCCCTGGCACATTGATGTGCACATTATACGTGGGGCCACATTCCTTGGGATATATTACAATACTGATGCAGAGCCATGTGTTATAACTGCTCCGTGAGTAGAAATTGCCACTATTATAATTAGTAGGCCAACAATGACACATGGCGACGTTATCTTATAATAATGTCAGTACCACTGTAGGATCTTTCTGTACATTAAGGATAGATTGGAGGTGATGGTTGGTACAGTTTGATATAAAGTTATGTAAACATCATTTATAAAATACCTGAGCAGAACCTGACCAGTTCACGTCTGATGAGACGGACTGATAGAGGACGCCGTGGTTGGCCGATGGGATCAGCACATAATGATGTCCCCAGAGTCACCTGCAGAGCCTTTCCCATTTCTCGCCTGCAGGGAGACCATCACAACCCGAATTAATGCAGTTCAATGGAATTTACCATACAAGATACTATGTAACGATTATAGAATCACAGTGATACCCACACAGAATGTGTTCAGGTTTAGGATCACTTCAAATGGCACCTTGAGTTTAAATATGAACTAGAAATTGTATTGATCATTTCTCTTACCTGTTATGGCGGCTTCTTGTGTCCCAATAACATACATGTCTTGGCAGACTGAGTGTGGGAATAGCAGTCCCTCAGTCCTGTAGCAAATCTCTATAGGGAAAGGTACAGTGAGTCAGTAAGAGTTAAAGACAATGTGGAATTGGATCATTTTCCACCCCATATAAATCTATATCTTGTAATGTATCAGATGTCCCGTTCCATAGACTTGATATCGTCCTCATCATAGAAATAAAACTTCCCGTTGTTCATTCATATCCAAGTGACAACAAAAATCCCTCAAAGTTCTTGGTGGCAGGTCCTCAGTCTAACACTCCAGTATTGTATCACTGGGGAGACTTTCACCTCCTCCTCATGGTTACCAGCTGGGATTTCAATGCTGGCTGCCTCTCGTGTCATCTAGGGAGCAGGTCAATGTCGGCTTTCAATGGCTGACATTCTTAAGATCAGGGGAAAAGGTTTTGACAATTTATAAAACAATTAATATAAAATGGTTAATCCAATAATAAAAACGATTAGATCCCATTAACGAAAAGCTAAACAGTAAGTTCAGTCTACCTCTCTACAGGAGATGTTGGATCTCGTGTGTCCCTACGGTTCCTGTTCCTGTCCTTTGGTCCCGTTATCTCTACAGAACCAGATGGGTTATCAGTAGTCCAGTAGATTGATTTTCTTCTGCTGTTTCAAATCCAGATTCACTGCCCTTAGTCCAAACTCCTCCGTCTCTTCCCTTCCAGTTTCATAGTCGGATGGTTCAGCAGTCCTGACTCCTGTATCTCGTCAACATCTGGATTCCTTGAATTGATTCTGTCCCCATTAGTTAAGAGACACAAATAACTGAAGAGAACAAATAAATCAATGTTAACATTAAAGACGTCTTTAGTTGGTGAAAAGTATCTAAATATTAAATGAATATAAATTGTCCTATGGTGCCAGTTTTTGTAGCCCTATAAACCCTCTAAACAGTGACCTACCATATAATGACTAAATGGCAATACAGACAGTAAACAGCCTTAGGATCCTGGTGGTTATAATCGGAAATGTTCATATCCATAAGTTTCTCATGGACATTTCTAGTTTTTAGTGGAAATCACACCATTTTTTTTTCTTCTGTCATTTATTCTTGATATGTCCGTCCGTCTGTTTCCCTCTTCCACTGTAGAACCATGATGGCCGATAGCAGCATGTTATAATAACAATAACTGCTGGGATTCAGGTGGGACTGTTGGAATATTCCATGATCTTGGCTCTAGGGTGTTTCGCCCATCGCTGTAAATAACAGATCCTCCTTTTTCTTCCACACTTCGATGGTTTCACCACATTCTGCCAAACTGCCAAACATAGATATGTAATAGAAAGTCATAGGGATTGGGACTGTAACCTTTCTAATAACTATTAATAACCAATCATCTCCAATATAAGATTATAACACCCTTTATCTCTATGTACGCCCCACAATCATAAATTATCTCTTTACCTAATGGTGGGTCAAGGCAAGTCTGTAGTCCAATCGATAATATGCAGATGATATAAATAGGTATCCATCCTATTCTGGTTCTAATAAGGGTTAGAGAGATAAAAGGAAAATAATGAATTGTTTAATGAATATAAAGGGACCATATCCCCATAACATAGTGTTACAGCAGTCTGTTAATGTGGGATTACGGCTTATGATAAAAATTACATTTTAACCTGAATATTATAATATAAATACTTTCTATTTATCTACCTTTCTAGTTCTCTACTTACTGATCTTGGAAAGCTGAAAAAGTGAAAAGCATATTTTGTGTTGTTCACAGGAAGAGCAGAAAAAATTCCTTCCTGTAGCTGTGGCACAAAATGTCTCCCAAGTTTCATCTGATGCTCTTTTATAGTTGTGATGACATCACATATGACATCATCACTGGCTTTTTACTGCAGTATAAAATACATTGTTGATTTGATATCACTTATTGTGTGCCCCTACATTAAATTTACTATAAATGGAAATGATGTGAAGCAGCCATAATGCCTCCCTATATAATACCATATAAAGATCTAGATTATTGTATAGTAAATATAACCATTACAATTAGTTTTATACTAAGTATTGTAACCTTTATTGTAAAATCAATAAGGATTACGTATTCCCATACAGTCATGACCCTATCAAACTGTTTAACAAGTTTATACAGTACACTATTCGGATATAGCTTTATTGTTTGTATGGAACATGCGTAATATACAAAATATGTAATGTTTTCCTTCCCCCCGTGTATGGAACACTTTATTTCTTATACTATTCTCTGTATACTGAACAGTGTAAGGTAGAAGGTGGAAGAACGGATAAGGGAATCGAAGCACTGGATAGACAATAACATCTATGGTACCTCTCAGGGGGGGGGGGGGGGGGGGGGAGTACCGTTTTTTAAAGTGACCGTTGGGATTTGGTTTCGATCACATGACCTTTGTGGTAACTGCGGGAGATCCGTTTTTAAAAAAAGCGACAGTGGGATTTGGTTTTGATCGCATGACCCTTGTGGTCAACTGCGGGAGATACCGTTTTTTTAAAGCGCCAGTTGGGAATTTGGTTTCGATCTGACTGTGTGGTAAACTGCGGGAGATACCGTTTTTAGCGACAGTTGGGGATTTGGTGTCGATCGCATGACCTGTGTGTAAACTGCGGGATGATACCATTTTTAAAGCGACAGTTGGGGAATTTGGGTTTCGATCGCATGACCTGTGGTGGTTAAACGCAGGCGATACGTTTTAAAAAAGCGACAGTTGGGATTTGGCTTCGATCGCATGACCTGTGTGTAGAACTGGCGGGAGATACCGTTTTTTAAAGCGACAGTTGGGATTTGTACGAACGCATGACCTGTGTGGCAAAACTGCGTGAGATACCGTTGTTAAAGTCGACGTTGGGATTTGGAATTCGATCCATGACCTGTGGGCAACCTGCGGAGAATCCGTTTTTAAAGCAACAGTTGTGATTTGTTCGATCGCATTACCTGTGGTGGCAACTCG
Source organism: Hymenochirus boettgeri (assembly GCA_019447015.1). Classification (NCBI taxonomy): domain Eukaryota; kingdom Metazoa; phylum Chordata; class Amphibia; order Anura; family Pipidae; genus Hymenochirus; species Hymenochirus boettgeri. Next base: position 403,139,093 of record CM033469.1, on the reverse strand, counting down.
GGAGATACCGTGCTTAAAACGACAGTTTTGGATTTGGTCGATCCGCATGACTCGGTGGTAAACTGCGGAGATCCGTTTTTCAAGGCTACAGTTGGATTTGGTTCGATCGCATGACCTTTTTGGTAAACTGCGGGATATAACCGTTTTAAAACGCAGTTGGGATTTGTTAGATCGCATGGCCTGTGTGGTAAACTGCGGGAGATACCGTTTTTATAAGCGACAGTGGGATTTGTTCGATCGCAATGGCACCTTTGTGGTTAAACTGCGGGAGATAACCGTTTTTAAAAAGCGACATTGGGATTTGGGTTTCTTCGCATGGCCCTGTGTGGTAAACTGCGGGAGAACCATTTTAAAGCGTACAGTTTGGGATTTGGTTCGTTCGCATGGCCTGTGTGGTAATCGCGGAGATACGTTTTTAAAGGGACAGTTGGGATTTTGTTCGATCGCATGACCTTTGTGGTAAACTGGGGATAATAGCCGTTTTTAAAGCGCCGTTGGGATTTTGGTTCGGGGATCGCATGACCTGATGTGGTAACTGCGCGAGATACCGTTTTTAAAGGCACAGTGGGATTTGGTTCGATCGCATACCTTTGTGGTAACTGCGTGAGATACCGTTTTTAAAGGACAGTTGGGAAAAAAAAAAATTTGGTTCGATCGCATGGCCTGTGGTGGGTAAACTTCGGGAGATACCGTTTTTAAAGCGACAGTTGGATTTGGTTCGATCGCATGACCTTTGTGGTACACTTCAGGAAGATCCCCGTTTTTTAAAGGGACAGTTGGATTGGTTCGATCACATGACCTTGTGGTAAACTGCAGGAGAGATACCGTTTTGTAAGGGACAGTTTGGGATTTGGTTCGATCGCATGACCGTTTGTTAAACTGGCGGAGATACAGTTTTTAAAGCGACAGTTTTTGGGATTGGTTTCGATCGCATGACCTGTGTGGTACCCTTCGGGAGATACCGTTTTTTTAAAAAACGACAGTTTGGGATTTGGTTCGATCGCATGGCCTGTGTGGTAAACTGCGGGAGATCCGTTTTTAAAGCGACAGTTGGGATTGGTTCGATCGCAATGGCCCTGTGGGTAAACTGCGGGAGATACCGTTTTTTAAGCGACCGTTGGGATTTGGTTCTGATCGCATGGCCTTTGTTGTAAACTGCGGGAGATACCGTTTTAAAGCGACAGTTGGGAATTTTGGTTCGATCGCATGGCCTGTGTGGTAAACTGCGGGAGATACCGTTTTTAAAGGGACAGTTGGGATTTGTTCGATCGCATGGCCCTATGGGTAACTGCGGGAGATACCGTTTTTAACGGGACAGTTGGTTATTTTTGGTTTGGATCACATGACCTGTGTGGTGAACTGCGTGAAGATACCGTTTTTTAAAGTGACAGTTGGGATTTTTTTGATTCACATGACTTGTGTGGTAACTGCGAACTGAACTGCGGGCTATCCGTTTTTAAAGTTACAGTTGGGATTTGGTTTGTCACATGACTGTTTGGTGAACTGCGGGAGATCTGTTTTTAGGTGACAAGTTTGGGATTTTGATCACATGACCTCAGCAATGTTTCAGTTTGAAGGTTTCTTTCTTCTCTGGTGGGCAAACTGCGGAGAGATCCGATTTTGGAATAAACAAGAATAAGAAGAATGAAAAGCAATTTGGCTATTTTATTGTGATTTGGCCAGAAAGGTGCTCTCGGGAATGAATAAGAAAATTGTTTATTAAATAGCATATGTGGCCTGCCTATCCTTACAAAAAGCTTTCTTCCAAAGCAGGGTTGGTGTCCAAAGGCTATTTAGCAGGTAACATGGCATATAGACATTGCACATCACAGAAACAGAACCAGTGTAATACATCTGCCCTATATTTAAGAAAAAGTACACTGTAAGGTACTGGCAAGCCCAGTAATTCACCCATAGACTTTACTGTCATCAATGTGGTTTTATTCATCACACCTCCCGTAAGGCTGGGTACAACACGAGGGACTATAACCGAATAATACAGGATTGCATCGCAAGCGGACGGTACCCCCAGGAAACCCACACTTTCAAATGTGTGCTAGCTATCTGCTCTAAGTGTCGCCTCACCCTAAAGGCAGGAGTACTTTTACCAGGCTCGAATTTAATTTATGGCTGCCTCTTTAAAAAAAAAAATTAGAAATATCCCATCAAAATCCCCGTTCCTACTTATTCCCTTTGGCTATGAGCTAACCCGCCTGCCCTGTATGTCAGGCTATATGATCTGTTGGGATTATGTAAACCTTTCTTTCAATGGTACCTTTGTCTGGTTTTCCCTCCCCAGAGCATTCTATGCCTGGTTACAGTACAAGACATATCTTGCTAGCTCTAGTGTTGCTACCTGGGCATTGGTTTGCCTACAGCTAAGTTTGTTATCTACAGAACACCCAAATCTTTTTCGCATACAGATTCACTTAACACAGAGTTATTTATGGTGTATAGGTGCACAGGTGTTTAAATCCCATGCACACCTTACATTATCAAACATTGAATCTCATCTGCATTCTGCTGCCCATTTTGATAAATCTTCTAGGTTTGCTGCAGCACTTGCCCTCATTGGAGTGTTCCAAAGCTCTGCATAGTTTAGTGTCATCAGCAAACACAGAGACCCTTGCTCTCATGCCCCTTCTAAGTCATTTATAACAGATTAAATCAGAGTGGCCCCAGTACAGAACCCTGAGGCACTCTGCTTGAACTTTAAGCCCACATGGATGTAGCTCCCATTAACCACCACTCTCTGTTTTTGGCGATCCAATAACCATTCTCTATCCATGAACAATGTTTTCTTTCTAGGCCAACCGTCCTCAGTTCCAGTCTATCGCTTTTAAACGTGTGATTAGCTTTTACAAAACAGCTGTTAACGGAGGTTGTGGTGGGCCCGCTTACTGTCCGGGCTCCCGCGGCGGTAGTCCAAAAGAATCTACAAAAATCCTTAGTCATTTCCTATCATATCCCATGTAGACACTCCAAACCACACTCTTTGTGTTACTAAACAACTGCCTGGCACCACTCAATCCTCCCTCAACTTTGGTGCAGGCTCATAATTTCTCCTTCTCCCGCTTCTCTAACGCCTCTCCTCTCTGTCAGTCACTTCTCCACTGGCTGCCATTCAAGCAAAGGATCCAGTTCAAGCTGCTTACCCTATCCTATAAAGCAATTATCCCACACAGCCCCTCCCTATATCTCACACTATCCCAAACAATATAAGCCTATCCAACCAACAAAGCCCTCCATATATCTCGCCTATCCTATCAAGCACTATCCAACACAAGCCTCCATATATCTCACCCTATCCATAAATGCGCTATCCACACAGCCCCTCCATAAATATCTCACCCTTTCCTATAAAGCACTATCCCAACACAGCCCCCCATATATCTTACCTTATCCTATAAAGCACTATCCAACGACAGCCCCTCCATATATCTCACCCTATCCTATAAAGCACTACTCCAACACAGCCCCTCCTTATATCTCACCCTATCCATAAAGCACTATCCAACACGCCCTCCTATATCTCACCCTATCCTATAAAGCACTACCAACACAGCCTCCATAGATCTCTCACACCCTATCCTAATAAAGCACTAATCCAACACAGCCCCTCCATATATCTTACCTTATCCTATACAGCACTATCCAACATAGCCCCTCCTATATCTCACCCTATCCTATAGCACTATCCACACACACCCCTCCATATATCCACCCTACCCTATAAGCACTATCTCCGAATAACACGCCCCTTCATATATCTCACCCTAATCCTATAAAGGCACTATCCACACCGCCCTCCATATATCTCACCCTATCCTATAAGCACTATCCAACACAGCCCCTCCGTATATCTCACCCTATCCTATAAAGCACTATCCAACACAAAGCCCCTCCAATATATCTCACCCTAATCCATAAAGCCTATCCAAACAGCCCCTCCATTTATCTCAGAGATGATCCATCGCTATTGTCCAGACGCAACCTCCGCTCTGCCATGGATCACCCTCCTCTCATCCTCTGGTCCCCTCTTTCCCATGTCCATATTCCAGACTTTGCTCGTGCTGCCCCTCTGCTCTGGAACTCCCTTCCCCGTCTGTCCGTCATTCACCTGTCCCTTACACCTTCAACACGTAAACTTTCAAACCCACCTCTTTCAGGCACCATATACCTGGGCTAGACATCACCCATCGGAATTCCAAAACGGCTACATATATCGGCGACTCCATGGAATCCCTCAGGACACTTTGTCTGAATGTAGCCTTGGGGTGAGGCCACACCAGAGCGACAGTAGTAACAAAACCAAAACGCAAACTGTGATAGGATAGAATTAGTCTGGGATGGCATTCCCCAGAGCCCCAATCACAATATAAATCATCACTCATTACCCATCATCATTACCCACCTGTAAAATACCGTTTGTGTCTAGTTTTGAGTGACACGCAGTCCGGGACCCTTCCACTGGTAGCGAGCATTCTCAGTAAAGGTTACTTGATCATTGTTCAAGTGCTTTCTTTCTTCTCTGTAAGACACCTTGCAATGGTCTTGTATATCTTATAGCCCTAGTAGATCAAACTGGGATGTTTTGGCATACTGGATTTTTTTCTCTGTGTTTATCATAAATTATGGATGGGATTGTATTAAAACACAAATGCACAATCTGTCTGCAAGGGACCAGGAAAAAGTTGGTTGGATTATAATTTTTACTGAGTGGCCTGTAGGGGCACTGTGATTAATACAAATATGCTTTGTTTTTTCTTGTTCTAGATACTTCGAACTATTTATGTCCTTTGGTCATCCAAAATTCCACTAAATTTTAGACAGGACATCATAGATGTAAATTCCTCTCCATGTAGTATGTTTATTTGCTTAATACTATGTGCTTTTATATTTCCATATTAAGGCATTGTACACTGAACTGACTCTGCCTCATTTCATGCAATCTATAAATGATCCATGTTAAGCAGAGCACGTACTCTGATTGTTTTGTGTGCTTCATGACTTCAATCCAATACTGATACTGCTCAAGCTCAGTCCCCCAGCCGCCCCCTGCCCAGACTACTGACTCTTTGTGAGGGCAAGCATGCTCAGTAAACCTAATTGATGCCCCATTGGGAACAGGAATTTCCCACCAGCAGTTCACGTACCAATTTGATCACCATTCCAGCTACAAACATAACTTGACATACAGCAATTTTATGGTAATAAGGCACTTGATTGACAGCTGAAATGGCTGGATATATAAAGAACTATGGAAACCGATCAGCAGATAAATGCAAGTGATAGTTTGGGAATGATTAATTGTTTTGCAGTAATGGGCAAATAAAAAACAAATTTCCCAGTGTTCATCTCCGTTTAATGAAACGAAAAGATTTGTGGGGGTCAGGCCCCCCCCCCGTTGCCTATAAAAATAACAAACAATGGAACATCCCAGAGTGATCTCTGTTACAATGTTGCACGTCCAATCACACCGCATTACTTTTATTTCTGTCTCCTCCCCGCAGGGTGAAAGATCTGAGCTATTTGACAGATGGAAAATTCTTCAGGTCTGCAAGTGGGAAAGAAACTTGAACGGAATCTAATAAATTCAAGTGAGTTTGAAAACAACGCGATTGGAGTAAAGGCCAAATGTACCTCAAAGATCTTTAGCCTAAAGGCTATCCTGCTGCCTCATATGCCCTGGAATGGGAGTGGCTTAGTGGTAGTCTGGGGCGTGTCTATTGGCCCTCATAATGTAGATTGCCCAATCAGGAAAAAAAATCACATGTTGATAGAGGCCTATCAACTCAGAGTGTTTCTGAATTGTCAAATAATGTAACGTTGGTGACATTATCCTTGATTGTGTTACAAGCTCTGATACCAAACGGAGGACATTAGAATTTTCACATTTGCCAGGACACAACAGCGCGGAGTTGCCATACAGTTCTGGTAATGTTTGTTTTCTTTTGTTGCGGTAGATCTGCAATGTCAAGAGTTGCGACGCGCCATAATTTCCCTTTACCACCCAGAAGAACACAGCTCAGATATGAAAGTTGACACCAGCCGGAATATTCATATAAATACTGAAATCCCTTCATATCTCTTCCCCAAGGTACTTGTAATCTTCTTTTTAATCTCAGATTAAAAAAAAAAAAAAAAAAAAGGTAAACCCATCAATTGCGAGCTCCTACGCATAAATATACAAATAGCCAAAAAAGGTTTGTCCTTCCAGTTGTAGAAAGTCTCCAAAATCTTCTAATCCGTAGTGACTTGGTTTAATATTCTTTAAAATATTTATTTTTTAAGTTAAATGTTCCTTTAATTGTCAGAAATATTGTTCCCACTTGCCAGATGTTAAAACTACAGCTCCCAGCATTCCCCAGCTCCCTCTGTAGTTGAGGGAATGCTGGGAGTTGTAGTTTCCAGCATCTGATGCCCAAAAACACTGTTTGAGAATCCCTGGCCTAGAGGCATCATGAGACAGCTCGGCACGGGATAGTGGAGTCCGTCTGTGTAAGGATTGTATAGAGATTTGTACGTTGTAGAAATTCCACAATTCCAATTGGCTATATTTCTCTGTGTTTGTCTAGGAGATGCCTTAATTTCGCTCCCCAGTTTAGCGAAATTGCAGTGGTTGGAAACGGAGGACTTTAAAAGACGGGAAATGCGTACAGAATCGATAGCGCGGATTCGTTTTCAGGGATGGGATGTTCCACCTGTCATGTTTCCTTTTACTTCCGGTATTAGTGGTATAGGGGCACTGAAAGGACCACTAAACTACACGTTACCTATTGGATTTGCTATTCTTTAATTAGATCTCAGGTAGGAACAGTATTCCTTCCTCCCTTTTGTAGTCTTGAAATGTTTCATCGTTTGAGAGTTTTGCTGCCGTCTTCTCAGCCCTCACCCTGCCGTCTAATCAAGAAAAATAGTGTTACAATAACTGGGAGGGTCACATGACTATCCTGACCTGTAACAAAGAGTTTGCCTGGAAGCAAAACTTCTAAAGCTATTATACCGGACAATTGCCATCAGACTGACTACAATAGGTAAACCCCATCGACAGACTACAGACTGACTACATAGGTTAAACCCCATCGACAAGACCTACAGACATACCTACAATAGGTAACCCCATCGACCGACTACATACGGACTACATAGTACCCCCCATCGACCGACTACAGACTGACTACAATAAGGTAACCCCATCGACAGATACAGCTGACTACATAGGTAAATCCCCATCGACAGACTACAGACTGCTACAATAGGTAAATCCCCATTCCAACAGACTACAGACAGACTATACAATAGGTAAACAACCCCATCGACAGACTTACAGCCTGGACTACATAGTTAATCCCCTCCGACAGACTACATACTTGAGTATATACGGTACTACATGAGGAGGAAAGACCCCCCTCTAAACAAAGTAACCGGCAAATAAACAGCACTCACAGCCAATTAAATACACTTGATTAAGTTAAAGCACAGCAATCGTATATGATTTTATATATTGTAAAACCTATATTAAATATAGTATTTTCAGGCCTCATACACATATAAAATCCTGGATAGAATAGCTAAAAATAATAATATACATTTAAACATTTAATCTTATATTGTACATTATCAATATAGAAAACCTAAACCAGATGGGGATATTTCTGTACTCCCTATCACCCCCCAGAGTGCTCCCAAATTAGACCCATATTAAAAACCAGGCTGGGAATGGACGGAAAATCCATCCAGGATTACTAGGAAAAAGTCGTAATGGACCTTTCTTGTACTTCGGGGGGGACGTACCCCTGATCCCCCCCCCCCAAAAATGTCAGTCTGTGATCCTGTATTAGTAATCACAAGTGCAAAGTCTAGGATTCCCAAATGGCTGGTGTAAAGCACAGTCAACCCAGTTGGGGGTCGTACATGTGGTCTGTCTGTGGGTCAAAATCGGACCTGCATAATATGGTAGATGTACATAGTTTGCTGGGCATCCCCAGTATACCAAAAACTGTTCATGCTCGCGACGCCATCTCTCTGATGAAAAATCCAGACTAAACGCCAATGTGATGCAAACTTGATTGATCCGCTGTTGGCACGGATTCCTTGGCAATAAACAGTCTTGGTTGTCCCAATTACTCCAGTCCAAACCCCAGACACGGTACACAATGCCTACGTGCATTTCTCCCCAACTAGACGGGGCTTCGTCAGGGCGAAATCTAACCCACCAATGGCCTGGGCCTTGCTTTTTAAGAGAAGTGGGACTCCTCCTCTGCCCTTAACCACCAACTGGTGCAGGAGATACAAGGTCAACCCAGGTGTGGGCACTTTTATTGGGTTTATATAAAGAATGTGGGGGGAAAGGGTTAAAATTGTCCTTTCATTCTGTACCAGCCTAAAGCTGCACCATGCAATAATTCATCCCGATAGTTCAGTGTATTGGTCAATCTAGCCGAAATAATTGCATGGTTTTTCGGACGCGACCAAATACGCGAGCAAACATGTCTGAAAACCACGCTCCATCATGTGGTTGTCTATGGACCCCACGCTCCATCGCAGTTAACTGTACGTTTTTGTGGTGAGCGACAGACCTTCCTTTGCCAGTCACAAGTGCCAAACAATTGGTTGGGAGGAAGTATCTATCAGGGTGAACCCAGCTTAACACTCGGAAACTTTCTTATGACCTCCGTAGGAAGCGCCGGGCTCAGTAAGCCGGAAATAGGGGAAAGTGTGACTGTATTTGCAGATAACCATGTGCCAGCAGGCCCATGGTGAGAAAATTGTTTTTTTTTTATTTCATAGTAACATAGTAATTAAGGTTGAATAAAGACATTCGTCCATCAAGTCCAACCTATTCACTTTTTTTTTTTTTTTTTTTTTTTTTTTTTAACCCTACCTAACAGTTGATCCAGAGGAAGGCAAAAAACCCCAGCTAAAAAAGGGGGGAAAAAATTCCTTCCTGACTCCAAACGGCAATCGGAAAGTATCCCTGGATCAACCAGATCTATATGCATTAATACCAGTAATTCTCAATATTTTTTAGTTTTAGAAACTTATCCAGGCCTTTTTTAAAGTTATTCAATGAACTTGCCATTACCACCTCTGCTGGAAGACAGTTCCACAGTTTCACCGTTCTCACTGTAAAGAAACCTCTCCTAACTTGAAGATGAAACTTCTTTTCTTCCAACCTTAAAGGATGTCCACGAGTCCTCTGATATGACCTATTAGTGAACAATGCACCAGAGAGTTCACTGTATGGGCCATTAATATATTTGTATAAGGTTATCATGTCCCCACGCAACCGCCGCTTCTCCAATGTAAACAGCCCTAACTTGTCTAATCTGCCTGCATATTCAAGCCCCTCCATTCCCCTTATTAATTTAGTTGCCCTTCTCTGAACTGCCTCAATTTCCAAGATGTCCCTTTTGTATATGGGATTCCAAAACTGCACCGCATATTCCAAATGTGGCCTTACCAGTGCCTTGTAAAGAGGGAGAATAATATTTTTCTCTCTTGATTCCATTCCCCTCTTTATACAAGACAATATCTTGCTAGCTCTAGCTGTTGCTACCTGGCATTGTTTGCTACAGCTAAGTCTGTTATCTACCAGAACCCCCAAATCTTTTTCCATTTCAGATGCACTTAACACAGAGTTATTTATGGTGTAGGTGGCACAGGGATTATTAAATCCCAAATGCATCACCTTACATTTATCAACATTGAATCTCATCTGCCATTCTGCTGCCCATTTTGATAATCTATCTAGGTCTGCTTGCAGCACTTGCACATCATTGGAAGTTTCCAAAGCTCTGCATAATTTAGTGTCATCAGCAAACACAGAGACCTTGCTCTCAATGCCCCCTTCTAAGTCATTTATAAACAGATTAAACAGAAGCGGCCCCAGTACAGAACCCTGAGGAACTCCGCTTAGAACTTTAGCCCACATAGATGTAGCTCCATTAACCACCACTCTCTGTTTGCGGTCCAATAACCAGTTCTCTATCCATGAACAAATGTTTTCTTCAAGGCCAACAGTCCTCAGTTTATACATTAGTCGCCTATGTGGCACAGTATCAAAGGCTTTTGCAAAATCCAAATATACCACATCCACAGCTGTGCCTGAATCTAACTTCTTACTCACTTCTTCATAAAAACCAATTAAATTTGTCTGGCATGATCTATTTCTCATAAATCCATGCTGACTACTACTAATAAGATGATCTCTGGAGACAAAGTCAAGGATATGATCCCTTAACAAAGTTTCCATCACCTTCCCTACCACTGATGTTAGGCTTACAGGTCTATAGTTACCAGGCTGTGAACGACTACCTTTTTTGAATATTGGTATTACATTGGCTTTTTTCCAATCCAGCGGCACATCCCCAGACAAAAGCGAATCTGAAAATGGCCACAGTGGTCTTGCTAGAACTGAACTAAGCTCTTTTAAAATCCTAGGATGCAATCCATCTGGTCCTGGCGCTTTATTGATATTAACTTTGTCTAATTGATTCCGTACCATATCCTCTGTTATCCAATGTGAAAACTCTTCATTTCTCCCTGCACATTGTTACAATCCCTACTGTAAGGATTCTCAAAAGTAAAAACCGATGTAAAAAAAACGGTTTAGCAGATTAGCCTTTTCGGCATCCTCTACAACCACCTCAGCTCCATTATTTAATGGTCCCACATTCTCAGTCCTCATTTTTTTACCATTTATATACTTAAAAAACATCTTGGGGTTGGACTTGCTTTGTTCGGCAATCCGTGTTTCATTTTCTATTTTAGCTAGTTTAATTGCTTTCTTGCACTCTTTATTACAACTTTTGAAGTCCCTGTAAGCCTGTTCTGTGCCTTCTGCTTTCAAAATTTTAAAAGCCCTTTTCTTTTTTTCCATTTCCCTTTTTACCTGAGCATTAAGCCATGCAGGAGTGGACCTAATTTTTTTACACTTGTTTCCTAAAGGTACCGATTTGGAAATGTTATAGTTTAATATCCCTTTAAAAGTGGTCCACATCTGCTCAGTATCTTTACCTAGAAACAGTTCCCCCCAGTCTATGAGCAGTCTATTTCGTCTAATGTATCCTATAAGTCATCCCATCCACCAGGGTACCTTTAGTTTCTTTAAATTCTACATAGTCCCCGAGATATAAGCCTTTGAATATGCTGTGATTTGTAGGAGCTGCTACACCTCATCTGTCACTCAAAGGCACACACCCACACAATCCAAAGCTCCCCTGCAGTACTGTCACACACTCTCTCACCCACATTATATGTACCATGTGCACATAGTCAAATGCTGTAGTGCTAAACACAATCAATAAACCATTAACCCAGCAATATGAGCATAACACACTATAAAACAGCCCCTCCCCCCAAAAAAATCTTATATACATACAAAACCAGTGACTCAAACGGAACACTCATACAGTATATATAATACAGTAATACAGACTATATACCAAACAAGATACACAGTGCAATCTATGAAATATATAGACTAAAGCAACTGAAATGTAACAGGACAACAAGCAGTGTCACTGTGTTTGTGAAGGTCTCACTACAAGCTGCTGTTACACTGACTCTCTCTTCAGTGATTATGATCTCAGCTAAGCAGGGGGAGAGATATGAACTTTAGGTAAAAAGTAAATAACAATTAGCAAAGTTAGAGAACAGGGAGAGTTCAGTAACTTACTTGTAAAGAATCTCAGCACCACTTGTCCTCCTCTCTCCCCCTCCCTTCAGCATATTGCTACTTTATTCCACACTTTGATTGCTTGCAGTCTAGCTCTGGAAGGGAGGGGTCAACAGGATGTCAGCACTTCATTTAAAGTCCTTTCAACTGACAATGCTTGGACTCTGTATACAGCCCGTCACTGCTTGAGGGGGAGTAGACAGAGAGGGGAGGGGGACTACACAGCTTGGTACAAACTTCTGCCAGTGTGAAGAAACAAAGCCACACAGCAACATGAAAGTAAGGCAGCTTATACTAAGTGATCTATACATTGTATACAGACAAAGTTTTTTTTTCACTATAGTTGCCCTTTAATGTAATGTTAGATACATGGAATTAACATTTAACCATATAGGTTAGTATGTGTTCAGCACATATAATCCTGAATATAAATCATTTGCTGGGAAATTAACACACGGGGCGATGATGTAATAAGACGAGTGATGTCAAACCCTTGCTCACCAGATGTTTAGGAATCTACAATTCCCAGCAGAGGCGTAACAATAGGGCCTGTAGGGCCCGCAACAGCGGAGGAGTCTGGGGGGGTAAGAGGACCTATGATCCTCTTCCCAAATGCTCCACGATCGGCTGTTTAAAAGACCAGAACCGAACCGCCACAAGTTCCGGTTTTATACAAATATTCCATTGCAGATCCTATTACAATTCTATAGCCTTATGTATTGTATGGAACAGCAAAGTCCAGTGAATGGGATAGTAGCCAAATCATATAGGGAGTCCCATCCTATAACACCGCCCTTCACTAAAGGCTGCACTGTGTAAGATAAGATTATAATATATTATAAGATTTTTGTTTGATTATAAAAATCTATTTTATTTTATTTTTGGAGATTCGAAGATGAAAACGTGAGTTTTCGGGTGCGTTGCGATTGCAATTTGTGTTCCGCATTTTAAATTGCAATCGCATGCGTTTTCCAATACTTAATTAAAAAACCGCATGCGCAAACGCAACGAAATTGCACATGAAATCGCATGCGATTCTGTGTGCGATTGCGTTTGTGTTGAACTGTGGCCGTGCCCTAACCCACTCGCTCGCTCCCCTGGCACGTAGTCTGACAGGTCCAGACAGACTCTGTCTTCTATACACATGCGCGATCTATGACACAGCACGTACAATATGGATATACCAAGAGTGTCCGACTGAAGAAAGTCTACAGATTGTGGTGGATCTGGGGGTTGGGGGACAATACAAAGTTTTGCAGGGGACCCACTGAGTTCTAGTTATGTGGGACTGACCACATTTTTTATTGATGCCCATGTATTTCTGCTTTTATTAATGCAATTGTTAAAGGAACTTTTTATATCCACGCACAGTATGTTATCATGTATAAAATAATTATCCTGTATTATTGGAAGGGCAAAGATGCTTTATAGACAACCCGTGTAAAATCCCACGTGAAAATAAATCCCCCTTATGGAGCCTTGTGTTGTGTTGGGATGTGGTGTTCTTTAGGAGTTTATATAATAATGTATATTACAACCCACTACACCAAGATTAGCGTTCGTATGTGGGTGGGGGACAGGAATAAACACATGTTTCTGTATGAATGAAGAACTCTCTCTTCCACAGCCTTTCCTATGACCATCTACCAGATCATTAACAGTTTTTTTGAATGGTTTAATGGCTTCATCCAGTTCCTTAGGGAAATATATAACCAGCCATTGTCAGGAGGTCTACAAGGATCCAACTGAAAAGGATAAAAGAGACTAAATTATACCTGGAGGACATGGAACGTCACATTGGCTCATCTGATTCCAACTCTCTGACATTCTAATAAACATGTGACCAGTGCATGATCATGATTCTCCATGTGTTCATATCTAATGTATCTCCAAGCTATAGTTATATTATTTAAATAAACTTTTTGGTGTAACTACAGCCCCCGTGACGGGAGACCCGATAATCTACCTACTTGTACCGCCACCAGCATTTTATACAGCTGGTCGCGTGTACCTAGGTAAATGTGAGCGCAATCAGCTGCTTTAAACTATTGCTGGTTCGGTACCGGTGTTTTAAACAGCTGATCGCTTGTACCTTTAATACATATGCTCGATCAGCTGTTTAAAAATGTCTGATTGCAGTATTAGTTGGGAGATGTGTAGTGTGTCAGGGGCCTGGCTTAAAAGCTGCGAGCGGAGCCCGGGACCCTACAGTTTCACCCCTGCTCCCTTTAGAAAGTGCACACACACAACTCATTAGGTCTGCGCACTGAGGGTAAAAGAGCCTGCACATTCACCTTTAAATAGGACGACCATTAAAAAATCCATTGCACAGGCCGGTGCTTAAATCAGGTTCACTTCATTATCATCCCCTGTCCTGCAGCTTTGTACTATGTTATTTCTATAAGGCTGAGGCCACACTGCAACGCACAGGAATCGCGCACAAAATCGCGAGCGTTATCGCACGCGATTGTGTGCGCTTTTCTTGTGCGTTCTCGTTTTCGCCATTTAGCGTTATGGAAACGCTGCGTTAACGCACCAAAAATGCTGAACGCATGCGTTACCAAAATGCGAATGAACGCACAATCGCATGCGCATCGGAAATCGCGGGAATTTTCGTGGTTCGCGTTCCATTTTAGCGAAAAACGCGGGTGCAATCGTGAGCGTGAAACGCGTGCGCAAAAGCGCAAAAAACCCTCCAACATTCCCCTTTAAATAGATACACTATTGAAAAATACATTACACAGAGCTGTGCTAAGATCAGGTTCACTTCATTATCCCCCCCCGGCAGCCCTGTACTATGTTATTTCTATAAGTACCTACCCTCCAACATTCCCCTTTAAATAGATACACTATAGAGAAATACATTACACAGAGCTGTGCTAAGATCAGGTTCACTTCATTATCCTCCCCCTGCAGCTCTGCTTGGTGTTGTTTTTGTAAATGTGCCTATTACAAAGGACACCTGTTAAAAACACCTGGCGCAAGGTTAAATCGGGCTATCGGTCCACAATGGGATTTACCTAATATTTCTAATGTGTAGGGGCCGAATCTGACTGACCATAATGCCAACCGTGGTTGGCATTACGGTCAGTCGTGGAAAACTGAAGATTTTCGTCTGTTGGCATCGGCTCCCGTTACTTTAAAATAAAGAAAGCGGATACTGTCGGCCTGCGTATGGGTGTTCGGTCAGTTCCGCGGGATCTGTCGGCACATTGCGATGAAAATCTCATGTGTATGGTCACCTTAAGTGAGAGGTAATCAATGCAGTTTAATAACAATTAGTGCCGCTCTGCTAATTACATTTTCAGAATGTAATTAGCAAATGTAATTAGGCCACACTACACCGCATCATATCGCACACACAATCGCAAGCTTTATTGCGAATGTTTTGCATTTGCGATTTTGGCATTTTTTCCGTTATGGAAACGCATGCGTCAATGCACCAAAAATGGTGAACGCATGCGTTACCAAAACGGAAACGCATATGCAACGGAAATTGCGGGAATTTTTGCGTCCCTGCGATTTTCATTTTTAAAAAACCGAATGCGCAAAACGCTCCAGTGTGGCCTAGCCCTAAAGGTTCCTGAGAAATAAATGAATCAGACTTCAGAGATAAAAATCTGTATTTAATAAACTGCTTTAATGTTATAGTACTTTTTACTTTATTGAGATTTTTTTTACAAACATAATTAAAGGTACATCACGTGCGCTGTCCTTTTAAATGAGAAGAATAAAGAATCACCAAATGTGTTGCAATAATCTGCTGATTAATTAGTTTTCCTTTTGTCTTGTGTAATTGACCGTAAGGAAGAGAGAGAAACATGTGACTGTCTAGGGATGGGAGGGGTTAGAGTTTGACTTATCCAACAATCTCAGTCTCAGTCGATCAGAACTTTCAACCTCGACTCAGGGAACGTTAACCTGCAAAATGGGATTTGCAATTTTCACCTCTAAATCCTTCCTGTTCCTAATCAACCTGATTTTCCTGGTAAGTGCAATATAATTCTTAAAGAATGTTCAATGTGCAGACCTCCAGCTGGTTGCCAACTTTCCCTTTAAAAGGAAAACCAGTTCATTAAATGCATGTTGTATGGCTAGACTAAAACCGGTACAGCCTGCTTCGTGCCTCTAACATAAATACTGACAGCCTTTTAAACATGTGCATTTTAAAGAGAAATTTGGATGCTGTTGTTTAACTCTCATACTCTCCAACATTCCCCTTTAAATAGATTCAGATCAGGTTCACTTCATTATCCTCCCAATTCAGCTCTGCCCAATGTTGTTTGTATAATGGTAACTATTAAAGGGGTAAGGTTGGGGGTATGGACTCTAAATCCACAAAGGGTGACAGGGATATAGAAAGTTGTAGTTTAACAAAGACCAGAGCACAGCCATACATGTCATAGTTATGGAGTTTGTATAAAGACATACACATCCATCTAGTCCAACCTTTATACCCTACCCATAATGTCTGTATAACAGTTACATAGTAACATAGTATTGGAGGTTATATAAAGACATACGTCCATCTAGTCCAACCTTTAACCCTACCCTAATGTCTGTATAACAGTTACATAGTAACATAGTATTGGAGGTTGTATAAGACATACGTCCATCTATCCAACCTTTATACCCTACCCATAATGTCTGTATAACAGTTACATAGTAACATAGTATTGAGGTTGTATAAAGACATACGTCCATCTAGTCCAACCTTTATACCCTACCCATAATGTCTGTATAACAGTTATATATATAACATAGTATTGGAGGTTGTATAAAGACAATACGTCCATCTAGTCCAACCTTTATACCCTACCATAATGTCTGTATAACAGTTACAAGTAACATAGTTTGGAGGTTGTATAAAGACATACGTCCATCTAGTCCAACCTTTATACCCTACCCATAATGTCTGTATAACAGTTACATAGTAACAGTATTGGAGGTTGTATAAAGACATACATCCATCTAGTCCAACCTTTATACCCTACCCATAATGTCTGTATAACAGTTACATAGTAACATAGTATTGGAGGTTGTATAAAGACATACGTCCATCTAGTCCAACCTTTATACCCTACCCATAATGTCTGTATAACATTTACATAGTAACATAGTATTGGAGGTTGTATAAAGACATACATCCATCTAGTCCAACCTTTATACCCTACCCATAATGTCTGTATAACAGTTACATAGTAACATAGTATTGAGGTTGTATAAAGACATACGTCCATCTAGTCCAACCTATACCCTACCCATAATGTCTGTAATACAGTTACATAGTAACATAGTATTGGAGGTTGTATAAAGACTACGTCCATCTAGTCCAACCTTTATACCCTACCCATATGTCTGTATACAGTTACATAGTAACATAGTATTGGAGTTGTATAAAGACATACGTCCATCGTTCCAACCTTTATACCCTACCCATAATGTCTGTAAACTTTACATAGTAACTAGTATTGGAGTTGTATAAAGACATACGTCCATCTAGTCCAACCTTTATACCTACCCATAATGTCTGTATAACAGTTACATAGTAACATAGTATTGGAGGTTGTATAAAGACATACGTCCATCTAGTCCAACTTTTATACCCTACCCATAATGTCTGTTATAACGTTACATAGTAACATATTATTGGAGGTTATAAAAGACATACGTCCATCTAGTCCAACCCTTTATACCCTACCCATAATGTCTGTATACAAGTTACATAGTAACATAGTTTGGAGGTTGTATAAAACATACTCCATCTAGTCCAACCTTTATACCCTACCATACTAATGTCTGTATAACAGTTCATAGTAACATAGTATTGGAGGTTGTATAAAGACATACGTCCATCTAGTCCAACCTTTATACCCACCCTAATGTCTTATAACAGTTACATAGTAACATAGTATTGGAGGTTGTATAAAACATACGTCCATCTAGTCCAACCTTTATACCCTACCTTAATGTCTGTATAACAGTTACATGTAACTATATATGGAGGTTGTATAAAGACATACGTCCATCTAGTCCAACCTTTTACCCTACCCATAATGTCTGTCTAACAGTTACAATAGTAACATGTATGGTGGAGGTTGTATAAAGCACATATGTCCATCTAGTCCAACCTTTATACCCTACCCATAATGTCTGTATAACAGTTACATAGTAACATATTATTGGAGGTTGTATAAAGACATATCCATCTAGTCCAACCTTATAACCTACCCATAATGTTCTCGATAACAGTTACATAGTAACATAGTATTGGAGGTTGTATAAAGACAAAGTCCCATTAGTCCAACCTTTATACCCTACCCATAATGTCTGTATAACAGTTACTGTAACATAGTATTGGAGTGTTGTATAACACACGTCCATCAGTCCCCACCTTTATACCCTACTAATTAACCTTACCTAGCAGTTGATCCAGAGGAAGGCAATATCAAGGAATATTTATATTCTGAAATATTACAAGTCTCTGATTTTTGTGCTTGTGCCTGAAATATATTCTATTATAAAATAGTGTTCTGTTATTATTATGTATCTATGTTCTGTTAATATATAACTATGTTCTATATTCAGGCCAAGCTTTCAGTAGGCCTTATCAGTTCTGTTGTCTTTGAAATTTTGCAATTTTGTAACACACATTATCCCCTTTGTTCCAGTGCAATTAAGGGTTAAAGAACAAAACAATAAAAAGCTAAAAATGGAAACTTATCGTTCTCCTTTAAGGCTGGGTACACTCAAGCAAATTTTCCACCCCCCCCTATCTGTAATATTCATCCATCCAGGTCACGGTCTATCTGTAATATTCATCCAGGTCACGGTCTATCTGTAATATTCATCCATCCAGGTCACGGTCTATCTGTAATATTCTTCTTAACTCCTGTTATAAGATTACATTTGTATAATATCATTCACCCATGTAATAAGATCATTCATAGGGAGGGCATTCTCTCTGACTTGTTTTGTAGTTAGTTCTTGCAGGACAGGATGATGCTCCTGACCTTCTATTGTATGGCCACTGCACAAAAATAAAAGCAGGATATCTCCCCAACCACCCAGTTAAGGACTTTTGTAGAATTGTGGGTTTATTTTCCAGTTTAAACCATTTGCTGCTTCTTTCAGTTCTCGTAAACAATTAACAAAAAAAAATGCCATTTTCTGTCTTAATCATCTTTAAACATCTGTTATTTTATTTTGAGATCAGGAAACTGTATAACAGACAGTGCGTCATGATTGACTATCCCATTGATATCTTGCTTTATCATTCCTCGGAAATTAGCAGAAAGGTGTATTAAAAAATACCACAATATAGTGATGATCTGCAGTCCTGGTATATCGGTTATATGGCAATGCAAATACGTTGGAGGAGCACACTACTTCATTCTCTGTGTTTTATTAAGCAAAAAGCAGCATACAACGTTCGGGGGATATGGCTTCCCTTCTCAGAAGTCATATGCCCCGCACCGTTGTATGCCGCTTTTTTGCTAGAAAACACTGAGAATGAAGTAGGTGCTCTCCAACGTATTTTGCATGCCATATGCTGGACCCTTGAGGGGCAGGCGGGAGGACTGCCACTAACGATTGAGGGCCATGGCACGTTGTGTGGCTGAGTGTACCTTATGTGGAAATACTTATATCTGTATATTACATCCATCCAGGTCACGGTATACTCTGTAATACATCCATCAGTCACGGTCTATCTGCAATATCCTCCCATCCAGGTCAGTCGGTATATCTTAATATTATTCATACAGGTCATGGTAATCTGTAAATTAACCATCAACGGTCATGGTATAATCCTGAAATCATATCCATCCAGGTCATGGGGTTTTAACTGATATATTCATCCACAGGTCGGGTCTATCTGTATATTCATTCATCCAGGTCATGGTTATATCTGTAATCTATTACATTCCCAGGTCATGGTATATCGTAATATCATCAGCAAGGTCATGTATACCCATCCAGCAAGTGGTCACTCGGTATTATCTGTAATATTCATTCATCCAGTCATGTATATCTGTAATATTCATCATCCACGGTCACTGGTATAATCTGGTAATATTCATTCATCAAGGTCACGGTATATCTGTAATTATCATTCATCCAGACGTTTACAATCTTCAGTAGTATGATCATGTAATAAATTCATCAATCAATGAACTCATCGGTCAGTATGATCTTATTCTCCCAGTTGTATTCATGTCATCATCAGGTCACGGTAATATGAATACATCATCGTACGTATATTGTTTTCCTTCAATCAGTCAACGGTATAACTCTGTCAATATTCATCCATCCAGGTCACGGTCTATCTGTAATATTCATCCAGGTCACGGTCTATCTGTAATATTCATCCATCCAGGTCACGGTCTATCTGTAATTCATCCCAAGGTCACCGGTATATCTGTAATATTCATCCATCCAGGTCCCGGTATATCTGTAAATTCATCTCCAGGTCCCGGTATATCTGTAATATCATCCTCCAGGTCACGGTATAATCTGTAATATTCATCCATCCAGGTCACGGGTATATATCTGTAATATTCATCCATCCGGCCTGGTATATCTGTAATATTCATCCATCCAGTTCACGGTATAAATCTGCTGTAATATTCATCCATCCAGGTCACGGTTATCTTAATATCATTCATCCAGGTCAGGTATCTGTAATATTCATCCTCCAGTCACGGTATATCTGTAATATTCAATCCATCCAGGTCACGGTATATCTGTATATTCATTCATCCAGGTCACGTATATCTGTAATATTCCATCACCAGGTCACGTCCTATCTGTAATATTCATTCATCCAGTCACGGTATATCTGAAGTCATCCATTCCAGGTCACGGTAATATCTGTAATACTTCATCCCTCAGTCCGGTATCTGAAATTCATTCATCCAGGTCAGGTAATATCTGTAATATTCAAATTCATCATCCATCCAGGTCACGGTATATCTGTAATATTCATTCATCTCCAGGTCATGGTATATCTGTAATATTCCCTCCACATGTCACCGGTCCCCGAGTCGGACCCCTGGGAGTGGGCGTGGTCAGATTTTTCTGTGATTGTACGCTGCCATGCAAACACCACATCTCCCTTACTAACCCTGTCCCTCTTTTACATTTCCAAATGTTGTGAGTTACGTTTATTGGGGGTGAGATCTGGCCTAGAATCCTGTGTCGGGCACTCAGTGTTTACCAGATCTGCAACTCTAAACCACAGTGAGTTTGAATGGGTCCGGTTTGGTTAGAAAGATGCGGGTGCAGGTCGGGACAGGAAGCGGGTGTGGAAACCCGGGTACTAGTAATCTATATTACAGTGCATTACAATATACACTACGGTACATAGGAAGATTACCAAGTGTGTAACACGATTGGTCACAATATCCATACAGTAAAAATATTGCACTTAATAGAGACGTATTATTCACCCACACTCGCTGCCTTTACATACCACACTCACATTTACCTCTACATCTACATATCACGCTAACACGCTCCATCCAAGTACCTCACTCATATTGTCCTTCTATATACAGTATCGCGCTAACCATTTATCTCTATGTACCACACTCCCCCCCCGCTCCCCACGCTAACGCTCCCCACCCGCGTACACTTGTGAAGGTTCTCATTCATCCAGGTCACGGTCTATCTGTAATATTCATCCATCCAGGTCACGGTCTATCTGTAATATTCATTCATCCAGGTCCCATGGTATATCTGTAATATTCATCCTCGGTCACGGTACGTATATCACACAGGTACGGTCTATCTGCCTACACATGATCGTATCATATTTCCTCCAGGTCCCGGAGATCTGTCATATCATCCATCCAGGTCAGTACCGGATATCATATTCTGGTCTATGTAATATTCATCATCCAGGTCATGTTAAATATCGTATATTCATTCATCCAGGTCCTGGTATATCTGTAAATTCATCCATCCAGGTTCATGCGTTAAATCTGCTGTAATATTCATCATCTCAGGTCCGGTATATCGTACCTAATGTCATTCATCAAGTCACGGTATCTGTAATATTCATTCATCCAGGTCACGGTAATATCTGTAAATTCATTCATCCAGGTCACGGTATATCTGTAATATTCATTCTCAGTCACGATATCTGTAATATTCATTTCAGCAGGTCCGTATTCTTGTAATATTCATCATCCCAGGTGTCACGGTATATCTGATATCATCCATCTCCAGGTCACGGTAATATCCTGTAATATTCATCACTCCAGTCACGGTATATCTGTAATATTCATTTCATCCAGGTCACGGTAATATCTGTAATATTCAAATTAATCCACGGTCACGGTATATCTGTAATATTCATTCACTCCGGTCACATGTATTCTGTAATATTCATCCTCCAGTCACGGTTATCTGTAATATTCATCATCCAGGTCACGGTATATCTGGGTATATTCATTCCATCAGGTCACGGCTATCTGATAATTAATTCATCCATCAGTCACGGTCTACTGTAATCTTATTCATCCAGTCACGGTTAATCTGTAAATATTATTCCATCCATTTACGGTACTATCTGTAATATTCATTCATTCCAAAGGGTCTACGGTTATCTGTAATACTTTCCAGTCCAGGTCACGGTTAACTTGTAATATTCATTCCATCCAGGTCACGGTAGTATCTGTATATTCATTCATCCAGGTCACGGTATTCTGTAATATTCATCATCAGGGCTCACGGTACTATCTGTAATCTTCATGCATCCAGGTCACGGTTTATTTTTGTACTATATTCATCCAGGTCAACGTCATCGGTATCTTAAATATTCATAATCCAGGTCACTGGGTCATCGCGTAATATTCATCATCCAGGTCACGGTTATCTGTAATATTCATCATCCAGGTCACGGTAATATCTGTATATTCATTCTCATCCGGTCACGGTATATCTGTAATATATTCATCCACGGGTCCGGTACTATCTGTAATATTCATTCATTCCAGGTCACGGTATATAATTCTTTTGTATCATTCATTCCATCGGTCTACGTCTTCTGTAAATATTCATTCAGCACGGGTCACGGTTATCTGTATATTTCATTCCATCCACGGTCCGGTCAATATCTGTAAATATTCATCCATCACGGGTTCACGGTGCATCTGTATATTCATCATGCCAGGTCACGGTTAATCTGTAATATTCATTCCATCCAGGTCACGGTCTATCTGTAATATTCATCCATCAGGTCACGGTCTATCTGTATATTCATCCATCCAGGTCACGGTCTATCTGTAATCTCATCCACTCCAGGTCACGGTCTATCTGGTAATATTCATCCATCCAGGTCACGGTCTATCTGTATATTCATCCATCCAGGTCACTGTCATCTGTAATATTCATCCATCCAGGTCACGGTCTATCGTAATATTCATCACATCCATGTCCGGTCTATCGAATTAAAATGTCCTTATCTGAATATCAC
Organism: Hymenochirus boettgeri; assembly: GCA_019447015.1. NCBI lineage: Eukaryota > Metazoa > Chordata > Amphibia > Anura > Pipidae > Hymenochirus > Hymenochirus boettgeri. Next base: position 403,115,931 of record CM033469.1, on the reverse strand, counting down.
CCATCCAGTACACGGTCTGATCTGTAATATTCATCCAATCCAGTCACGGTCTATCTGTAATATTCCCATCCAGTCACGGTACTATCTGTATCTTCACTCCATCCAGGTTCCACAGCGCTATCGTAATATTCATCCATCCAGGTCACGGTCATCTGTAATATATATCCATCACGCTAGTGACACATCGGTCACGTCTATCTGTAATTCATCCTCCCGTCACGGTATATCTGTTAATATCATCCATCAGGTCCACGAGTCTATCTGGGAAATCATCCATCCAAGGTACCGGTCTATCGTAATTCACCAGTCCAGGTCACGTTCTATCTGATATTCATCCCATCCAGGTCACGGTCTATCTGAATAGTCATCATCCAGGTCCGGTACTATCTGTAATATTCATCACTCCGTCACGGTCATCTGTATATCATCCAATCCAGCGTCACGGTCTCTTTAAGTAATTCATCCTCCAGGTCACGGTCTATCTGTAATATTCAATCCATCCAGCAGGTCACGGTATACAATATCAGTCACGTCTATCTAATTCATATTTCCGTCACGTCTCTTAATATCTCCTACCAGGTCAACGGTTATCTGTAATATTATCCTCCATCCAGGTCCGGTCCTATTCTGAATCATCTCCAGCACGTCATATGTAATTCAACGGTCTATTGGTAAATTCATCCATCCAGGTCACGGTCATCGTAATATTCATCCATCCAGGTACGGTCTATCTGTAATTTATTCATCCATCCAGGTCACGGTCTCTGTAATATATCAATCCAGGTCACGGTCTATCTGAATATTCATCCATCCGGTCCACGGGCCCTATCTGTAATATTCATCATCTCCAGGGTCACGGTCCGTATCCTGTAATATCTCATCCAGGTCACGGGCCCTATCTGTAATATTCATCCCATGTCCCTATGGTCACATGGTCCGCCTATCTGTAATATTCTCCATCCAGTCCGGCCTATCTGATAATATCATTCCAGGTCCCGCGTCATCTGTAATATTCATCCATCCAGGTAAGGTTCTAACACAGGTTCGTATCTGTACATTCATCCATCCAGGTCCGTGTACACTCACTCTGTGCTAATAATATACATCCATCAGGTCACGGTATCTGTAATATACATCGTCACGCATATCTATATACCATCCCGGTCACGGCTTCTGTAATTCCTTCATCCAGGTCATTGGTTATCTGGTGTTGTTTCAATTAGATCAACTGACTTGCAAATTAGTCCTTGAAGATTTCGCTAGTCAATCGGACTGCTCTCAATTCAGAAGACTTGTTAACAAGAACTGTGGCAATAGTTGTAACCTGGAAAATCCCAATTAGCATATCAGCCAGGTTTAAGGGCTGTGATTAGATAGGGCAAGAGGTGTTATACGTAAACAATTGAGGGACAGAGTCAAGGTAAGTTAAACAGCATTGTACATGGCGACAGTGGGTCGAACCCCCCACTCTAGTTTAGGCTATGGTCCTTATTTTCACATAAATGCCTCCTTAACACCTTCGTGAACCAGTCATGTTCCTTCCAATATGTTAAACATAAATCTTCAAAGGTATGTTACTTTATCATGAAGATGCAGATAACTCTGAGTCCTGACCCAGGAATTGGCTCTTCTGTGCCTGGCCATGAGTTGATGCATTTGCGTTTGGCACTCTCCCCACATACACAATCAAGCATTCTCACGCATTACACTGCGTTATGATGTCACTCTTCACATATGCCTGCATTACATATATGATGTTCCTCTTCACTGCACTGCGATATAGATGTTCACGATTCATCCACACACTCGACTGCCTGCCATTATGATGTCACTCTGACACTGCGTATATGATTCGCTCTGCACTGCGTATATATGAATTTCCTCCTGCACTGGACATATATGTCATCTGCCTACAAGCTTGTAGATGATGTCACTCTTCACTGCACTGCGTATATGATGTCACTTTTCTTGTGTTTGGGTGATTGGGTCTTCCGAGTGACCCAATTCTTTGTTTAAGTAGACAGGGATACGGGTGTTTATTAAAATTCCTTCTCACACTCATCCCCGATACATGTAATCGCTCACACCATCACCATCTACATTACCCAAGCTCAAACTTTCTTTACATACCTTAGACAACTCTCCTTCATGTACCATGGCCAAACCTCCCTCTACTACCCACGTCACACTCTCCATCAAACACTACCCACTAACCCACTTACCTTACACACCAAGAACCTACACTCCAACTCTAGAAACGCAAACCATATACTCCCTCTACATACCTGGCTCACCTCTCCTCGTCTACATTCCAATTACACACTAATTAACGTACCACGCTCACCTCGCCTAGGTACCTCACATACACTTTTCCTCTACTCTTGCTCCCTTACAACACCTCTTCTCTCCACTTCCACTCTTCCCCTGTAACCGCACTCTTCTCCTAATATTTATTCAAACTTCGTCAAATTAAACACACTTCCTTCCTCTTCCATCCAACACTTATTCTTATTTATGATCCCACTCACACTTTTCACCGTAATCACACCTTAAACTCTCCCTTCTGCATACCTCACTCACACTCACCCCTAAATAGCACCCCACTGTATCCCGTCCTATGAGTAAGAGCCATGCGCTGAAACAGCTATCTATACTGTTCTAGACTTTCGGATTACTAGTAAAGGAGATGTTTAATCAGCTAAAAGAGGGACGCTACCAACCCATACATACCCACACTAAACTCTCCTTCACATACAGTACACATTTGTACTTTGCTTAACAAACCTCACTCACACACCTCTATATATAATACTCCAATTACTACTCTACATAACAAAACTCAAACTACTCTTTAACATAGCACACTCCTTTCTCCTTCGATGAAACCATTCAACAATATCTCTGCTACATACCACACTCACATTATCCCTCTCAGTATCATACTCCCCAGCATTCCCTTACTAACACAGCACAATCACGCTCTCCTTCCTCTAATACCACACTCAACTCTTATTTGCATGTACACACTATTCTCTACTCTACATATCCCACATCCACTATCTCACCTCGCACTCCTCCCTGCAATACCAAATACTCTGCCGTTTATACCACGTCCCTCTATATACACACAGACATACATACTTGACTACTCCCAATACTCTATAGCCACACTCACACACCTACTCTACGTAGCACACTAACACACCTACTCTACATAGACCACACCTACACCTACTCTACGTGCCACTCACACACCTACCTAAATCACGTAGCACCTCACACCACCACGTCTAACGTAGCACATCTCACAACACTACTCTACGTAGCACACTTCATCACTCTCCATTTTTAATACAATCCTCCTGCACACCCATCCTCAATAACTTACTCGCGCTCATCCTATAGTAATAACACATTTTTACACAGTTTATTGCCACTAGACTCCACTCCCTGTAGGGTAGACACAGGGTAATGCGATACTCACGCTCTGGATGGCGAGGACACAATCCATGTATTCAGACGTAATTTCGGAAATGCTCATTGCCAGAGTCACCTACAGTATGTAGGCATGCTCCAAATTATAAATGTCTTAGGGGGAGGAGATCGAAAGGGGGGCCTGTATCAGCCATTATTCTCATTGTGATAGCGAAGTGGGAGGAGCCCGATAACAAACATGGCCGTGTGGGGAAAAAAGGGAAATGACGTGTGGAGCAAATACACACCTTCCTTTAAAACACCACTGCATCATTCAGATCATACTCCACCAGTCCCCATCATCCAGTTGACTCCATTTTATTTTGTATGCACTTACCAATCCCCATGATAGTATTGGATTTTAAAAGACTACGTCCATCTAGTCCACCTTTATCTACCCTATTACCCATAATGGTCTGTATAACAGTTACAGAGTAACATAGTAGTTGGAGGTTGTATAAGACATAATTGTCCATCTATTCCCACCTTTATACCCTACCCATGTGGTCTGTATCACAGTTACATAGTACATAGTCTTGGAGGCTGATAAAGACATACATCCATCTAGTCCAACCTTTATACCTACCCATAAGGTCTGTATAACAGTAACATAGTAATACATAGTATGTGGAGGTTTGATAAAGACAGACGTCCCGTCTAGTCCAAACCTTTTATCCCCTACCCCCCAAATAATGTCTGTATAACAGTTACCTAGTAACATAGTAATTGGAGGTTGTATAAAGACATACGTCCTTCTAGTCCCAACCTTTATACCCACCCATAATTCGTATAACAAGTTACATAGTACATAGTATTGGAGGTTGTATAAATACATACGTCCGTCTAAGTCCAACCTTTATACCCCTACCCATATGTCTGTATACCAGTTCATAGTAACATATATTGGAGTTTTGAAAGACCTAAACGGTCCTCAAGTCCACCTTTATACCCTACCCCATCTGTCCCTTAATAACAGTTACACAGTAACAATAGTATTGGAGGTTGTATAAGACATACGTCCCTTCTAGAGCCAACCTTTATACCCTACCCCAACCCCCAAATCTTTTTCCATTCAGGATGCACTTTGTAACCACAGAGTTATTTATGGTGTAGGTGGCACAGGGATTATTAAATACCAAATGCATCACCTTACCATTTATCACATGAATCTCATCTTCATTCTGTGCCCATTTTGATAATCTATCTAGGTCTGCTTTGCAGCACAGTGCACATCATGGAAGTTCAAAGCTCTGACATTAATTAGGTCATCAGCAAACAACGAGACCTTGCTCTCAATGCCCCTTCTAAGTCATTTGAACAGATGAAACAGAACGCCCCAGACAGAACCCTGAGGAACTCCGCTTAGACTTTAGCCCACATTAGATGTAGCTCCATTAACCACCACTCTCTGTTTGCGGCCAATAACCAGCTCTATCAATAACAAATGTTTTCTTCAGGCCAACCAGTCCTCAGTTTATACATTAGTCGCCTAGTGGCACAGTATCAAAGGCTTTTGCAAAATCCAAATATACACATCCACAGCTGTGCCGAATCTGAACTTCTGACTCAATTCTTCATAAAAACCAATGAAATTGTATGGCATGACTATTTCTCATAATCCAGCGACTATTATAATAAGATGATCTCGAGAAAAAGTCAAGGATATGATCCCTTAACAAAGTTTCCCATCACCTTCCCTACCACTGATGTTAGGCTTACAGGTTTCCTTATAGTACCAGGCTGTGAACGCTACCCTTTTTGAAATTGGTATTACATTGGCTTTTTTCCAATCCAGCGGCACACCCCAGACAAAAGAGAATCTTAAAAGATGGCCACAGTGTCTTGCTAGCACTGAACTAGCTCTTTAAAATCCTAGGATGCAATCCATCTGTCATGGCTGTTTATGATATTACTTTGTCTAATGATTCCGATACCCATATCCTTGTTATCCAGTGAAAACTTTCATTTCCTCCCTGCACATTGTTTACAATCCCTACTAAGGATTCTCAACAGTAAAACCGAAATGTAAAAAAACGTTTAGAAGATTAGCTTTTCGGCATCCTCTTACAAACCACCTCAGCTACTTATTAATGGTCCCAACATTCTCAGTCCTCATTTTTAACCATTTATATACTAAAAAACATTCGTGGGGTTGGACTTGCTTTGTTCGGCAAATCGTGTTTCATTTTCTATTTTAGCTAGTTTAATTGCTTTCTTGACACTCTTATTACAACTTTTGAAGTCCTGTAAGCCTGTTCTGATGCTTCTGCTTTCAAAATTTTAAAAGCCCTTTTCTTTTTTCCATTTCCCTTTTTACCTGAGCATAAGCCATGAAGAGTGGAACCTAATTTTTTTTACACTGTTTCCTAAAGGTACCGATTTGGAAATGTTATAGTTTTAATATCCCTTTAAAGTGGTCCACATTCTGCCTCAGTTATCTGTCCCCTAGAAACAGTTCCCCCCAGTCTAGGAGCAGTCTATTTCGTCTAATGTATCCGATAAGTCATCCAATCCACAGGGTACCTTTAGGTCTTTAAATCTACATAGTACCCGAGAATAAGCCTTTGAAATATGCTGTTATTTGTAGGAGCTTGCTACACCTATCGTCACCAAAGGCACAAACCCACACAATCCAAGCTCCCCTGCAGTCTGTCACACCTTCTCTCACCCACATTAATGTCCCATGTGCACTAGGTCAAAATGACTGTAGTGCTAAACACAATAAATAAACCATAACCCAGCAATATGGCAAACACACGATAAACAGCCCCTCCACCCCAAAAAATTTATATACATACAAAAAAGTGACTCACACGGAACACTCATACAGTATATATAATACAGTAAACAGATATATACCAAACAAGATACACAGTGCAATCTATGAAATATATAGGACTAAAGCAACTGAAATGAACAGGACAACAAGAAGTGTCACTGTGTTTGTGAAAGGTCTCACTACAAGCTGATGTTACACGGACCTTCTCTTCAGTGATTATGATCTCAGCTAAAGCAGGGGGAGAGATAGAAACTTTAGGAAAAGAAAAACAAATTAGCAAGTTAGAGAACAGGAGAGTTCAGTACGTACTGTAAAGAATCTCAGCAAACACTTGTCTACTCTCCCCCCTCTGCCCCTACCCTTCGCTATTGCACTTTATTCCACACTTTGATTGCTTGCAGTCTAGTCTGGAAGGGAGGGGGTCAAACAGGTGTCCGCACTTCAATTAAAGTCCGTTCAACTGACAATGTTGGGATTGTATAAAAAAACCCAAAACGCCCGTCACTGCGTGAGGGGGAGTAGACAGAGGAGGGGAGGGGGACTACACAGCTTGGTACAAACTTCTGCCAGTGTGAAGAAACAAAGCCACACAGCAACATGAAAGTAAGGCGCTTTAAATAAAGTGATCTATACATGTATCAGACAAGTTTTTTTTTCACTATAGTTGCCCCCCTTAAGTAATGTTTAGATACTGGAATTAACATTAACATATAGCGTAGTAGTGTCAGCACATCTAATCCTGAATCTAATCATTGCTGGGAAAATTTAACACACGGGGGCGATGATGTAATAAGACGAGGGTGGGTGGTTGAGTGTCAAAACCCTTGCTAACCAGATGTTTAGGAATCTACAATTCCCCAGCAGAGGGTAACAATAGGCCTGTAGGGCCGCAACAGCGGAGGAGTCGGGGGGGTAGAAGGACCTATGATCATCTTCCCAAATGCTCCACGATGCTGTTTAAAGACCGAACCGACAGCCACAAGTCGGTTTTATACAAATATTCCATTGCAGATCCGATTACAATTCTATAGCCTTAGGTATTGTATGGAACAGCAAAGTCCAGTGAATGGGATAATAGGACAAATATATAGGGGTCCCATCCTATAACACCGCCCTTCACTAAAGGCTGCACTGTGTAAGATAAGAATTATAATAGATATATAAGATTTTTGTTTGATTATAAAATATATTTTATTTTATTTTGGAGATTCGAAGATGAAAACGTGGTTTTCGGGTGCGTTGCGATTGCAATTTGTGTTCCGATTTTAAAATTGCAATCGCATGCGTTTTCCAATACTTAATTAAAAAACCGCATGCGGCAAAACGCAACGAAATTGCACATGAAATCGCATGCGATCTGTGTGCGATTGCGTTGTGTTGAACTGTGGCCGTGCCCTAACCCACTCGCTCGCTCCCCTGGCACGTAGTTGACAGGTCCAGACGACTCTGTCGTCTAACCACATGCCGGCTCTATGACCAAGCACGTACAATATGGATAGACCAAGCAGTGTCCGACTGAAGAAAGTCACAGATTGTGGTGGATTTGGGGGTTGGGGACAATACAAAGTTTTGCAGGGGACCACTGAGTTCAGTTATGTGGGACTGACCACATTTTTGATTGATGCCCATGTATTTCGGCTTTTATGAATGCAATGTTAAAGGAACTTTTATATCCACGAAAGTATGTTATCATGTATAAAATAATTATCCGTTTATTGGAACGGGCAAAGATGCTTTATAGGACAACCCGTGTAAAATCCCAGTGAAAATAAATCCCCCTTATGGAGCTTGTGTTGTGTTGGGAGTGGTGTTCTTTACAGGAGTTTTATAAATAATGTATATTACAACCACTACACCAAGATTAGAGTCGTATGTGGGTGGGGGACAGGAATAACACATGTTTCTGTATGAATGAAGAACTCTCTCTTCCACAGCCTTTCCATGACCATTACCGGATCATTAACAGTTTTTTGAATGGTTTAATGGCTCATCCCAGTCCTTAGGGAATATATACCAGCCTTGTCAGGAGGTCTACAAGGATCCAAACTGAAAGGATAAAAGAGGGACTAAATATACCTGGAGGCATGAAAGTCACATTGGTCATCTGATTCCAAACTCTCGACATTCTATATAAAAAATGTGACCAGTGCTGATCATGATATCCAGTGTTATATCTAATTACGCCAAGCTATAGTTAATATTATTTAAATAAACTTGTTGGTTAACTACAGCCCCCCGTGCGGGAGACCCGAAATCTACCTACTTGTACCGCCACCAGCATTTTATACAGCTGTCTCGTGTAACCTAGGTAAATGTGAGCGGCAATCAGATGCTGTAAAACTATTGATGGTTCGGTACCGGGTTTTAAACAGCTGATGCTTGTACCTTTAATACATATGCTCGATCAGCTGTTTTTTAAATGTGAATTGCAGTTATTAGTTGGGAGATGTGTATGTGTACAGGGGCCTGGCTTAAAAATGCGAGCGGAAGCCGGGACCCCTCAGTTCACCCCTGCTACCTTTAGAAAGGTGCACACATACAAATCATAGGTCTGCGCAATGAGGTAAAAGAGCCGCACATTCACCTTTAAATAGGACGACCATTAAAAAAATCCATGGCAACGGACGGTGTTAATCAGGTTCACTTCATTATCTCCGACTGCAGATTTGTTTACTATGTTAGTTCTATAGGCTGAGGGCCACACTGCAACGCACAGGAATCGCGCACAAAAATCGCGAGCGTTATCGCACGCGTTGTGTGCGCTTTTCTTGTGCGTTTCGTTTTCGCCATTTAGCGTTATGGAAACGCTGCGTTAACGCACCAAACAATGCTGAACGCAGCGTACCAAAAGGCGAATGAAACGCACAATCGCATGCGCATGGAAATCGCGGGAATTTTCGTGGTCGCGTTCCATTTTTAGCGAAAAACGCGGGTGCCAATCCGGGAGCGTGAAAAGCGTGCGGCAAAAAGCGCAAAAAAACCCCTCCAACATTCCTTTAAATAGATACAACTATTGAAAAATTACATTACACAGAGCTGTGCTTTAAGATCAGGTTCACTTCATTATCCCCCCCCGGCAGCCCATGTACTATGTTATTTCTATAAGTACTACCCTCCAACAGTCCCTTAAATAGATACACTATAGAGAAATACATACACAGAGCTGTGCTAAGATAAGGTTCACTTCATTTATCCTCCCCTGCAGCTCTGCTTGGTGTTGTTTTGTAAATGTGACTAGGACAAAGGACACCTGTTAAAAAAAAACACCTGCGCAAGGTATAAATCGGGCTATCGGTCCACAATGGGATTTACCTAATATTTCTATGGGTAGGCCGAATTGACTGACCATAATGCCAACCGTGGTTGGCATCGTCAGTCGTGGAAAAATGAAGATTTTCGTCTGTTGGCATAGGCTCCCGTTACTTTAAAATAAAGAAAGCGGATACTGTCGGCCTGCGTATGGGTGTTCGGTCAGTTCCGCGGGATCTTCGGCACATGCGATAAAATCTCATGTGTATGGTCACCTTAAGTGAGAGGGAATCAATGCAGTTTAATAACAATTAGTGCGCTCTGTAATTACATTTTCAGATGTAATTAGCAATGTAATAGGCCACACTACACCGCTCATATGCACACACAATCGCAAAGCTTATTGCGAATGTTTTGCATTTGCCGATTTTGGCATTTTTTCGTTATGGAAACGCATGACGTCAATGAACCAAAAAAGGGGAAACGCATGCGTTACCAAAAACGGAAACGCATATGAACGGAATGCGGAATTTTTGCGTCCCTGACGATTTTAATTTTAAAAAACCGAAGCGCAAAACGCTCCAGTGTGGCTAGCCCTAAGGTTCCTGAGAAATAAATTGAAATCAGACTTCAGAGATAAAAATTGATTTATAAAACTGGCTTTAATGTTATAGTACTTTTTAGCTTTATTGGATTTTTTTTACACAAATAAGAAGGTACATCACGTGCGTGTCCTTTTAAATGAGAAGAATAAAGAATCACCAAAATGTGTGGCAATAATCTGCTGATTTAATTAGTTTTCGTTTGTCTTGTGTAATTGAACAGTAGGAAGAGAGAGAACATGTGACTGTCGAGGGATGGGCGGGGTTAGAGTTTGGACTTATCCAACAAATCTCAGTCTCAGTCGATCGAACTTTAACCTCGACTCAGGGAACGTTAACCTGCAAAAGGGATTTGCAATTTTCATTTAATACTTACTGATCCTAATAAACCTGATTTTCCTGGTAAGTGCAATAAATTCTTAAAGAATGTTCAATGGCAGACCTCCAGATGCGTTGCCAAACTTTCCCTTTAAAAGGAAAACCAGTTCATAAATGCATGTTGTATGCTAGGATAAAACCGCGTACCAGCCTGCATCGTGCCTCAACTAAATACTGACGCCTTTTAAACATGTGCATTTTAAAGAGAATTTGGATGATGTGTTTAAACTTATCATACTCTCCAACATTCCCCTTTAAATAGATTAAGATCAGGTTCACTTCATTTATCCTCCCAATTAGCTCTGCCCAATGTTGTTTGTATAATGGTAAACTGATTAAAGGTGGTAAAGGTTGGGGGTTATGGACTCTAAATCCCCCCACAAAAGGGTGACAGGGATATAGAAGTTGGCGTTTAACAAAGACCAGAGCCAGCCATACATGTCATAGTTATGGAGCTTTGTATAAAGACATACACATCCATCTAGTCCAACCTTTACCTACCCATTACCAGATCATGTCTTGTATAACAGTTACCTAGTAACATAGTATTGGAGGTTTAAAAGACATACGTCCATCTAGTCCCAACCTTTATACCCTACCCAAATGTCTGTATAACAGTTACATAGAACATAGTTTGGAGGTGTATAAGACATACGTCCATCTAGTCCAACCTTTAACCCTACCCAAAGTTGTATAACAGTACTAGTAACATAGTATTGTAGGTTTGTATAAAGACAATACGTCCATCTAGTCCAACATTTATACCCTACCCATAATGTCTGTATAACAGTTATAGTAACATAGTATTGGAGGCTGTATAAGACATACGTCCATCTAGTCCAACCTTTATACCTCCCCATAATGTCTGTTAACAGTTACAAGTAACATAGTATTGAGGGGTATAAAGAACATACTCCAGTCTAGTCCAACTTTATACCTACCCATAGTGTCTGATATAACAGTACATAGTAACATAGTAGTGAGTGATAAAGACATACATCCTCTAGTCCAACCTTTATACCCTACCATAAGTGTCTGTATAAACAGTACATAGTAACATAGTATTGGAGGTTGTATAAGACATACGTCCTCTAGTAAACCTTTACCTACCATAATGCGTATAAAGTTACATAGTACATAGTATTGGGAGGTTGATAAAGACAGTACGATCCTATAGTCCAAATCCTTTATACCCTACCAAGAATGTCTGTATAACAGACTTACATAGAACTAAGTATGGAGGTGTATAAAGACATACGTCATAGTCCAACTTTAGACCCTACCACATATGTCTGAATAAACAGTTACATAGTCAACATAGTATGGAGGTTGTATAAAGACATACGTCATCTAGTCCAACCTATTACCCCTTACCCAATAAGTACTGATAGAACAGATCTATTAACATAGTATGGGGTTAATATAAAGACATACGTCCTCCTAGCAACCTGTTAACCCTACCCATAATGTCGTATAACAGTTACATACATAGTATTGGAGGTGTGTAAAGACATACGTCCGATCTAGCCACACCTTATATCCTACCCATTAATGTCATGTTAACTAACAGTAGCATAACATGTATTGGAGGGTTGTATAAAGAACATACGTCCGTCTAGTCCACACATTATCCCTACCCATAAGTCTGTATAACGAGTTACATAGTAACATAGTTGGAGGTTTATAAAGACATACGTCCGACTAGTCCCAACCTTGTATACCCTACCATAAGTCTGTATACACAGTTACATAGTAACATGAGTATGGGGTTGATAAGGGACAACATCGCATCTAGTCCAACCTTTATACCCTACCATAATGCTCTGTATAACAGTTACCAGTAACATAGTATTGGATGGTGGTTGGTATAAGGACATACGTCCATCAGTCCAACCTTATACCCTACCCATAAGTCTTATAACAGTTACATAGTAACAATAGATGCAGGTTGTATTAAAGACTCATCGTCCATCTAGTCCCAACTCTTTATACCTACTATAAGCCTGCTATAACAGTGACATAGTAACATAGTATTGGAGGGTTGAATAAAGACATAGTCCATGCTAGTCCAACCTTTATACCCATACCCATAAGGTCTGTATAACCGTTACCATATTAACATAGTATTGGGTTGTTAAAGACAACTGTTCCGTTAGTCCAACATTTATACCCTACCATAATGTCTGTATAACAGTTACATAGTAACATAGTATTGAGTATAAAGACCATTGTCCATCTAGTTCAACCTTTACTAACCTACCCATATGTGTAACAGTTACTAGTAACTAGTATTGGAGGTTGTATAAGAATAAGTCCATGTAGTCAAACCTTTGTACCCACCAATAATGTATGTTACAGTTACATGTAACATTAGTATGAGGTTGTATAAAGACACACGTCCATCTAGTCCAACCTTATACCCTACTAATTAACCTACCTAACAGTGTGAGCTAGAGGGAAGGCAATATCAAGGAAATTTTATTCCTGAAAAATTAAAGTATCTGATTTTGTGCTTGGTGCCTGAAAATATTTCTATTATTAAAATAGGTTCTGTTATTATTATGTATTAGTTCTCGTTAATTAAACTATGTTCTATATCAGGCCAAAGCTTTCAGTAGGCCTTATCAGTTCTGTTGTCTTTGAAATTTTGCAATTTTGTAACACCATATCCCCTTGTTACAGTGACAATTAAGGTTAAAGAAAACAAAACAATAAAAAGCTAAATGGAAATTATCGTTCTCCTTTAGGCGGGGTACACTCAAGCACAATTTCCACCCCCCCCTCGAACTGACCATTTGCCACAAGCGAGCGGCGGCCTTGACAAATCACTGTCAGTCGCGGCGAGAAGCATATGGCCAAAGGTTGCCACGCTCCATAGGCGACACAAAATCAGCTATAATTACCGCCGCGTCCGGACGGGCAACAGACATCAGTCGCCGCCAGCACAACAGGCTGATGATTAATCAGCAGGACGACCGATATATGAAAATATTGGTCAGTTTGCCAAACAAATCGCCCTGTGTGTACACAGTTAAAATTACATGAGGATGATGTAGTTAGAGGGCTTTAAAGTTTCCTTGTTGTTAACTAAACCCTGTTATAACCATGTACAGGCATCGTTATCTATATTCTAAGGAGTGAGATCGCTTATTCCAAACCCCCTGTGAATAATAGAACGCCCGTGTTCCAGACTTAATTACCTACAGCGGTCAAACACTACACGGCTATAACAAAGATAGGAGCGCGATCGTGCGCTCATAAGCAGAAGGGAATCTGCGAGTGGAGAAACCAGCAGGTAAGTTTAAATGGAGGTGGGAATAAGTCATATTATTCACAGTGGAAGGTTATGAATAAAGCGTTCTCACCGCCTGTGAATATTAGAAACGAATGAGGCAATTATTAATATTTTGGATTATGGGGAGTTTAGGTCCTTTAAAGCATCTAAAGCAGCACTTGAAAAAATAAACTTGGAATTAAAGGGGTGATTTCGCTGGACCAGAAATTAAAGGGATAGGTGATTGTACCAATGTTACAGGGCGTCTCCAAGGAACTCCCAAAGCATTGATTAAAAAGGAATTTAAGTCTTTAAATTTTCACTATAGAAGTTATATGTGTATATCAGTAATGTTCCATATCCGTTGGAGATGGTGACGTTTCGCTGTGACTGCTGAAGGACGGTCAGGCACATCTCGCTGGGGTATTCTCTGGTATCTGCAATGTTGTGTGGCCCATAGGTTGATTAGAATAACCCATGTGCCAGGCTGCCCCGCACTGCTTTACCTGTCGCCCACAGCATGATTATAAACTTTATAATTCTGTATCATTTTGAAATTTAAAATGTTTTAATATGTAGTGCAGTAAAAATAAATCCTATGATCCTATGTTGTGGAAAAAAAACCAGGGTGGATTTCTGTGGATGCTGTGTTACAATAAGTACCCACGAAGGACTGATCGCTCGCTACGACAAATGTCCATCTGTCGCGGCCCGAACTTTGTGTGATCCCATAGGGCCCGCATGACCGATCGGGGATTTACTGACGCGTCCATTCGCCCAATCCGACAATCGAGGCCGGTCACTCGGTCGCCCCACACCAGCAGAGATTTGCCCGACCGAAAGGCAGTGGATCAGTCGGTCGGCCGAAAATATTTGCTGTGTGCCACCCAGCCTTAAAGGACACAGTTGTTGACAAAGGAATGCTTTGTTTTCAGGGCGGGATAGACGAATTAAAGGCATGTCCGCCCTTAAAAAAAAAAAAAAAAAAAAAAAAAAAACTGGTGACAGTTATACGTCCTCAACCCAAAATGCTATTTCCCAGTTTATTGGCATGGTAACCAGATATTTAATTATTTGTAGTCCTTTCTGGAAAGGTATATGCCTCTCCATACTGCCCAAAAAGCTTTTTATAACATTGAAGCAGTGCAAGAGAAGGCAAAAAGGTGAAAACCATTCAATCATGGTTTGTGATGTCAGCAAGTCCCAACCTTGATTGGCTGCATGGAGGGAGGGGCCAGCGTACTGTGCCAGAATCGGACCATATAATCCATTCAATAATCTGGTTAAGTAATGCAAGGGAATAAAGGGTGAACAGCCTTAACCTATGGATTTTATGGTTTAACACGGTTTGATTTGACCACTTTTATTTCCACCTTCTGAAAGTCTGATATTTTCATGGAAAAATAAAATGTGAAAGATCTGGGCCCCGGGATTGCTTGTTGATGTCATATGGATCATATTTCACTTTAAAAGGAAGACTTTGTGAAATCTAGGTGGCTTGTGACTACATACCTGTCCAGCGTAACGCTCCAGGATAATATTTCTCACCTGACCTGTTTATCTATGTTAAAAATGATCTCCGTAAAGGTGTAACCTGTACAAAAGTATGTCCACACCAAAAACGCAATATCCAACACCATGTGCCCGCTAAGAAGCCAGAGACGTTGCACTCTAACCCCCCCCCACGGTTTGCACGGGGCCAACGTCAGGCGTGAGTGTGACATCAGGAAACACCGGGCTGTTGAAATTTGGGGGGCTGGAGTGATCTCCTTTAGCGTGGGTACATTTTGACTTTGGTAAAGAAATCCCTTTAAATGTAAAACATTTAGATGTGGATGTGAGATATGGAAAATCATATATTTAAGGGGCAATTTCATATAACGGGCTTGGTTCTTTTTAGGGGTGAGAATGTCCCTTTAAATTGACCATGATTGAGAACCCCAAGTCTCAATGAGTGTTTCTGTGATCAGGAATCCCTTTAATGTCCCTTCATAGTATAAGCTCCCCCAAAAGGATTTCTCATGTAATCCCTTAAAGATCTCCTCTCAGACTTTTCATCCTCTCTTCGTGCAAATACCTCACATTCCTGCACTAATAGCATCAGGAATTCACATGAAACCTGGGGAGTGGGCAAATGGCTGGATGTTCAAATCTGAAATCAGATCACTGCTGGACGTCATGGGATTTATTAATGGGGGGTGGGTGGTCAAATACAGAGAGTGAAACAATCATGGTATTCAATAGGCCTAGAATTACAGTAAGTGATGTAAACTGTACTGTCCTGGCTGGGGATATAGGAGCTAGCAATCTATTACTGGTATTTAATGGGATGAGTTGCTCTGTGTTAACTCTACGGTCTGGCTGGGGATATAGGAGTAGCATTATTACTTGGGAGTGATGTGCTCGTGTTAACTCTATATCCTGGCTGGGATATAGGAGCTAGCAATCTTATTACTGGAGTGATGTGCTCGTGTTAAACTCTACTATCCTGGCGGGGATATAGGAGCTAGCAATCTATTACTTGGCGAGTGATGTGCTCTGTTGTAACTGTACTGTCTGGCCCGCCCGGGATATAGAGCTGCAATCTATTAATGGTTATTACTGGGAGTGATGTTGCTCTGTGTAACTCTACTGTCCTGCTGGGGATATAGGAGCTAGCAATCTATTACTGGGAGTGATGTTGCTCTGTGTTAAACTCTACTATCTGGCGGGGATATAGAGATAGCAAGCTATTACGGGAGGATGTGCTCGGTGTTAACTGTAACTGTCCTGGCGGGGATATACGAGCTAGTAATCTATTATGTTCTTACTGGGTGCTGTGCTCTGTGTTAACTCTTATGTCTGGCTGGGGATATAGGAGCTAGCCATCTATTACTGGGGTGATGTGCTCTGTGGAATTCAACTGTACTGGCTGGGGATATCGAGCTAGGCGATTATTACTGGTTATTACTAGGAGTGATGTGCTCTGGTTAAACTCTACTGTCCTGGCATGGGGATATAGGAATAGCTCTATTAGGTTATTATTGGGAGTGATGTGCTCGTGTTAACTCTACGTCCTGGCTGGGGATAACGAGCTAGCAATCTATTAATAGGAGTGATGTGCTCTGTGTTAAATGTACTGTCCTGGCGGGGGATATACGAGCTAGCAATCTTACAGTATTTCTGGTTAAATTGTTTCCCCTCCGTTGGCATTTTATGCAATGACAATGCAATTTCCAATAACTTTGGCCATGCTATGCAGTTTTAGCAAGTTCCCCCCACCATTATGAGATAAATTCACCCACTAAGAGAGATAGCGTAATTTCATAATTTAATTTCCCATGTAATAAAGTACGATTCCATAATGTTCTTAACTCCTGTTATAAGATTACATTTGTATAATAGCATCACCATGTAATAAGTCATCATAGGGAGGGATCTCTCGAACTTGTTTTGTAGTTAGTTTCTTGCAGGACAGGATGATGCTCCTGACCCCTATTGATGGCCACTGCACAAAATAAAGCAGGATATCTCCCCAACCACCAGTTAAGGACTGTTTGTAGAATTGTGGGTTTTTTCCAGTTTAAAACCATTTTTTTTTTTTTTTTTTTTTTTGTACTGCTTCTTTCAGTCTGTAAACAATTAACAAAAAAAAATTGCCATTTTCGTCTAAGCATCTTTAAACATCTGTTATTTTATTTTGAGATCAGGAAACTGTCTAAACAAGCAGTGCGTCATGAGTGATATCCCCTTGTATCTGCTTAATCATCCTCGGAAATAGCAGAAAGGTGTATTAAAAAATTACCACAATATAGTGCTGAATCGCAGTCCGGTATATCGGTTATATGGCAAGCAAATACGTTGGAGGAGCACACTACTTCATTCGTCTGTTGTTTTATAGCAAAAAGCAGCATAAACGTTTCGGGATATGGCTTCCCCTTCCTCAGAAGTCTAGCCCCCGAAACGTTGTATGCGCTTTTTGCTTAATAAAACACTGAGAATGAAGTAGGTGCTCCCCAACGTATTTGCATTGCCATATTGCGTGGCCCTTTGAGGTGGAGGCTGGAGGGACTGCACCTCAACGATGAGGGGCCATGCCAAAGTGGTGTGCGTGAGGGTACCTTATTGGAAACTCCTTCTATTCTGTAATATTCATCCATCAGGTCACGGTATACTGTATATATCAATCAATCCAGGTCACGGTCTATCTGCCAATATCCATCCATCCAGAGTCACGGTATATCTGTACATATTATCCATCCAGGTCCCGGAGATCTGTCATATCATCCATCCAGGGTCATGGTATCTCTGGAATATTCATCCATCAAGGTCATGGTCTATATGTAATATTCATTATCCAGGTCATGTCTATATGTATATTCATTAATCCAGGTCATGGTATATCTGCTAAATTCACCATCCAGGTCATGGTTATCTGTAATATTCATCAATCCAGGTCCGGTATATCGGTAACCTAATTCATTATCAAGGTCACGGTATATCTGTAATATTCATTCATTCAAGGTCACGGTATATCTGTAAATTCATTCTCCAGGTCCACGGTATATCTGTAATATTCTTAACCAGTCACGGATATCTGTAATATTCATTATCCAGGTCCGGTATTCTGATTAATATTCATCATCCCAGGTGTCACGTATATCGTAATATCATCCATCCCAGGTCACGGTATATCTGTAATATTCATTCATCCAGGTCACGGTATATCTGTAATATTCATTCATCCAGGTCACGGTATATCTGTAATATTCATTAATCCAGGTCACGGTATATCTGTAATATTCATTCATCCAGTCACGTATTCTGTAATATTCATTCATCCAGGGTCACGGTTATATCTGTAATATTCATTCATCCAGTCACGGTATATCTTAATATTCATTCATCAGGTCACGGTAATCTGAAATTAATTCATCCATGTCACGGTATACTGTAATATTAATTCATCCAGGTCACGGTATAATCTGTAATATTTATTCATCAGGTACGGTATATCTGTAATATTTCATTCATCCAGGTCTTACGTATATCGGTAATATCATTTCATCCAGGTCACGGTATAATATGTAATATTCATTCATCCAGGTCACGGTATATTGTAATATTCATTCATCCAGGTCAGGTATATCTGTAATATTATTCATCAGGGGCCACGGTATATCTGTAAATTTCATGCTCCAGGTCACGGTATATATTTTTTTTTTGTACTAGTCATTCATCCTAGGTCAAGTATGGATCGGTAATATTCATTAATGCCAGGTCACTTTTTGGGAATCGGTAATATTCATTCTCCAGGCACGGTATTATCTGAATATTATTCATCCAGGTCACGGTATATGCTGTATATTCATTTTTTCATCCAGGTCACGGTATATCTGTAATAGTAATTCATCCAGGTCCGGTATATCTGTATATTCATTCATTCAGGTCACGGTATATCTGTAATTTTCTTTTTTCTTTTGATTCATTCATTCCACTGTCTACGGTATATCTGTAATATTCATTCAGCAGGTCACGGTATATCTGTATATTCATTCATCCAGGTCCGGTATATCTGTAATATTACATTCATCAGGGTCACGGTAGATCTGTAATATTCATATCCAGGTCACGGTATATCTGTTTAATATTCATTCATCCAGGTCACGGTCTATCTGTATTATTAATCCATCAGGTCACGGTCTATCTGTATATTCATTCATCCAGGCCACGGCTATCGTATATTCATTCCATTACAGGTCACGGTCTATCTGAATCTCATCCATCCAGGTCACGGTCTATCTGTAATAGTCATCCATCCAGGTCATGTATATCTGTATATTCATCCATCCAGGTTCATGGTCGATCTGTAATATTCATCCATCCAGTCATTGGTCTATCGGTAATATTAAGACCATCAGTCCTGGTCTATCTGTAATATCCATCCATCCAGGTCACGGTATATATGAATGCAAGGTGTTGACTGCACGGTACCTAGGATGTTGGCAAAATACCTAGCCAACATCTTAGGGTCCTTGGTTGGAAGTTCTAAGCATTGAATCCAGAACTCCCAGAATTCCACTAACAATATTTATGATGTAGTACTCGGTGCAGTAGAAATATGATGGGACATTCCTTTTCAACTGTATACCCAACATAGAGACTGTTGAGATGGTGAGAAAAGGGCTATGCCAAGACGGGACGGATGGTGTGGAAATTTGAAGTGGGAATGGAATGGAAGATGGGGTGGATTGGATGTGAAGAGGGGTGGGGGATGGATGGAAATGGGTGGATTGGAATGTGAATGATGGATGGGAAGATGGGTGGATGTTGGAATGTGTGGACTTGGAATGGTGGATTGGAGGAATGGTGGTGTTGGATGGATGGTGGATGTGGTGGGAGACTTGGAGGGAATTGGAATGGGAAGTTGGTGGAAGGAGGGATGGGAAGATGGGATGGACTGGATGGGATGGGAATGAGGGTGTGTGGTGGATGGAGATGGTGGAAGTGGAAGGTTGGAATGGGATGGTGGTGGGATGGCAATGGATGGATGGATGGTGGTGGAAGATGGATGGATGTGAGGAAAGAGGGGAGGAATGGATTGATTGGGATGGAGTGGAGGGGATTGGAATGGAAGATGTGGATGTGTGGATTGGATGGATGGAGTGGGTGGATGTGGTGGATGGATCGTGGATGGCTGGAGTGGATGGATTTTGAAGGTGGATGGATGGGAATGTGGATGGAGGCTGGGATGGACGGTTGGAATGGGACTGGTTTGGGTGGAATTTTGGATGGATGGGTGGATGTGGTGATGGAAGTGTTTGGTGGAAGAGGGAATGGATGGAAGGTGGTGGTGGATTGGAATGATTGGAATTGGAATGGAATGGTGGATGGGTGGAGGGATGGAATGGAATGGAATGGATGGGAAGGTTGGATGGGATGTGGAATGGATGGAAGATGGGAAGTGTGGTGGTGGATGGAATGGAATGGAATGTGGATTTGGTGGGGATTGGGAAATTGATGGATGGTGGAAGATGGGTGGGAGTTGGATGGATGGATGGAGGAATGACTGGAATGGAATGGGAAAGTGGTGGATGTGGAATGGAGGTGTGGTGGAATGGATGTGGATGTTGGAAGATGGTGGGAAGATTGGATTTGGATGGGAAATGGATGAAGGGTGGAGGGGTGGTGGGGGAGATTGGTGGAATGGAATGTGGAATGGATGGATGGAATGGGACGATGGTGGAAGATGGGTGGGGGGATGGAGGGAGGTGGATGTGTGGATGGCATGGAGGAAGATGGGTGGGAAGTGGCATGGAGGAAGATGGATGGGGGATGGATGGATGGATTGTGGATGGAAGTGGAGGAATGTTGGGAATGGATGGAAGATTGGATGGATGGAAGATTGGAAGATGGAGTGTGGATGGGATGGAATGGATGGGATAGGAAGGTGGATGGATGGAGGGATGGGGATGGATGGGGGATGGATGGGTGGATGGTTGGAGGATGGAAGATGGAAGAGATGGATTGGGAAGTGGAATGGAAGTGGAAGCTGGGGATTTTTTTGTGAAGATGGAATGGATGGATGGATGTTGGATGGAATGGAAAGAATGGGAGATGGAGGGGTGGGGGATTGGAATTGGGAGTGAGTGGATTGTGGATGGACTGTGGAATGGAGATGGTGGTGGATGGAGTGGAGATGGTGGTGGGAGTTGGTGTTGGAATGGAACTGGTGGAAATGGATGGAATGGAAGTGTGGATGGATTGGATTTTGAGAAGGTGTGGAATGGGAACGTGGGATGGGTGGTGGAGGGGGATGGTGGAGGAATGGATGGGATGGATGGATGGAAGATGTGGTGGTGGAAGGATGGGTGGAATGGATGGATGGAAGTGGACTGGAAGATGGAAGATGGGGATTGGAATGTGGTGGTGGTGGGTGTGGAAGATGGTGGATTGGAATTTGGATGTGGAAGATGGGGTGTTGAAGGATGGAATGGATGGGGTGGATTGTGGATGGTGGATGTGGCTGGAGGATGGAGATGGAGTGGGGATGGTGGAATGGGTGGATGGAGTGGTGGAATGGAGGGAAGGAAGTGGTGGTTGGGGATTGGGATGGAAATGGGATTGGATGGGGATGGAATGGTTTGGGATGGATGGGAATGGGAATTGGATGGTGGAATGGATGGAAGATGGGATTGGAGGAAGTGGTGGAAGGAATGGATGGGGAGGTTGTGGAATTGATGGAATGGCTGGATTGGAGGGGAATGTGGTTGGTGGTGGAATGTCGTGGCTGTGGATGGATGGAAGATGTTGTGTGTTGGGGATGGCTGGAAGATTGATGGAGGTGCGATGGGAAGATGGTGGATGGTGGATGTTTGGTGGATGAAGATTTTTGGGATGGATAGATGGGGGTTGGAAGTGGGATGGAGGTGTGTGGATTGGATGGATGGAGTTTTGGTGTGGATGGAAGTGGAATGGAATGGAAGATTTTTTTTTGGAGGGAATTGGAATGTGGGAATGGATTGGGATGGGAATGGTGGCAGGATGGTGGGATGGAAGAGTGGTTGGATGGAAGGGAGGTGGAATGGATGGTTGTGGATGGGATGGAATGGAAAGATTGGATGGATGGAGGGACGGGTGGTGGAATTGTGGATGTTGGTGGAAGCTGGAGAGTTGAATGGATTGGAAGATGGGGAATGATGGGTGGAATTGGATGGATGGCTTGTGTGGATTGGATGGATGGGAGTGGTGGAAGATTGGGGGTGGGGGATGGTGGGGAAAGAGGGAATTGGATGATGGATGGGTGGATGGTGTGGTTGGGTGGGTGGATGGGTTGGGGGGGAGTGGAATGGAATGGATGGAATGGGTGGAATGGTGGGAAGGGATGGATGGATTGGTGGATGGAAGTGTTTTGGATGGGATGGATGGAAGATGGTGGATTGGGAAGATGGTGGATGGATGATGGAAGAGGAGTGGTTGGATGGATTTGGATGGATGGGGTGGTGGAATGGAATGGTGGGTGAAAGGAAGATGGGGGGAATGGAAGATGGAGAGGATGGACGGTGGATGGAATGGTTGGATGGGATGGGAGTGGCAAGAGTGGGAAGATGGTGGTGGAGATTGTGGAAATTGTGGAATGGATTGGATGAAGATTGGGATGGAATGGATTGGGAAGAGTGGAGGATGTGGAAGTGGAATGGGTGTTGGATGGGAAGATGGGGGAGATTTGGAAGAATGTGTGGATGGCTGGAATGGAACGATGGATGGAAGAGGGATTGGATTGGCTGGAAGATTGGGATGGGAATGTGGAATGGATGTGGAATTGGGAAGGCTGGATGGAACTGGAATGTGGTTGGTGTGGGTGTGGTGGTGGAGTGGTAGGTGGATGTGGAAGGTGGATGGTGGGGGAAGAGGAAGTGGAAGTGGAAGAGGGGATTTGTGTGGAGGAAGGGAAGTGGAGGAAGTGGTGATGGGAGGGGATTGGAAGGATGGAGGGGATTGGAGGGATGGAATGGATGGGGTGGGAGGTTGGTGGAAGATGGTGGAAGATAGGATTGGATGTGTGTGGGGGGGGGGGGTGGAAGATGGGATTGGATGGTGGGGGGGGTGGTGGAAGATGGGATGGATGTGTGGGGGGGGTGGAAGATGGGATTGGATGTGTGGGGGGGGGGGGAAGATGGGAGTGGATGTGTGGGGGGGGGGGGTGGAAGATGGGATTGGAGGTGGGGGGGGGGGGGTGGAAGATGGGATTGGTGTGTGGGGGGGGTGGAAGATGGGTTGATGTGGGGGGGGGGGGTGGTGGGAAGATGGGCATTGGATGTGTGTGGGGGGGGGTGGTGGAAGATAGGATTGGATGTGTGGGGGGGTGTCTGGTGGAAGATGGGATTGGATGTGTGGGGGGGGTGGGTTGTGGAAGATTGGGTATTGGATGTGTGGGGGGGGTGGGTGGAAGAGGGATTGGATTTGTGGGGGGGTGGAAGATAGGATTGGTGTGTGTGGGGGGGGGGTGGAGATAGGGTTGGATGTGTGTGGGGGGGGGGGTGAGGTGGACATAGGATTGGATGTGGTAGGGGGTGTGGCGCCATCTCTAGGTCTAAAAGTAAAAAACATGTCGTATTCCCTCCAGGGCTAAGTGTCGTAGCAAACTGTCTGGTCACATGGTGTGTGAATGTTTCTAGAACCCTGCCTCCCCCTTGTCTTGGTTTCCTTTGTAAGTACTGTCCCAGTTTGTCTGCAGTGCCGGCGTCAGTCTCACATTTGCCGTTCAATGCTACAGAGTAAGTCTTGAAAGGTCTAGTGTTAATGTTTCAATAAGTGTTCTCTGTATATAGCGGGAGATTCGTTTAACATTGTAACCAGTAGCATGGTAATATTAATGTGGAGAATTAGAATGTGAAAAAATTGTATAAGAGGAAACGGCCACTAACAGAGGAGACGCAACTCAAAACAGTCTAAACTATAGCACGAGTGTTGTGCACCGTGTGAACTTTAAGAACAATTGCGACCCCTGGCAACTTAGAGGGGTGACCCACAGTTTATAGGAATCTTGGTGCATTACTGTTTGGACACTGTGTTTAAAATGCTCCGGTATGTGGGGCCATGATTAGAATATGTACCCGACATGTTTTGTACATGTCCATGGCAGATATTGCAGGGACACGCAAGGAGAGGACACCACGCCTTGGTGTGATATTGTACACAACCTGTAGCCATCTACACGAGTGGGGAGTTAGGGGTGCCCCAGGGGAAATGTAAAACTGCGATTACCACACACCACATTTATAATTATTTGATTCTGAGGGGCTGGTACGCAAGGCAAATTTTTGGTCGGCCGCCACATTTTGTCGGCATGGTTGTAGTTTATAAGAGACTGCAATGATCGTCATGATTGACTGACATGTCGACTCGGCAACTGGGCAACATTCATTGGTCCAGTGGCGACAACTGCTGCCACATTTTTTGCTCAATCAATATACTGAAAGGATCAGCCCGTTGCCCAAAAGTTTTGCTTGTGTGTCCGGTCTTACAAGTCCCAATGAGGATCCAGAGGAAATACCAGTGAGCTCTATTTCTAGCCCTAGAAAAACAGGTTGATTAGTTTTGATTATATCCTGTTTTTTCTGAATGTTAGATGCCGCGCTCCAGACGGTACCGTTCTTCAGACAGGAGGCAGCAGAGGCAGTTATACGAGGTTACAGAAGTGTGAACAGAAGGCAAAGAAAGAAGATCACGACCGCGCAGGACAGGGCCTGAGATAGGCGACATTAAACATGGGGACAGTTCCATGAGAGGTCTCGCAGGTAAGTAAAATTATGGTTTTTCTTTTGGTGGTTGGTTCTTGTGGAATCTTTACAATGTGCCTTTTATTTTGTGTTGTAGCATATGGAGGGGAAATTTGATAATAGATTAATAACTATGTCAAGGCGACAATTGCTGTGCTGGGGGAGGGGATGGCCAAGCTTTGGTGAAGTAAGTTTACCAGGCACGCATTCCGTTCTGCCTTTGTCCCCTCCAGGTATGAGGGTCGTCATCAGACAGAAGAGATTACGACGGAGGTATTGGACAGCTACGGAGGAATGATACAGCCGGGACAGAGGCGACATTACCTATTGACACAGACTATCGTCACTCCTACGATTACAGCATTTCCCGTTGATGACAGTTACAGGAGCTGTAGAGCAGTCGACGAAAACAGAAACGGCGAACGAAAAAGCGCCAGGGAACCAGGTCTTATAAGACAGTCCTAATCGGTGAGATCCCCCTGATCCTCCAAGAACTTACCCCTCCCCTTTGTATTTGTGATTTGGAGATTTGGGAGTAAACATTCCATCTTGTGGTAACCTCTCTGTATTTTTATATTGTCAAATTATACACGGTTTAAGTAACGTTGCCATAGTATTTTTGTTGGGGCAAGGGGCAGGTGCATGCTTTAAAGATGCTAACGTGCCAGTGAATCGTTGGGCAGGGTGGATATCCTCGGGGCTGTGCTGGTCTAAAATCTTTTGTGTGGAATACAAGATTTTTGCAAACGTGTTCCTTAGTCATGAGGTGTTGTGCAAAATAGTGCAGTGTCTAACAGTGCTTCCTTGTTAGGGCTGGCTGTGTAGTATTTTTTAACTCTTCGATGGACCTGTAGTTTTAGCTTACAGGATATTCATCCTGGTGTACTTGGAAAATTGCGGAGATGGTTTACTTTGTAATGGCAATAGTACTGAAAGCTGGGACAGGATTAAAGACAATGGTCTAACCTAGTTGGAAGCTTGGACAGGATTAATAGACTAATGGTTCTACCATGGAAATTGCCCAGAAGTTCCTATCCTGTTTTAATGATCTACTGCAGGTCCTTTCTTCATGGACATGCTCAAAAGGTGTTTTATTTGCCTGGCTTTGAGTCACTGGTATTGGTCTTTACCGTTTACAGTTTTTTCGCAAGATTTGTACCAGAATGAGATCAGCAATGGTGGCTGGGGGTTATACAGTCTGTTTAATATACAAAATATAGTTTAGTCGAAATTAATTATTGGGTTAGATAACAATGTCACTGCGAATTGAATGTTTGTAAAGTAATGTAGTCTCTGGGGCGCCATTAGGAGTAAAATTGCCATAGTGTATATGTAGGTTTGAAGTGTATGTAAAACGGTGCGAGCCACGGTCCATTCGGTTTCTTTTATTGGCTAGATGATAGAGAACCTTGTCTCTTTGGATATCCTTTTCTAGCTTTAATAAGAGTTTGATAGGTGGGAATTGGGGTTTTACAACTGAAGTAGAAAAATCTGGGGTTAACTTTAAAATACGATAATAAATAAAATGTGCTAGAGATCTTGGAGGACGTGGTTGTCGGTCTTCAAAAGTACAGTTTAGAGTGTGCTGTGCTATTTTTAGTGGTTGTAATTTTAATTTTTTTTGTTTTTTTTTGTTAAAAACTGTGGTTCTAGAGGCTTTAGTCTTTTAGTTTAGAATTTGTATATTTTGCCTGGGAAGTGGTGAGTTCTGTTGTATATTTGTTTTTTTAAATTCATGTTTAGAAGAGCAAGGCGCTTAGATGTTAAGCGTTTAATGGGTTAGTTGCTATTGTAGTGTAGGTAAAGTTTAATCTGGGCCGTAAAATATATAAGCATCCAAATATTTCATTAATACTGTCCCCATTGTGCTTGGATTGTTGCAATGGTATGGGGATGTAGTAAATGGTGGGATCTCATCTTGGTTATAGACCAACAAAATGCATTAACGGGTAATGTCAAAGAAATGTTATTCTTAGCCGGTGTCTGGCTGTGATCACTGGTAATGAGCTAACAGATTCTTAGGATTTGTGTTCCTGGGAAGATTTGAAATTTGATTTGGGGTAATGTACCAGAGGTAAATGGGAAATATCAGGCCAGTGTCTGTACAGGGAAAAAGGCTTCTTGGCCATGGTCTGGTCATTGGTTACATGACGATGTGGGACTGATGGTAAATACTTGAGAGCTCGATTTTAGCATGAAGACTGTACTTTTTTTTTTGTTTCTCCCGCATACGGGTGGGGGATCCAACTTGTAACTTAATGTTCCTATTTCCTCTTTGCATCAATGAAAACAAAAAGCAAAGCAGAATGTTTTTTTTTTTTTTGCGTTGTTTTTTTTTAAATTTAATTTCTTGAGTTAGTGTATTTGGGATCTTGACCTGTTCCTTGCAATATCCCTATCGTTATATATTCCTAGTGCCGTATGAATGGCTGGGAATCTTACTGCAAACCCACCTACCTCAAACAACAATGGAATTTCCAAACCAACCAACAAGGGGCCGCTGGTTTGAAAATCTGATGGGCTGGCGGAATGGTGATGTTTTGATGGTGATGACGGTTTCTCAGTGGCAACAGAGAGGTCGCCAGAGCAGACGGCGGGCAAAGAGTATCGAAGACGACGTGAGAGGGTCAACCTGATCTATCACAGCGGAGACTGGCTACAAGAACGATGTACAGCCCAATCTGTACCTAATTAGCTCTCTAGTTCTAAGACACCTTCCCTCAGAGAAGCTGCAGGACATCTTCTTTTATTTATTTGGATATTTTGATTTTTTTTATAAAATTTAAGCCAAAAAAGAAGCAAACGAAAACACCCCCTTCTCCTCCTCATCCTATCCCCCTTTTATATATTAGAATAAAAACTAGCCGGTAAATAAAATCATATGATTAGCTGTATAGGATAGACAGTTTATAATTAAATCAAATTTTATAAGTGAAATGTGTTGGTTGGCCGCACGCCTTCAGCCAGGAGATATTGTAATTGTTATACGTAGGCAGGTTCATGGGATCTGATATTCCTTGCAGTCTCGCCTAATTCGCCTCTCTTGCTTCCTTCATACAGGATGAGATTGCAGACCCTTGGCGTAAGGACCATTCGGTCGAGTGGTTCAGTGCTTAGATCCAGGAGGGAGGTAAGTACACTATGCGCGGTATGGCTCTCCGTTCAGCTCTATCCCAGGCGGCCACTGCAGATTTCGTTCGTGCCCCCAAAAATCTGTTGGTCTGGTTCATTTTATTTAACTTCCACTCATTTGATGATTGGTAAAGTAGTCTGTCGAGAGAAGGTCAAATTTGACTGCTTTTTTAAAGGGAACTAAACTCAAATTTGGCCCACTGTGTGTTAGTGTTTAAAAGATCCCTAACCTTCTTCTTCTGCATGTGGTTGTTCCACGCACGGCCTACAAAATTACAGGAAATGTGGAATAGGAAGAAGCTCTCTGTAATCTGTCGGCCATCGTGAAAAGCAGCTTCCCTCCAGTTCCATTGTAAGGTTTCAATAAAAACTGAAATATCCCCACATACACACCTAGAAGCTTGGGTAAACCCCCCCAGATCGCTCCTAAAGGTACTTTGTAAAGTAGGAAAACTTTGTTTTGAGACAAACCCCTGGGCGGCCAATGTACAATCAGGGATTTGGTCCGTTGTATGACCCCCTTTAAAATATTAACGTTAGGCTTTTTAGATTGCGCGTTCACTAATTAATCACAGCACAGTCTGTGAAAAAGTTTTCCATTATGGCAAGATAGGATCAAACCATGGCACCAACCCTCACAAGATTATTTTCCCATATGTGCATAAAGAGATGTTACTGATGGATTTCGGCTCTTTCTCTTTTTGTTTCAGAGGGGAGCCAGAGTAGCATTATTAAAGAGAATCAAAAAATGTGGAGAATATTACAAAGAGGCAGACGCGACTGGGAAATTAAACGTGCTGGAAAAATAAAGGAGAAGGACCCAGAAAACAAACAGTAAGTTTCCTCTGGGCAATGTTTGCTAGCGGAAGATTGCGGGATTCCTTGCCTTTCATATGTGGTGTGGTGATTTGTACATAGGGGAAATCTCGTGTGCATGAGAGGATGTAAGGAACATGTGTGGTTTCCCCATTGGTGTGTGTCCCCTGTGGTGATGTGAGGAAACTGTGCAAGAAATTGTTTACCCTTTTATTAGTGATCATCCAGGGGGAACCTCTGTGCTGTTTAAAACGACCTGTTTATTTCCACCTTTAAGCCTGTGTTGTGCAATGATTTTGACGGGTTTCACTTATCATGGGAAAATGTGCATCTCTTCGAACTCCTTGGCCTCAGCACATTTGATTTCCTAAAAGAAAATAACTAATTCCCATATCCCATTCCCAGGTTCGCATATGGCTTTCCAAGTTTGCCAGCTGGTGACTGTGAAATGTAAAGTTGTTCCTGTTTTTTTTACTGTGTATTTAGGATTTTTGTTGTTTCCTAAAAAATGATTTGGGGTATTTTTTGTGAAGGTATTTTCAATCCAGGTCACGGTATATCTGTAATATTCATCCATCCAGGTCACGGTCTATCTGTAATATTCATCCATCCAGGTCATGGTATATCTGTAATATTCATCCATCCGGGTCACGGTATATCTGTAATATTCATCCATCCAGGTCACGGAATATCTGTAATATTCATCTATCCAGGTCACGGTATATCTGTAATATTCATCCATCCAGGTCACGGTATATCTGTAATATCCATCCATCCAGGTCACGGTCTATCTGTAATATCCATCCATCCAGGTCACGGTCTATCTGTAATATTCATCCATCCAGGTCTCAGGCCACGGTTCTATCTGTAACATCATCCGTCCAGCCACGGTCATCGTAACATCATCCGTCCAGCCACGGTCTATCTGTAACATTCCATCCGGCCAGGCCACGGGTTCTATCTGTAACATTCCACCTCCGGTCAGGCCACGGTCTATGCTGTAAATCATTTCATCGTCCAGGCCACGGTCTATCTGAAAATTTCATACGTCAAGGCACACGGGTCTTCTTCTGACACATTCATCCGTCAAGGCAGACGGTCTATCTGCTAACATTCAATCCGTCCAGGTCACGGTCTATCTGTAACAGTCATCAGTCCAGGCCACGGTCATCTGTACCATATCCGTCCAGGCCACGGTCTATCTGTAACATGCATGGCCAGGCCACGGTCTATCTGTGGTATTCTGTTGAAGACTGGACTGCAAGTTGGTTCTTGGAGGTTTTTTTTGCTTGCTGTTTGACTGGCTTGATTCAGAATGAAGATCCAGTCAGATCTATCTGAATTACCATATTTTAATTTGGGGAAGGGACTGCTTTGCAAGCGGGCGGAGGGTATTAAAAGCTGAATAGGCACAGTGAGGGACCTTGGGGAAGGTTTGGTACAAATAAAGCACTTTGGGGGGGACTTTTTAAAATGCAGGAAGTGTGTTACAGCAGAGAAGGGACGGAAGTACGTGAAATTTTGAAATAATTAAGTTGAAGCACTATGGGAGAGGAATGTAGATTTGGGTCTGTAAGAGATTGGCACTGAACATTAAATGGATCTTTCTTCTGCTTTTTAGTTCTTCATGACAACAAACTGACGCACCAACAGATTAAAGCCGGAAATATTTTATTTGTCACAATTCAGATTATGAGTTGGAAATTTAAAATGGAGAGGGTAAGTAAAAACATATAAAAAGCAATAGATATATATGCTAGTGTGGGTATAGATAATATGATGTATGTGTGATATTATAATGTTGTGTGTATATATAATGTATGTATATCATATTGGGTATATATATATTGGTATATATATATCAGTGTATAATATATATATATAGATAATGTATATATAATATATATTGTATATATATAATATATATGGTATATATATATATATATATTATATTGTATCTCTATCTATATATATCTCGTGTATCGACTCTATATCTATATATTGTCTATCTCTTCAGCTCTCTTCTCTCTTGTATATATATAATATATATAATATATATTTGTCTATTCTCTATCTATACTCTATTTGATATATCTATATATCTAATGTCATCTATCTCTCTCTAGTGTGTATATCCTAATTTTATATATAATGTATATATATATATATATATATTATATGTATATATATTATATTCTTGTATCTATATATTCTATTATTATGATATATATATTTCTTTGTATACTCTAGATATATATATATTGTGCTATATTATCATATTTATATATATCTCTGGTATATACTATAGATATATACATCTATTGGATCTATATCTCTATATATATTATTATACTTGTATATATATATATCTATACTATATTGTCTCGTTATCTCTCTCTCTCTCTCCTCTCTTTGTATCCTATCTACTCTCTCTTATGTCTCTATGTCTCTCTCTCTCTCTCCTCTCTTATGTCTCTCTATCTATCTCTATCCTTGTCTCTGTTCTCTCTCTCTCTCTATCTCTCGTGTCTATCTATATCCCTCTCTATCTCCGTCTCTGTCTCTCTCTCCTATATCTATATCTATGGTCTCTCTATATCTATCTATACTCTCTATTTGTATCTCTATCTATCTCTATACATTCCTTGCTGTCTCTGTCTCTCTCTCTTCCCTCTCTTGTCTCTGTCTCTATTCTATCTATTGTCTCATGTCTCTCTCTCTCTATCTGGTCGTGCTCTCTCTCTATCTATTGTTCGTCTCTATTGTCCTATATCTATCTCTATCTTGTATTCTATCTAGTAAATGTTCTCTTCTATCTCTATATTGTGGTATACAGTTAAAAGGAACTGTCCCCATCATATTCTACTGCCCTAGTACACATCATAATATTGTTAGTGGAATTCCTGGGAGTTCTGGATTCAATTCTTAGACTTCCAACCAAGGACCCTAAGATGTTGGCTAGGTATTTTGCCACATCCTAGGTACCGTGCAGTCCCACCCTGCATTCATTCTACCGTGACCGGGATGGATGGATATTACAGATAGACCAGGACTGATGGTCTTAATATTACCGATAGACCAATGACTGGATGGATGAATATTACAGATCGACCATGAACCTGGATGGATGAATATACAGATATACATGACCTGGATGGATGACTATTACAGATAGACCGTGACCTGGATGGATGAGATTCAGATAGACCGTGACCTGTAATGGAATGAATATACGATAGCCGTGGCCTGGATGAATGAATATACAGATAGACCGTGACCTGATGGATTAATAATACAGATAGACCGTGACCTGGATGAATGAATATTAAACAGATATACCGTGACCTGGATATGAATATTACAGATCTACCGTGACCCTGATGAATGTAATATTACAGATATACCGGACCTGGATGAATGAATATACAGATATACCGTGACCTGCTGAATGAATATTACAGATATACCGTAGACAGTGGAATGAATGAATCAAAAGAAAAAAGAAAATTACAGATATACCGTGACCTGAATGAATGAATATACAGATATACCGGACCTGGATGAATTACTATTACAGATATACCGTGACCTGGATGAAAAAATGAATATACAGCATATACCGTGACCTGGATGAATAATATTCAGATAATACCGTGCCTGGAGAATGAATATTACCGATTCCCAAAAAGTGACCTGGCATTAATGAATATTACCGATCCATACTTGACCTAGGATGAATGACTAGTACAAAAAAAAAATATATACCGTGACCTGGAGCATGAAATTTACAGATATACCGTGGCCCCTGATGAATAATATTACAGATATACCTGACCTGGATGAATGAATATTACAATATACCGTGACCTGGATGAATGAATATTACATATTATACCGTGACCTGGATGAAATGATATTACCGATATACGTAAGACCTGGATGAATGAAATATTACAGATATACCGTACCTGATGAATAAATATTACAGATTATACCGTGACCTGGATGAATTAATATTACAGTATACCGTGACATGGATGAATTAATTTCAGATTACCGTGACCTGATGAATGAATATTAAGATATACCGTGACTGGATGAATGAATATTACAGATATAACCGTGACCCTGGATGAATGAATATTACAGAATACGTGACTGGATGAATGAATATTACAGATATACCGTGACCTGGATTAATGAATATTACAGATATACCGTGACCTGGATGAATGAATATTACAGATATACCGTGACCTGGATGAATGAATATTACAGATATACCGTGACCTGGGATGGATGATATTACGATATACGTGACACCTGGGATGATGAATATTAATCAGAATACCGGACCTGGATAATGAATATTACAGATATCCGTGACTGGTTAAGAATATTACAGATATACCGTGGACCTGGAGAATGAATTTACAGATATACCGTGACCTTGAATGAATGAATATTACAGATATACCGTGACCTTGATAATGAATTAGGTTACCGATATACCGGACCTGGATTGATGAATATTACAGATAACCATGACCTGGATGGTGAATTTAGCAGATATACCATGACCTGGATTAATGAATATACATATAGACATGACCTGGATAATGAATATTACATATAGACCATGACCTTGATGGATGAATATTCCAGAGATACCATGACCCTGGATGGATGATATGACAGATCTCCGGGACCTGGATGGATAATATGTACAGATATACCGTGACTCTGGATGGATGGATATTGGCAGATAGACCGTGACCTGGATTGATTGATATATACAGTATACCGTGACCTGATGGATGAATATTACAGAATAGAAGGAGTTTCCAATAAGGTACCCTCACGCACACCACTTTGGCATGGCCCCTCATCGTTGAGGTGCAGTCCCTCCAGCCTCCACCTCAAAGGGCCACGCAATATGGCAATGCAAATACGTTGGGGAGCACCTACTTCATTCTCAGTGTTTTATTAAGCAAAAAGCGCATACAACGTTTCGGGGGCTAGACTTCTGAGGAAGGGGAAGCCATATCCCGAAACGTTTATGCTGCTTTTTGCTATAAAACAACAGACGAATGAAGTAGTGTGCTCCTCCAACGTATTTGCTTGCCATATAACCGATATACCGGACTGCGATTCAGCACTATATTGTGGTAATTTTTTAATACACCTTTCTGCTATTTCCGAGGATGATTAAGCAGATACAAGGGGATATCACTCATGACGCACTGCTTGTTTAGACAGTTTCCTGATCTCAAAATAAAATAACAGATGTTTAAAGATGCTTAGACGAAAATGGCAATTTTTTTTTGTTAATTGTTTACAGACTGAAAGAAGCAGTACAAAAAAAAAAAAAAAAAAAAAAATGGTTTTAAACTGGAAAAAACCCACAATTCTACAAACAGTCCTTAACTGGTGGTTGGGGAGATATCCTGCTTTATTTTGTGCAGTGGCCATCAATAGGGGTCAGGAGCATCATCCTGTCCTGCAAGAAACTAACTACAAAACAAGTTCGAGAGATCCCTCCCTATGATGACTTATTACATGGTGATGCTATTATACAAATGTAATCTTATAACAGGAGTTAAGAACATTATGGAATCGTACTTTATTACATGGGAAATTAAATTATGAAATTACGCTATCTCTCTTAGTGGGTGAATTTATCTCATAATGGTGGGGGGAACTTGCTAAAACTGCATAGCATGGCCAAAGTTATTGGAAATTGCATTGTCATTGCATAAAATGCCAACGGAGGGGAAACAATTTAACCAGAAATACTGTAAGATTGCTAGCTCGTATATCCCCCGCCAGGACAGTACATTTAACACAGAGCACATCACTCCTATTAATAGATTGCTAGCTCGTTATCCCCAGCCAGGACGTAGAGTTAACACGAGCACATCACTCCCAATAATAACCTAATAGAGCTATTCCTATATCCCCATGCCAGGACAGTAGAGTTTAACCAGAGCACATCACTCCTAGTAATAACCAGTAATAATCGCCTAGCTCGATATCCCCAGCCAGTACAGTTGAATTCCACAGAGCACATCACCCCAGTAATAGATGGCTAGCTCCTATATCCCCAGCCAGACATAAGAGTTAACACAGAGCACAGCACCCAGTAAGAACATAATAGATTACTAGCTCGTATATCCCCGCCAGGACAGTTACAGTTAACACCGAGCACATCCTCCCGTAATAGCTTGCTATCTCTATATCCCCGCCAGATAGTAGAGTTTAACACAGAGCAACATCACTCCCAGTAATAGATTGCTAGCTCCTATATCCCCAGCAGGACAGTAGAGTTACACAGAGCAACATCACTCCCAGTAATAACCATTAATAGATTGCAGCTCTATATCCCGGGCGGGCCAGACAGTACAGTTACAACAGAGCACATCACTCGCCAAGTAATAGATTGCTAGCTCCTATATCCCCGCCAGGATAGTAGAGTTTAACACGAGCACATCACTCCAGTAATAAGATTGCTAGCTCCTATATCCCAGCCAGGATATAGAGTTAACACGAGCACATCACTCCCAAGTAATAATGCTACTCCTATATCCCCAGCCAGACCGTAGAGTTAACACAGAGCAACTCATCCCATTAAATACCAGTAATAGATTGCTAGCTCCTATATCCCCAGCCAGGACAGTACAGTTTACATCACTTACTGTAATTCTAGGCCTATTGAATACCATGATTGTTTCACTCTCTGTATTTGACCACCCACCCCCCATTAATAAATCCCATGACGTCCAGCAGTGATCTGATTTCAGATTTGAACATCCAGCCATTTGCCCACTCCCCAGGTTTCATGTGAATTCCTGATGCTATTAGTGCAGGAATGTGAGGTATTTGCACGAAGAGAGGATGAAAAGTCTGAGAGGAGATCTTTAAGGGATTACATGAGAAATCCTTTTGGGGGAGCTTATACTATGAAGGGACATTAAAGGGATTCCTGATCACAGAAACACTCATTGAGACTTGGGGTTCTCAATCATGGTCAATTTAAAGGGACATTCTCACCCCTAAAAAGAACCAAGCCCGTTATATGAAATTGCCCCTTAAATATATGATTTTCCATATCTCACATCCACATCTAAATGTTTTACATTTAAAGGGATTTCTTTACCAAAGTCAAAATGTACCCACGCTAAAGGAGATCACTCCAGCCCCCCAAATTTCAACAGCCCGGTGTTTCCTGATGTCACACTCACGCCTGACGTTGGCCCCGTGCAAACCGTGGGGGGGGGTTAGAGTGCAACGTCTCTGGCTTCTTAGCGGGCACATGGTGTTGGATATTGCGTTTTTGGTGTGGACATACTTTTGTACAGGTTACACCTTTACGGAGATCATTTTTAACATAGATAAACAGGTCAGGTGAGAAATATTATCCTGGAGCGTTACGCTGGACAGGTATGTAGTCACAAGCCACCTAGATTTCACAAAGTCTTCCTTTTAAAGTGAAATATGATCCATATGACATCAACAAGCAATCCCGGGGCCCAGATCTTTCACATTTTATTTTTCCATGAAAATATCAGACTTTCAGAAGGTGGAAATAAAAGTGGTCAAATCAAACCGTGTTAAACCATAAAATCCATAGGTTAAGGCTGTTCACCCTTTATTCCCTTGCATTACTTAACCAGATTATTGAATGGATTATATGGTCCGATTCTGGCACAGTACGCTGGCCCCTCCCTCCATGCAGCCAATCAAGGTTGGGACTTGCTGACATCACAAACCATGATTGAATGGTTTTCACCTTTTTGCCTTCTCTTGCACTGCTTCAATGTTATAAAAAGCTTTTTGGGCAGTATGGAGAGGCATATACCTTTCCAGAAAGGACTACAAATAATTAAATATCTGGTTACCATGCCAATAAACTGGGAAATAGCATTTTGGGTTGAGGACGTATAACTGTCACCAGTTTTTTTTTTTTTTTTTTTTTTTTTTTTAAGGGCGGACATGCCTTTAATTCGTCTATCCCGCCCTGAAAACAAAGCATTCCTTTGTCAACAACTGTGTCCTTTAAGGCTGGGTGGCACACAGCAAATATTTTCGGCCGACCGACTGATCCACTGCCTTTCGGTCGGGCAAATCTCTGCTGGTGTGGGGCGACCGAGTGACCGGCCTCGATTGTCGGATTGGGCGAATGGACGCGTCAGTAAATCCCCGATCGGTCATGCGGGCCCTATGGGATCACACAAAGTTCGGGCCGCGACAGATGGACATTTGTCGTAGCGAGCGATCAGTCCTTCGTGGGTACTTATTGTAACACAGCATCCACAGAAATCCACCCTGGTTTTTTTTCCACAACATAGGATCATAGGATTTATTTTTACTGCACTACATATTAAAACATTTTAAATTTCAAAATGATACAGAATTATAAAGTTTATAATCATGCTGTGGGCGACAGGTAAAGCAGTGCGGGGCAGCCTGGCACATGGGTTATTCTAATCAACCTATGGGCCACACAACATTGCAGATACCAGAGAATACCCCAGCGAGATGTGCCTGACCGTCCTTCAGCAGTCACAGCGAAACGTCACCATCTCCAACGGATATGGAACATTACTGATATACACATATAACTTCTATAGTGAAAATTTAAAGACTTAAAT
This sequence comes from Hymenochirus boettgeri, assembly GCA_019447015.1. Lineage (NCBI taxonomy): Eukaryota > Metazoa > Chordata > Amphibia > Anura > Pipidae > Hymenochirus > Hymenochirus boettgeri. The sequence continues at coordinate 403,078,315 of CM033469.1, read as the reverse complement.
TCCTTTTTAATCAATGCTTTGGGAGTTCCTTGGAGACGCCCTGTAACATTGGTACAATCACCTATCCCTTTAATTTCTGGTCCAGCGAAATCACCCCTTTAATTCCAAGTTTATTTTTTCAAGTGCTGCTTTAGATGCTTTAAAGGACCTAAACTCCCCATAATCCAAAATATTAATAATTGCCTCATTCGTTTCTAATATTCACAGGCGGTGAGAACGCTTTATTCATAACCTTCCACTGTGAATAATATGACTTATTCCCACCTCCATTTAAACTTACCTGCTGGTTTCTCCACTCGCAGATTCCCTTCTGCTTATGAGCGCACGATCGCGCTCCTATCTTTGTTATAGCCGTGTAGTGTTTGACCGCTGTAGGTAATTAAGTCTGGAACACGGGCGTTCTATTATTCACAGGGGGTTTGGAATAAGCGATCTCACTCCTTAGAATATAGATAACGATGCCTGTACATGGTTATAACAGGGTTTAGTTAACAACAAGGAAACTTTAAAGCCCTCTAACTACATCATCCTCATGTAATTTTAACTGTGTACACACAGGGCGATTTGTTTGGCAAACTGACCAATATTTTCATATATCGGTCGTCCTGCTGATTAATCATCAGCCTGTTGTGCTGGCGGCGACTGATGTCTGTTGCCCGTCCGGACGCGGCGGTAATTATAGCTGATTTTGTGTCGCCTATGGAGCGTGGCAACCTTTGGCCATATGCTTCTCGCCGCGACTGACAGTGATTTGTCAAGGCCGCCGCTCGCTTGTGGCAAATGGTCAGTTCGAGGGGGGGGTGGAAATTGTGCTTGAGTGTACCCCGCCTAAAGGAGAACGATAATTTCCATTTAGCTTTTTATTGTTTTGTTTTCTTTAACCTTAATTGTCACTGTAACAAGGGGATATGGTGTTACAAAATTGCAAAATTTCAAAGACAACAGAACTGATAAGGCCTACTGAAAGCTTTGGCCTGATATAGAACATAGTTTAATTAACGAGAACTAATACATAATAATAACAGAACCTATTTTAATAATAGAAATATTTTCAGGCACCAAGCACAAAATCAGATACTTTAATTTTTCAGGAATAAAATTTCCTTGATATTGCCTTCCCTCTAGCTCACACTGTTAGGTAGGTTAATTAGTAGGGTATAAGGTTGGACTAGATGGACGTGTGTCTTTATACAACCTCATACTAATGTTACATGTAACTGTAACATACATTATTGGTGGGTACAAAGGTTTGACTACATGGACTTATTCTTATACAACCTCCAATACTAGTTACTAGTAACTGTTACACATATGGGTAGGTTTATAAAGGTTGGACTAGATGGACAATGGTCTTTATCACCTCCCAATACTATGTTACTATGTAACTGTTATCAGACATTATGGGTAGGGTATAAAGGTTGGACTAATGGAACATTGTCTTTAGACAACTCCAATACTATGTTAACTATGGAACTGTTAACAGACTTATGGGTATGGTATAAAGGTTGGACTAGCTGGCTATGTCTTTATATCAACCTCCAATACTAGGTTACTGTGTCACTGTTATAGCAGACTTATAGTAGGTTATAAAGAGTTGGACTAGATGGACGGATGTATTTTATACAACCTCCATCTATTTTACTATGTAACGTTATAGAGACTTATGGGTAGGGTATAAGGTTGGACTGATGGACGTATGTCTTTATACAATCCTACCATCCAATACTATGTTACTAGGTAACTGTATACAGACATTATGGTAGGGTATAAAGGTTGACTAGATGGGATGTATGTCCTTATCCCGCCATACTCTGTTACTATGTAACTGTTATACAGACTTATGGTAGGGTATAAAGGTTGGGACTAGATGGACGTATGTCTTTATATACCTCCAATACTATGTTACTATGTAACTGTTATACAGACTTATGGGTAGGGTATAATGTTGGACTAGATGACGTCTGTCTTTATACACCTCCAATACTATGTTACATGTAACTGTTTTAACATACATTATGGGTAGGATATAAAGGTTGGCTAGATGGACGTATGTCTTTTATACACCTCCAATACTATGTTACTATGTAACTGTTATACAGACATTATTGGGTAGGGTATAACAGGTTGGACTAGGTGGACGTATGTCTTTATCATTCCAATCTATGTTAATATGATACTGTTCTACAGACATTATGGGTAGGGTAAAAGGTTGGACTAGATGGACTTAATGTCTTTATACAACCTCCAATTACTATGTTTTACTATGTAACTGTTGACAGACATATGGGTAGGGTCTAAAGGTGGACTTATGGACGTATGTCTTTATACAACCTCCAATACTCTGTTCCTAGGTAACTGTTATACAGACTTCTTGTTAGGGTATAAAGGTTGGACTATATGGATGTATGTCTTTATACGACCTCCATACTATGTACTATGTAACTTTTATACCAGCATTATGGTAGGTTAAAGGTTTACTAGATGGACGTATGTCTTATACAACCTCCAATACTATGTTACTATGTACCTGTTTATACAGACATTATGGTAGGGTATAAAGGTTGGACTAGATGGATGTATGTCTTTATCACTCACTACTATGTTACTAGTACTGTTATATCAGACACTATGGGTGGTTATTAAAGTTGGACTAGATGGATGTATGTCTTTATACCCCTCAATCTATTTACTGTGTAACTGTTAGACAGACATTATGGGGAGGTATAAAGGTTGGACTAGATGGACGTAATGTCTTATACACCTCCAATACTATGTAAGATATATAACTGTTATAGCAGACATATGGGTAGGGTATAAATGTTGGACTAGATGGACGTATTTCTTTATACAAACCTACAATATATGTTACTAGGTACTGTTTATACATACATTTGGGTAGGGGTCTAAAGGTTGGACTAATTGGACGTATGCTTATACACCATCCAATACTATGTTCTAGTAACTGTTTATACAGACATTTGGGTAGGGTATAACAGTTGGGACTAGATGGACGTATGTCTTTTATAACCTCCAATACTATGTTACTAGGTAACTGTTATACAAGACATATTGGTAAGGGTATAAAGGTTGGACTAGATGGATGTGTATGTCTTTATACAAACTCCATAACTATGACATGTATGGCTGGCTCTGGTCTTTGTTAAACGCCAACTTCTATATCCCTGTCACCCTTTTGTGGGGGGATTTAGAGTCCATAACCCCCAACCTTTACCACCTTTAATCAGTTTACCATTATACAAACAACATTGGGCAGAGCTAATTGGGAGGATAAATGAAGTGAACCTGATCTTAATCTATTTAAAGGGGAATGTTGGAGAGTATGATAAGTTTAAACACATCATCCAAATTCTCTTTAAAATGCACATGTTTAAAAGGCGTCAGTATTTAGTTGAGGCACGATGCAGGCTGGTACGCGGTTTTATCCTAGCATACAACATGCATTTATGAACTGGTTTTCCTTTTAAAGGGAAAGTTTGGCAACGCATCTGGAGGTCTGCCATTGAACATTCTTTAAGAATTTATTGCACTTACCAGGAAAATCAGGTTTATTAGGATCAGTAAGTATTAAATGAAAATTGCAAATCCCTTTTGCAGGTTAACGTTCCCTGAGTCGAGGTTAAAGTTCGATCGACTGAGACTGAGATTTGTTGGATAAGTCCAAACTCTAACCCCGCCCATCCCTCGACAGTCACATGTTCTCTCTCTTCCTACTGTTCAATTACACAAGACAAACGAAAACTAATTAAATCAGCAGATTATTGCCACACATTTTGGTGATTCTTTATTCTTCTCATTTAAAAGGACACGCACGTGATGTACCTTCTTATTTGTGTAAAAAAAATCCAATAAAGCTAAAAAGTACTATAACATTAAAGCCAGTTTTATAAATCAATTTTTATCTCTGAAGTCTGATTTCAATTTATTTCTCAGGAACCTTAGGGCTAGCCACACTGGAGCGTTTTGCGCTTCGGTTTTTTAAAATTAAAATCGTCAGGGACGCAAAAATTCCGCATTCCGTTCATATGCGTTTCCGTTTTTGGTAACGCATGCGTTTCCCCTTTTTTGGTTCATTGACGTCATGCGTTTCCATAACGAAAAAATGCCAAAATCGGCAAATGCAAAACATTCGCAATAAGCTTTGCGATTGTGTGTGCATATGAGCGGTGTAGTGTGGCCTATTACATTGCTAATTACATCTGAAAATGTAATTACAGAGCGCACTAATTGTTATTAAACTGCATTGATTCCCTCTCACTTAAGGTGACCATACACATGAGATTTTATCGCATGTGCCGAAGATCCCGCGGAACTGACCGAACACCCATACGCAGGCCGACAGTATCCGCTTTCTTTATTTTAAAGTAACGGGAGCCTATGCCAACAGACGAAAATCTTCATTTTTCCACGACTGACGATGCCAACCACGGTTGGCATTATGGTCAGTCAATTCGGCCTACCCATAGAAATATTAGGTAAATCCCATTGTGGACCGATAGCCCGATTTATACCTTGCGCAGGTGTTTTTTTTTAACAGGTGTCCTTTGTCCTAGTCACATTTACAAAACAACACCAAGCAGAGCTGCAGGGGAGGATAAATGAAGTGAACCTTATCTTAGCACAGCTCTGTGTATGTATTTCTCTATAGTGTATCTATTTAAGGGACTGTTGGAGGGTAGTACTTATAGAAATAACATAGTACATGGGCTGCCGGGGGGGGATAATGAAGTGAACCTGATCTTAAAGCACAGCTCTGTGTAATGTAATTTTTCAATAGTTGTATCTATTTAAAGGAATGTTGGAGGGGTTTTTTTGCGCTTTTTGCCGCACGCTTTTCACGCTCCCGGATTGGCACCCGCGTTTTTCGCTAAAAATGGAACGCGACCACGAAAATTCCCGCGATTTCCATGCGCATGCGATTGTGCGTTTCATTCGCCTTTTGGTACGCTGCGTTCAGCATTGTTTGGTGCGTTAACGCAGCGTTTCCATAACGCTAAATGGCGAAAACGAAACGCACAAGAAAAGCGCACACAACGCGTGCGATAACGCTCGCGATTTTTGTGCGCGATTCCTGTGCGTTGCAGTGTGGCCCTCAGCCTATAGAACTAACATAGTAAACAAATCTGCAGTCGGAGATAATGAAGTGAACCTGATTAACACCGTCCGTTGCCATGGATTTTTTTAATGGTCGTCCTATTTAAAGGTGAATGTGCGGCTCTTTTACCTCATTGCGCAGACCTATGATTTGTATGTGTGCACCTTTCTAAAGGTAGCAGGGGTGAACTGAGGGGTCCCGGCTTCCGCTCGCATTTTTAAGCCAGGCCCCTGTACACATACACATCTCCCAACTAATAACTGCAATTCACATTTAAAAAACAGCTGATCGAGCATATGTATTAAAGGTACAAGCATCAGCTGTTTAAAACCCGGTACCGAACCATCAATAGTTTTACAGCATCTGATTGCCGCTCACATTTACCTAGGTTACACGAGACAGCTGTATAAAATGCTGGTGGCGGTACAAGTAGGTAGATTTCGGGTCTCCCGCACGGGGGGCTGTAGTTAACCAACAAGTTTATTTAAATAATATTAACTATAGCTTGGCGTAATTAGATATAACACTGGATATCATGATCAGCACTGGTCACATTTTTTATATAGAATGTCGAGAGTTTGGAATCAGATGACCAATGTGACTTTCATGCCTCCAGGTATATTTAGTCCCTCTTTTATCCTTTCAGTTTGGATCCTTGTAGACCTCCTGACAAGGCTGGTATATATTCCCTAAGGACTGGGATGAGCCATTAAACCATTCAAAAAACTGTTAATGATCCGGTAATGGTCATGGAAAGGCTGTGGAAGAGAGAGTTCTTCATTCATACAGAAACATGTGTTATTCCTGTCCCCCACCCACATACGACTCTAATCTTGGTGTAGTGGTTGTAATATACATTATTTATAAAACTCCTGTAAAGAACACCACTCCCAACACAACACAAGCTCCATAAGGGGGATTTATTTTCACTGGGATTTTACACGGGTTGTCCTATAAAGCATCTTTGCCCGTTCCAATAAACGGATAATTATTTTATACATGATAACATACTTTCGTGGATATAAAAGTTCCTTTAACATTGCATTCATAAAAGCCGAAATACATGGGCATCAATCAAAAATGTGGTCAGTCCCACATAACTGAACTCAGTGGTCCCCTGCAAAACTTTGTATTGTCCCCAACCCCCAAATCCACCACAATCTGTGACTTTCTTCAGTCGGACACTGCTTGGTCTATCCATATTGTACGTGCTTGGTCATAGAGCCGGCATGTGGTTAGACGACAGAGTCGTCTGGACCTGTCAACTACGTGCCAGGGGAGCGAGCGAGTGGGTTAGGGCACGGCCACAGTTCAACACAACGCAATCGCACACAGATCGCATGCGATTTCATGTGCAATTTCGTTGCGTTTTGCCGCATGCGGTTTTTTAATTAAGTATTGGAAAACGCATGCGATTGCAATTTTAAAATCGGAACACAAATTGCAATCGCAACGCACCCGAAAACCACGTTTTCATCTTCGAATCTCCAAAATAAAATAAAATATATTTTATAATCAAACAAAAATCTTATATATCTATTATAATTCTTATCTTACACAGTGCAGCCTTTAGTGAAGGGCGGTGTTATAGGATGGGACCCCTATATATTTGTCCTATTATCCCATTCACTGGACTTTGCTGTTCCATACAATACCTAAGGCTATAGAATTGTAATCGGATCTGCAATGGAATATTTGTATAAAACCGACTTGTGGCTGTCGGTTCGGTCTTTAAACAGCATCGTGGAGCATTTGGGAAGATGATCATAGGTCCTTCTACCCCCCCGACTCCTCCGCTGTTGCGGCCCTACAGGCCTATTGTTACCCTCTGCTGGGGAATTGTAGATTCCTAAACATCTGGTTAGCAAGGGTTTTGACACTCAACCACCCACCCTCGTCTTATTACATCATCGCCCCCGTGTGTTAAATTTTCCCAGCAATGATTAGATTCAGGATTAGATGTGCTGACACTACTACGCTATATGTTAATGTTAATTCCAGTATCTAAACATTACTTAAGGGGGGCAACTATAGTGAAAAAAAAACTTGTCTGATACATGTATAGATCACTTTATTTAAAGCGCCTTACTTTCATGTTGCTGTGTGGCTTTGTTTCTTCACACTGGCAGAAGTTTGTACCAAGCTGTGTAGTCCCCCTCCCCTCCTCTGTCTACTCCCCCTCACGCAGTGACGGGCGTTTTGGGTTTTTTTATACAATCCCAACATTGTCAGTTGAACGGACTTTAATTGAAGTGCGGACACCTGTTTGACCCCCTCCCTTCCAGACTAGACTGCAAGCAATCAAAGTGTGGAATAAAGTGCAATAGCGAAGGGTAGGGGCAGAGGGGGGAGAGTAGACAAGTGTTTGCTGAGATTCTTTACAGTACGTACTGAACTCTCCTGTTCTCTAACTTGCTAATTTGTTTTTCTTTTCCTAAAGTTTCTATCTCTCCCCCTGCTTTAGCTGAGATCATAATCACTGAAGAGAAGGTCCGTGTAACATCAGCTTGTAGTGAGACCTTTCACAAACACAGTGACACTTCTTGTTGTCCTGTTCATTTCAGTTGCTTTAGTCCTATATATTTCATAGATTGCACTGTGTATCTTGTTTGGTATATATCTGTTTACTGTATTATATATACTGTATGAGTGTTCCGTGTGAGTCACTTTTTTGTATGTATATAAATTTTTTGGGGTGGAGGGGCTGTTTATCGTGTGTTTGCCATATTGCTGGGTTATGGTTTATTTATTGTGTTTAGCACTACAGTCATTTTGACCTAGTGCACATGGGACATTAATGTGGGTGAGAGAAGGTGTGACAGACTGCAGGGGAGCTTGGATTGTGTGGGTTTGTGCCTTTGGTGACGATAGGTGTAGCAAGCTCCTACAAATAACAGCATATTTCAAAGGCTTATTCTCGGGTACTATGTAGATTTAAAGACCTAAAGGTACCCTGTGGATTGGATGACTTATCGGATACATTAGACGAAATAGACTGCTCCTAGACTGGGGGGAACTGTTTCTAGGGGACAGATAACTGAGGCAGAATGTGGACCACTTTAAAGGGATATTAAAACTATAACATTTCCAAATCGGTACCTTTAGGAAACAGTGTAAAAAAAATTAGGTTCCACTCTTCATGGCTTATGCTCAGGTAAAAAGGGAAATGGAAAAAAGAAAAGGGCTTTTAAAATTTTGAAAGCAGAAGCATCAGAACAGGCTTACAGGACTTCAAAAGTTGTAATAAGAGTGTCAAGAAAGCAATTAAACTAGCTAAAATAGAAAATGAAACACGATTTGCCGAACAAAGCAAGTCCAACCCCACGAATGTTTTTTAGTATATAAATGGTTAAAAATGAGGACTGAGAATGTTGGGACCATTAATAAGTAGCTGAGGTGGTTTGTAAGAGGATGCCGAAAAGCTAATCTTCTAAACGTTTTTTTACATTTCGGTTTTACTGTTGAGAATCCTTAGTAGGGATTGTAAACAATGTGCAGGGAGGAAATGAAAGTTTTCACTGGATAACAAGGATATGGGTATCGGAATCATTAGACAAAGTAATATCATAAACAGCCATGACAGATGGATTGCATCCTAGGATTTTAAAGAGCTAGTTCAGTGCTAGCAAGACACTGTGGCCATCTTTTAAGATTCTCTTTTGTCTGGGGTGTGCCGCTGGATTGGAAAAAAGCCAATGTAATACCAATTTCAAAAAGGGTAGCGTTCACAGCCTGGTACTATAAGGAAACCTGTAAGCCTAACATCAGTGGTAGGGAAGGTGATGGGAAACTTTGTTAAGGGATCATATCCTTGACTTTTTCTCGAGATCATCTTATTATAATAGTCGCTGGATTATGAGAAATAGTCATGCCATACAATTTCATTGGTTTTTATGAAGAATTGAGTCAGAAGTTCAGATTCGGCACAGCTGTGGATGTGTATATTTGGATTTTGCAAAAGCCTTTGATACTGTGCCACTAGGCGACTAATGTATAAACTGAGGACTGGTTGGCCTGAAGAAAACATTTGTTATTGATAGAGCTGGTTATTGGCCGCAAACAGAGAGTGGTGGTTAATGGAGCTACATCTAATGTGGGCTAAAGTCTAAGCGGAGTTCCTCAGGGTTCTGTCTGGGGCGTTCTGTTTCATCTGTTCAAATGACTTAGAAGGGGCATTGAGAGCAAGGTCTCGTTGTTTGCTGATGACCTAATTAATGTCAGAGCTTTGAACTTCCATGATGTGCACTGTGCTGCAAAGCAGACCTAGATAGATTATCAAAATGGGCACAGAATGAAGATGAGATTCATGTGATAAATGGTAAGGTGATGCATTTGGTATTTAATAATCCCTGTGCCACCTACACCATAAATAACTCTGTGGTTACAAAGTGCATCCTGAATGGAAAAAGATTTGGGGGTTCCAACATAGAGACTGTTGAGATGGTGAGAAAAGGGCTATGCCAAGACAACAGCATTACCAGCAGGACAGATCTGAAATAACCTAGAACAGGTGTGTTCCCTACTGGACTTGTGCCTGAATATCACATATTTCAAATATAAGAAAAAACATGGATGTGCTATGAGATCTCCAGTTTCACCCACCATGGCAAAACTTTACACGGTGTCTAATGTATAAGCTAAGGTCTGTTGGTCTGGGGAGTCACATTTGTACATGGATAGAAAATTGGGTAATGAATAGGATGCAGAGAGTAGTTGTTAATGGGGCTTCATCATTATGGACTATAGTGCTAAGTGGGGGTCACAGGGTTCTGTGTTGGGGCCACTTCTATTTAATCTATTTATTAATGATTTGGAAGTGGGTATTGTCAGCAAGGTTTCTGTGTTTGCTGACGACACAAAACTTTGTCGACCATTAAAAACTTCAGAGGATGTGCAATTGTTGCAGGGAGATCTACATAGATTGTCACATTGGGCTGCTAAGTGACAGATGAGATTCACTAAATGGCTCATTGTTAAGTGAATCCCTGTTGGAAAGGGATCTTGGAGGTACCAACCAGAACTACAGTATTTGTATTAATACCAGTAATTCCCAATATTTTTTAGTTTTAGAAACCTAAAGCTATGTAATGAACTTGCCATAACCACAGATGCAGGAGTGGGCCTATTTTTTTATTTTTTTACACTTAAAGGTATATATTTAGAAATGCAATAGTTTAATACCCTTTTAAAAGCAGTCCACATCTGCCTAACTCTGGGCATTGCATTCGGAAGGTCCCTTACACCTGTCTGTGATATGCTAATTGGAACTTTCCAGGGTATTTATTGCCAACAGATTCTTGTACAAGTCGTTCTAAATTGAAAGCTAGTCGGATGACTAGTGAAACGTCGATCTGAATACAATCTATAGCCTCTGTCATGCTATGAATCCATGGGAGGTGGACAGTGTTCCTTAGATCTATAGCCTCTGTCATGCTATGAATCCATGGGAGGTGGACTGTTATTCTGGGGTTTGCCATCATAGAGGTACAGTACATGTTCTATAACCCACCCCTCTCTAGGACAGCGCACGTTCCCTTCCCACCCCTCTCTAGGACAGTGCACGTTCCCTTCCCACCCCTCTCTAGGACAGCGCACGTTCCCTTCCCACCCCTCTCTAGGACAGCGCACGTTCCCTTCCCACCCCTCTCTAGGACAGCGCACGTTCCCTTCCCACCCCTCTCTCTCTAATATGGAAGTATTTGGATTCTCATTGACAATAGTTGAGGAGGTTGATCAATATTATTCATTCATCTAGTTCATTATTTTTTACCCTGCAATTGTTTTTTTTCATTTGTGATTATTTTTGACGTTCTAGAATATAAAACTCTGCAGGACACTTTGCTTAATGTTCTTGCAAGTGTCTTGAAGACTTCTGGGGGATTTCATTGTTACCCAGACAATGCCGTGCTATATACTATTAAAGAATGATGTTAGTTGGGTGCAGAACCCGTGTTTTAGGGCACGGCCACACTGCAACACAAACACAATCGCACACTGAATCGCATGCGATTTCATGTGCGATTTTGTTGCGTTTGCACATGCGTTTTTTTTCGTTACATATAGAAAAACACATGCGATTGCGATTTAAAATGCGGAACGCAAATCTCAATCGCAATTTGTCATCGGAGTGTTTTTCCACTCCGATGACAAGTTCTGAATTTAAAAAACTGGCCATGTGTAGGAATAAATGATTCCTAATATTGAAGGAAATGTTATTGAATATTAAGTAGGTGCCTTTTCTTTCTCTGCAGCTGTTTGCCATGATCAGTATGTGCGTCATCCTCTGCAAACCTGCTCGGGTCCAGTACCACCTGCTGTAAACGGAGACCCAGAAGATGGAACTGTAGAAAGACCTTGAAACCTTCACTAACAGACTGAACTCGTTCATTGCTTGTTTATTCTTGAACAAAGTTCAACCTTCACACAAGGACTCGATGAAATTCCTTTTTTTGGTCACGCCGGAGTGTACAGACCACACCCACTGTATCCAATAAATCGGAATATTCAGAATGAGAATTTCATGTTTATTTCTGCAGAACTGTAGTTTGTATTTATAGTAAAATCATTGGTGGACTCTGCCATTCATTCTGTTAAGAGCCTAAAAAAATACAAACTCTACCGGTATATAAATAACATAAGAACCTTTGAGCAACAATTACCTTGTATAATGTCCTAGTTACGCTCCCAATGTGAATAAAATCTAAAATTGATCTGAAAATTTGGCAAAATGAACTAATTTCTGAGGCTATATATATATATATCAACATGTCTTCTATGTGTTTCACTCCTGTATTAATATAACCACATAGACTGATTGGTTGTCAGAGAAGTTATAGGGTATATGGACTGTAAGCTCTTTGGGCAAGGATTAAAGGGCATGGATGAAAAAACATAAACATCCTCAAAAAAAAAAATACAATACAATGTTATTTCCAATTTGTGGAAAATATAAAGAAAAATAAGTCCCCCAGAATTACTGCAAGGCTCCATCTCTTTTTGACGCTATGGTACTAACCTAATGGGATTAACACAATGGTAAATGCGCGCGCAACAGATTCCTCTACATACAGTAAATACTGCTCCGAATAAAATATTCGTAAATACAAACATGATCTTACTACCAACGTCCAGCAGACACATTGTTAGCTCTTCAGTTACAGAACGTTGGGGACAAAAAACTGAGGTTGTTATAAAGACATACGTCTTCCAGCAGTCCAACCTATACTCATACCCATAATGTCTGTATAACAGTACATAGTACATAGTCTAGGAGGTTGCTATAAGACATACGTCGATCTAAAGTCCAACCTTTATACCCTGACCCAATGTTCTATGTCTAACAGTTACATAGTAAATAGTATTGCGAGGTTGTATCAAAGACCTACGTTCCATCCTAGGCTAAGCCTTAATACCCTACCCATAATGATCATGTATAACAGTTACATAGTAACATAGTTAAGTATCGGACCGCGTCCTACCTATGAAAGACATCGTCCTATCTTAATCCAACCTTACATACCCTACCCATAATGTCTTGTATGACAGTTACATAAGTAACATAGTATTGCGAGGTTGTATAAGAATACGTCCCATCTAGTCCTACCTTTTATACCCTACCCCTAATAGTCGTGTATAAACAGTTACATAGTAACATAGTTATTGGAGGTTGATAAAGACATACAGCCTCCATCTAGTCCAACATTTATACCCTCCCATAATGTCTGCTACTAACGTGGGCCAATCTCGTAATGTACATAGTTGGAACTCAACGGGGGCGGCAACTTGTTTGTACCAGTCACAGTGCCAGGCAAACTTGTATAGTATTACCAGTTCACAGGGGCCAAACTTGTATTTACCAGTCACAGTGGGCCAAACTATGTATTTACCAGTCACAGTGTGCCCAAACATTTTATTTTAACAGTCACAGTGGGCCAACTCTGCATTTCACCAGTCACAGTGGGGACAAACTTGTATTTAACAGTCACAGTGGGCAAACTGTATTTACAAGTCATAGTGGGCGAACTGAAGTTGTAACAGTCAAATCTGGCAAACTGCGCGTAATGTACCAGTCACAGTTGCCAAGACTGGAAAAGGTACCAGTCACAGTGGGCACCAACTTGTATGTACCTGTTACAGTGTGCCAAAATGGGATTCCCGGTCATAGTGGGAAAACTTTTAGTGTACCAGTCACAGAAGGCAAACGTGTCTAGAAAGCCCGCTGAGTATTAGGTCTGCACACAATAAACACACTGGGCCTGGCCCAGAAGTTTTGACCCAAAACCTGCCCCGTTATTGGGTTGGAAACTACCGATTAGTTCTAACCCAAATCTTCAGTATCTTATCAGCTATTCTATGCAGATTATCTACAATCTGTGGAAATAATCCTATTCGCCGTGACAATTTTAATTTCAGTTAGGAGCGTGTACAGTGAAGCTGTATGACGGGTATTTCTTGTTGCCAGATGATAATGACAATTAGATAATACATAAGTCAGAGAGAGAGCGCGATAATAGATAATAGAAGTGAAGTAAAACAAGCGAGGAAGGGGTCCACGGTCCAGGTATAGTGGCAATTACATTTTTGCCCAAGCTGCTTCTGTGTTTATCTCCATTCATATGCACAATATCTTGTATAGGAACACCAGCAATAAGCTCGAGTCATGCACCCATGTGCACTCCAATAATGAATGGAATACAATGTATAGAATAGCCTTCAGCTGACCCCACATGTCAGTAGACTTATTGCGGTGTGATGAACTACCCAGCACTTCTTAAGATCATTTGCCCTGAATAACCTCAGTCTATTGATATATTAAAGGGGTTAACCTTCTCCAGGCTCGGCCCAGACATGGTTGGCCTTAGCCTGACTACTCCTGCAAGGTTTCCCTTGGACAGAATGAACCAGTGAATGTAGTGAATGGATACAGTACCTGGGGCCTACAACCCCAAGCCTTTCATAACATGAGAGCTTGGTTAAGGGCCAGTAATGTTTCCTCAGCAGAGTTAACCATTCGGGTTTAGACTGAGAGGGGGTCAGTAGGTAGTTGATTTGTCAGGAGGGTGGGATTGTGCTACTAGTTACATTTTACCCTTTCTATTTCGAGGTTGAGCAAGGTCAGCCTGCTATCTTAAGTTGAATTTGCCTGAACCAATTTACTGTTCCGCCTTATCTTCCCCCATTGTTACTTCTACTTAAATGAGCATAAAATTCTCAGGAACACACCTGCTGGAGGACACTTGTAACTGCGAGCTCATGAGCGCAGTTTGTACTGCACATAGCCTGGCAATTCGCCTTTGATGTGTCTGAACGGTATGCAAAGAAATGGTCCTGTAGTATGTCTATGTCCCTTGTAGTGGTCTTAGGAAATCGCCCAATCGGCTGTGGGTGTTATTTGGCTGCACGTAGCTGGTTTAGGGAGGACAACCATAATACACTTCGTAGCGAGAGTATAACATTTAGGAGGACACATAAGCTTTCATTTTTTCAGATCTACCTTGAGCCTATGGATTTGCTCTAAAGATAACCGTGTGAGGCGTGCAATCAGATTTGTGTTTTGAGATTCCACCATCCTCCAATAGTATACAATAGCAAAGTATCAAAGTACACAAGAGAAGCCACTTTAGCTTGAATGCTAATTTTTTTTTTTGTTTTACACTGAGTGAAAGCAACCGCGCTAGACGTCAAAACATGGTAGTGCTATCCCTTAAATAAAAAAAAGAGTTAGCCCTTAAAGCTTAAGCATAATTGGGTACTTGAACTTTACCTATTACAACAGCTGAAAGCGGACTCTGGACAAGCAAATGTGGAAAAATTACAGAGACCAACATCCAGCAATCACATTCAGAACTTCTAATATCCAAAAACTGTATCAAAGATTAAGTACCAGGCCACCAGAATGAAGAAACAATGATTTTTGCCCATCCTTACTACCAAAGAGGCTGTGAAATGGAATATAAAAAATGGCTTTCCAACGACAACACAAAATGCTAGCTCAGAATATAACAACCCAAGCCAAACAGTTGTGTCCCTACTGCGACTTATGCCTGCCAATATCACAGATTTCAAGGGATAAGAAGAAGTTTCCCCCCACGCCCCACAAAAATATGGATGTGCTTATGGATCTCCAGTTCACTCATCATGGCCCAAACCTTTACATACGGAGGAAAAGGAAATGCGTAACACAGGCTCCTAATCATCCTATGGGACACATTGAACCTGGACTTCAGATTACACATTAATGACACTGGAATTAAAATCCAACAGTGAGAAGTACAAGCCCCTTACACATAACACATCAATTGCTCTTGTGGACCAAAACATACGATTTCATGGCGAAGGGAGGGACCTCAAAAACACTACTAGGCTATCATGTGCAAACTACTTAGGAGAAAGTAGAATCAGGGAGTGAATGCCGTAAAGTATCTGTTAAGCTCCCTCTGTCAATATACTGTAGTACATATCCACACCCTGTTTTTTTGTAACAATAACAGAGTGTATCCAGCTTTACCATCCCCTTACGGCCTATCCTCTTTCGATCTAACCGAGGATCTCACTGATATACCCAGTGACCGGGTGCGAGAGATGAATGAGAACCAAGTCAGTTGATTAATCGAATACCACAGATATACCATAACCATAGATGAATGAGAACCAGGTACAGTATATGTGACTAAATTCCACAGAATATAACCATGACCAGCGATAGAATGAGAACCAGGCCAGTTGATGTAACGGAAAAACCACCGAGTCATCACCATGCACCTGGCAGAATGAGAACCAGGTCCAGTTGATTCATAACTCTAAATACCATAGAGTATACTAAGGACCTGGATGAATGAGAACCAGTACCAGTTGAGCTAACATGAATCAACACAGATTATAACATCACCGGTATGAATGATGAGAAACAGTCCAGTGATCTAGCTGAATACCACAGATTTATACCATCACCGGCAATGAATGAGAACAGGCTCAGATTGATCATAACTGCAATACCACTGATATACTATGACACTGGATGAAGGAGCCAACCAGCGCCAGTTGGTCTAACTGAATGTATATAACAGATATACTATGATCTATGAATGAATGAGAACCAGTCCAGTTGATCTAACTGAATACCCCCATGATATACTATGACCCTGGATGAATGAGAACCAGTCCTAGATGATCTAATTGAATAAACAGATATACCATGACCGGCCATGAATGAGAACCAGTCCAGTATCTAACTAAATACCCACAGATATACCATGACCTAGGATGATATGAGAACCAGTACCAAGTTGATCTAATAAATATAAAAGATATACCATGACCTGGTGAAGGGAGAACCAATCCAGACTTCGCATACTAACTAAATACCACAGAATACCATGACCTGGTGATGAATGAGAACCAGCAAGGTGTATCTAATGGAACTATAACAGATATACCATGACTCGGATGAAATGAGAACCATCCAGTCTCGTCTAATTGAAAGTATAACAGAATATACCCATGACATGGATGATAGAGAACCAGTCCAGTTGATCTACTTTGAATATCACAGAATACCATGACCTGGATGATGAGAACCAGTCCAGTTGATCTAATGAATATCACAGATATACCATGACCATAGGATGAATAGAGAACCAGTCAGTTGATCTAAGCGGATATAACAGATTACCATGACATTGATGAATGAGAACCAGTCAGTTGATCTAATGAATACCTCACGATATCCCCTGACCTGGATGAATGAGAACCAGTCCAGTTGATCTACTGATACCACAGATTTTATCCATGACCTGGCTGAATGAGAACAGTCCAGTTGATCTATTGAATATACACGATATACCATATCTGATGAATGAGAACCAGTCCAGTTGATTAATTGGATATAACAGATATACCATGGCCTGGGATTGAATGAGAACCAGTCCAGTTGATTCAACTGAAATTACCAAGATATACCAGGACCTGGATGAATGAGAACCAGCAGTGATCGAATGAATATAACAGAATACTATGTATCGGATGAATGAGAAACCAGTCCAGTGAATCTAATGAATACCACAGATACACCATAACCTGGATGAATGAGAACCATGCAGTTGATCTAATTGAAGACACACAGATATACCATGACCTGGATTGAATGAGAGAACCAGTCCAGTGATCTAGTTGAATAGAACGATATCCATGACCTGGATGAATGAGAACCAGTCCAGTTGATCTAATTGAATTATAAACCAGAATTACATGACCTGGAGTGGATGAACTGAGAACCAGGCAAGTTGTTGATTCTAGTTGAATTTATACAGATATACCATGACCGGATGAATGAGAACCAGTCCAGTTGATCTAGTTGGAATATAACAGATATACCATGACTGGATGAGAGAACCAGTCAGTTTGATCTAAATTGAATATAAGCAGATATACTATGATATGAGATGATGAAAAACCAGGTCCAGTTGATCATATTTGAATATAAACATGAATACTATGATCTGGATGAATGAGAACAGTCCCGTGGATCTAGGTTGAAAATAACAGATACACAGTGACCTGGGATGAATGAGAAACCAGTCCATTGATCGAGTGTGAAATAACAGAATATACCATGACCTGGATGAATGGAGAACCAGGTCCAGGTGATCTAATTGAATACTCCAAAAGACCCTCTTTATTAATATCTGGATGAATGAGAACCAGTCCAGTTGATCTAGTGAATAAACAGATATACAAGGACTGGATGAATCAACGACTTGTACAAGAATCTGTTGCAATAGATACCCTGGAGTCCCAATTACATATCACGAAGGTGTAAGGGACTTCCTAATGCAATGCCGCAGAGTTAGGCAGATTTTCTGCTTTTAAAAAAGGTAATTAACTATTGCATTTCTAAATATATACCTTTAAGTGTAAAAAATAAAAAAAATAGGCCCACGCCTGCATCTGTGGTTATCGTCAAGTTCATTACATCGCTTTAGTTTCTAAAACTAAAAAATATTGGGAATTTACTGGTATTAATAACAAATCCTGGAGTTCTGGTGGTATCGGATACTATATAATAATTGGGAATTACTGGTATTAATACAAATATAGTTCTGGTTGGGTACAGGATACTATATAATATTGAGAATTACCTGTATTAATACAATACTGTAGTTCTGGTTGGTACAGGGATTTTTAAAACCTAAAAAAATATAATATTGAGAATTACTGTAGTAATAAAAATACTTAGTGTCTGGTTGGTACGGGGATACTATATAATTTGAGAATAACTGGTATTAATACATAATACTGTAGTTCTGATAGAGAGATAGAGAGAGAGAGAGAGAGAGAGAGAGAGAGAGAAGAGAGACACACCACAGGCAGATGTTTTTATTAGAAAATACAATTACAGGTATTATGATCTATGTTAATTACTTACTGTTACAAAGCATTAAAACACATGGCAGACAGTTGGTGTCAACCCCCCCATTCAGGCTTGTTTTTTATTTTGACATAATAGCCTCCTTCCCTCCCTCCTCTTGAACCAATCCTGTTTCCTTTGACATTACATCATTAAAAACATAGTATTTTTTCCTTAAGATGCAGATACATGACCGAGTCCTGACCCGAGGATTTGCTCTTCTTGCTGGGCCATACCTTGGTGCAGCTGCTGTTTGGTATAGTTTAGTATACAATTTGAGTTGAATAAAGACATAAGTCCATCCAGTCCAACCTACCCACATTTCCTGCCCAACTGTTTACCCCAGAGGAAGGCAAAAAAATGGCATCCGAAATATCCCTGTGTATAACTCTACTTTAATTATCAATACCAGTAACTTGCAACATTCCTTGTTTTTTTTTTTTTTTTAGCTTAGTTTCATAGTTTTACGTTCTCACAGTGAAAAAACGATTCCGAACTTGAAGCCCAGATAGTTTATTGTATGGCCCGTTATGTATTTATAACACAGTAATCATAATCCCCACGCAGCGCCTTTTTTCCAGCGTACTAATGTAACTTTTCCAGTTTCTCTTCATATTCAAGCTCCCCCAATACCTTAAATTTAGTTGCCCTTCTCTGAACCCTTTCCATTTCAAATATGTCCTTTTGTACACAGGATTCCAAATTGCACTGCATATTCCAAATGAGGCCTTACCAATGTCTTTGTAAAGAGGGAAATAACATTTTCCTCCCTTGATTCATACCTCTCTTTATACAAGACAATACCATGCTGGCTCTGGCTGTGTGCCGGCCTGGCACTGCTTGTTACCTTTAGTTTGTTATCCACCAACAACTCCAAGATCCTTTCCACAGGGATTCACTACTTAACAATGAGCCATTTGTGAATCTCATCTGTCACTTTAGCACCACAATGTGACAATCTATGTAGATCTCCCTGCAACAATTGCACATCCTCTGAAGTTTTAATTAGGTTCGCCAAAAAAGTTTTGTGTCGTCAGCAAACACAGAAACCTTGCTGACAATACCCACTTCCAAATCATTAATAATAGATTAAAAATAGAAGGGGCCCCAACACAGAACCCTGTGACCCCCACTTAGCACTTAGTCCATAATGATGAACCCCATTAACAACTACTCTCTGCATCTATTCTTACCCAATTTTCTTCTCCATGTACAAATGTGACTCCCCAACCAACGACCTTAGCTTAATTTAGACAACCGTGTAAGTTTTGCCATGTGGGTGAAACTGGAGATCTCATAGCACATCCATGTTTTTTCTTATATTTGAAATAATGTGATATTCAGGCACAGTTCCAATAGGGAAACACACCTGTTCTAGGTATTTCAGATCTGTCCTGCTGTAATGCTGTCGTCTTGGCATAGCCCTTTTCTCTCTCACCATCTCAACAGTCTCTATTGTTGGGTATACAGTTGAAAAGGAATGTCCCATCATATTTCTACTGCACCGAGTACTACATCATAAATATTGTTAGTGGAATTCTGGGAGTTTGGATTCAATGCTTAGAACTTCCAACCACGGACCCTAAGAATGTTGGCTAGTATTTTGCCAATCCTAGTACCTACCGTGCAGTCAACACCTTGCATTCAGATATACCGTGACCTGGATGATGGATATTACAAGATAGACCTATGACTGGATGGATGATTTACAGATAGACCATGACCTGGATGAATGAATTACAGATAGACCATGACCTGGATGAATGAATATTACGATATACCATGACCTGGATGGAATGAATATTACAGATAGACCGTGACCTGGATGATGAATATTACAGATAGACCGTGACCTGGATGGATGAATATTACAGATAATGACCTTGAATGGTATGAAATTTACAGATATCGTAATGGGACTGGATGAATATTACAGATATACCTGACCTGGAATGAATGAATATTACAGATAGCCAGTTGACCTGTGATGGATGAATATACAGATAGACCGTGACCTGGATGAATTAATATTACAGATATACCGTGACCTGGATGAATGAATATTACGATATCCCTGACCTGGATGATGAATATTACAGATATCTAGGTACCTGGATGTGAATGAATATTACAGATATACCGTGACCTGGATGAAATGATATTATACAGATTACATACCTTGGATGAATGAAATTCAGATATACCGTGACCTGATGAATAATTTCAGATATACCGTGACCTGGATGAGAATAGTTACAGATATCTGACTGGATGAATGAATATTACAGAATACCTGACCCTGGATGAATGAATATTACAGATATACCTTACCTGGATGAATGAATATTACAGATCTACCGTGACCTGATGAATGAATATTACGATATACCATGACCCTGGATGAATGATATTACAGATATACCGTGACCTGGATGAATGAATATTACAGATATCCGTGACCTGGATGAATGAATATTACAGATATACCATGACTTGGCTGATGAATATTACAGATATACCGTGACCTGGATGAATGAAATTACAATATCCGTGCCTGTGATGATATTTACAGATATACTAACCTGGCATGGATGGAATATTACAGATATACCATGACCTGTATGAATGACATATTACAGATATAGCCAGTGGACCTGGATGAATGAATATTACAGATAACCAGTGACCTGAATGGATGAATATTACAGATATACCGTGACCTTGATGAATTGAATATTACAGATATACCAGTGACCTGGATGGATGAATATTACACATAATACCATGACCTGGATGAATGAGTATCGATATTGACAGATATACCCTGACCTGGATGTAAGAATATTACAGAGCCTATCCTGACAGATAGACCGTGACCTGGATGGATGAATCATTGATATCATGACATGATATACCGTGACCGGGATGAGTATAAACATCAATGACCTGATGAATATTACCGATGATGACGAGATACTCGTTACCTATCGATGAATATAGATGACTAGACGAACGACTCGACGCAGATATACATGACCGGACATGAATGTTCATTTACGGTGAAGCAGATAGTGCCTTGTCCCTCAATCGTTAGGTGCAGTTCCTCCCAGCCCTCCACCTCACCTGCCACAGCAAATATGGCAATGCAAATACGTTGGAGGAGCACTTACTCATTCTCCATTGTTTTATTAAGCAAAAAGCGGCATACAACTTTTTCGGGGGTTGAACTTCTGAGAAGGGGAAGCATATCCCCCAAACGTTGTATGCTGCTTTTTGCTTAATAAAACACAGAGAAAAAAAAGGAATGTAGTGTGCTCCTCCAACTATTTGCATTGCCACATAACCGATCACCAGGACTGCAGATCATCACTATATTGTGGTATTTTTTTAATACACCATTTCTGCTATTTCCTCCGAGGATGATAAAGCAGATATCAATGGGATAGTCAATCCGACCCACTGTCTGTTTATACCAGTTTTCCCTGATCTCCAAATAATAACAGATGTTTAAAGATATGATTACAACAGAAAAGGGCATTTTTTTTGTTAATTGTTTCACGAGAACTTGAAAGAAGCAGCAAATGGTTTAAAAAACTGGGTAAAATAAACCCAAAAACAATTCTACAACAGTCTTTAACTGGTGTTGGGGAGATATCCTGCTTTTATTTTGTGCAGTGGCATACAATAGAAGTCAGAAGCATCAATCCTGTCCTGCAGACACTAAACTCACAAAACGTCAGAGAGAATGGCCCTCCTATGAATGATCTTATTCATGGGTGAATGATATTTATAACAAATGTATCTTATAACATGAAGTTAGAATTATCATAAACGTACTTTATTCATAGGGAAATTAATTAATATATGAATTACGTATCTCTTCTTAACTGGGTGAATTTTTATCTCATAATGTGGTGACTTTGCTAAAAAATGCATAGCATGCAAAAGTTATGTGGAAAATTGCATTGTCAATTGCACTAAATGCCAACGGAGGGAAACATTAACCAGAAATACTGTAAGATGCTAGCTCGTATATCCCCAGCCAGACAGTTAAGTTAACACAGACATCACTCCTAGAATAGATTGCTAGCTCTATATCCCCAGCCAGGACAGTAGAGTTAACACAGACACATCACTCCCAATAATAACCAGTAATAGATGGCTAGCTCGCTATATCCCCAGCCCAGGACTAAGTTAACACAGAGCACATCACTCCAGTAATAACCAGTAAATATTGCTAGCTACGCTATATCCCCAGCCAGACAGTGACAGTTAACACAGAGCCACATCACTCCGCGTAATAACCGTATAGATGCTAGCTCGATATCCCCATGCCAGGAAAGTAGAGTTAACCAGAGCACATCACTCCGCAGTAATAACCACGTAATTATGATTAGCGTAAGTCTATATCCCCAGTCCAGACAGTAAGATTAACACAGAGCACATCACTCGAACTACCCAGTAATAATTGCTCAGCTCGCATATCCCCAGCCAGGATAGTCGAGTTAACACAGAGCACATCACTCCCTAATAGATTGCTAGCTCGTATATCCCCAGCAGGCAGTAGAGTATACACAGACACACTACTCCCAGTAATAACCATAATAGATTGCTACTCGCTATATCCCCAGCCATGACAGTACGTTTAACACAGAGCACACTCACTCCCATATACATATAGAATAGATGCTAGCTCCATATCCCCAGCCAGGAATCGTAGAGTTAACACAGAGCACCATCAACTCCGAGTATGAACCAGTAAATAGATTGCTAGCTCCTAATCCCCAGCCAGACAGTAGAGTAACACAGAGCACATCACTCCGAGTAATACCAGTATAGATTGGCTAGCCTAGCTCGCTATCCTTCCAGCCAGGACATTGAATTAACACAGAGCACATCACTCCCAGTAATAGATTGCTAGCTCGTATATCCCAGCCAGGACATAGAGTTAACACAGTGCACATCACTCCAGTAATACCTCATAATTAGATGGCTAGCTCCTATATCCCCATCCGGACAGTACAGTTAACACAGAGCACATCCTCCCAGTAATAGAAAACAATAGATTACTCACTCGATATCCCCAAGCCAGGACAGTAGAGTTAACACAGACACATCACTCCCAGTAATAACCAGTATAGATTGCCTAGCTCCATATGCCCCAGCCAGGAAGTAGGCATTTAACACAAAGCCAATCACTCCCAGTAATAGATTGCTAGCTCCTTATCCCCAGCCAGGTACAGTAGGAGTTAAACAGAGCACATCACTCAGTAATAACCATATAGATGCTAGTCTCCGTATAATCCCCAGCCAGGACATTAGTTAAATCACTCCGTAATTCTAGGCCTATTGAATACCATGATTGTGTCACTCTCTGTATTTGACCACCTCACCCAACCCCCCCCCCCCCCCCCCCCCCCCCCCCCCCCCCCACCCCCCCCCCCCCCCCCCCCCCCCCCCCCCCCCCCCCCCCCCCCCCCCCCCCCCCCCCCCCCCCCCCCCCCCCCCCCCCCCCCCCCACCCCCCCCCCCCCCCCCCCCCCCCCCCCCCCCACCCCCCCCCCCCCCCCCCCCCCCCACCCACCCCCAGCCCCCCCCCCCCCCCCCCCCCCCCCCCCCCCCCCCCCCCACCCCCCCCCCCCCCCCCCATAATAAATCCCAGTGACTTTCCAGCATGTGAATCTGATTCAGAGTTAACAATCCATCCATATTGCCCAACTCCCCAGGGTTTCAGTGATTCTGATGCTATTAGTGCAGGAATGTGAGTATTTGCCGAGAGAGGATGCAAAGGTCTGAGAAGGAAGCCTATAAGGGGAAATTATCATGAGAAATCCTTTTGGGGTAGGATTATACTCTAGGACATGAAAGGGAAGTGCACTTATCCAGAAACACCAAGTGGAGACTTGGGGTTCTTCAATTCATGGAAATTTAAAGGGGACATTCTCCCCCCTAAGAACAAAGCCGTTTAGTATGAATTGCCCCTTAAATAATGATTTTCCATTCTCACATCCAACCTCTAAATTCTTACTTTAAAGGGATTTCTTTACCAAAAGTCAAAATGTACCCCACACGAAAGGAGTATCACTCCCCAGCCCCCCAATTTACAAAACCCGTGTTGCTTTTTTTGCCGATTTCACGCTCAGCCTGTACTGGGTTTCCCTGTCGAATCCCGGGTAGAGTGCACCGTCTCTGGCTTCTTTACGTGCAACATAGGTGATTGGATATTGAGTTTTGGGGTGGACTGAACTTTTGTAACAGGTTTAGCAACCTTTACGGAGAATCATTTTACTAGATTAAACAGGTCAGGTGAGAAATATTATCCTGGAGCTTTTACCTGGGACAGGTATCTTAATGCACACAAGCCTCACCTAGATTCACAAAGTCGTCTTTTAAAGTGAAATATGATCCATATACATCACAAGCAATCCCAGGGGCAAATCTTTCCATTTTAATTTTTCCAATGAAATTCTTCACAAGACTTATCAGAAGGTGGAAATAAAAGTTGTCCCAAATCAAAAACCGTGTTAAAAACCATAAAACCCAAGGTAAAGGGCATGTTCCCAACCCTTATTCCTGCAGTCCTAACCAGATATGAGACTAATTATGTCCGATTCGGGCACCAGTACGCGTCCCCCTCCCCTCCAATTCAGCCAATCAAGGTTGGGCTGCTGACATCACACCAATGATTAATTGGTTTCACCTGTTGCCTTCTCTGCACATCTCACGGTTATAAAAGCTTTTGGGCAGTAGGAGGAGGGCAGATAACCTTTGGCCAGAAAGGACTACAAATAGTAAAATATCTGGTACAAATGCCAATACAACTGGGGAAAATAGCAGTTGGGGGTGAGGACTGATAACTGTCACCAGTTTTTTTTTTTTTTTTTTTAAGGGGTACATGCCCTTTAATTTACTTCTATCCAGCACCTGAAAACAAAGCCTTCCTTTTTCACAACTGTGTCCTTTAAGGCTGGGTCACAACCAGCAATATTTTCGGCGACCGGACTGATCCACGGCACTTTCCGGGTCCTGGCAAAAATCTGCTGGTGTGGGGCGGCCTTTACGTGACCCGCCTCGATTGTTCCTGGATTGGGCTAATGACGCGTCAGTAAATCCCCGTATCGTCATCGCGGTTTCCCTATGTGATCACAACAAAATGTCTGCCCGCGACAGATTGGACATTTGTCGTAGCGAGCGATCAGCTCCCTTCGTGTGTACTTATTGTAACACGAGCATCCCACAGAATCCCACCCTGTTTTTTCCACAACAAGGATCATAGGATTTTTAATTTTTACTGCACTCCATATTAAACATGTTTTACACATTTCAAAATGATACATATTATACAAGTTTATAATCATGCTGTGGGCGACCAGTAAAGGCAGTGCTCGGCAGCCTGGCACATTGTATTCTAATTCAACCTAATGGTCCCCACAACAACATGCAGATACCATAGAGTACCCCATACCCCAGTCGAGATGTGGCCTGACCGTCCTTCAGCATCAACATCACCGCTGAAACGTCACCATCTCCACGGAATATGGCAACATATCTGATATAGAATATAATGTCAGATAGTGAAACCATTTAAAGACTTAAATTTCCCTTTTTTAATCATGTTTTGGGAGTTTCCTTGGAGACCCACTGTAAACATTGGTACAATCACCTATCCTTTAATTTCTGGTCCAGCAAAATCAACCCCTTTATTCCAAGTTTATTTTCACAGTGCGCTTAGATGCTTTAAAGGGACACTAAACTCCCCATAATCCGATACATATTACTAATTGACATTCGTTTCTAATATTCACAGGAGGTGAGAACGCTTATTCATACCTCCCTGGATATAGGACTTATTCCACTCCATTTAAACTTCCTGCTGGTTCCCACTCGCAGATTCCGATCTTTGTGTATAGGCGTGTACACAATTGTTGCGCCTGTAGGTAAGTGTTAAGTCTGGAACCCGGGCGTTCTATTATTCACAGGAGGGTTGGAATACGCGATCTCCACTTCCTGAGAATACTAGATAACGTGCACTGTACAGGTTCTAACGGTTATTAACAACAAAGGAAAACTTTAGCCACCTCTAACTACCGTTCGCCCATGTAATTTTAACTGGGTACCACACGGGGTCAGGGCGTTTGTTTGGCAACTGACATTTTTCATATATCGGTCGTTCCTGCTGATTAATCATCACCGTGGTGCTGGCGGCGACTGATGTCTGTTGGCCCATCCTGTACTCTGCGTTAAATTATAGCTTGATTTTTTGCGGTTCGCCTATTGAGCTTGCAACCTGTTGGCCATATGCTTCCGCCGCGACTGACAGTTGATTTGTCAGGCCGCCGCTCGCTTGTGGCAATGGTCAGTCGGGAGGGGGGGGTGGAAAATTTGCTTGAGTGTACCAGCCTTCAAGGAGAACTATAGTTTCCATTTTTCTTTTTATTGTTGTTGTTCTTTAACCCTTAATTGCACTGGAACAAAGGGATATTGTTGTTACAAATTGCAACTTTCAAAGACACAGAACTGATAAGGCCTCACTGAAAGCTTGGCCTAATATAGAACATAGTTATATATTAACATAACTAGATCATATAATAACAGAACACTATTTTTAAATAGATATATTTCAAGAGCACAAGCACAAAAATCAGAGACTTGTAATTTGTCAGAATATAATATTCTGATATTGCCTTCCCTCTGGATCAACTGCTAGGTAAGTTAATTAGTAGGGTATAAGGTTGGACTAGTGGACGTGTGTCTTTATACAACTCCAATACATGTTACTATGTAACTGTTATACATACATTATGGGTAGGGTATAAGGTTGGACTAGATGGACCGTGTGTCGTTATACAACCTCAATACTATGTTACTATGTAACTGTTATACATAAACAGACAATTATGGGAGGGTATAAAGGTTGGACTAGATGGGACGTATTTCTTTATACAACGTCCAACCTATGTTACTATGTCTGTTTTACAGACATTATGGGTAGGATAAGGTTGGACTAGATGGACGTGTGTCTTTAATACACCTCCAATACTATGTTACTAATGTAACTGTTATACCAGACCTTCTGTTTAGTGTAAAAGGTTGGACTAGATGGACGTATGTCTTTATACACCTCCAATACTATGTTCCTAAATGTAACTTGTTATACAACATTATGGTAGGGTCTAAAGGTTGGACTAGATGGGAGGACTATGTCTTTATACAACCTCCAATACTATGTTACATATGACCTGTTTATCAGACATATGGGTTAGGGTATAAAGGTTGGACTAGAGGATCGTATGTCCTTTATACAACCTCCAATACTAGGTTTACTGT
The DNA here is from genome assembly GCA_019447015.1 of Hymenochirus boettgeri. Classification (NCBI taxonomy): domain Eukaryota; kingdom Metazoa; phylum Chordata; class Amphibia; order Anura; family Pipidae; genus Hymenochirus; species Hymenochirus boettgeri. Next base: position 403,050,471 of record CM033469.1, on the reverse strand, counting down.
GTAACTGTTATAGACATTATTGGTGGGGTATAAAGGTTGGACTAGATGGACGTTGTCTTTATACAACCTCCAATACTATGTTCATGTAACTGTTTTTAACAGACACTTATGGGGAGGGTATAAAGTTGGACTAGATGGACGTATGTCTTTATACAACCTCCAATACTATGTTACTCATTCCTGTTATAACAGACTTATTGGTAGGGTAATAAAGTTTGGTCTAGCGGACATATGTCTTTATACAACCTCCCAATACTATTACTAGTACTGTTATAAGCAGACATTATGGGTAGGTATAAATTTGACATATGGACTTGTCTTTATACAACCTCGCCCATACTATGTTACTATGTACGGTTTTATACAGACATTATGGGTAGGGTTATAGGTGACTAGATGGATGTATGTCTTTATACCCAACCTCCAATACTATGTTACTATGTAACTGTTATACAGACATTATGGGTAGGGGATACAAGGTTGGGACTAGATGGACGTATGTCCTTTATAACAACCTCCAATACTATGTTACTATGTACTGTTATACAAACATATGGGTAGGGTTATACAGGTTGGACTAAATGGATGTATGTCCTTTATACAACCTCCATACTATGTTACTTGTAACGTTTATACAGACATAGGGGTAGGGTATAAGGGTGGATAGATGGATGGTATTTCTTTTACAACCTCCAATACGATGTTACTGTGTAACTGTTATACAGACATTATGGGTAGGGTATAAAGGTTGGACAAGATGGATTTGTATGTCTTTATCAAACTCATAACTATGACATGTATGGCTGTGCTCGGGTCCTTTGTTAACTAACAAACTTTCTATATCCCGTCACCCTTTTTTGGATTTAGAGTCCATACCCCCAACCTTCCCCTTTAATAGTTACCATATACAAACACAACTGGGCAGAGCTGAATTGGGGATGATAATGAAGTGAACCTCTGATCTGAATTAAGGGGAATGTTGAGAGTATGAGAGTTAAACAACACATCCAAATTTTTTGTTTTTTCTCTTTAAAATGCACATGTTTAAAAGGCTTTCGTATTTATTTTAGAGGCACGAAGCAGGCTTTACCGGTTTCAGCTGCCAGACAACATGCAGTTAATGAACTGGTTTTCCTTTAAGGAAAGTGGCAACCAGCTGATGTCTGCACATTGAACATTCTTTAAGAATTATTTGCACTTACCAGGAAAATCAGGTTGATTAGGAACAAGGAAAGATTTAACGGTGACATTGCAAATCCCATTTTGCAGGTTAACGTTCCCTGAGTCGAGTTGAAGTTCTTATTCGACTGAACTGAGATTGTTGGATAAGTCAAAAAACTCTAACCCCTCCCATCCCTAGACAGTCACATGTTTCTCTCTCTTCCTTACGGTCAATTACACAGGACAAAAGGAAAACTAATTACCGCAATGATTGCAACCCCTTTGTGATTCTTATTCTTTCTCCCTCAGTTAAAAGGACAGCGCACGTGATGTAACCTTGAAATTATGTTTGTAAAAAAATCTCAATAAGGAAAAAGTACTATAACTATTAATCCGTTTTATTAAATACCGATTTTATCTCTGAAGTCTGATTCATTTATTTTTCAGGACCTTTAGGGCTAGCCACACCGGGAGCGTTTTGCGCATTCGTTTTTTTAAAATGAATTGCAGGGACGCAAACATTCCCGCAATTTCCGTTGCATATGCGTTTCCGTTTTGGTAACGCATGCGTTTCACCATTTGTGGTGCATTGACTCATGCGTTTCCATAACGGAAAAATGCCAAAATCGCAAATGCAAAACCTTCGCCATAAATCTTGCAATTGTGTGTGCGATATGATGCGGGGTAGTGTGGCCTAATACATTTGCTAATACATTCTGAAAATGTAATTAGCAGAGCGGCAGCTAAATTGTTATAAACTGCATTGATTACCTCTCACTTAGTTTGACCATACACTGAGATTTGCAGCGCATGTGCCGACATATCCCGCGGAACTGACCGAACACCCATACGCAGCCGACAGTACACCGCTTCTTTATTTTAAAGTAACTGGAGCCGATGCCAACGACGAAAATCTTCGTTTCCACACGACTGACGTAATGCCCACCACGGTTGGCATTAGGTCAGTCCATATTCGCCCCTACCATTAGAAATATTAGTAAATCCATTGTGGACCGATCGCCCTATTAACCTTGCGCCAGGTGTTTTTAACCGGTGTCCTTTGTAATAGGCACAATTTACAAAAACAACACCCAAGCAAGCTGCAGGGGAGGAGATGAAGTGAACTATCTTGCACAGCTCTGTGTAATGTATTTTCTCTATAGTGTAATCTATTAAAGGGGAATGTTTTGAGGGTAGGTACTTATAGAAATAACATATTACAGGCTGCCGTGGGGATAAATGAAAAAAGGGAACCTGATCTATAGCACGGAACTCGGTGTACTGTGATTTTCATAGTGTATCTATTTAAAAGGGGAATGTTGGAGGTTTTTTTGCGCGTTTGCGCACTGCGTTTTCACGCTCCCGGATTGCACTACACCCGCTTTTTCCTAAAATGGAACGCGAACCCTAAAATTTCCCGCGATTTCCGATGCGCATGCGAATTGTGCGTTATCATCGCATTTTGGAACCGCATGCGTTAGCATTTTTGGTGCGTGTAACGCAGCGTTCCATAACGCTAACAAATGGCGAAAACCGAACGCACAAGAAAACGCAACTACAATCGGTGCGATAACGCGCGCGATTTTTGTGCTCTTCTGTGCCTTGCAATTGTGGCCCTCAGCCTTATAGAAATAACATAGTACAAAGCTGCAGGCTAGGGGATGATAATTAAGTGAACCTGATTTAAAGCCGGCCTTTGCATGGATTTTTTAACTGGTCTGTCCTACTTTAAGGTGAATGTGCAGGCTCTTTTACCCTCAGTGCGCAGACCTATATGAGTTGTGTGTGTGCACTTCTAAAGGGAGCAGGGTTAAACTGTAGGGTCCAAGGCTCCGCTCGCACGCTTTTTAAGCCAGGCCCCCTGACACACTACACATCTCCCAACTAATACTGCAAATCAGACATTTTTAAACAGCTGATCGGCATATGTATTAAAGTTACAAGCGATCCTGTTTAAAACACCGGACAGACGCAATATTTTAGCAGCTGATGCGCTCACATTTACCTAGTACACGCGACAGCCTGTATACAATGCTGGTGGCGGTACAAGTGGTAGATTTCGGTTCTCCCGTCACGGGTGCTGTATTACAAAAAACCAAAAATTTATTTAATAATATAACTATACTTGGAGATACAGTAGATATGAAACATGGAGAATCATGATCATGCCTGGTCACAGTTTATTATAATGTCATAGAGTTGGACTCAGAGAGCCAATGTGACGTCCAGTCCTCCAGGTATCCTTTAGTCTCTTTATCCTTTTAATTGGATCCTTGTAGACCCCTGAAATGGCTGGTTATATATTTCCCTAAGGAACTGGATGAACCATTCACCATTCAAAAAACTGTTTAAGTATCTGGTAAGATGTCAAGGAAGGCTGTGGAAGAGAGAGTTCTTCATTCATACGAATACATGTGTTTATTCTGTCCCCCCACCCACCTACGAACGCTAATCTTGGTGTAGTGGGTTGTAATATACATATTATATAAACTCCTAAAGAACACCACATCCCCAACACAACACAATGCTCCATAAGGGGGATTTATTTTCACGTGGGATTTTACACGGTTGCTATAAAGCATCTTTGCCCTTCCAAGAATACAGTATTTATTTTATATACATGATAACATACTGTGCTTGGCTATAAAAATTCCTTTAACAATTTGCACTTAAGAAAAGCCGACATACATGGGCATCAATAAAAAATGTGGTCTCCCCATAACTAGAACTCATGTTCCCCGCAAACTTTGTTATTGTCCCCCAAGCCCCCAGATCCCCACAATCTGTAGACTTTCTTCAGTCGACCACTCTTGGTTATCCATATGTACGTGCTGTGTCATGATCGCGCTGCGGATGAAGACAGAGTCTGTCCTGGAACCTGTCAGACTACTGCCAGGGGAGCGAGCGAGTGGGTTAGGGCACGGCCACATTTCAAACAAAACGCAATCGCCACAGAAGCGCATGCGATTTCATTGCAATTTCGTTGCGTTTGCGCATTGCGGTTTTTTAATAGTATTTAAAACGCCTGCGATTGCAATTTAAATGCGGACACAAATTGCAATCGCAACGCACCCGAAAACTCCGTTTTCATCTTCGAATCTCCAAAAATAAATAAAAATAGATTTTTATAATCAAACAAAACTTATAATATATTATAATCTTATCTTTACACAGTGCATCCTTTTAGTAAGGGCGGTGTTTATAGGATGGACTCCTATATATTGCTACTATCCCATTCCACTGGACTTTGCTGTCCATACAATACATAAGGCTAGGAATTGTAATAGGATCTGCAATGGAATATTTGATAAAACCGGAACTTGTGGCGTTTCGGTTCTGTCTTTACACATCCGATGTGGATCATTTGGAAGAGGAGCATAGTCCCTCTACCCCCCCCAGACTCCTCCCTGTTTGCGGGCCCTACAGCCCTAATTGTTACTCCTCGCCTGGGAATTGTAGATTCCTAAACATCTGGTGAGCACGGGTTTGATCATACACTCGTCTTTATCATCATCGCCCCTTGTTAATTTCCCAGCAAATGATTTATATTCACGGATTATATGTGGCTTGAACACTACTAACCTAATGGTTAAATGTAATTCCATTATCTAACATTACTTAAAGGGCACTATAGTGAAAAACAATTTGTCTGTATACATGTAGAGATCATTAGTATAAGCTGCCTTACTTTCTGTTGCGTGTGGCTTTGTTTCTTCACACGTTTCCTTCACACTGGCAGAAGTTTGTACCAAGCTGTGTAGTCCCCCTCCCCTCTCTGTCTACTCCACTCTACTCCCCCTCAAGCAGTACGGGCTGTATAACAAGTCCAGCATTGTCAGTTAAAGGACTTTAAATTAATGGCTGACATCCTGTTGACCACTCCCTTCCAGGCTAGAAACTGCAAGCAAATCAAAGTGTGGAAGAAAGTATCAATATGCGAAGGGAGGGGGAGAGAGGAGGACAAGTGTGCTGATATTCCTTTTACACGTAATTTACTGAACTCTCCCTGTTCTCTAACTTTGCTAATTGTATTTATTTTTACCTAAAGTCATATCTCTCCCCCTGCTTCCTAGATCATAATCACTGCAAGAGAGTCAAGTGTAACAGCAGCTTGTAGTGGAGACCTTCAACAAACCAGTGACACTGCTTTTTGTCCTGTTACATTTCAGTTTGCTTTATCTATTATTTCATAGATTGCACTGTGTATCTTGTGTTGGTATATAGTCTGTATTACTGTATGTCTATACTGGATGAGCGTTCCGTTTTGATCACTGGGTTTTTGTATGTATATAAGATTTTTTTTGGGGGGAGTGGCTGTTTATAGTGTGTTTATGCCATATTGCTGGGTTAATGGTTTTGATTGCGTTTTAGCACTACAAGCATTTTGACTATGTGTGGCACATGGTACATATAGTGTGGGGGAGAGAGTGTGTGACAGTACTGCAGGGGAGCTTTGGATTGTGTGGGGTGTGCCTTTGAGTGCCAGAGAGGTGTAGCAGCTCCTACAAATCACAGCATATTCAAAAGGCTTATATCTCGGGACTATGTGATTTAAGAACTAAGGTACCCCCTGGTGGATGGGATGCTTATAGGATCATTATACTAAATAGACTGCTCATAGACTGGGGGGAACTGTTTCTATAAGATACTGAGCAGATGTGACCACTTTAAAGTGATATTAAACTATAAACATTTTCCAATCGACTTTAGGAAACAGTGAAAAAATTAAGGTCCACTCCTGCAGGCCTTAATGCCTCATAAAAAGGGAAATGGAACAAAGAAAGGGCTTTAAAATTTTGAATCCTCAGAAGGCACAACAGGCTTACGGGACTCTCAAAAGTTGTAATAAAGAGTGCAAGAAACCAGCATTAAACTAGCTAAATAGAAATGAAACAAAAACAACTATTGCCGACAAAGCAAGTCCAACCCAAGATGTTTTTTTTAAGTAATATAAATTGTAAAAAATGCGGACTGAGAATGTGGACCATTAAACAATGGCGCTGATGTGGTTTGTAGAGGATGCCGAAAAGCTAATCTGCTAAAACCGTTTTTTTTTTACAATCGGTTTTTTTTTTTTTTTTTTTTTTTTTTTTTTACTTTGAGAATCCTTACAGTAGGATTGTAAACAATGTGCATGGATGAAATGAAGAGTTTTTTTCACATTGGATACACAGAGGATATGTACGTAAATCAATAGACAAAGTTAAATATCAATACAGCGCCAGGCCAGATGGATTGCACCTGGATTTTAAAAGAGCTTAGTTCAGTTCTACACTACCACTGTGGCTCATCTTTTCATATTTCTTTTGTCTGGGGATGTTCCGCTGGATTGGAAAAAAGCCAATGATACCAAAAGTTATTTTTTCAAAAAAGGTATTCGTTCACACCTGGTAACTATAGACCTGTCAGCCTCATCATGGAGGGACGGTGATGGGAAACTTTGTTAAGGGATCATATCCCTTGACTTTGTCTCCAGAGATCATCTTATTGTATATTCAGCATGATTTATGAGAAATAGATCATTCCAGACAATGTAATTGGTTTTTATGAAGAAGTGATAAGAAGTTAGATTCAGGCACAGCTGTGGATGGGTATATTTGGATTTTGCAAAAGCTTGATACTGTCCACATAGCGACTAATGTATAAAACTGGAGGACTGTTGGCCTTGAGAAAACATGTGTTCATGGATCGAGAACGGTTATTGACCGCAAACAGAGAGTGGTGGTTATGGAGACTACTCTAATGTGGGCTAAATTTTCTAAACGATTTCCTCAGGGTTCTGTACTGGGGCCGCTTGCTGTTTAATCTTTTATAATCTTAGAAGGGGGCATTGAGAGCACGGTCTCTGTGTTTGCTGATAACACTAATATTGCAGAGCTTGGAACTTCCAATGATGTGGCAAGTGCCTGCAAGCAGACCTAGATAATTATCAAAATGGGCAGCAGAAGGCAGATGAGATTCAATTTTGATAAATGTTAAGGTGATGCATTTGGGATTTATCATCCCTGTGCCACCTACACCATAAATAACTCTGTTTAAGTGCAATCTGAAAGGAAAAGATTTGTGGTTTCTGGTAATACATACTTAGCGTGAACAAGCCATGTATCAACAGCTAGAGCTAGCAGATATTGTCTTGGTATAAAGAGGGGAATGGTCATCAAGAGCGAAAAAATATTATTCTCCCTCTTTTACATGGGCTGGTAAGGCCACATTTGGAATATGCGGTGCAGTTTTGGAATCCCATATACAAAAGGACATCTTGGAAATTGAGGCAGTTAGAAGACGGCAACTAATTAATAAGGATGGAGGGGCTTGAATATGCAGGCAGATTAGACAAGGTAAGCTGTTTACATTGGAGAGCGGCGTTGCAGTGGTCTACATTAAAAACCTTATACAAATATCTTAATGGCCCATAATGACACTCTCTGTGCAATTGTCCTATAAGGTCTATCAGAGGCCTCGTGGACATCCTTTAGGTTGGAAGAAAGAAGTTTCATCTTCAAGTTAGAGAGGTTTCGTTACAGGAGAACGTGTAAACGTGGACCTGTCTTCCAGCAGATGTTGGTATGGCAAGTTCATTGAATACTTTAAAAAAAGGCCTGGATACGTTTTCTAAAACTACAAACATATTGAGAATTCTGGTATTAATGCATCTCGATCCTGGTTGATCCAGGGATACTTTCCGATTGCCGTTTGGAGTCAGGACGAATTTTTCTCCCCCTTTTTTAGCTGGGGTTTTTTTGCCTTCCTCTGGATCAACGTTAGGTAGGGTTTAAAAAAAAAAAAAAAAAAAAACAAAGTGCATAGGTTTGGACTTGAAGGACCGAATTGTCTTTATTCAACCTTAATTTACTGGATTTACTAGGAAATTAAAAAAAACAATTTTCTCACCATGGGCCTGCTGGCACATTGTTTTCTGCAATACATTCACACTTTTCCCCGTATTTCGCTTACTGAGCCGGCGCTTCCTACGTCAGGTCATAGAAAGTTTCCGAGTGTTAAGCTGGGTTCACCCTGAGAGAGTACTTCCTCCCAACAATTGTTTTGGCACTTGTGACTGGCAAAGACGGTCTGTCGCTCACCACAAAAAAACGTCCAGTAACTGCGATGGAGCGGGGGTCCATAGACAACCCCAATATGGAGCGTGTTTTTCATACAATGTTTCTCGGTATTTGGTCGCGTCCGAAAAACCAGGCAATTATTTTCGCTAATTGACCACTCACTGACTTCGTGATGGAATTATTGCATGTGCACTTTAGGGCTTGGTACGAATGAAAGGACACATTTTAACCCTTTCCCCCACTTGTCTTTCTATAAAAAACCCATAAAGTGCCCACACCTGGTTGACCTTGTATCTCCTGCACGTTGGTGGTTAAGGCAGAGGAGGAGGGTCCCACTTCTCTTAAAAGCAAGGCCCAGGCCATTGGTGTGTTAGATTTCGCCCTACGAATCCCCGTCTAGTTGGGAGAAATGCACTAGGCATGTGTAACCGTTTCTGGGGTTTGGACTGTAGTACTTGGGGACAACCAAGACTGGTTTATTGCCAAGAATCCGTGCCAACATCGATCAATCAAGTTTGCATCACATTGGCGTTTAGTCTGGATTTTTCATCAGAGAGATGGCGTCGCGAGCATGACAGTTTTTTTGTATACTGGGTGAATTGCCCAGCAACTATTAAATCTACCATATTATGCAGGTCCGTTTTTTTTTTTTTTTTTTTTTTTTTTTGTTGTTGAGAGTTTGACCCACAGACATACCACATGTACGACCCCCAACTGGGTTGACTGGCTTTAACACCAGCCATTTGGGAATCCTACTACTTTGCATTGTGATTACTATACAGGATCACAGACTGACATTTTGGGGGGTTGGATCAGGTGGTACTTCCCCCCCAAGTACAGAAAGGTCCATTAACGACTTTTTCCTATTAATCCTTGATGATTTCCGTCCCATTCCAGCCTGGTTTGTAATATGGGGTCTAATTTTGGGAGCACTCTGCGGTGTGATAGGGAGTACAGATATCCCCATCTGGTTTAAGGTTTTTTCTATATTGATAAGGTACATATAAGATTAAATGTTTAAATTATATTATTATTTTTAGGCTATTCTATCCAGGATTTTCATAGGTGTATGAGGCCTGAAAAAAAAAAAAACAAAAAAAAGAATCCTTAAAAATAAAAATTTATATAGGTTTTACAATATATAAAATCAATAACGATTGCTGTGCGTTAACTTAATCAATGGTATTTTAATTGGCTGTGAGTTGCTGTTATTTGCCGTTTACTTTGTTTAAGGGGGGTTCTTTCCTCCTCATGTAGACCGTATATACTCAAGTATCATTGCGAGGTTTTCAGGCTGTGAAACAGCTGAAAACTGAACCTCGACTTATCTCAGTCAGTCACTACTGGTGGAGGAATCCGGCTGCCGCGTCCCCTGATGGTCGCATCCACGGACGTCACTACTCGGCGTCCTGAAATTAACCGTCGCCGTGTGATCGTGACGTCAGTGGATGCGACATCATGGAGCGGCAGCCGGATTCCCTCCTCAAGATGTCCGGGGCCCGGACTCTCCTGCAAAGGTAGCATAGTGTAGTGTAGTGAGTGGCAGGGTGAGAAGATGGTTGCAGGTAGTAGTGTATGTACTGTATATTGTAGTGTAGTGTATTGGCAAATTGAAAGCTAGTCGGATGACTAGTGAAACGTCGATCTGAATACAACAGATATATCTATGGAAAAATAAGCATCGGTATGGAAGCTCCCACTCCTTTAATGCATGTTCACTCCAATACATTTCACCACTATTGCAGGTTTGGGGGTGATTTACATATATATCATTTTTCATTTGTGGGGGGGACAGACTTTCTTTATAATTGTAAATCTGTAGAAATGTTTTGAGGAGCTCAAACCAACAGTTACTGCACTTGCTAGACAACAATATGAATGGAAGGTTCCGATTAGTATGTGAGAGAGACCCTGTCATCTTAAGGGGCCCATACACAATGCAATTTTGTTGTACAAACTCCACGATTATACACCAATTGTTTCATTAATGGTATAGATAAAGTCTGGTGCAATTAAATTGAGAAGATCTGATTGAATGTGAAGGTGATGGGTCAGGACAGAAAATTTTTATCTGCTACAACGAAATTGTTTGTGTCTGGATGATCGTCCAACAAACTTCTTCCAACTCGATCCTGGTTGCAACTATTCTGCAACAATTTACATCTTACACAATCGTATCTGCCTATTAATGCCAGATTGTACACGGCAATGGCAACAATTTAATCTTGTTCATTTATGTCTGATTGTGCGACGATCATTTCCAATTTAAATCTGGTCGGTAGTTCATTGTGTATGGGCCCCTTAAGGGTTTAGTTTGCTAGACGTCTATTCAATAGGCACGGCCATTTTAACGTGTCTCCTATTCGTAGTTTGTGTCCTGGTACTGTAACTTTTTATACAAGTTTCTTACTCAATGTGTACAAATAAACCTCCTGGCAGAGGAAACTCATTGGTAATTTCCATGGGATGGTATGGTTTTCACTAAAGGGCTGCCAATGAAATTACCCAGAAATCTCCTCTTTCATAAGGCTTATTTGCATACTGAGGAAGGAATGTTTACCTAATGTTATTCCCCATAGTCATTAATCATTTTTCATGTATTTATTTAAAGATCGAATATATTTGCGAGAGATTAACTTTTGTTGCCTACAGAATTGTTAAATGATTAACATTACCATTAACAGTACGATCCTTGTTTATTTGTTTAGACCGAGTACACATGGACAGACTTGCCCCTCTCCCCCATATTCTTATTGAACCAATTGGTAGGCTGTCGGTCACATGTTAAAAACCCTGTGCCAATTTTTTTAACCTGATTGGCTGTAATTTGCCAACACCATTCAGACTGATTGGGTGTTTCAGTAATGACGAGCGATATGGTGTCTGTCCAACCAAAATATAAGTTGCATCAGTCGACTGAGAAGAAATATTGACCCGTGTGTACCCAGCTTAATAACCTTCTAAATAGAAGCTGTCAATCACCTTCATAAATCCACCCACAGTGCCCCTAGTGGTGATCAATCTAATTTTATAATTATTAATAAATAGCATTTATATCTGTGAATTGGGCATCGTGCCCTTTTTTTGTCCATTGGAGATTTGGTTAATCTGTACAGATCATGACCTGAGGCTTTTCTACTGTTTCAGGCAGCTGCGGCTGGACTGGCCTACGTTGGAATTAGCACGATCATTGCATACAGACAATATGTTAACTTGCTCGGGAACGTATACGTCATTCTGCCATCAGTGATCATTCTCGGAGTAGCAGTGGTCATGTTCATTATCGGGGTAATAGGCTGCTGTTCTACTATCCAGGAATCTGTGTGCGGATTGGGATGTGTGAGTACAACATTTAAATGTAGGAGATAGAATGTACAATTTAAGATGCATGTTGCATGATACATGCCAAGAGCCTCCATGATATGTGATGTACTGTGCTGGGTATAAAACATAATGAAAAAGCCCATCCTTGAACACAGATGGTTAAACTGTCACAACTGTTTATTTGCATGATGGTTGCCCAACCTGTGGCTCTACAAGGGCTACTTATGTGGGCCCGGGTGGATTAAACTCTAACCCCACCCAGTTCTTAACCTTCCATTCACAGGCATGAGCCCTTTCCACTTTGTGTGGATTTAGATGACTAGACATGATGAGATCTGTGGCCCCTATCATACTCTGGTCTGGACAATGACCCCAAATTAATAACCATCTATGTAAGAGAAGCCACAGAGAAGTTTAATCCTAGAAAAAGTGAATGGACAATGTCTTAACCTTTCACGCTAAAATCTTTTCTATAACGAAACTCTTGCGGTTCCTATAGCCTCTGTCAAGCTATGAATCCATGGGAGGTGGATAGTGTTACTTAGATCTATAGCCTCTGTCATGCTATGAATCCATGGGAGGTGGACAGTGTTACTTAGATCTATAGCCTCTGTCATGCTATGAATCCATGGGAGGTATACAGTGTTCCTTAGATCTATAGCCTCTGTCATGCTATGAATCCATGGGAGGTGGACAGTGTTCCTTAGATCTATAGCCTCTGTCATGCTATGAATCCATGGGAGGTGGACAGTGTTACTTAGATCTATAGCCTCTGTCATGCTATGAATCCATGGGAGGTGGACAGTGTTACTTAGATCTATAGCCTCTGTCATGCTATGAATCCATGGGAGGGGGACAGTGTTCCTAGATCTATAGCCTCTGCTTGCTATGAATCCATGGGAGGTGGACAGTGTCCTTAGATCTATAGCCTCTGTCATGTATGAATCATGGGAGGTGGACAGTGTTAATAGACTATAGCCTCTGTCATGCTATGAATCCATGGGAGGTGGACAGTGTTCCTTAGATCTATAGCCTCTGTCATGCTATGAATCCATGGGAAGTGGACAGTGTTCCCATGGATGCATAGCATGACAGAGGCTATAGATCTAAGGAACACTGTCCACCTCCCATAGATTCATAGCATGACAGAGGCTATAGATGAAAGGAAGTGGACAGTGTTCCTTAGATCTATAGCCTCTGTCATGCTATGAATCCATGGGAGGTGGACAGTGTTCCTTAGATCTATAGCCTCTGTCATGCTATGAATCCATGGGAGGTGGACAGTGTTCCTTAGACCTATAGCCTCTGTCATGCTATGAATCCATGGGAGGTGGATAGTGTTACTTAGATCTATAGCCTTGTATGCCTATGAATCCATGGGAGGTGGACAGTGTTACTTGATCTATAGCCTCTGTCATGCTATGAATCCATGGGAGGTGGACAGTGTTCCGTAGATCTATATCCTCTGTCTTGCTATGAATCCATGGGAGGTGGACAAGGGTTCCTTAGATCATTAGCCTCTGTCATGCTATGAATCATGGAGGTGGAGGTGTTTGACTATAGCCTCTGTATCATGAATCAGGGAGGTGTGACAGTGTTACTTAGTCTATAGCCTCTGTCATGCTATGAATCCATGGGAAGTGGACAGTGCCATGGATGCTAGCATGCAGAGGCTATAGATCTAAGGAACACTGTCCACCTCCCATGATCATAGCATGACAGAGCTATAGATGAAAGGAGTGGACAGTGTCCTTAGGATCTATAGCCTTCTGTCATGCTATGAATCCATGGGAGGTGGGACAGTGTTCTTAGATTATAGCCTTGTCATGTATGAATCCATGGGAGGTGGAATGTTACTTAGATCATAGCTCGTCATGCTATGAATCCATGGGAGGGGTGACAGTTACTTAGATCTATAGCTTCTGTCATGCTATGAATCCATGGGAGGTGGACAGTGTTACTTAGATTAGCTCTGTCATGCATATGAATCCTGGGAGGGGACAGTGTTCCTTAGCCTATAGCCTCTGTCATGCCTATGAATCCATGGGAGGTGGACAGTGTTCCTTAGACCTATAGCTCTGTCATGCATGAATCCATGGGAGGTGGACAGTGTTCCTTAGAACCTATAGCCTCTGTCATGCTATGAATCCATGGAGGTGGACAGTGTTCCTTAGACCTATAGCCTCTGTCATGCATGAATCAATGGGAGGTGGACGTGTTCCTTAGCCTAGCCTCTGTCATGCTATGAATCCATGGGAGGTGGACAGTGTTCCTTAGATCTATAGCCTCTGTCATGCTATGAATCCATGGGAGGTGGACAGTGTTCCTTTCATCTATTGCCTCTGTCATGCTAGTCCCAAGGCCTATGTTTGTTGACTAAAAGATATTTTAATTCTAATTTATCGGAATATAAAATTTAACATGAAACCTGTTTTTCTTTTCTCCACAAATTTCTAGTTCCTGACATTGATATCCATCATCTTTGGTGCCGGATTGGCAGCTCTCGTATTGGGACTTGTGTACAAGGATAAGGTAAGACTTGAGAACTGGTGGAAATGCGAGACTGTCCTGATGTATGGCCCCTGATGATTGGGTAGAGTTTAAATGTTCTTTGGCATAGAGACCTGCTTGGGTTGAATTTCTTTGGACCTGTACCCACCCGACCACCCCTAGGCATCCAAAAAACCCATGGACCCACATTAAATAAGTTTTATAGAATAGAGGTATGTTGGTTACACGGGAATGGTAGGTCGGGGGCAGTAGTTTCTGTATCGCCTTTTAACCAACCAGAAGAATTATTATTACTTCCAAAATGTCTCTCTCTCTTTCTCTCTCTCCTTTTCTTACACTTTCTCTGAGCGTGCTTGAACCAGTGGTAGAGCAAGGAGAGGATGGCTTAGAAATGGAGTGCTATAGTTAGAACACGTGACGTCTAACTATAGTTGGGAATTACTTAGAGAGACAGGTAATATATTTTAATTTATCCGTTTCTGGACTATTAATCAGCAATGTTTGGCATTCTCCTCTCTAATTATTATTATTATAATTATTGTGGATTTATATAGCGCCAACATATTCCGCAGGGCATTACATGTATACATTCACATCAGGCCCTGCTCCGAAGAGCTTACAATCTAAGCACATTTGACACATACAACCTATTAGTATGTCTTTATGATTGTGGGAGGAAACCCACGCAAGCATGGGGAGAACATACAAACTCATAGCAGATGTGTCCAAGGGTGGAATCGAACTCAGGACCTCAGCGCTGTAAGGTATCCGTGCTAACCACTGAGCCACAGTACTGCCCCACGTAGCAATTCCTGTAGCAATGTAAAGTTATTGTACTTTTCTTCTATTTGCGTTTTCTGGACCCCGCAGAGTCTTTAATCATTGGTTATGTGCTGCCTTTCCTTTAGATAAATCCTGAACTGGAAAAGAACATGAACAACCTGTTTATGGGATACGATGGGAAGACTGTAGAAAGTTCATTTGTTGACTTTATCCAAGAACAGGTACAGTACTGCTTACCCGAATGTGTTCAATGTTAAATGTCACATTGCCCTTAGCATTCTAGGCTGTGTACACACAATGTACTTATCAGACTAGGGAACGTTAAACCTGACTGGCAGTCTGATTGGTGTGAATAAAAGTGTTAAGGTTATTTCTTCACAACCAATTGCACGGCCCGTTTTAAAACTGCACAGTCAGGGCAAAAGTTCTGCCACCTCTCTGTGCAAAAAATCTGCCAAAACAATTCTTCATAATAACAAATAAGGGGCACATAGCCAGATCTGCATTGTCCATGGTACAGGGGAGGAACCACAGGGGGGCCCGGGACCCAAGGGGCCCCATCTTCTTATTTTTCCTATGACCAGTATTGCCTCCTCCCAAAAAAACACTGTGGATGAAGCACAGATCGGGGCCCCATCATAGTTTTGCTGGGGGGCCCCGTGAATCCTAGTTATGTCACTGTCCATGGAGGGTATTTATGGGCTGTGTTTGTCACCCGACAGTTGGAATGCTGCGGAAGGAAGAATTACACCGACTGGGAGGAAACCGACTTTTATAAATCGAACCAATCGCTGCCCCTGAGTTGCTGCAGGAAGAACTCTCCGGATTGCAATCCCAACGTGGCCCAGATAAAGGACATTAACACAGAGGTAAGTTCTCTGCCTATGGTTAGTAAGGGAGGCTTATGTTACAATATGGAAATGTCCAATCACCGCAGGGTATTGCAGGCAGGACAGCAGGTGATGGGGGAGACTGCTGGTTTGTATTTACATGGAAACTACCGTGCCCACCTTTTAGTTAAAACTACATTTAGAAGGGAGGTAAGACCTCGCTCCTACCTCTCTTTTTGCCCCCTATAAACCATGTCCAAAGACTGAAGGGTTACCACCTTTTTTCTGTTTGAATACGCATTTGTGACCCTGCTTTATATAGGACCCTCACTGACCAGCAGGGGGAGTATAAGACACTGCATGAAGATGCATAGAAGACCGTTTACTATTGGTTCCTATAAAGCAGGGGTGTCAAACTCAATCTCATAAGGGACCAAAATCAAAAAGAAGCCCACCTTACTCTTCAGGCATGGTAATGGAATGGCCAACTCCAATGGAAGGCACTTTGTCATTAGAGATGGCCGAACTTCATAAAGTCAATGGGGAGTGATAGTTCGAAAAGTCCGCATGATTTACAGCTAAACTAACAATGGTAACTTACTGTAAATGGCTGTGGCACCTGGGAAATTGTCTGCGGAACATGTCACCAAACACTTCTTAAAGACGGGCGGGCAATTGTCGTGTTTTGCACAAGTTACATTCGAGGGTTACTGAACAATAGTTTTGAGGGTTACCGAAAATAGAACGATAAATTCGAGGGTTACCGAAAACGATCCATATATTCGAGGGTTACCGAAAACTAACGATACTTTTGAGGGTTACCGAAAATCGAAGGCTACATTCGAGGATCACCGAACTATACTTTTGAGGATTGCCGAAAATAGAACGATAAATTAGAGGGTTACCGAAAACGATCCATATATTAGAGGGTAACCAAAATCTAATGATACTTTTGAGGGTTACCGAAAATCGAACGCTACATTCTAGGGTTAGCGAAAACAAAGGATACTTTTGAGGTTTAATCGAATGATATCGAACGGCCCGTAAATGCAATAATTATCGAAAATACAGCCGCGAGTCCGGAAAAACGAACTAGTTCGAATAATTTGAGTTCATACAGTTTGGTTCGAGTTCAGTTTTGTGTCCATCTCTATTTGTCATACATCACAGGGCTAGATACACGATCAGCTGTTACAGTGGTGACAGCATCCAAGGCTTACTACGCTGCTATCCCTTTGTGCAGTCCCAAACGGCATCGTAACTATAGATCTGCCTGCTAGATTCCTTGATCAGCTGTTGTTAAAAAGCTGATCACGACTATCTTAGTAAAGGTGCGCCTGATGAGTTGTTGAAAAAGAGCTGATCCAGGTATCTACTAGGCAGATCTATAGTAATGCAACTACTTGGGACTGCACAAATGGATAGCAGTGTAGTAAGTCTTGGATGCCACAAACAGGCCAGAAGGGCCGGATCCGGCCTGCGGGCCTTGAATTTGAATGTGCTATAAAGGCTCCATTTTCCCTATGTAATTAGGGTTTAGTGTAATCTGTTGGGTAAACTAATAGACCAAGGTGTGTACCTGTATGGTTTATTTACCCTGGAATAAGATGTGCAATAAATGCATATATTTTAATGTGATTGGCCACTAGATGGCCTTAGCAAATTGTCTCTAGTCTATTTAAAGGGCAGTGTGCTCTATCATTGTTTGTATATGTCTGATGAAGGTGCGGTTAGCACCGAAACGTCACAATATGGTGTTGGACTGATGTCTAAATAAACACCTTTTGTCTGCAAGACTGGTGTGCACAGACTGTTCCTGTCTATGTAATTAGATGGGGTTTTTTTATTCAGTGAAAGGGACCATAGCGCTATAAGGCAGGTGTGTGTTCATCCTTTCATTGCATTCATTTTTTTATTATTCTTTATAGGCCTGTGAAACAAAACTGGAAGATCTGATACACAACATTCTACGTTATTCCATGTTTGTTATTCTGGGGTTTGCCATCATAGAGGTACAGTACATGTTCTATACATGTCCCACCCCTCTCTAGGACAGCGCACGTTCCGTTCCCACCCCTCTCTAGGACAGCGCACGTTCCGCGGTCCACACCCCTCTCTAGGACGCCACGTCCGTCGGTCCCACCCCTCTCTAGGACAGCGCACGTTCCGGTCCCACCCCTCTCTAGGACAGCGCACGTTCCGGTCCCACCCCTCTCTAGGACAGCGCACGTTCCGGTCCCACCCCTCTCTAGGACAGCGCACGTTCCGGTCCCACCCCTCCTAGGACCAACGCACGTTCCGGTCCCACCCCTCTCTAGACAGCGCACGTTCCGGTCCACCCCCTCTCTAGGACAGGCACGTTCCGGTCCAACCCCTCTCTAGGACAGCGCACTTCCGGTCCACCCCTCTCTAGGACAGCGCACGTTACGGTCCCACCCCTCTCTAGGACAGCGCACGTTCCGGTCCCACCCTCTCTAGGACAGCGCACGTCCGTCCACCTCTCTGAAGCCCGTATCGTCACACCCCTCTCTAGGAGCGCACGTTCCGTTCGCACCCCTCTCTAGACAGCGCACGTTCCGTTCGCACCCCTCTCTAGGACAGCGCACGTTCCGTTCGCACCCCCTCTCTAGGACAGCGCACGTTCCGTCGCACCCCTCTCTAGGACAGCGCAACGTTTCCGTTCGCACCCCTCTCTAGGACAGCGCACGTTCCGTTCGCACCCCTCTCGAGGACAGCGCACGTTCGTTCGCAACCCCTCTCTAGCGACAGCTCCGTTACCGTCGCCCCGCTTCTCTTAATTGGAAGTATTGGATTCTCATTGACAATAGTTGAGAGGTTGATCAATATTATTCATTATTCTAGTTCATTATTTTTACCCTGCAATGTTTTTTTTTCATTTGATTATTTTTGACGTTCTAAAATTTAAAACTCTGCGGACACTTGCTTAATGTTCTTGCAAGTGTCTTGAAGACTTCTGGGGATTTCATTGTTACCCAGACAATGCCGTGCTATTACTATTAAAGAATGATGTTAGTTGGGTGCAGAACCCGTGTTTTAGGGCACGGCCCACGCAACACAAAACACAATCGCACACTGAATCGCATGCGATTTCATGTGCGATTTTGTTGCGTTTGCACATGCGTTTTTTTTTCGTTACATATAGAAAACAACATGCGATTGCAATTTAAAATGCGGAACGCAATCTCAATCGCAATTTGTCAGGAGTGTTTTTCCACTCCGAGACAAGTTCTGAATTAAAAAATGGCCATGTGTAGGAATAAATGATTCGTAATATTGAAGGAAATGTTATTGAATATTAAGTAGGTGCCTTTTCTTTCTCCTGCAGCTGTTTGCCATGATCAGTATGTGCGTCATCCTCTGCAAACCTGCTCGGGTCCAGTACACCTGCTGTAAACGGAGACCCAGAAGATGGAACTGTAGAAAGACCTTGAAACCTTCACTAACAGACTGAACTCGTTCATTGCTTGTTTATTCTTGAACAAAGTTCAACCTTCACACACAAGGACTCGATGAAATTCCTTTTTTGGTCAGCCGGAGTGTACAGACCACACCCACGTGATCCAATAAATCGGAATATTCAGAATGAGAATTCATGTTTATTTCTGCGAAACTGTAGTTTGTATTTATAGTAAAATCATTGGTGGGACTCTGCCATTCATTCTGTGTTAAGAGCCTAAAAAAATACAACTCATACCGGTATATAAATAACATAAGAACCTTTGAGCAACAATTACCTTGTTAATGTCCTAGTACGCTTCCAATGTGAATAAAATCTATAAATTGATCTGAAAATTTGGCAAATGAACTAATTTCTGAGGCTATATATAATATATCAACATGCTTCTATGTGTTTCACTCCTATTAATATAACCACATAGACTGATTGGTTGTCAGAGAAGTTATAGGGTATTGTGGACTGTAAGCTCTTTGGGCAAGGATTAAAGGGCATGGATGAAAAAACATAAACCATCCTCAAAAAAAAAAATACAATACAATGTTATTTCCAATTTGTGGAAAATATAAAGAAAAATAAGTCCCCCAGAATTACTGCAAGGCTCCATCTCTTTTTGACGCTATGGTACTAACCTAATGGGATTAACACAATGGTAAATGCGCCAGATTCCCTCTACACTAACAGTAAATCTGTCCTAATAAAATATTCTGTAAATACCAACATTAATTACTAACCACGTCCAGCGACACATTGTAGCTCTTTCAGTTACAGACTTGGTGACATAAAACTGAGGTTGTATAAAGACTACGTCTATCTAGTCCAACTTATACCCTACCCATAATGCCTGTATAACAGTTACATAGTACATAGATTGGAGGTTGTATAAAGACATACGTCATCCAGTCACCCTTATACCCTACCCATAATGTCTGTAATAACAGTTACAATAACATAGTATGGAGGTTATAAAGACATACGTCCATCTAGTCCAACCTTTATACCCTACCCATAATGTCTGTAACAGTTACATAGTAACATAGTATTGGAGGTTGTATAAAGACATATAGTCTATCTAGTTCCAACCTTATAACCCTACCCATAATGTCTGTCTAACAGTTACATATAACTAGTATTGGAGGTTGTATAAAGACATACGTATAGTTCAACCTTTATACCCTACCCATAATGTCTGATAACAGTTACATAATAACATAGTATTGGAGGTTGTATAAAGACATACGTCCATCTAGTCCAACCTTATATACCACCTAAATGTCTGTATAACAGTTGCATAGTAACATAGTATTGGAGGGTTGTATAAAGACATACAGTCCATATAGTAACCTTTATACCCTACCCATAATGTCTGTAGTAACAGTTACATAGTAACATAGTATTGGAGGTGATAAAGACATACGTCCATCTAGTCCAACCTTTATACCCTACCCATAATGTCTGTATAACAGTTACATAGTAACATAGTATTGGAGGTTGTATAAAGACATACGTCCATCTAGTCCAACCTTTATACCCTACCCATAATGTCTGTCTAACAGTGGGCAATCTTGTATGTACCAGTCACAGTGGGCAAACTTGTATTTACAAGTCATAGTGGGCGAACTTGAATGTACCAGTCAAATTGGGCAAACTGGAATGTACCAGTCACAGTGGCCAAACTTTTATGTACCAGTCACAGTGGGCAAACTTGTATTTCCCAGTCATAGTGGGCAAACTTTTATGTACCAGTCACAGCAGGCAAACGTGTCTAGAAGCACCGCTGATTATAGGTCTGAAACACTAAACACCACTGGGCCTGGCAGAGTTTTGACCCAAAACCTGGTTTTGGGTTGGAACTACCGATAGTTCTAACCCAAATCTTCAGTATCTTTATCAGCATTTCTCTGCAGATTATCTACATCTGTGGAAATATCCCTTTCGGTGCAAATTTTAATTTCAGTTAGGAGCGTGTACAGTGAAGTGTATGCGGGTATTTCTGTGCAGATAGATAAATGACAAATTAGATATACATAGTCAGAGAGAGAGAGAGATAATAGATAAAGAAGTGAAGTAACCAGAGAGGGTTCCAGGTCTCAGTCTATGAGCAATTACATTTTTGCAATGTGTTTGTGTTTATTCCCATTCATATGCATATTATAGGAACACCAGCAATAAGCTCTGAAGATCATGAACCCATGTGCTCCAATAATGAATTGGAATACATGTAGTTAGAATCGCCTTCAGCTACCCCACATGTCGGAGACTTTATTGGGTGTATCTACTTCTTAATATCATTCTGCTGAATAACCTCGTCTATTGATATATTTTAGGGTCACCTTCTCCAGGCTCTGCAGACATGGTTGGCTTAGCTGCTACTCCTGAGGTGTTCCCTGGCAGATTAACCAGTGAAGATACAATTCTGGGCCTACAACCCCAAGCTTTCATAACATTGAGAGCTTGGTTAAAGGGCCAGTAATGTCCTCATCATGAGTTAACCATTGGTTTAGACTGAGAGGGGTCAGTAGTAGTTGATTGTCAGGGGGTGGGTGTACTAGTTACAATTTTTTACCCTTTCTTTTCTAGGTTGAGAGATAGCTGCTTAAGTTGAATTTGTGCATTTCTGTTCCGCTTATCTCCCTCCCATTGTTCTTCTATCTTAAATGAGCATAAATTCTCAGAACCACCTGCTGGGGACACTGTAACTGGAAGTCCATGAGGCAGTGTACTGCACATAGCTGGCAATTCGCATTTCTGGAGTCTGAACGGTGCAAAAATGGTGTATGTATGTTCTAGTCCCTGAGTGGTGCCTTGGAAATCGCCCAATCGGCTGGTGTGTTTTTGGCTTGCACATGCTGTTTAGAGGACAACATAATACACTTCTGTGGAGAGTTAACATTTTAGATGGACAACATAAGCTTTCATTTTTCAGATCTACCTTGAGCTATGGATTTGCTCTAAAATAACCGTGTGGGTGTCAATCAGATTGTGTTTTGGATCCACCTCCCTCCAATATATACAATAGCAAAGTTCAAAGTAACAAGAGAGCCACTTTAGCTTGAATGCTAATTTTTTTTTTTTTTTACTGATGAAGAACCGCGCAGGTCAAAACATGTTGTGCTTCACCTTAATAAAAAAAGATTTTAGCCCTAAAGCTTAGCATCTTGTGTACTTTGAACTTTCCTATACAACCTCTTGAAAGGGACTTGACAAGGTGGAAAATTACATAGCCAACATCCTAGCATCACATTCAAACTTCTAATATCCCACAAACTGTATCCAAGATTAAGTACCAGGCACAAGAAACAATGATTTGCCATCCTTCCTACCAAAGGGCTGTGGAAATGGTAAAAAATGGCTTTTCCAACACAACACACATGCTAGCAGAATATAACTTAACCCAGAACAGTGTGTTCCCTACTGGACTTATGCCTGAATATCACAGATTTCAAGTATAAGAAGAAGTTTTCCAAGCAAAATATGGATGTGCTATGGGATCTCCAGTTTCACTCATCCTGGCAAACCTTTACATGGAGGAAATGGTAACACAGGCTAACTGAATATAACAGATATACTATGATCTGAATGAATGAGAACCAGTCCAGTTGATCTAACTGAATACCACTGATAATACGTATGACCTGGATGAATGAGAACCAGCCGTTGATCTAATTGAATATAACAGATATACCATGACCTGCATGAATGAGAACCAGTCCAGTTGATCTAACAAATACACAATATACCATGACCTGGATAATGAGAACCAGTCCAGTTGATCTAATTAATATCAACAGATATACCATGACCTGGATGAATGAGAACCAGTCCAGTTGATCTAATTGAATATAACGATATACCATGACCTGGATGAATGAGAACCAGTCCAGTTGATCTAATTGAATATCACAATATACCATGACCTGGATGAATGAGAACCATCCAGTTGATCTAATTGAATATAACAGATATACCATGACCTGGATGAATGTAAGAACCAGTCCATTGATCTAATTGAATTCACAGATATACCATGACCTGGGATGAATGAGAACCAGTCCAGTTGATCTAGCTGAATATACACAGATTTACCATGACCTGGATGAATGAGAACCAGTCCAGTTGATCTAACTGAATACCACAGGATATACCATGACCTGGAATGAGAACCAGTCCGTTTGATCTAACTGAATACCACAGATATACCATGACCTGGATGAATGAGAACCAGTCCAGTTGATCTAATTGAATATTACAGAATATCCCATGATCTGGATGAATGAGAACCATCCAGTTGATCTAATTAATATAACAGATATACCATGACCTGGATGAATGAGACCCAGTCCAGTTGATCTAACTGAAATACCACAATATACCATGACCTGGATGAATGAGAACCAGTCCATTGATCTAATTGAATGTACAGATATACTATGATCTGGATGAATGAGAACCAGTCCGTTGATCTAACTGAATACCACGATACAACCATAACCTGGATGAATGAGAACCATCCAGTTGATCTAATTGAATACAACAGATATACCATGACCTGGATGAATGAGAACCAGTCCAGTTGATCGTTGAATATAACAGATATACCATGACCTGGATGAATGAGAACCAGTCCAGTTGATCTAATTGAATAACAGATATACCATGACCTGGATGAATGAGAACCATGTCCAGTTGATCTAGTTGAATATAACAGATATACCATGCCCTGGATGAATGAGAACCAGTCCAGTTGATCTAGGAATATAACAGATATACCATGACCTGGATGAATGAGAACCAGTCAGTTTGATCTAATTGAAATATCAGATATACTATGATCTGAATGAATGAGAACCAGTCCATTTGATCTAATTGAATATAACAGATATACTTGACTGGATGAATGAGAACCAGTCCAGTTGATCTAGTTGAATATACAGATACACCATGACTGGATGAATGAGAACCAGTCCATTTGATCTAGTTGACTATACAGATATACCATGACCTTGGATAATAGAACCAGTCCGTTGATCTAATTGAATGAACAGATATACTATGACTCTGGATGAATAGAACCAGTCCATTGATCTATTGAATATAACAGATATACCATGACCTGGATGAATAGAACCAGTCCAGTTGATCTATTGAATATAACAGATATACCATGACCTGGATGAATGAGAACCAGTCCAGTTGATCTTAATTGAATATAACGATATACCATGACTGGATGAATAGAACCAGTCCAGTTGATCTAGTTAATATAACAGATATACCATGACCTGGATGAATGAGAACCAGTCCAGTTTGATCTAATTAAATACACAGATATACCATGACCTGGATAATGAGAACCAGTCCAGTTGATCTAATTGAATACAACAGATATCCCATGACCTGGATGAATGAGAACCAGTCCAGTTGATCTATTGATATACACAGATAACCATGACCTGATGAGAACAGTCCATTGATCTAATTGAATATAAAGATATACCATACCTGGATGAATGAAACAGTCCAGTGATCTAGTTGATATAACAGATATACCATGACCTGGATGATGAGAACTAGTCCAGTTGATCTAATTGAATATAACAGATATACCATGACCTGGATGAATGAGACCCAGTCCAGTTGATCTAATTGAATATAACAGATATACCATGACCTGGATGAATGAGAACCAGTCCAGTTGATCTAATTGATATAACAATATACCATGACCTGGATGAATGAGAACCAGTCCAGTTGATCTAATTGAATATACGTATATACCATGACCTGGGTGAATGAGAACCAGTCCAGTTGATCTAATTGAATATAACAGATATACCATGACCTGGATGAATGAGAAACCAGTCCAGTTGATCTAATTGAATAAACAGATATACAATGACCTGATGAATGAAACCAGTCCGTTGATGTCTAATTGAATATAACAATATCCATCACCTGGATGATGAGAACCAGTCCAGTTGATCTAATTGAATTACAGATATACCATGACCTGGATGAATGAAACCAGTCCCATTGATCTAACGAAGATCACAATATACCATTGGAAGTGTGAGAGTGTGTGTGTGGGGGGGGCAGCGTGGCTTGATGGTCGGGGTGGCCATAAGCCCATTACAAAGATTAGCCTGGTCCCTTAGCAAAAGTCTCTTTGAACTATGCAATGGAACCCAAATGGTGCTTTAAAGAACACCAGCTCCTGTTTTTAATAATTTAAATGATTAAAACTATTAAAAAGGGCAGTACATGTAAAAAATTATTTTAAAATAAATAGAGCAAACACAGTTTTAAATTTAAATACTCCCTGCCTATAAAATATTACAAAAACTAGGGATATTTCTATATTTTTGTCGATTGAGATAAACATTGTCCAACTCCAGTCATATCGCTCATGGCTGTCTGTCCGAGTGATTGGACCAGGGGTTGTTCCTAGGGTTTTTGACACCTGAAACAACTTTTAAATGCTGCCTCATTGGCAGATGGGGTCAACACATGAGCAGGGCGTGGCTTCATCAGGGAACATAGGCGGGCTTGTGGAATGGGGTGTGGAGGCTACTCAACCACTGATTGGTGGACTTGTGCTGAAATGCGGTATTGTAGGGAGCAGTTTTTTTAATTGCCTCCTTTTAAGTTGACCGCAGGGGCGCACCCCTGAGTATGTTTCAGCTTACTTCATAAAGGACACCCCTGGAACACAGGGGCACATGGCACCCCAGAAAAAACTATTATGGGACCCCCACTGCTTAATCTACTGGGGTTTCTTGGAACACTCCATCAAATGTAAGAAATGCACCCCCTGTAGTTGCAGTGGCTTGCTCATGAGTGGGACATCACATAGTAGTTGGAGGTTGTATAAAGACATACGTCCATCTAGTCCAACCTTTATACCCTACCCATAATGTCTGTATAAACGTTCATAGTAACATAGTATTGGAGGTTGTATAAAGACATACGTCTATCTAGTCCAACCTTTATACCCTACCCAATAATGTCTGTTAACAGTTACATAGTAACATAGTTTGGAGGTTGTATAAAGACATACGTCATAGTCAACTTTTATACCCTACCCATAATGTCTGTATAACAGTTACATAGTAACATAGTATTGAGGTTGTTAAAGACATACGTCCATCTAGTCCAACCTTTATACCCTACCATATGTCTGTATAAAACTTAGTAACATAGTATTGGAGGTTGTATAAAGACATACGTCCATCTAGTCCACCTTTATACCCTACCCATAATGTCTGTATAACAGTTACATAGTAACATAGTATTGGAGGTTGTATAAAGACATACGTCCATCTAGTCCAACCTTTAACCTACCCATAATGTCTGTATACAGTTATATAGTAACATAGTATGGAGGTTGTATAAAGACATACGCCATCTAGTCCAACCTTTATACCCTACCCATAATGTCTGTCTAACAGTGGGCAATCTTGTATGTACCAGTCACAGTGGGCAAACTTGTATTTACAAGTCATAGTGGGCGAACTTGAATGTACCAGTCAAATTGGGCAAACTGGAATGTACCAGTCACAGTGGCCAAACTTTTATGTACCATTCACAGTGGCAAACTTGTAATTTCCAGTCATAGTGGGCAACTTATTATCCAGTCACAGCAGGCAAACGTGTCTAGAAGCATCGTCTGATTATAGGTCTGAAACACTAAACACCACTGGCCCTGGCAAGAGTTTTTGACCCAAAACCTGTTTTTTGGGTTGGAACTACCGATAGTTCTAACCCAAATCTTCAGTATCTTTATCAGCATTTCTCTGCAGATTATCACATCTGTGGATGTACAGTGAAGTTGGTATGCGGGTATTTCTGTCAGATAGACAAATGACAGATTAGATATACTAGTCAGAAGAGAGAAGATAATATAGATAAAGAATGCAGTAGTCACAGGGGTTCCAGGGCACCTTAAAGGTCTTACTCTATGACCATTGCATTTTTGCAATGTGTTCCCATTCATATGCATATTATAGGAACACCAGCAATAAGCTCTGAAGATCATGAACCCATGTGCTCCAATAATGAATTGGAATACAATGTATTTAGAATCGCCTTCAGCTGACCCCACATGTCAGGAGACTTTATTGGGTGTATCTACTTCTTAATATCATTCTGCTGAATAACCTCAGTCTATTGATATATTTTAGGGTTACCTTCTCCAGCTCTGCAGACATGGTTGGCTTAGCTGCTACTCCTGAGTTTCCCTGGCAGATAAACCAGTGAAGATACAAGTCTGGGGCCTACAACCCCAGCTTTCATAACATTGAGAGCTTGGTTAAAGGGCCAGTAATGTCCTCATCATGAGTTAACCATTGGTTTAGACTGAGAGGGGTCAGTAGGTAAGTTGATGTCAAGGAGGGTGGGATGTACTAGTTACAATTTTTACCCTTTCTTTCTAGGTTGAGAGATCAGCTGCTTAAGTTGATTTGTGCATTTCTGTTCCGCTTATCTCCTCCCATTGTTCTTCTATCTTAAATGAGCATAAATTCTCAGGAACCACCTGCTGGGGACACTGTAACTGGAAGTCCGAGGGCAGTGTACTGCACATAGCTGGCAATTCGCATTTCTGGTCTTGAACGGTGCAGAAATGGGTATGTATGTTCTATGTCCCTTGAGTGGTGCCTTGGAAATCGCCCAATCGGCTGGTGTGTTTTTTGGCTGCACATAGCTGTTTAGAGGACAACATAATACACTTCTGTGGAGAGTTAACATTTAGAGGACAACATAAGCTTTCATTTTCAGATCTACCTTGAGCTATGATTTGCTCAAAATAACCGTGTGGGTTCAATCAGATTGTGTTTTGGATTCCACTCCCTCCAATATATACAAAGCAAAGTTCAAAGTACACAAGAGCCACTTTAGCTTGAATGCTAATTTTTTTTTTTTTTTACCTGATGAAGAACCGCGCAGTCAAAACATGTTGTGCTTCACCTTAATAAAAAAAAGAGTTTAGCCCTAAAGCTTAACATCTTGTGTACTTTGAACTTTCCTATTACAACAGCTTGAAAGGGACTTGACAAGGTGGAAATTACATAGCCAACATCCTAGCATCACATCATAGAACTTCTATATCCCACAAACTGTATCCAAGATTAAGTCCCAGGCACAGAGAAACAATGATGTGCCATCCTTCTACCAAGAGGCTGTGGAAGGTAAAAAATGGCTTTTCCAACACAACACACATGCTAGCAGAATATACCTTAACCCAGAACTGTTGTTCCTACTGGACTTATGCCTGAATATAACAGATTTCAATTAAGAAGAAGTTTTCCAAGCAAAAAATGGATGTGCTATGGGATCTCCAGTTTCACTCATCCTGGCAAACCTTTACATGGAGGAAATGGTAACACAGGCTAACTGAATCAACAATATACTATGAATCTGAATGAATGAGAACCAGTCCAGTTGATCTACCTGAATACCACTGATATACTATGACCTGGATGAATGAGAACCACCAGTTGATCTAATTGAATATAACAGTGACGCTATGGTACTAACCTAATGGGATTAACACAATGGTAAATGCGCCAGATTCCCTCTACACTAACAGTAAATCTGTCCTAATAAAATATTCTGTAAATACCAACATTGATATTACTAACCACGTCCAGCAGACACATTGTAGCTCTTTCAGTTACAGAACTTGGTGACATAAAAACTGAGGTTGTATAAAGACATACGTCTATCTAGTCCAACCTTTATACCCTACCCATAATGTCTGTATAACAGTTACATAGTAACATAGTATTGGAGGTTGTATAAAGACATACGTCCATCCAGTCCAACCTTTATACCCTACCCATAATGTCTGTATAACAGTTACATAATAAATATCATTCTGCTGAATAACCTCAGTCTATTGATATATTTTAGGGTCACCTTCTCCAGGCTCTGCAGACATGGTTGGCTTAGCTGCTACTCCTGATATACCATCACCTGGATGAATGAGAACCAGTCCAGTTGATCTAATTGAATATTACAGATATACCATGACCTGGATGAATGAGAACCAGTCCAGTTGATCTAACGGAATATCACAAATATACCATATGGAAGTGTGAGAGTGTGTGTGTGGGGGGGGGCAAGCGTGGCTTGAGGTCGGGGTGGGCCATAAGCTCCATTACAAAGATTAGCCTGGTCCCTTACAAAAGTCTCTTTGAACTATGCAATGGAACCCAAATGGTGCTTTAAAGGAACAACAGCTCCTGTTTTTAATAATTTAAATGATTAAAACTATTAAAAAGGGGCAGTACATGTAAAAAAATTATTTTAAAATAAATAGGAGCAAATACACAGTTTTAATTTAAATACTCCCTGCCCTATAAAAATAATTAAAAAGACTAGGGATATTTCTATATTTTTGTCGATTGAGATAAAAACAGTGTCCAACTCCAGTCATCGCTCATGGCTGTCTGTCCGAGTGATTGGACCAGGGGTGTTCCTAGGGTTTTTGACACCTGAAACAACTTTTAAATGCTGCCTATTGGCAGATGGGGTCAACACATGAAGCAGGGCGTGGCTTCATCAGGGAACATAGGCGGGGCTTGTGGAAGTGGGTGTGGAGGGCTGACTCAACACTGATTGGTGGACTGGTGCTGAAATGCGGTATTGTAGGGAGCAGTTTTTTTTAATTGCCTCCTTTTAAGTTGACCGCAGGGGCGCACCCTGAGATATGTTTCAGCTTACTTCATAATAAGGACACCCCTGGACACAGGGGCACATGGCACCCCAGAAAAACTATTATGGGACCCCCACTGCTTAATCTACTGGGGTTTTCTTTGGAACACTCCATCAAATGTAAGAAGATGCACCCCCTGTAGTTGCAGTGGCTGCTCATGAGTGGACATCAGTAAATCAATGGACCACAAGATACATTGAGTCAAAATATCGAAACTATCAATTGGTTAATCAATTTGATTGGTCTGTTGGAAGAAATATCAGACATACAATTGGCTGCATGGACCAGGCCTTATGTCCTTTTCTAGGTGAGTCATATACCAGGTATTTCCACGTATTTTAATGATTTTTAGATCTTCCCCTCCTCTACTGTATAGAATGTATGGTTCCTCCAAATGGAATTTAATGTAATTATGATTGAATGAAACACATGGCATTTATATGCTTATATTTACCTAGAGTCTATTACTGCCAGGAGTGTACTTTGTTACTTTGTTGTGTTTGCTCTGTTAGATCATTTGATGGCCGGAGGTACACAAACTGCTGGTAGCAAGTACCCTCCCCTGAGTTCTGCTGTGTGAGAGACACCTGGGGCTTTAGTGTGGGAGGAGAGGCAGAATGATCCTTCCTTCTCAAGCCCAGATCTGCTAATATAAGTCTCCCTGCTGTGGTGACAAGGACAACGTGACATTCAGGGACATTGACATAGTGTACGGAAGGTGAGTAAGGTTCACACTGTCCTGTACTCAGGGTTAGTGAGAACGTTGGGACATTTCTATGTGTGGCCAAGTGTGTTGGATTACCTAGTTTTCCTGTTGTGGTATTTGTAACAGTATTGTAGGGTGTATAAAGACATATGTCCATCTAGTCCAACCTTTATACCCTACCCATAATTTCTGTATAACAGTTACATAGTAACATAGTATTGGAGGTTGTATAAAGACATACGTCCATCTAGTCCAACCTTTATACCCTACCCATAATGTCTGTATAACAGTTACATAGTAACATAGTATTGGAGGTTGTATAACGACATACGTCCATCTAGTCCACCCTTTATACACTACCCATAATGTCTGTATAACAGTTACATAGTAACATAGTATTGGAGGTTATAAAGAATATCCATCTAGTCCAACCTTTATAACCTACCCATAATGTCTTAACAGTGTACATAGTAACATAGTATTGGAGGTGTATAAAGACATACTCCATCTAGTCCAACCTTTATACCCTACCATAATGTCTGTATAACAGTTACAAGTAACAAGTATTGGAGGTTGAAAAGACATACGTCATCTAGTCCAACCTTATACCCTACCCAAATGTCTGTAACAGTTACATAGTAACTAGTATTGGAGGTATATAAAGACATAACGTCCATCATCCACCTTTATACCCCTACCCATAGTTGTATAAACAGTTACATAGTAACATAGTATTGGAGGTTGTATAAAGACATATCATCTAGTCCAACCTTTATACCCTACCCATAATGTCTGTATAACAGTTACATGTAACATAAGTATTGGAGGTGTAATAAAAGATATACTCCCATCTAGTCCACCTTATAACCTACCCTAAGTCTGTTAACAGTTACATAGTACATATATTGAGGTTGTTATAAAGACATACGTCCATCTAGTCCAAACCTTTATACCCTACCCATAATGTCTGTATAAACAGTTACATAGTAACATAGTATGAGGGTGTGTAAAGACTAAGTCCATTCTAGTCCAACCTTATACCTACCAATAATTCTTATAACAGTTACATAGAAACATAGTAATTGGAGGTTGTATAAAGACATACGTCCATCTAGTCCAACCTTATACCCTAACCCATATGTCTGTTATAACAGTTACATAGTAACATAGTATTGGAGGTGTGATAAGACATACGTCCATCTAGTCAACCTTTGTTACCCTACCCATAATCTTATATAACAGTTACATAGTACATAGTATTGGAGGTTGTATAAAGACTACTCCATCTAGTCCAATCTTTATACCCTACCCAACTGTCTGTATAACAGTTCACATAGTAACATAGTATTGGAGGTTGTATAAAAGATACGTCCATCCTAGTCCAACCTTTATACCCTACCCTAATTTCTGTATAACAGTGACATAGTAACATAGTATTGGAGGTTGTAAAAAGACATACGTCCATCTAGTCCAACCTTTATACCCTACTCATAATGTCTGTATAACAGTTACATAGTAACATAGTATTGGAGGTTGTATAAAGACATACGTCCATCTAGTCCAACCTTTATACCCCACCCATAGTGTCTGTATAACAGTTACATAGTAACATAGTATTGGAGGTTGTATAAAGACTTACGTCCATCTAGTCCAACCTTTATACCCTACCCATAATGTCTGTATAACAGTTACATAGTAACATAGTATTGGAGGTTGTATAAAGACATACGTCCATCTAGTCCAACCTTTATACCCTACCCATAATGTCTGTATAACATTACATATACTAGTATTGGAGGGTGTATAAAGACCTGTCCTCTATCCAACCTTATACCCTACCAATTTCCATATAACAGTTACATAGTAAACATAGTAATTGGAGTTGTATAAAGACATACGTCCATCTAGTCCAACCTTATACCCTAACCCATACTGTCTTGTAAACAGTTACATAGTAACATAGTATTGGAGGTGTATAACGACATACGTCCATCTAGTCCACCTTATACCCTACCCATAATGTCCTGTAATAACATTACATAGTACTAGTATTGGAGGTTGTATAAAGACTTACGTCACCATCTAGTCCAACCTTTATCCCTACCCATAATGTCCTGTATAACAGTTCCATTAACATAGTATTGGAGGTTGTATCAAAGACATACGTCCATCTAGGTCCAAAACCCTTTAACCTACCCATATGTCTGTATAACAGTTACTAGTAACATAGTATTGGAGGTTGTATAAGACACACGTCCCATCTAGTCCAACACTTTATACCCTAACCATACTGTCTGTATAACAGTTACATAGTAACATATATTGGTAGGTTGTATAAAGACATCGGCCATCTAGTCCAACCTTTATACCCTACCCATAATGTCTGTATAACAGTACATAGTAACATAGTTATTGAGGTTGTAATAAAGACTACGCCATCTATTCCAAACCCTTTATACCCTACCCATATGTCTGTATAACAGTTACATAGTAACATAGTATTGGAGGTTGTATCAAAGACATACGTCCATCTAGTCCAACCTTTACCCTAACCCATAATTATCTGTATAACAGTTACATAACTATAATTGGAGGTGTAATAAAGCATACGTCCATCTAGTCCAACCTTTATACCCTACCCAATAATGTCTGTATAACAGTTACATAGTAACATAGTATTGGAGGTTTGTAAAGACATAGTCCCATCTAGTCCCAACCTTTATACCCTACCCGACCCTAATGTCGTATAACATTACATAGTAACATAGTATTGGAGGTTGTATAAAGACATAAACGCATCTAGTCCAACCTTTATACCCTACCCTAATGTATGTCTATACAGTTACAGAGTGAAATAGTATTGGAGGTTGTATAAGCATACAATCCATCTAGTCCAAACCTTTATACCCTACCCAATGTCTGTAATAACAGTTACATAGTAAGCATAGGTTATTGGAGGTTGTATAAAGACATACATCCATCTAGTCCAACCTTTATACCCTAACCCATACGTCCATATACTAACAGTTACATGTAACATAGTATTGAGGTTGTATAAGATATACGTCCATCTAGTCCAACCTTATACCCTACCTCCCATAAGTCTATATAACAGTTACATAGTAACATAGTAATTGGAGTTGTTTAAAGACATACGTCCATCTAGTCCAACCTTTATACCCTCCCCTACATGTCTGTATACACTTACATAGTAACATACGTATTGGAGGGTGTATAAGACTAACGTCCATCTAGTCCAACCTTTATACCCTACCCTAATGTCTGGTATAACAGTTACATATACATAGTATTGGAGTTGTATAAAGACATATGCATCTAGTCCAA
Organism: Hymenochirus boettgeri; assembly: GCA_019447015.1. Classification (NCBI taxonomy): domain Eukaryota; kingdom Metazoa; phylum Chordata; class Amphibia; order Anura; family Pipidae; genus Hymenochirus; species Hymenochirus boettgeri. The sequence goes on along the minus strand of CM033469.1, from coordinate 403,016,561 downwards.
CCTTTATACCCTACCCATAATGTCTGTATATACGAGTTACATAGGTAAATCGTATTTGGAGGTGTATAAAGACAACATCCATCTAGTCCAACCTTTATACCCTACCCATAATTTCTGTATAACATTACATAGTAACATAGATATTGGAGGTTGTATAAAGACATACTCCATCAGTCCAACTTTATACCCTACCCTAATGTCTGTTAACATTACCTAGTCAGTAGATTTATGGAGTGTCGTATAAAGAACTACCTGAGTCCACCTTACCCTACATCTGTCTAAACACTATAATAGTATAGGTTTAACTACGATCTAGTCCATAACCATACTGTCTGTATACATTTACATAGTAACATAGTCTTGGAGGTTGTATAACAGACATGCATCTAGTCCCAATCCTTTATACCTACCCATAATGTCTGTATAACAGTTACATATGTAACATAGTATTGGAGGTTGGTATAAACATACTGTCCATCTAAGTCTCAACCTTTATACCCTACCCTAATGTGCGTATAACATTACATGGTAACATAGTATGGAAGGTTGTATAAGACATACTGTCCATCTAAGTCCACCTTTATACCCTACCCATATATGTCTGTAACGTTACAGTAACATAGTATTGAGTTGTATAAAGACATACAGCCTCTAGTCCAACCTTATACCCTACCCATACTGGTCTTATAAACCGTTACTAGTAACCAAGTATTGGAGGTTGTAATAAGACATACAATCCACTCTAGTCCACCTTATACCCTAAGCCCATCTTCTGTATAACATTACATAGTAACAATAGTATGGAGTTGTATAAGCATCATGCTATAATTAACTCAATGTCCATGTATACTCATGTCAATAGTATTAGATTTAAATTTTCCATCTAGTCACCTTTATATCCTACCCATAATGTCTGTATAACAGTTATCTAGTAACATAGTATTGGGTGAGGTTGTTATAAAGACATACCATCAATCTATTCAATGCTTTATACCCTACCCATATGTCTGTATAAACAGTTTTTACATAGTAACATAGTATTGGAGAGTTGTAATAAATACATATGTCCATCTAGTCCAACCTTTATACCCTACCCCTATTCTGTATAACAGTTACATGGTAACCATAGTTATTTGGATGGTTATAAGACATAATGTCCACGCTAGTCCAACCTTTGTACCCTACCCATAATGTTCTGTATAACAGTTACATATACTGTATTATGGAGTTTGTATAAAGACCTACTCCATCTAGTCCCAATCTTTTAACCCTACCCCTATAAGCTGTATCACATTACATTATTAACCTAGATTTGAGTTTGTATAAGACATCGTTCCATACAGTCCAACCTTTATAACCCTACCATAATGGTCGTATAACATTACATATACACATATATTGAGGTTGTAAAGACCATATTGTCCATCTAGTCCAACCTTTATACCCTACCATAATGTCTGTAACAGTTACACTAGTAACTATGTATTGGAAGTTGTGATAAAGACAAACATCCATCTAGTCACCAACGCACCTTTATCCCTACCCCCATAATGTGCTGTATAACATTGACTAGTAACATAGTATTGAGGTTGTCATCAATATATTGTCCACTAGTCAACCTTTATACCCACCCTAGATGTCTTATAACAGTTACATAGGCCCATTTAAAAAATGCTTTACGTTAATCGTAAATACGATCGTGTATCTATCGGGTCCAAATACACCGGGGTTTACCGATAACTGACGTTCATTTACCGATACGGTCGTTTATTTACGATCACGCTCGTATTACCGATCAACGGGTCGTTATTTACGCGATAACGACCGTTATCGGAAATTACGCCGTTATCGGTAAATAACGGTCGTTACTCGTAAAAACCCGTCGTTATTTTACATAAGCACGGTATTTTTACGATAAGATACGATTTTTTAATCGGGCCAAGTAAATCAAGTATTGGAGGTTGTCTAAGACCTACATCCATCTATTCCATCTTTACCCTAACACCATATGTCTGTATAACACGTTTCATAGTAACATAGTATTGGAGGTTGTAAACGAACCATAGGTCCATCTATCCAACCTTTATACCTACCCATATGGTCTCCTGTATAACAGTTACATGTAAGCATAGTATGGGAGGTTGTATAAAATACATACGTCCATCTAATCCAACTTTACCTACCCTACCATATATGTCTGTATCAACGTACATAGTACAAGTATGGAGGTTGTATAACAGACATACACCATCTAGTCCACCTTTCTTACCTACCCATAATGTCTGTTAACATTACATAGACATAAGTATTGAGTTGTATAAAACATACTCATCCAGTCCCAACCGTTATACCCTACCCTAATGTCTTCTCAAGTTTACATAGTAACATAGTATTGAGGTTTATAAGACATAACGTCCATCTATTGTCCACATCTATTATACCCATAAATGTCCTGTCTACACAGTTTTACATAGTAACATAGTAATTGGCGAGTTTATTAAAGATATATGTCCATCTAGTCCAACCTTATACCTACCATAATTTCTGTATAAAAGTTACATAGTACATAGTCTTGGGGTTGTAATAAAACATACGTCCCAGCTCAGCAACGCTTTATACCCTACCCATATTCTGTATAACGAACGTTACTAGTAACATAGTAATTGTAGAGTTGTAGAAAGACATACTCCCATCTAGTCCAACCTTTATCCCCTACCCATAAGTCTGTATAACAGTTACATAGTAAACATAGTTTGGAGGTGTATAAAGACATACTCCCATGTAGTCAACCTTTATACCGACCCATAATGTCTGTATATCATTACACTAGTAACATAGTATTGGAGTTGTATAAAGACATACGCCCATCTAGTCCAACTTTTACTACCCTACCCTTAATGTCTGTATCACAGTACATAGTAACATAGTTGGAGGTTGTATAAAGATCAACGTCCATCTTCCACACTTTTTATACCCCTACCACTATGTCTGTATGAACAGTTACGTAGTAACATAGTAATTGGATGTTGTATCAAAGACATACGTCCATTCTACGTCCAACCTTATACCCTAACGCCATAATGTTCCCTGTATGAACAGTTACTAGTAACTAGTATTTGGAGGTTGTATAAAGACATACGTCCACCTATGCCACCCTTTATACCCTACCCCTAATGTCGTTGGGTATAACTTACTTAGTAAACCTAGTAATGGATGTTTGTAATATAAGAACTTACCATCTAGTCCAACCTTTAATACCTACCCTAATGTCTGTATAACAGTTACATGGTAACATAGTAATGGGGTTGAATAAGACATATGCCATCTAGTCCAACCTTAGTACCCTGACCCATCAATGGTCCTGTATAACCAGTTACATAGTAACATAGTATGGAGGTTGTTAGAAATACCTCGTCCTCTGTCCACACCTTTATACCCGTACCCATATGTCTGTATACAGTTGACATGTAACATAGTAATGGAGGGTTGGATAAAGACATAACGTCCACTAGTCCAACCTTTATCCCTAACCCATACGTCTGTTAACAGTTTTACATAGCTAACATAGTACTGGAGGTTGTATAAAGACATACGTCCATCTAGTGCAACATTTTTTTAGCCTACTCATGAACCCACATAGTGAGTGATGCACATGGAAGACAAAATATATTATTAGAAATATTCCTAAATAATAACAATGTAAACAAAAAGCAAAAAAACCCAGCTGGAAAGGGGAGAGATTTTTCTTCTGACTCCAAATGACAAATCAAAAGGAGCCCCGTAATGACCTACAGTGAGAACGAACAAGTCACCGCAGTTTATTATATGGCCCATTATTATTTATATAAAGTGACATACCATGTGGCATTAAAACTTTTTTCAATTAAACAGCCCTAGTTGTTTATACTCTGCCTGCATTTAACCCGCTGCTATTCCCTTTTAATAATTACAAACCCGCACGCATATCCAAGGAGCCTAACAGTGTTATATTTGTCCTCCCGTGAATTATTCCCCCCTTTTTACAAGACATACCATGCTAGCTCTAACCTTTGCTGTCTGGGCGCTCATTTACTTGTCCTCGTATCATCACCTCTGGGCTGCGAAGTTGGTAATGATCCTGGTAATTGTTAGTTACTACACCGTCAAAGTCTGCATTTCTATTGTGTCTCTTCTTCTCCTGATCCTTGTCCTCTGTTATCCCGAGTCCTGGCACATAAGATCAAACTTTTATATGTTCCAGTCACTGTGAGTAAACTTGTATGTACTAGTACACACTCAGACATGGGAACTGTATTTACCATCACACTCACATGGTGTAAACTTGTATTTACCAGTCACACTCACTGGTAAACTTGTCTTTACCAGTCACAGTGGGCAAACTTGTCTCGAAGCACCTGATTATAGGTCCTTAAATACTGACACCACTGGGCCTGGGCAGAGTTTAAAAATCCAAAACATGTTTTGGGTTGGAACATAGACAGACAAACAGCAGACTAATAGATAGATAGACAGATGATAGATAGATGATATATAGATAAGACCTATGATAGATAGCTAGATCATAGATAGATGATAGATAGATGATAGATCGATAGATGATAATAGATAGATGATGCAGATGATAGAAGAGGATAGATGATAGATTAGATGATGGATAATAGATAGATAGATATAGAGATAGCTAAGAATGATAGATGTAAGAACATAGATAGATAGATGATAGATAGATGGATAGATGGATGATAGAATAGATGATAGATAGAGAGATAGATATAGAGCTAATAATGGATAGCTAGATTGATAAATAGAAAGATTAGGACATTTACTTGTTAAAATTTCCGTCAGTGGCACCGGGTCAACTGACCTGCGCTAACACAGATAACTAAATAGAGACAGACACACAGTCAAGCAGACTGATTGGGGACCAGTTCATTATACCAGATTGTGTGGTGTAAAGAGTGCAGTAGTCCATGGTTATCCGGCCACTATACAGGTCTTACTCTATGACCAATTGCATTTTTGCATGTGTGTTCCATTCATTCATATTATAGGAACACCGCAATAAGCTCTGAAGATCATTAACCATGTCTCCAATATGCATTGGGCTACAATGTATTTAGAATTCGCCTTCAGCTGACCCCACATGTCAGCGACTTAGTTGGGTGTATCTACTTCTTAATATCTTCTGCTATAAACCTCCGTCTATTGATATATTTTAGGGTACCTTCTCCAACTCTACAAAACAGGGGGGGGGGGGGGGCTTAGCTGCACTCCTGAGGTTTCCCTCTCAGATGAACCAGTGAAGATACAACCCTGGGGCCTAAAACCCCAAACTCTTATAATTGAGAGCTTGGTTACGGATGAGAAGGGGAGTGTTTCACTCCAGAGCCTTTTTACTGAGCGACCATGGACGGCCAAATTGGATCTGGAGCGATCAGAAGTACTGGAGGAGATTTCTCTGGAGTTATCCAATGGATTTGTCTGGTCTCTCAACCGTCCACCCCATTCAACAGTTGATAAAACGGATGTTAGGCCTCCCTACCGTGTGCCATTTGGAGCTCTATACTTCTATCATTATCCTCCTATGATGACAACAAACTGCAGCTACAACAATCCTAGAGAGGTGGTAGGGAGCGCCGGGGGGAAGAAATACAGTCAGAGATGGGACGAGCCGAGGTCTCTCTTCCTACCTCCAGGTGTGTAAGCTGCTTAAGTTGCCTTTGTGCATTCTGTTCCGCTTATCTCCTCCATTTGCTCTCTATCTTAATGAGTCAGAAATTCTCAGGACCACCTGCTGGGTACACTGTAACGGGGAAGTCCATGATGGCAGGTGTACTGGCACATGCTGGCAATTCGCATTTCTGGTGTCTGAAACGTGCAAAGACTGGTGTATGTATGTTCTAGTTTCTCTGAGTTGGTGCCTTGGAAATTTGGGCACAATTTAGTACCTCAGGAGCTTGTAGGCCCCAAAAGCCTAGCGCCCTTTACCCCACCACCAAACACTGACCACCCCCCATTACCACAACCATTTCTTTCGTGCCTACTATGACTAATGGGTAAATCGGGCCTGGTCGGAAATCGCCACTCGTCGGGAGTTGAACGGTCAAATAAAATGGGTGTATGTGATGTTCTATGTCTTGAGTGTGCCTTGGAAATCGCCCAATCGTCGGGTTTTTTTGCTGCAACGTAGCTGTTTAGGGACAACTTTAATACACTTCTTTGGATATTTCATTTTAGAGGCAACATAATCTTTCATTTTACGAGACTAAAAAACAAGTTTAAAAAGTCCCATTTAGTATTTATATTATATAAAGGTAAATATATATCATGTAATATAAGTATAAAAATATCATTTCTATAATATTATAAAATATATGTTTTATATAAATATATGACTTTATTATTAGGTGCATGTGACTTTGGTGTAAAGTGAAAGAATCAGCAATAGAAAAATCCAAGGAATTCCATTGGACAACATCGACCTCAATTAAGAATTTAACTGCCCCCAGTGCTTAGTTTATCGAGATTCCCCAGATTTCTCCTTGAATACGTCCTTGGGATTCTTATTCACAGTTGCATGGTTACAGGTTTTAATCTTCAGTTCTGTATTTCATGTGATGGCCATTCCCAGGGTAGTTTGAATGTTGGTGGCCATGGAGGTCTCCTGAGTTCCGTAGCAGCCTATTGGCCATCGTGGATTTGCTTCTCTTGCTCTGCTTATGTTGCTTATGAAGATCGTCCAAATTCTTGGGGGAATGGACCTGACGTATTTTTGAAGAAGCTGCTCATTTTCTGTCTTAGGAACCCTAATATGAAGTCCGTATTCAGCCGTAAATTAATAGTTAGTATTATATTGCCCCAGACTAGAACAAATCAGGTCCTGGTTTAAAGCCATCTAAGTCCAAGAAGTAGGAGCCCTGCATGCAGTTTGGCCATTTTGGTGTAAGAGGTGTGGACTCTTTAACTGGTTCATTTATCAACCATCAATGAGAATTTGAAAGTGACTGAGGCTATTGATGTACTTTTTTTGTGATTTTAGTGTTGGGTGATGGAATCGGAGTGTTGGGCACAAGTAAGGGAGCATAGATCGCACTGTGGTTGTCTTCCCTATCGACCACAGTTAAAGCTACTGTCGGTTCAATTGATCCAATGTAGTAAATGGGAATTCTTTGATGTACGGTGACGTGTCCATTCGTGGTCTCCCCCTTATCAGCTGGAAAGGTTCTAATTACAGAAGAGTGGAGTCATGCAAACTAGTTCCTGTTTGGAACACAAGGAATCCCGAATATCAGGACATTGTAATTCCCCTAGAATAAGGCCCAGGCCGCCATTCTTTTTTTGTGTTGTGACAAAGAACCAGATTTTGTGAATGGTTTGTACTTTGCAATGAAGCTTTTACCCAGGGCAAAGGAAACACGCAAGTGGGATGTCACGGTCATATGTTACCCAGGGGCCGGCGCACCTTCTGTGAGCCTCCTGGTTTCTCCCTTTTGCCCTTTTCCACAGTTCCCTTTCTTTTCATTACACTGTGATGTGGGGTGGGGAGCTAATTTTTTTTTTTTTTTTTTTTTTTTTAGCACACTGTGCTGCCAAGAAACCTGCTGGAGAGACATTCAGACCTTTCTCCATAACAGTGTTTGGACAGATTCCAAGGTGTAAGTTATAATAAAGTTTGGTTTATTTTCTTACATTATCCTGGGTTATGGATGGACTTAAAGAGAAAATAGTTTTACCTCCCTGACCTATAATATCTGCACTGCAGATAATATAATTACCTTAATTACAGATAATCCATCTTGAATGAAGGATTTTGTTCTCACCCTTAAAATAAACAATAGTGCCAGAGATCATACATGCTTAAGTATGGATGTATGTATTATATGTTTATTTATGTAGCCCCACCGAGGACGCAGCGCTGTAAACAATATAAACTTAGAGATGGGATCTGGTCGCCGATCGGGAGACCCATAGAAACATACCCATAATGTCTGTCAGTTACATAGTAACAAGATTGGAGGTTGTATAAAGACCATCCGTCCATCAAGTCCCATCCTTTATACCCTACCCATAATGTCTGTAACAGTTATATAGTAACATAGTTTTTGATTTTGTATAAAGACATACGTCCATCTAGTCATCTTTTTATACCTACCCATCATGTCTGTATACAGTATTAGTACATAGTATTGGAGTTTGTATAAAGACTACTCCAATCCCCCCCCTTATTCCACCCTTTATACCCCTACCCATAATGTCTTATAACAGTTACTAGGTAATAGAGTATTGGATGTTGTATAAAGACATCATCCATCTAGTCCACCTTTATTACCCACCCCCTAATGTCCTATCTAACATGTTCCATAGTAAACATATATTGGAGGTTGTATAAGCTACGTCCATCTAGTCCAACCTTTATACCCTACCCATAGTCTGTATAAACATTACATAGTAAATAGTTTGGAGGTTGTCTAAAGACATCCGACCATCTAGTCCAACCTTTATATCACCGCTACCCATAATGTCTCTATAACGTTTTACATAGTGCAAGCATATATTGAGGTTTGTATAAGACATACCCATCTAGTCCAACCTTTATACCCACCCATAAGGTTCTGTATAACAGTTATATAGTAAACATAGTATTGGAGGTTGTATAAAGACATATGTCCATCAGTCCAACCTTTTACCCTACCCATAATGTCTGTATAACAGTGTACTAGTACATAGTATTGGAGGTTGTATAAAGACATAACTTCCATCTGTCAACCTTATACCCTACCCATAATGTCGGTATAACAGTTACATAGAAACATGTATTTGGAGGTGTATCAAGACCATACGGTCCATCTAGTCCCAACTTATACCCTACCCCCATATGTCTGTATAAACATTACATAGTACATAGTATTGGAGGTTGTATAAAGACATACGTCCACTAGTTCCAACTTTATACCCTACCCATAATGTCTGTATAACAGGTAATAGTAACATAGTATTGGTAGGTTTTTTTTTTTTTTTTTGTAATAAAGAAGCACGGTAATCAACAGTAGAGAGCACACTACTATAGGTGAAAAATTCTTTAATAGTGCCACAACAAAAACTACAACGTTCGGACTTTGCGTCCCTTCCCTCAGTATGCCTGATGAAGGGACGCAAAGTCCCAAAACGTTGTAGTTTTTTTGTTTTTTGCACTATTAAGAATTTTCACCTATAGTAGTGGCTCCTCTCTTGATACCTGCTTGGTTATGGGATCCAGGAATAGGGGCTGAGGGGATTGCACCTACCTAATTTTTGTCTGGCTAAAACAGCCAACAGCGTGTGCCTAAGTACCTGTGAGACTTTGGAGGGTTGTATAAAGACATACATCCATCTCGTCCAACCTTTATACCCTACCATAATGTCTGTAGAACACTACTAGTACATAGTAGGGAGGTTGTATAAAGACAGACATCATCTAGTCAATCTATTTATACCCTACCCATAATTCTGTATAACAGTTTCAAAGTAAACATAGTATTGGAAGGTTATAAAGACATACGGCCATCTAGTCCAACTTTGTACCCATCCGTAGGTCTGTATAACAGTACAGATAACATAGTATTGGAGGTTGTAAGATAGGGCTACGTCTATCTAGTCCAACCTTTATACCCTACCTCATGTCTGTATAAAACATTACATAGTAACATAGTATTGGAGGTTGTAATAAAGAACGTACGTCCATCTAGTCCAACCTTTATACCACCCATAATGGCAGTCCCACAGTTCCATACTATTAAAACATAGTATTGGAGGTTGTATAAATACAACGTCTACTAGTCAACCTTATACCCTACCCATATGTCTGTATAACAGTACATAGTACCTAGTATTTGGGGGGTATAAAGACATATCATCCACTCTAGTCAACCTTTATTACCCACCCATAATTCTGTATTAACAGTTACATAGTAACATAGTATGGGAGTTGTATAAAGACCATAGTGTCCATCTAGTCCAACTTTATACCCTACCCATAAGTCTGTATAACAGTTACTATAGTAACATAGTATGGAGGTTGTAAAAGAAACATCGCCATCTAGTCCAACCTTTACCCTACCCATAATGTCTGTATAAACTGTACATAGTAACATCGATTGGAGGGTTGTATAAAGGACATACTCCTCTAGTCCAAACCTATTATACCCACATAAGCTGTATAACAGTTACATATAACACTAGTATTGAGTTGTACTAAGACATACTCCATCTACGTCCAACCTTTATACCCTACCCATAATGTCTGTTTAACAGTACATAGTACACATGTATTGGAGGTTAGAAAGACATACATCCATCTATCCAACCTTTATACCCTACCATATGTCTGTATAACAGTTACATATCACATAGTATGGAGGTTGTATAAAGACATACTCCATCTATCCAACCGTTTACTATACTTACATCCTGTTGTATAACAGTTACATGAGTAACATAGTATTGAGGTTGTATAAGGACATACGTCTCATCTAGTCCAACCTTTATACCCTCCCTAATGTCTGTTTAACAGTTACATAGTAACATAGTAGTGGAGGTTGTATAACAGACACTACGTCCACTAGTCCACCTTTATACCTACCCATAATGTTGTACACAGTTACATAGTAACATAGTATTGGAGTTGTATAAAGAATAGTCCATCTAGTCCAACCTTTATAACCCTACCCATAATGTCCTTATAACACTTGACATAGTAACATAGTATTGGAGGTTGTATAAAACATACGATCCATCTAGTCCAACCTTTATACCCTACCATTACTGTCTGTAGAACAGTTACATAGTAAACATAGTATTGCAGGATTTGTATAAAACACGTCACATCTAGTCCAACCTTTATACCTACCCATTGTATGCTAATAACAGTTATATTAGTAACATAGTATTGGGTTGTATAAAGACATACTCCATCATCACCTGTATACCCCACATAATGGTCTGTATAAACTGTTACACTAGTAACATACGTATTGGAGGTTGTATAAAGACATATCCATCTAGTCAATTTTATACCCTACCCATAAGTTCTGTATAACAGTACATGTAACATAGTATTGGAGGTTGTAATAAAAGACATCACTCCATCTAGTCCACCCTTATACACCTACCCATAGGTCTTTATACAGTTACATAGTACATAGTAGTTGAGGTTTTTAAAGGACATACGTCCATCTAGTCCAACTTTATACCCTACCCATAATGTCTTATAACACGTTACATAGTACATAGTATGGAGGTGTAAAAGACTACAGTCCTCTAGTTCCAACCGTTTATCACCTACCACATAATGTCTGTATAACAGTTACATAGAACCATAGTATGGAGGTTGGTATAAGAGACATCATCCTCTAGTCCCAACCTTTATACCCTACCCATAATGTCTGTATAACAGTTACATGGTAACAAGTATATTGGATGGTGTAGTAAAGACATACGTCCATCTAGTCACCTTTGATAACCTACCCATAATGTCTGTATAAACAAGTTTTCATAGTAACATAGTATTGGAAGGTTTGTATAAGAACATACAGTCCATCTGATCCAATCTTTATACCATACGCCAACTGTCTGTTATAACATTCACATAGTAACATAGTATTGGAGGTGTATAAAGACAATACGGCATCCTAGTCCAATTTTCTACCCTACCCAATATGTCTGTTATACATGATTAGTAACCTAGTATTGGAGGTTGTAAAAAGACATACGGTCCATCTAGTCCAACCTTTATACCCTACCCATAATCTGTTAACAGTTACATAGTAAACAGATAATTGGAGAGTTTTATAAAGACAGTACGGTCCATCTAGTCCAACCTTTATACCCTACCCTAGTCTGTATAACAGTTACATCGATACATAGTATTGGAGGTTGTATAAAGACATAGGTCCATTCTAGTCCAACCTTATACACCCTACCCATCATAGTCTGTATAACCTTAAATAGTACATAGTATTGGAGGTTGTATAAGACATACGTCCATCTAGTCCAACTTTATACACTCCCATGATGTCTGTATAACAGTTACTAGTAACCGATGTATTGGAGGTTGTCATAAAGACATACAGTCCATCTAGTCCAACCTTTCTACCCTACCCATAATGTCTTTAACAGTTACATAGTAAGCATATCTTGGAGGTTTTATCATGTAATCCTACCCTATTAACAGTGTAACAGGTACATGTATTACCTGTAGTGTGACTGCTACATTCATTACCCGCAGTGTGACTGGCACATGTATTACCCGCAGTGTGACAGGTACATGTATTACCCGCAGTGTGACTGGCACATGTATTACTCGCAGTGTGACTGGCACATGTATTACCCGCAGTGTGACTGGCACATGTATTAACGCCATTTGACTGGCACATTTATTACCCGCGGTGACTGCACCTTATGACCCCCAGTGTGACTGCCACATGTATTACCCCCCCAGTGTGCCTGGTAATGTATTACCCGCAGTGTGACTTGTCCATGTATTACCCCTGGTACATGTATACCCCGTGTGACTGGAAATGTATTACCCACAGTGTGACTGGCACATGTATTTACCCCAGTTTGACTGCACATGTATTACTCGCAGTGTGACTACACATGTATTTACTCGCAGTGTGACTGGGTATATGTATTTCCGCTGCGGTTACTCGTAGATTTATTTCCAGCGTGTGACTGTACAATTCCATTACCCGCAGTGTGCTGCTACGTGTATACCTGCAGTGTGAACGCTACATATTACCCATAGTGTTACTGGGTACATGTATTACCCACTGTGTGACTTTTACATGTTTACCCGCAGTGTGCTGGTACATGTATTACACACAGTGTGACTGGTACATTCCATTCACCACATTGTGAATGGTACATTCATTACCCCCATGGTGACGGGTACATCATGACCCCAGTGTGACTGTTACATTCCTTACCCACAGTGTGACTGGGTACGTGTATTAGCGCATTGTGAGTGGATACATTCATACCCGCATGTGACTGGTACATTTCTTTTACCCATTGTGACTGGTACATTTATTACACGCAGTGTGACTGGTACATGTATTACCTGCATCCTGACTGGTACATGTTTTAACCTGCAGTGACTGGTATGTTATTTCGCGCAGTGTGACTGGTACTTTATTACCCGCAGTGTTCCGGGTACATGTATTACCGGCAGTGTGACTTCTTCCTACTGTTATTGCCCGCATGTGACTGGTACATTTATCACCTACGCTTGACTGGTAATGCTATTACCTGCAGTGTGACTGTACATTTATTACCCACGAGTGTGACTGTACATGTACTATCCACATGGGACTGGGTACATTCATTACCCCCAGTGTGACTGTACTTTTACCCGCAGTGTGACGGGTCAATTCGTTACCCGCAATGTGACTGTTACATTCATTACCCGCAGTGTGACTGGTACATTTCATACCCGCAGGGTGACTGGTACATTCATTGCCCGCAGTGTGACGGTACATGTATCCCGCATTGTGACTTGGTACATGTAATTTACCCACAGTGTGACTGGCACAATGTATTACCCCCGTGGTGACTGCCCATGTATTACCCCAGGTGTGACTGGTAAATGTATTACCCGCAAAAGTGTGACTTGTACATGTTTACCCACTGGTACATGTATTAACACAGTTGTGACTGGGAAATGTATTACCACAGTGTGTGACGTCACATGTATTACCGCAGTGTGACTGGCACTTATTAACTCGCATTTGACTGACACATGTATTACTCGCAAGTGTGGACTGGTATATGTATTTCCCGCGGCTTTACGTCTTAGATTTATTTCCAGCAGTGTGATGGTACATTCATTTACCCCAGTGTGACTGGTACTTCCATTACCCGCAGTGGTGAACTGCTACATGTATTACCTGCAGTGTGACTGCTACATTATTACCCATAGTGTTACTGGTACATGTAGTACCCACATGTGACTTGGACATGTTATTACCCGATGGGGGGTGACGGTACATGTATTACACACAGTGTGACTGGTACTCATTACCCGCCAGTGGTGACTGGTACATTCATTACCACAGTGTGACTGGTACTTCATTTCCCCCAGTGTGACTGGTACCTTCTTAACCACAGTGTGACTGGTACGTGTAGTACGCGCATTGTGAGTGGTACATTCTTACCTGCAGTGTGACTTGTACATCATTACCCGCGTTGTGACTGGTACATTTATTACACGCAGTGTGACTGTACATGTATTACCTGCATGTACTGGTACATGTATTACCCTGCAGTGTACTGTATGTGTATTTCGCGCAGTGTGACTTGTACAGTTTATTACCCGCATTGTGACTGGTACCTGTATTACCGGGCATGGACTCTACATGTATTCCCGCATTGTGACGGTAGGCATTTTTCACCTACGCTGTGACTGGTAATGTATTACCTGCATTGGGACTGGTACATGTATGTTACCCACAGGGGTGCCTGGTAACATGTACTATCCACAGTGTGGACGGTACATTCATTAGCCCGCAGTGTGACAGGTACATTCATTACCCGCAGTGTACTGGTACATTCATTACCCGCAGTGTTACTGGTAAATCGTTACCCGCAGTGTGACGTACATTCATTACCGCGCAGTGTGACTGGTACATTCCTTACCCGACAGGGTGACGGTCCTTCATTGCCCGCAGTGGATGTACAGTATTACCCGCAGTGTGACTGTAACATGTATTACCCACAGTTACTGGTACATTCATTCCCGCATGTGCCTGGTACATTCATTACCCGCAGTTGTGCTGGTACATGTATACGCGCGTGGTGATCTGGTCATTTATTACCCGCAGTGTGACTTGTACATTGTTATTCCGGCAGTGTTGACGGTACATTTATTACCCGCAGTGTGACTGGTACATTTTTACCCGCAGTGTGACTGGTACATGTATTACCTGCATGTGACTGGTACATGTATACCTGCATGTGCCTTCCTACATGTATTGCCCGCGGGTGACTGGTAATTTATCACCCACTCTGTGACTGGTAAATGTATTACCTGCGTGTGAACTGGTAGTGTATTTCCTGCGTGTTGACTGGTACGTGTATTAACCCCAGTGTGACTGTTACTAGTACTACCCACAGTGTGACTGATACATTCTGACCCGCAGGTGACTGTACATTCATTACCCGCAGTGTGACTGGTACATTCATTACCCGCATGTGACGGGTACATTCATTACCCTCATTAATGAACTGGTACCGTATTACCTGCAGTTGACTGGATCTGTATTACCCGCAGTGTGAACTACAGTGTGACTGGTACATGTATTATCCACAGTGTGACTGGCACATGAATTACCCGCAGTGGGATGGGCACATGTATTACCCGCAGTGGGACTGGTACATGTATTACCCGCAGTGTGCCGGAAACATGTATTAACCGCATTTTGACCGGAATATGTATACCTGCCGTGTGATGGCCATGTAATTACCCACTGTACATGTATTACTCGCATGTGACTGGTAATGTAGTACCGCCCTCTGACTTTGTACAGTATTACCCCAGGTGCTGGTACATGTATTACCCGCATGTGACTGGTACATGTATTACCCTCAGTATGACTGTACATTTATTTCTGCAGTGTTACTGGTACATTTATATCCGCAGTGTAAATGGTACATGTATTTCCCGCAGTGTGACTGGTACATGATAATTACCCCAGTGTGATTGTTACATTTTACCCGCAGCGTGACTGTATATGTACTTTCCCGCAGCTTTACTCGTAGATTTTATTTCCCATTGTGACTGGTCCCTTCATTACCCGCAATGTGACTGGTACATGTATTACCCGCATGGACTGGTACCTTCATTACCCGCAGTTGTTACTGGTACATTCATTACCCATTGTGTGACAGTGTACAGTCATTACCCGCGGTGACTGGTAATTGCATTACCCGCAGTGTGACTGGTACATTTATTACCCGCCGTGTGACTGGTACATGTATTACCTGCAGTGTGACTGCTACATGTATTGCCCGCAGTGTGACTGTACTTTATTTCCCGCAGTGTGACTGGTCATTTGTTACCCACATGTGACTTGTACATTCATTACCCGCAGTGTGACTAGTACATTTATTACCCGCAGTGTGACTGGTAACATCGATTACCCGCAGTGTGACTGGTACATTCATACATGCAGTGTGACTGGTACCTTTATTACCCGCAAGTTTCGACTGTTACATGTATTACTGCAATTGGTGACTGCTACATGTATTTCCTCGCAGTCTACTGTATGTGTATTACCCGCATTGTGACTGGTACATTTTAGCACCCACGGTGTGAGTTGACTGTTCATGTATTACCTGCAGTGTACTGCTAATTATTTGCCCGCATTCTGAACTGGAATGTTGGATTACCCGCAGTGTGACTGGTCTTTATCACCCACGGTGTGACTGACACATGTATGACCTGCATTGTGACTGGTACTGTATTTCCCCGCAGTGTGACTGGACATTTACGCACAGTTTGACTGGTACAGTTATCACCCACGCTGTGACGGTAAAGTATTGCCCGCAGTGTTGACTGGCTACATGTATTCCTCTCTGTGACTGGTACATTCATTACCCGTAGTGTGACTGGTAAGTCCATTACCCGCAGTGGACTGTACATTCATTACCCTTCGTGTGACTGGTACATCTTACCCGCAGTGTGACTGGTACATTCCATTACCCAGGGTGACGGTAACCTTTATTCCGCAGTGTGACTTGCTACATGTATTCCTGCATGTGGACTGCTACATGATGGCCCCATGTGGACTGGTATTTTGTATTACCCGCAGTGTGACTTGGACCTTATCACCCACGGCGTGACGGGTACATGTATTACCCGCAGTGTGACTGGTACATTATACGCACAGTGTACTGGTACTTCATTACCCGCACTGTGCTGGTACATTCATTACCCGCATGTACTGGTACATTTGTACCCGCAGTGTGACTAGCACATTTATTACCTGCAGTGACCTGCACATGTATTGGCCCGATGTGACTGGACATTTATCACCCCAGTGTGATTGGTATTGATTACGCACAGTGTGACTGGTACATATATCACCGCATGTGTGACTGGTACTTATTACCCGTATTATTTTTTGTGTGACTGGTATTGTATTACCGCCAATGTGACTGTTACATTTATTACTCCTAGTGTGACTGTACTTGTATCCCTCAGTGTGACTGTACATGTATTACCTGCATTGTGCTGCTCATGTAGTGCCCTCAGTGTGAACTGATCCATTTTTTATCACCTAGCGTGTTTAAACTGGTACATTATTACCCGGTGGTGACTTGTTACATTTAGTACCCGTAGTGTGACTGGTACGTGTATACGCCAGTGTTCGGTACATTTATTACCATAGTTGACTGGTAATTTATTCCCCATAGTGTGACTGGTACGTGTATTACGCGCAGGGTGACTGGTACATTATTACCCAGAATTCCAGGTCACGGTCTATCTGTAATATTCATCCATCCAGGTCACGGTCTATCTGTAATATCCATCCATCCAGGTCACGGTCTATCTGTAATATCCATCCATCCAGGTCACGGTATATATGAATGTATTGATACATAAAGTAGAGTTGATCCAGGGATATTTCGGATTGCCATTTTTTTGCCTTCCTCTGGGTAAACAGTTGGGCAGGAAATGTGGGTAGGTTGGACTGGATGGACATATGTCTTTATTCAACCTCAAATGCTATACTAAACTATACCAAACAGCAGCTGCACCAAGGTATGGCCCAGCACAGAAGAGCAAATCCTCGGGTCAGGACTCGGTCATGTATCTGCATCTTAAGGAAAAAATACATATGTTTTTAATGATGGTAATGTCAAAGGAACAGGATTGGTTCAAGAGAGGAGGGAAGGAGGCTATTTATGTCAAAATAAAAAATCAAGCCTGAATGGGGGGGTTGACACCAACTGTCTGCCAATGCTGTTTTAATGCCTTTGTAACATAGTAATTAACATAGTAACATAATACTGTAATTGTATTTTCTAATACAAAAAATAGAAAGGACATAAAAGTCATCAAGTTCCTAAACCCCTTTTACCTCTTTTTAAAGGGTATGCCTTTAATTTTATAGTTCTTTTATAATGCGAACCAACATCAAACGCCATGTTCATTTTTCTCAAAAATCATTTGGATTGCCTGATATATTAAGGAGATATATACAGGCTGCACTTCTCTCCATTCCACTTTAGATGACCCCGAGGCGAGCGCTTAGAAAAAATCTTGCTGTGTTTGTGTCTCTCTCTCTATTCTCTCTCTCTGGCTGGCTGCTGCAGCTGTGATCATGGAATTTTCTTCAAGTACAACATAATTTACCAGCTGTGAGTTGGTTGAGATGCGGGAAAATACAGGGATCCAACGACGGTCAGACCAATTACCCCCACTGACCGGGGCAAAACTTTCCTTGTTCTCACCATTGCTGGATGCTAACAGACATCTCTAAGGAACATGTAAAAAGCAACCCCAGACAGGCATAGTAATTGTAACCTCCTGTCCTCTGTTCATCGCTTGGATTGGTCCCATCGCTCCCCCTTTTTTTGCAGGATTAAGGTCTGTAACTAAATACTTTGTACACTCTCGGACGATTACATGCGTTAAAACAGTTTGTTCGGGCGTTCACGTATTTGGGCCAAATCATATCAAATATCACAAAAGTCTTAGTTTTGGCTTTGGGGGGTGGGTGCTTGCCCTTCAACCCCCATACCCCATCCAATCAGTTGATCCCAGAGGATGGAAAAAAACAACTAAATAAGTGTGTGGGGGGCCGGCGGGGTTGCGTGGCCGTGGGGTTCTTCGGCGGATTTTCCTCTCTTCCCTGACTCCCAATCAGTGGCAATCAGGTGATCAAAGTATCCGCGAGTTTCCACACCAGAATACAGTATATGTAGTATATTCCATACACCCAGTATTTCACCTATTCCTATATTAGTATCCCTGTACCAACATTCCCAGGAACTTCAGTATTATATTAATCCTTCGTAATTCTCAACCCTAGCTATTGACGCCGCACTTTCTATCCATTGTATACTCAACCAGAACTACAGTATATGTATTAATACGGGTAATTCCTAATATTATATAGTATCCCGTACCCAAACAACCCAGAACTACAGTTATTAGATTAATCACCAGAATTCTCTATCCATAGTATTATACGCTATCCCTGTACCCAAATAGAAAATACAGTTACATGATTAATACAGTTAATTTTTAATATTATACTTAGTACACCTCTGACTCCAACCAGAATCTACAAGTATATTATTAATACCCGTAATTAATTCTCAAATATTATATAGGATCCCTTTGTCCCAAACCAGAACTACCACGTACTATCGTACTAATCCACAGAATATTCGCCTAACTTACTCCTTAGCTATCCACCCCGTACCAAAACAGACCACACACTTACCCATGTATTTATTGTCTCCTATTTTTTTCTAATATCCAGTAATTTCAATATTATATAGTTATCCACCTTTGTACAAATACCAAGAATACCAGTTATATGTCATCGTAACTAAATAGTAACTCTCACTATTATATAGTTTTATCCCCTGCCTTTTTAAATACCAGTATAAGTAACTCTCAATATTATTATTGTTTTCAGCTTCCCTCGTGACAACCAGAAATACATGTTATATTAATACCTTAGTAATTCCCTCGTCCCTCATATAGTTACTATAGTATCCCCTGTACTAACCTAGAATACAGTATTATGTATTAATAACCAGGTATATTCTCAATATTATGTAGTATCCCCGTACCAACCAGAATACAGTATATGTATTAATACCAGTAATTCTCAATATTATATTAGGTATCCCTGTACCAACCAGAACTACAGTATTGTATTAATACCAGGTAATTCTCAATATTATATAGTATCCTGTACCAACCAGAACTACAGTATATGTATTAATACCAGTATTCTCAATATTATATAGTATCCCCGTACCAACCAGAACTACAGGATTTGTTATTAATACCAGTAATTCCCAATATTTTTAGTTTTAGAAACTTAAAGCTAGTAATGAATTGCCATACACAGAGGCAGGGTGGGCCTATTTTTTTTTTTTTTACACTTAAAGGTATATATTTAGAAATGCAATAGTTTAATACCCTTTTAAAAGCAGCAAATCTGCCTAACTCTGCGGCATTGCATTGGAAGGTCCCTTACACCTGTCGTGATATGTAATTGGGACTTTCCAGGGTATTTATTGCCAACAGATTCTTGTACAAGTCGTTCTAAATGAAAGCTAGTCGGATAGACTAGTGAAACGTCGATCTGAATACAAACAGATATATCTATGGAAAAATAAGCATCGGTATGGAAGCTCCCACTCCTTTAATGCATGTTCACTCCAATACATTTCACCACTATTGAGGTTTGGGGTGTGTGATTTACATATATATCATTTTTCATTGTGGGGGGGAACAGACTTTCTTTATAATTGTAAATCTGTAGAAATGTTTTGAGGAGCTCAAACACAACAGTTACTGCACTTGCTAACAACAATATGAATGGAAGGTTCCGATTGGTATGTGAGAGAGACCCTGTCATCTAAGGGGCCCATAACAATGGCAATTTTGTTGTACAAACTCCCGATTATACACCAATTGTTTCATTAATGGTTAGATAAAGTCTGGTGCAATTAAATTGAGAAGATCTGATGAATGTGAAGGTGTGATGGGTCAGGACAGAAATTTTTATCTGCTACAACGAAATTGTTTGTGTCTGGATGATCGTCCACACAAACTCTTTCCAACTCGATCCTGGTTGCAACTATTCTGACAACAATACATCTTACACAATCGTATCTCTATTAATGCCAGATTGTGACACGGGCAATGGCAACAATTTAATCTTGTTCATTTATGTCTGATTGTGCGACGATCATTTCCAATTTAAATCTGGTCGTAGTTCATTTGTATGGGCCCCTTAAGGGTTTAGTTGCTAGACGTCTATTCAATAGGCACGGCCATTTTAAACGTGTCTCCTATTCGTAGTTGTGTGCCTGGTACTGTAATTTTTATACAAGTTTTACTCAATGGTGTACAAATAACTCCTGGGCAGAGGAAATCATTGGTAATTCCATGGGATGGTATGGTTTTCACTAAAGGGCTGCCAATGAAATTACCCAGAAATATCTCTTTTATAAGGCTTATTGGCATACTGAGGAAGGATGTTACCTAATGTTATTCCCCATAGTCATTAATTTTTCATGTATTTTAAAGATCGAATTATTTGCGAGAGATTAACTTTGTTGCCTACAGAATTGTTAAATGATAACATTACCATTAACAGTACGATCCTTGTTTATTTGTTTAGACGAGTAACATGGACAGACTTGCCCCCTCCCCATATTCTTATGAACCAATTGGTATGGCTGTTCGGTCACACTGTTAAAAACACCTTCCCGCCAAGTTTTTGGTCAACCTTTTTGATTCCGTGATTCTGTGTAATTTGCCAACACACATTCAGACTGATTGGGTGTTTCAGTAATGACGAGCGATATGGTGTCTGTCCAACAAAATATAAGTTGCATCAGTCGACCTGAGAAGAAATATTGAACCGTGGGTACCCAGCTTAATAACCTTCTAAATAGAAGCTGTCAATCACCTCATAAATCCACCCACAGTGCCCTAGGGGTGATCAATCTAATTTATAATTGATTAATAAATAGCATTTATATCGTGAATTGGGCATCGTGCCCTTTTTTGTCCATTGGAGATTTGGTTAATCTGTACAGATCATGACCTGAGGCTTTTCTACTGTTTTAGGCAAGCTGGGCTGGACGGGCCTACGTTGGAAGTTAGCACGATCATTGCATACAGACCATATGTTAAACTTGCTCGGGAAGTATACGTCATTCTGCCATCAGTGATCATTCTCGGAGTAGCAGTGTCATGTAATTATCGGTGGTTAATAGGATGCTGTTCTACTATCCAGGAATCTGTGTGGGATTGGGATGTGTGAGTACAACATTTAATGTGGAGGATAGAATGTACAATTTAAGATGCAGTTGCATGATAAATGCAAGAGACTCAATGATAGGTGATGTACTGTGCGGGGTATAAAAACATAATGAAAAAGGCCCTCCTGAAACAGATGGTTAAACTGTCACAACTGTTTATTTGCATGATGGTTGCCCAACCTGTGGCTTACAAGGGCTACATGTGGGCCCGGGTGGATTAACTCTAACCCCACCCAGTTCTTAACCTTCAATGCACAGGCATGAGCCCTTTCCAACTTTGTGTGGATTTAGATGACTAGACATGAGAGATCTGGGCCCTATCTACTCTGGTTGGAAAATGAACCCAAATCAAATTAATAACCATGATGTAAGAGAAGCACAGAGAAGTTTAATCCTAGAAAAAAGTGATGGACAATTCTTAACCTTTCACGATAAAACTGTTCTATAACGAAACTATTGCGGTTCTATAGCCTCTGTCAAGCTATGAATCCATGGGAGGTGGATGTGAACTTAGATATATAGCCTCTGTCATGCTATGAATACATGGAGGTGGGATAGTGTTACTTAGATCTATAGCCTCTGTCATGCTATGAATCCATGGGAGGTGATAGTGTTACTTAGATCTATAGCCTTGTATGCTATGAATCCATGGCGAGGTGGACAGGGTCCTTAGTAAAATCTATAGCCTCTGTCATGTATGAATCCATGGGAGGGGACAGTGTACTAGATCTATAGCCTCGGTCCTGCTATGGAATCCATGGGAGGATGGACAAGTGTTACTTAGTATATAGCCTTGTTATATGCTATTGCCATGGAGTGGACGTGGTCCTTTCATTATAGGCCTCTGTCATGTATGAACAATGGGGAGGTGGACAGTCGTCTTTCATCTATAGCCTTCTGTAATGCATGAATCAAGGGAGGTGGACAGTGTTCCTTAGGATCTATCGCCTGGTCATGATATGAATCCATGGGAAGTGGACAGTGTTAACATGGATGCATAGAATTCGACAGAGGCTATAGATCTAAGGAACACTGTCCACCCCCATGATTCAAGCATGACAGAGGCTATAGATGAACGGAAGTGGACAGTGGTTTCCTTAGATCTATAGCCTCTGTCAGCTTGGAATCCATGGAGGTTGGGGACAGTGTTCCTTAGCTCTATAGCCTAGGTAAGATATGCATTCCATGGGAGGGGACAGGTTACTTAGACTCTATAGCTTGTCATGCTATGAATCAATGGGAGGTGGGTACAGTGGTACTTAGATATATAGCCTCTGTCATGCTATGAATCCTGGGAGGTGGCGTTGGCTTAGACCTATGCCTCTGTCTGCTATGAATAATGGGAGGTGGACCGTGTCCTAGATATAGCCTGTATGCTATGAATCCATGGGAGGTGGAAGTGTTCTTAGAACATATAGCTCTGTATGCGATGATAAATGGGAGGGTGGACAGTGTGACGTGCTATAGCCTCGTCCTGCTAGGAATCCATGGGAGGTGGAATGTTCCTTAGACCTCTAGCATCGTCTGCTAGGAATACATGGGAGGTGGACAGTGTTCCTTAGACTCTAAGCCTCTGTCCATGATATGCAGCATGGAGGGGGACAGGTTCCTTAGATCTATGCCGGTAATGTATGAATCCATGGGAGGTGGACAGTGTGACTTAGACCGAGTAGCATCTGTCTGCTATGAATCAATGGGAGGTGGACGTGTTCTTAGCATCTATAGCCTGTATGCTATGGATCCATGGGAGGTGGAACAAGGGTTCCTAGCCCTATAGCCTCTGTCATGCTAGGAAAGACAGGGAGGTGGAATTTCCGTGACCTATAGTCCTGGTCATGCTATGAACCATGGAGGTGGACAGTGTTCAGATAGATCTATAGCATCTGTAGGTTTGAATCCATGGATGGGGATGTTGTTCCGTAGATCTCTAGCCTCTGGTCTGCGATGCATCCATGGGAGGGTGGCAGTGTTCCTTAGCTTAAGCCTGTCAGGTATGAATCCATGGGGGTGGACAGTGTCTGAGATCTATAAGACTCTGTATGCTATGAATCCATGGGAGGTGGACAGGGGTCTTAGACCTATAGCATTCAGTAATGCTATGAATCCATGGGAGGTGGACGTGTTCCGAGATCTATAGCATCTGTCATGCTAGAATCCATGGGAGGGTGGACAGTGTTCTAGATCTTAGCCTGTATGCTCTGAATCCATGGGAGGTGGCAGATGTTATTAGAATATAGCCTCTGTCATGTATGAATCATGGAGGGGGACGCGTTCATTTCATGATATTGCCTCTGTCATGCTAGTCCCAAGGGAGCCTTAGTTTGTGACTACCGATATGTTAATTCTAATTATGGAAGATAAATTAACATGAAACTGTTTTGCTTTTCCACAAAATTTTCTAGTTCCCGACTTGTATCCATCATCTTTGGCGCGGTTGGGTCTAATTGGAATAGTATCCCCGTACCAACCAGAACTACAGTATTTGTATTAATACCAGTAATTCTCAATATTATATAGTATCCCTGTACCAACCAGAACTACAGTATTTGTATTAATACCAGTAATTCTCAATATTATATAGTATCCCTGTACCAACCAGAACTACAGTATTTGTATTAATACCAGTAATTCCCAATATTATATAGTATCCCTGTACCAACCAGAACTACAGTATTTGTATTAATACCAGTAATTCCCAATATTTTTTAGTTTTAGAAACCTAAAGCTATGTAATGAACTTGCGATAACCACAGATGCAGGAGTGGGCCTATTTTTTATTTTTTTACACTTAAAGGTATATATTTAGAAATGCAATAGTTTAATACCCTTTTAAAAGCAGTCCACATCTGCCTAACTCTGGGCATTGCATTCGGAAGGTCCCTTACACCTGTCTGTGATATGCTAATTGGGACTTTCCAGGGTATTTATTGCCAACAGATTCTTGTACAAGTCGTTCTGAATTGAAAGCTAGTCGGATGACTAGTGAAACGTCGATCTGAATACAACTGAATAACCTCAGTCTATTGATATATTTTAGGGTTACCTTCTCCAGGCTCTGCAGACATGGTTGGCTTAGCTGCTACTCCTGGTAGACTTTATTGGGTGTATCTACCCACTTCTTAATATCATTCTGCTGAATAACCTCAGTCTATTGATATATTTTAGGGTTACCTTCTCCAGGCTCTGCAGACATGGTTGGCTTAGCTGCTACTCCTGAGGTTTCCCTGGCAGATGAACCAGTGAAGATACAAGTCTGGGGCCTACAACCCCAAGCTTTCATAACATTGAGAGCTTGGTTAAAGGGCCAGTAATGTCCTCATCATGAGTTAACCATTGGGTTTAGACTGAGAGGGGTCAGTAGGTAAGTTGATGTCAAGGAGGGTGGGATGTACTAGTTACAATTTTTACCCTTTCTTTTCTAGGTTGAGAGGTCAGCTGCTTAAGTTGAATTTGTGCAATTTCTGTTCCGCTTATCTCCTCCCATTGTTCTTCTATCTTAAATGAGCATAAATTCTCAGGAACCACCTGCTGGGGACACTGTAACTGGAAGTCCATGAGGGCAGTGTACTGCACATAGCTGGCAATTCGCATTTCTGGTGTCTGAACGGTGCAAAGAAATGGTGTATGTATGTTCTATGTCCCTTGTGTGGTGCCTTGGAAATCGCCCAATCGGCTGGTGTGTTTTTGGCTGCACGTAGCTGTTTAGAGGACAACATAATACACTTCTGTGGAGAGTTAACATTTTAGAGGACAACATAAGCTTTCATTTTTCAGATCTACCTTGAGCTATGGATTTGCTCTAAAATAACCGTGTGGGGTTCAATCAGATTGTGTTTTGGATTCCACCTCCCTCCAATATATACAATAGCAAAGTTCAAAGTACACAAGAGAGCCACTTTAGCTTGAATGCTAATTTTTTTTTTTTTTACCTGATGAAGAACCGCGCAGGTCAAAACATGTTGTGCTTCACCTTAAATAAAAAAAAGAGTTTAGCCCTAAAGCTTAAGCATCTTGTGTACTTTGAACTTTCCTATTACAACAGCTTGAAAGGGACTTGACAAGGTGGAAAATTACATAGCCAACATCCTAGCATCACATTCAGAACTTCTAATATCCCACAAACTGTATCCAAGATTAAGTACCAGGCACAGAAGAAACAATGATGTGCCATCCTTCTACCAAAGAGGCTGTGGAAATGGTAAAAAATGGCTTTTCCAACACAACACACATGCTAGCAGAATATAACTTAACCCAGAACAGTTGTGTTCCCTACTGGACTTATGCCTGAATATCACAGATTTCAAGTATAAGAAGAAGTTTTCCAAGCAAAAATATGGATGTGCTATGGGATCTCCAGTTTCACTCATCCTGGCAAACCTTTACATGGAGGAAATGGTAACACAGGCTCCTAATTCATTCTAGGGCATTGAACCTGGTTCAGATACATTAATGACACCTGGATTAAAATCCACCAGTGAGAAGTACAAGCCTTCACATAACACATCAATGCTGTGGACCAAAACATACGATTTCATGGGAAGGGGGCAAAAAACACACTGGCTTTCTTGAACTACTTGGTAGAAGTCAGGGAGAATGGTAAGTATCTGTAGTCCCTCTGTCAATATCTGTAGTACATATCCACACCCTGTTTTAAACATAACAGAGTGTATCCTGCTTTATCCCCTTACTGCCTTCCTCTTTGATCTAACCGAATACCACTGATATACCATGACCGGGATGAATGAGAACCAGTCCAGTTGATCTAATCGAATACCACAGATATACCATAACCTAGATGAATGAGAACCAGTCCAGTATATGTGACTAAATTCCACAGATATACCATGACCAGGATGAATGAGAACCAGCCCAGTTGATGTAACTGAAAACCACAGATATACCATGACCTGGATGAATGAGAACCAGTCCAGTTGATCTAACTAAATACCATAGATATACTATGACCTGGATGAATGAGAACCAGTCCAGTTGATCTAACTGAATACCACAGATATAACATCACCTGGATGAATGAGAACCAGTCCAGTTGATCTAGCTGAATACCACAGATATACCATCACCTGGATGAATGAGAACCAGTCCAGTTGATCTAACTGAATACCACTGATATACTATGACCTGGATGAATGAGAACCAGTCCAGTTGGTCTAACTGAATATAACAGATATACTATGATCTGAATGAATGAGAACCAGTCCAGTTGATCTAACTGAATACCACTGATATACTATGACCTGGATGAATGAGAACCAGTCCAGTTGATCTAATTGAATATAACAGATATACCATGACCTGCATGAATGAGAACCAGTCCAGTTGATCTAACTAAATACCACAGATATACCATGACCTGGATGAATGAGAACCAGTCCAGTTGATCTAATTAAATATAACAGATATACCATGACCTGGATGAATGAGAACCAATCCAGTTGATCTAACTAATACCACAGATATACCATGACCTGGATGAGAGAGAACAGTCCAGGTTGATCTAATTGAATATACAGATATACCATGACCTGGATGAATGAGAACCAGTCCAGTTGAGCTAATTGAATATAACAGATATACCATGACCTGGATGAATGAGAACCAGTCCAGTTGATCTAATTGAATATCCAGATATACCATGACCTGGATGAATGAGCCAGTCCAGTTGATCTAATTGAATATACAGATATACCATGACCTGGATGAATGAGAACCAGTCCAGTTGATCTAGCTGATATAACAGATTTACCATGACCTGGATGAATGAGAACCAGTCCAGTTGATCTAACTGAATACCACAGATATACCAACCTGGATGAATGAAGAACCTCCAGTTGATCTAACTGAATACACAGATATACCATGACCTGGAATGAATGAGAACCAGTCCAGTTGATCTAATTGAATATACAGATATACCATGATCTGGGATGAATGAGAACCAGTCCAGTTGATCTAATTGAATATACAGATATACATGACCTGGATGAATGAGAACCAGTCCAGTTGATCTAACGAATACCACATATACCATGACCTGGATGAATGAGAACCAGTCCAGTTGATCTAATTGAATATAACAGATATACTATGATCTGGATGAATGAACCAGTCCAGTTGATCTAACGAATACCACGATACACATAACCTGGATGAATGAGAACCGTCCAGTTGATCTAATTGATACAACAGATATACCATGACCTGATGATGAAAGAACCAGTCCAGTTGATCTAGTTGAATATCACAGATATACCATGACCTGGATGAATGAGAACCAGTCCAGTTGATCTAATTGATATAACAGATATACCATGACCTGGATGAAGAGACCAGTCCAGTTGATCTAGTTGAATATAACAATTACCATGACCTGGATGAATGAGAACCAGTCCAGTTGATCTAGTTGAATATAACAGATATACCATGACCTGGATGAATGAGAACCAGTCCAGTTGATCTAATTGAATATAGCAGATATACTATGATCTGGATGAATGAGAACCAGTCCAGTTGATCTAATTGAATATAACAGATATACTATGATCTGGATGAATGAGAACCAGTCCAGTTGATCTAGTTGAATATAACAGATAACCATGACCTGGATATGAAGAACCAGTCCATTGATCTTTGAATATAACAGATCTAACAGTTACATAGTAACATAGTATTGGAGGATGTATAAAGACATATGTCCATCTAGTCCAACCTTTATACCCTACCGTTAATTTCTAACAGTTACATAGTAACATAGTATTGGAGGATGTATAAAGACATACGTCCATCTAGTCCAACCTTTATACCCTACCCATAATGTCTGTATAACAGTTACATAGTAACATAGTATTGGAGGTTGATGTATCAAGACATACGTCCATCTAGTCCAACCTTTATACCCTACCCATAATGTTCTGTATAACAGTTACATAGTAACATAGTATTGGAGGTTGTATAAAGACATAGTCCATCTAGTCCAACCTTTATACCCTACCCATAATGTCTAACAGTTACATAGCATAGTATTGGAGGATGTATAAAGACATACTTCCATCTAGTCCAACCTTTATACCCTACCCATAATGTCTAACAGTTACATAGTAACATAGTATTGGAGGATGTAAAAGACATACGTCCATCTAGTCCAACCTTTATACCCTACCCATAATGTCTGTATAACAGTTACATAGTAACATAGTATTGGAGTTGTATAAGACATACGTCCACTAGTCCAACCTTTATACCCTACCCATAATGTCTGTATAACAGTTACATAGTAACATAGTATTGGAGGATTATAAAGACATAGTCCATCTAGTCCAACCTTTATACCCTACCCATAATGTCTGTATAACAGTTACTAGTACATAGTAATTGGAGGTTGTATAAAGACATACGTCCATCTAGTCCAACCTTTATACCCTACCCATAATGTCTGTATAACAGTTACATAGTAACATGTATTGGAGGATCTATAAAGACATAGTCCATCTAGTCCAACCTTTATACCCTACCAAATGTCTGTATAACAGTTACATAGTAACATAGTATTGAGTTGTTATAAAGACACATCCACTAGTCCAACCTTTATACCCTACCCATATGTCTGTTAACAGTTACATAGTAACATAGTATTGGAGGTTTGTATAAAAGACATACGTCCATCTAGTCCAACCTTTATACCCTACCCATAATGTCTGTATAACAGTTACATAAACATAGTATTGGAGTGTATAAAGACATACGTCCATCTAGTCCAACCTTTATACCTACCCATATGTCTGTATAACAGTTACATAGTACATAGTATTGGAGGTTGTATAAAGACATACGTCCATCTAGTCCAACTTTTATACCCTACCCATAATGTCTGTCTAACAGCTACAAAGTAACATAGTATTGGAGGATATGCTTGTGAAGGTTCTCATTCATCCAGGTCATGGTATATCTTTTGTATTTCAATTAATCACTAATCTTCATTTTTCATTTGAGGGACTTGCCTTTAATAAGTGTAAAACTATCAGGGCTATGTACTGAGAAACGTTATCGGCTATTTGTGTCTTAAAGTCTGTAAACCATTGTACCAAATGTTAACGTGACTTAAGACACAATAACGGCAGTTGAGACATTACGCAAATTTTGTGTCATGCAACTGCCGCATCCAATGTACAAAGCCATTAATGTGTTTTTAAGACATAATCTCTAATCCCGGATATACTGGCGTTAAGGATTCGCAAAAGGAAAATTCTAGTTGCAATGCACTGAGAGCCACTATCAGCTCAGTGCATTGCCTGAAGGGGCAATAGAGAGTGATAGCGACTCTCAGTACATAGCCCCTATATCTTTTCTGTAGTCAACTGACCTACTCTCTTAAACACACATAGCAAGGATAATGGTTTTAAACAGAGTAGACCATTATTAGACAGTGCTGTGAATTTAATCATGTTGCTTATAAATAAACAAACAAACCTCACTGTAGATTCAGAAATTCACAGGATATGTACAATTAATGTGTCTATTCATAGGTCAAGTTATTTAGGTTTTTAATCTAAAGAGTATCATAATATACATACACATTCCCCTCCCATACAGTATTCCTGCCATGTTACAATTGTATACCCATTCATATATATTGTGAATAAAAACAGTTGATTCAGGTGGCCATGTATTTAAAGGTGGATGTGCTTTCCAGCTTTTAGTTGTATCTTTTATTAAAGGGGAACTGTGGTCTCCAAACAAGTTGAGTTTAAATGAAAGGCCAGTTTCCTACCTTAAAAATGAACCATCAACCACCTCTCTACGTGCTCCAACGCCCTCCTCCTCTCTGCTGGTGAAGTCCTGACAGAGAAGGTAGGGGAGGGGTCGAGTAACCCACGGCACCCACGATGGCGGGCTTAGGCACCCATGTGGAAATAAACTGCAAAAATTCTCAGGAGAGCATCCTATCAATTTACCTAAACCATTTTTGGACCACAGTTCCCCTTTAATTCATCTTCAGGGAGATTCAGTATCGCAATATAAGTCTGAAACCCATGCAGTCTGATGTCATATCAGGTTTTAGACCAATTTTAGGGCACATTCAGGGTTATTCGTAAAAGTTTCTTCAGGAAATTCAATAAATTCTTATCGTTAAAATGGTGCTAATTTTGCCCCAACCAATCAGATGTTAGCTTTGAAATTTTAAATAGGATCTTATTGGTTGGGGCAAAATTAGCACCATTTTTAATGATAAGAACTTTTTTTGAATCGCCCTGTATTTCTTTATTAATAACGCAGCGCTCCGATAAATTTTCCTAAAGATTCGTTTTGCGCTACCTTGTAATGGAACTTAATGGGGGATTGTATGGGGACCTTACCTCACTGCGATGCAATACAGGACATAATGACCTATTGCATTGTGGTATGGTGAAAGTAAGAGTGACAGCTTTGCAACATTGGATCTCCCGGAATGTTCCATCCATTTTAGCAGTTAAATACTTTTCTCATTGTGTCTAGGAAAGTGGTACTTAGCCTGGTGGTGAATAGACTAGAAACCCAGAGTGAATTAATGTAAAGAAAGCTGGCATAACAAAGAGAAAATGATAACAGTTAATGATTCTAGTTGCTCTAAAGCAAAGCATCACTTGCAAATACACAATGTACAGGGTGAAGGAAAACACCATCTTCTTTAAAACACTAAAATGAGCTTTCAGGTGTGAACTTTCTAACCCGTTCCACTGCTTCTGATCTCTGGGTGTGACTTAGCAGAGAGCGAATCACCATTAAAGCTGCAACACAGAACATTATGAATGGAAGGGAAGCCTCCAAGTGGTATATTAACTTAAATATAAATGAAAAGTGAAATATATCCGTCTCTGTGCTGTTCTTCAGATGCTTCCTGTTGAATTACTCCAATATTGAGGGGAAACATCCTTTATACTCCAACATAGAGTTAAAATCAGAGAAATCAACACATTACCCAGAATCAGCCACTTTAGCAGTTTGGAGATGTTGAGCTTCATGTAGAGAACACACAGTTTATAGTTTTGTGATCTTCACACAGTAGATGACACTGAGCAATGACACAAACCACAACCACCTCCAGTTTAATAAAAACCAGACGTCTAAAATATAAATACTTGTCTATGTGACCATTGTGGCATAAATATAAAGTAGAAATGAAATTAAATAATATTCTGGTTACACCCAGGCACATCAGGACTGTGTCGGTGGTTTTGAGACTTTGTTTAGTTTTCCATTCCAGTAAAGACGTCACCACAATAAACCCATTTACTATCATTCCAGTAGATACAATATTGTTGGGATCACTATCTAATATATTTTAAATCCATTGTTTCCCTTGTAGAGTGATGGATGGACAGGTCTGTCCAAGACCGAGGAGGAACTTTGAGTAGAGTCTTCAAGATGTCGTGTGGGGTTGGTTCCTATGGGCCACCCCCTGCCCATGTACTCATATAAATGTAGAAAATGGAGAGTGCTCCAAAAGGAACCAGGTGTCCAGCTGTTGATGGTTCTATGTATATTTCTCTACAAGAAACAAATTAAACGGATTTCTTTTTAAAATAGCAAACGGAAATCCTACAGTGCTCTATAACCAAATAAAACCCCAAATATTACGTTTGGGTTTCTGTCAAACTTTCTTTTTTTTTCTTTTTTTTTTAGTTTTAAGCAGTTTTAACAGCATTGTTTTCTAATATTTATTTACATGACAGTTATATATATATATATCGTTATTTCACCTCAGACAGGCTGTTGCCTTCGGCTTATATTAAACACCAGCAGAATATTTCTGATCTATTATCTATAATCATTTATGACAATTGCTAGTATGTTATTGAAACTCATCTGCATGAGTTCCTTAACAGTTAATGCATAACCAGTATTCCATTAATAGTATTTTGTGTACCTATTTCCAGGATCATGAAAGATTGTAACTCTATGGGGCAGGGACATCCTTTCCTCTTGTGGCAAGGCTCTAACACTTATATAATTTACGGTACATATGTATGTACTGAACTAGCTATGTATCTCCCTTGTATGACGTTATTGCATTTCGTTACTGTACAGCGCTGCGTCCCCAGTGGTGCTTTATAAATAAACTATACATACATATATACACGTGCATCTCACACACATGCTTTTGAATGATCAAATTGTTCTCTTAAAAAACTATTACCTTTTTTACAATAGAGTTTTCATTCATATGATCATAGCATACGTTTCCTTTACAGTCTGCGTAAGACTTTAGTTTTTGTGTTGTTTAAAATAATCCCAAAAATAATATTAGGATCAGGCATTTTTGACCTAAACCTTTGGTTATTGCTTGTGCTGTCTAGACGTACTAACTTAACACGCAACCTGAATTACATATAAAAGACATGTTTATTAAGACATAACTTTTCTCTCTGTACATCGCTCCATATTCTCTCTTTCTTTGGCTAGAGATTCTAGTTTTTTAATGTCTCTATAGATCACAGTCTTATAATTTGAAGACCCTCCAACCCATAGGACACCAAGGGTCCTACTAAAGAAATTTCTTCAATAAAATAGTCAAGCATTAATGTCATACAAAGTCTATAATACCTTAAGATATTATCAAGCAGCCCCTCCCAGCCCTCCCCCGTACTCTGCTGGGAGGGGGAGGGAAGGGCCCACTGGGAGAGGCTGCTGGGAAGGGGTTGCGGTGGTTGGTCGCATTCGCCGCTTTATAAATAGAAGCGAGCGGTAACTGATGCAAAGTTAACGAGGCATTAACTTTTCGCTTAACTTTTCGCGGCCGGGTTTCACCATTGGTAAATCGCGTTGTTAGCTATTTAGCGAAAATCGAGAAGCTCGGCCGCAAAATTTACCGCTCATTATAAATATGCCCCTTAATGTCTCTATTAGTATCTATTATAAGTAAATGATCAATGCAATTTTCTATTACATACAGAGAAGCATATACGTGATACCCAACTAAATGTCATCCGACATGAAACACGCTGACCTAATGATCATTCCTAAACATAGTAATAATAGATATTTTCACATCATAACCCCCCCTGCACTTGTTCTATGATGTATTAACCACTTGCAACTGTTTAGATTGCAAGGAACGTGTAAAAAGTTGTGATCTTTTTTGAGATTTTACATCCCATTGAAGGGTTAAATAGTATAAATCATACTACAGTGGGACAGATGGACAACCCAGCAGATCCCTCACTAGAGACCAAGAAGGACCCAGCTGTCCATGATTGGAAGGTACAGTTAATATTTCTGTACAAGGTACAATCTACTTCGTTTTTTAGTGGTGGAAATGTAGTTTGCAAAATATTTGCACATCCGTAATTTAAGTACAATGCAAATCTAAATCTGACTTTGCTAAATTTACATAAGGAAACTGGACACAGGACATGCATGGGAACATACCCTTAAATGTCTGATGTGTCTCCATAGAAGGCTTGTTGTCTCAATTAGAAAATGCAATATGAAATTGCCTGTATCTGATAATGGAAATCAACTGAAATTGTTGGACATAGATTTTTAGGGGAATTCTCACCAGTCGTGATTGTATAAAGGTGGGCAGAAACAGTTGAGTAGCTGTGTGATACTAATGCGGCTATTCAATAGGGGGTAGTGCGCATTTTTTAAAGCAGTTTGCATCATCCTGACCGGTGGAAATTCAGCCTACTCACAGAGACAGAGGACAAAGTATTGCGTCTTTGGCATGTATCTCCTAACGTCAAAGCGTCCTGGTCTTACATCCCCACCAGCTGAGCTGATAACCTGCCCACTCTGGCAAACATTGGAAGCCATTGTGAGCTACCTCAGAGTTGGGGGTGTGTGGGAGGTAGCTGTGAGGAAAAGGTGCCTGGTGTGACAGCAGCATAGGTGGCCAAATGCGACACTGGGAAATTCAACCCCGTAACTCAGAAATACCCCCCAAACTATATATTCCTGAAATTACACACCTTCAGCTACATAACGCTGTAGTTCGTTCATTCATCAATGGGTGGGCGCAGTTCGTCGTAGAAGGTCGCACTTTTCTGAAAAAATAACAAAAAACATGTAAAAAAGTTACTAAATATCGATCTCCCAAATTTCCTGAATAGAGATTCCGAAAAATCCGGTCCCGCGCGAGGATCCGCGGATTTTTCGAAAAAATCCGTAAATTCGAAAATCCGCGTGTTAAAAAGTCCAACCTTTATACCCTACCCATAATGTCTGTATAACAGTTACATAGTAACATAGTAATGGAGGTTGTATAAAGACATACGTCCATCTAGTGCAACATTTTTAGCCTACTCATGAACCCTACATAAGTAGGTGATGCACAGGAAGACAAAATATATTATTAGAAATATTCTAAATAATAACAATGTAAAAAAAAAGCAAAAAAACCCAGCTGGAAAGGGGAGAGATTTCTTACTGACTCCAAATGACAATCAGAAAGGATCCCCGTATTGACCTACAGTATGAACGAACAATGCACCAGAGAGTTTATTATATGGCCCATTAATATATTTATATAAAGTGATCATACCCATGTGCAATTGAAACTTTTCCAATGTAAACAGCCCTAAGTTGTTTAATCTGCCTGCATTGTTAAGCCCCTCTATTCCCTTTAATAATTACACCGCACCGCATATTCCAAATGAAGCCTTAACAGTGTTATATTTTCCTCCCTTGAATATATTCCCCCCTTTTTACAAGACAATACCATGCTAGCTCTAACCGTTGCTGTCTGGCGCTATTTGTACTTGTCTCTCGGTATCATTCACCTCTGGGCTGCGAAGTTGGTACTGATCCTGGTAATTGTAGTTACTACACCGCAAAAGTACTGCATTATCTTTGTGTCTCTTCTTTCTCCTGATCCTGTCTCTCTGTTATCCCGAGTCCTGGCACAGTAAGATCAAACTTTTATATGTTCCAGTCACTGTGAGTAAACTTGTATGTACTAGTCACACTCAACATGGGTAAACTTGTATTTACCAGTCACACTCAACATGGGTAAACTTGTATTTACCAGTCACACTCAACATGGGTAAACTTGTATTTACCAGTCACAGTGGGCAAACTTGTCTAGAAGCACCCCTGATTATAGGTCTTAAATACTGGACACCACTGGGCCTGGCAGAGTTTTAATCCAAAACATGGTTTTGGGTTGGAACGATAGACAGACAAACAGACAGACTAGATAGATAGATAGACAGATGATAGATAGATAGATAGATATATAGACAGATGATAGATAGATAGATAGATAGATGATAGATAGATGATAGATAGATAGATGATAGATAGATAGATAGATGATAGATGATAGATAGAGAGAGAGATAGATGGATAG
The DNA here is from genome assembly GCA_019447015.1 of Hymenochirus boettgeri. Lineage (NCBI taxonomy): Eukaryota > Metazoa > Chordata > Amphibia > Anura > Pipidae > Hymenochirus > Hymenochirus boettgeri. Next base: position 402,980,164 of record CM033469.1, on the reverse strand, counting down.
ATAGATAGATGGATAGATAAAAGGAAGGAGATGAGAGAGAGATAGATGGATAGATAGATAGATAGATAGATAGATGGATAGATGGATAGATAGATAGATGAGAGATAGAGAGATAGATAGAGAGATAGAGGATAGATAGATTGATAAATAGAAAATTAGGAAATTTACTTGTAAAATTTCCGTCAGTGGCACCGTGGTCACTGACCTGCCGCTAACACAGATAACTAAATAGAGACAGACACACAGTCAGAGACAGACTGATTGGGGACAGTTCATTATACCAGAGTGTGTGTGGTAAAAGAAGTGCAGTAGTCACAGTGGGTTCCAGGGCAACCTATAAAGGTCTTACTCTATGACCAATTGCATTTTTGCAATGTGTTCCCATTCATATGCATATTATAGGAACACCAGCAATAAGCTCTGAAGATCATGAACCCATGTGCTCCAATAATGAATTGGGATACAATGTATTTAGAATCGCCTTCAGCTGACCCCACATGTCAGGAGACTTTATTGGGTGTATCTACTTCTTAATATCATTCTGCTGAATAACCTCAGTCTATTGATATATTTTAGGGTTACCTTCTCCAGACTCTACAGACATGGTTGGCTTAGCTGCTACTCCTGAGGTTTCCCTGGCAGATGAACCAGTGAAGATACAAGCCTGGGGCCTACAACCCCAAACTCTTATTACATTGAGAGCTTGGTTACGGGATGAGAAAGGGGAAGTGTTTCAATCCAGAGCATTTTACATGAGCGACATGGAAGGCAAAGTGGATCTGGAGCGATCAGAAGCCACAGGAGGAGATTTCTCTGGAGTTTATCCAATGGGATTGTTCTGGTCTCTCAAACCGTCCACCCCATTCAACAGGTTGATAAAACGGGATGTTATGGGCAGCCCTTACCGTGTGCATTTGGAGCTCTATACTTCTATCATTATCACTCCTGATGATGACAACAAACCTGCAGCTACAACAATCCTAGAGAGGTGGTATGTAGCTCCGGGGGTGAAGAAAATACAGGTCAGAGATGGACGAGTCCGAGGGTCTCTCTTCCTACCTCCAGGTGTGTAGCTGCTTAAGTTGCCTTTGTGCAATTTCTGTTCCGCTTATCTCCTCCCATTGCTCTTCTATCTTAAATGAGCATAAATTCTCAGGAACCACCTGCTGGGGACACTGTAACTGGAAGTCCATGAGGGCAGTGTACTGCACATAGCTGGCAATTCGCATTTCTGGTGTCTGAACGGTGCAAAGGAATGGTGTATGTATGTTCTATGTCTCTTGAGTGGTGCCTTGGAAATGGGCAAATTTATACCTCAGGAGCTTGTAGGCCCCAAAAGCCTAGCGCCCTTAGCCCCACCACCAAACACTGACCACCCCCCATTACCACAACCATTTTCTTTCGTGCCTACTATGACTAATGGTAAATCCGGGCCTGGTCGGAAATCGCCCAATCGTCTGGAGTCTGAACGGTGCAAATAAATGGTGTATGTATGTTCTATGTCCCTTGAGTGGTGCCTTGGAAATCGCCCAATCGGCTGGTGTGTTTTTGGCTGCACGTAGCTGTTTAGAGGACAACTTAATACACTTCTGTGGAGAGTTGACATTTTAGAGGACAACATAAGCTTTCATTTTAAGGAGACTAAAAAAACAAGTTTAAAAATTCCATTATTATTTATATTATATAAAGGTAAAATATATATATGTATATAAAATATCATATTCTATATATTATAAAATATATTGTTTTATATAAATATATGATATTTATTATTTAAAGGTGCATGTGACTTTTGGTGTAAAGTGAAAGAATCAGCAAGAGAAAATCCAAAGGAATTCCATTGGACCAACAGTCAGACCTCAATTTAAGGAATTTAACCTGCCCCCAGTGCTGATTTATCGAGATGCCCCAGATTCTCCTTGATACGTCCTGGGGAATTCTTATTCACAGTTGCAGGGTCACAGGTTAATCTTTCAGTTCTGTATTTCAGGTGATGGTCCATTCCCAGGGGTAGTTGACATGTTTGGTGGCCATGGAGGTCTCCTGGAGTTCCGTAGCAGCCTATTGGCCAGTCGTGGATTTGCTTCTCTTGCTCTTGCTTATGTTGCTTATGAAGATCTTCCAAAGGTCTTGGGGGAAGTGGACCTGACGTATTTTGAAGAAGCTGCTCAGTTTCTTCTTAGGAACCCTAAAGTATGAAGCTCCGTATTCAGCACTGGAAATTTTATATAGTTTAGTATTAATATTGCCCCTAGAACAAAAGCAAGGGTCCTGGGTTTAAAGCCATCTAAGGTCCAAGAAGGAGGAGCACTGCATGCAGTTTGGCCATTTTGGTGTAAGGAAGGTGGTGGGACTCATTTAACTGGTTCATTTTACAACCATCAATGAGAATTATGGAAAGTGACTGATGCTATTGATGTACTTTTTTGTGATTTTAGGTGTTGGGTGATGGAATCGGAGTGTTGGGCACAAGTAAGGGAGCAGAGATCGCACTGTGTATGGCTTCCTATCTACCACAGGTTAAAGCTACTGTCTGTATCAATGGATCCAATGTAGTAAATGGGAATTCTTTGATGTACGGTGACGTGTCCATTCGTGGTCTCCCTTATCAGCTGGAAAAGGTTCTAATTACAGAAAGTGGAGCCATGCAGACTAGTTCCTGTTATGGAGACACAAGGAATCCAGAATATCAGGACAGTGTAATTCCCCTAGAGAAGGCCACAGGCCCCATTCTTTTTTGTGTTGGTGACAAAGACCAGATTTGTGATGGTTTGTACTTTGCAAATGAAGCTTTTACCAGGGCAAGGAAACACGGCAAGTGGGATGTCACGGTCAGATGTTACCCAGGGGCCGGGCACCTTCTGGAGCCTCCTGGTTCTCCCTTTTGCCCCTTTTCACAGTTCCCTTTCTTTCAATTACCTGTGATGTGGGGTGGGGAGCTATTAGCACACTGTGCTGCCCAAGAAACCTGCTGGAGAGACATTCAGACCTTTCTCCATAACAGTGTTGGACAGATTACAAGGTGTAAGTTATAATAAAGAGTTTGGTTTATTTTCTTACATTGGATCACTGGGTTATTTGGATTGGACTAAGAGAAAATAGTTTTACCTCCCTGACCTATAATATCTGCACTGCATAGATAATATAATTACACTTTAATTAAAGGATAAGTCCATCTTGATGAAAAGGATTTTCTCACCCGTAAAATAAAAATATTGCCAGAGATCCTACATGCTTAAGTAATGTATGTATGTATGTATATGTTTATTTATGTAGCCCCACCGAGGACGCAGCGCTGTACAATATAAAATTAGAGATGGGATCTGGGTCCAGATCGGAGACCCAATAGAAACAGACCCATAATGTCTGTCAGTTACATAGTAACATAGTATTGGAGGTTGTATAAAGACATACGTCCATCAAGTCCATCTGTTCCAACCTTTATACCCTACCCATAATGTCTGTATAACAGTTACATAGTAACACAGTATTGGAGGTTGATAAAGACATACATCCATCTAGTCCAACCTTTATACCCTACCCATAATTCTATACTATAACAGTTACATAGTAACATAGTATTGGAGGTTGTATAAGACATACGTCCATCTAGTCCAACCTTTATACCCACCCATAATGTCTTATAACAGTTACATAGTAACATAGTATTGGAGGTTGTATAAAACATACGTCCATCTAGTCCAACCTTTATACCCTACCCATAATGTCTTATAACAGTTACATAGTGACATAGTATTGGAGGTTGTATAAAGACATTCATCCATCTAGTCCAACCTTTATACCCTACCCTAATGTCTATATAACAGTTACATAGAACATAGTTTGGAGGTTGTAATAAAGACATCATCCATCTAGTCCAACCTTTATACCCTACCCATAATGTCTGTTAACAGTTACATAGTACATAGTATTGGAGGTTGTATAAAGACATACGTCCATCTAGTCCAACCTTTATCCCCTACCCATAATGTCTATATAACAGTTACATAGTGACATAGTATTGGAGGTTGTATAAAGAATACGTCCATCTAGTCCAACCTTATAACCCTACCCATAATGTCTTATAACAGTTACATAGTACATAGTAGTGGAGGTGTATAAAGAAACATCCATCTAGTCCAACCTTTATACCCTACCCATAATGTCTGTATACAGTTACATAGTACATAGTATTGAGGTTGTATAAAGACTACGTCCATCTAGTCCAACCTTTATACCCTACCCATAATGTCTTTAACAGTTACATAGTAACATAGTATTGGAGGTTGTATAAGACATCTCCATCTAGTCAACCTTTATACCCACCCATAATGTCTATTATACAGTTACATAGTAACATAGTATTGGAGGTTGTATAAAGACATATCGTCCATCTAGTCCAACCTTTATACCCTACCCATAATGTCTATCAACAGTACTATAGTAACATAGTATTGGAGTTGTATAAAGACATACGTCCTCTGTCCAACCTTTTATCCCTACCCATATGTCTGTTAACGTTACATAGTAACATGTATGGAGTTGTATAAAGACATACGTCCATCTGTCCAACCTTTATACCCTACCCTAATGTCTATATAACAGTTACATAGTAACATAGTATTGGAGGTTAGTATAAAGACAACGTCCATCTAGTCCAACCTTTATACCCTCCCCATAATGTCTGTATAACAGTTACATAGTACATAGTATTGGAGGTTGTATAAAGACATACGTCCATCTAGTCCAACCTTTATATCCTACCCATAATTGTCTGTATAACAGTTACATAGTAACATAGTATTGGAGGTTGTATAAAGACTACGTCCATCAGTCCAACCTTTATACCCTACCCATAATGTCTGTATAACAGTTACATAGTAACATAGTATTGGAGGTTGTATAAGACATACTCCATCTAGTCCAACCTTTATACCCTACCCATAATGTCTGTATAACAGTTACATAGTAACATAGTATTGGAGGTTGTATAAAGACATACATCCATCTAGTCCAACCTTTACCCTACCCCATAATGTCTGTAACATTACATAGTAACATAGTATGGAGGTTTATAAAGACATACGTCCATCTAGTCCAACCTTTATACCCTACCCATAATGTCTGTATAACAGTTACTAGTACATTATTGGAGGTTGTATAAAGACATACGTCCATCTAGTCCAACCTTATACCCTACCCATAATGTCTGTATAACAGTTACATAGAACATAGTATTGGAGGTTGTATAAAGACATACGTCCATCTAGTCCAACCTTTATACCCTACCCATTATGTCTGTATAACAGTTACATAGTAAATATAGTATTGAGGTTGTATAAACACTACGTCCATCTAGCCCAACCTTTATACCTATCCATGTCTGTTAACAGTTACATGTAACATAGTATTGGAGGTTGTATAAAGACATACGTCCATCTAGTCCAACCTTTATACCCTACCCATAATGTCTGTTAACAGTACATAGTAACATAGTATTGGAGTTTGTATAAAGACATACGTCCATCTAGTCCAACCTTTATACCCTACCCATATGTCTGTATAACAGTTACATAGTAACAAGTATTGGAGGTGTATAAAGACATACGTCATCTAGCCAACCTTTATACCCTACCCATAATGTTCTGTAAACAGTTACATAGTAAACAAGTATGGAGGTTGTATAAAGAACAATCCATCTAGTCCACTTTATACCCTACCCATATGTCTGTTAACAGTTACATATAACATAGTATTGGAGTATAACAGTATGTCGGAGTAGTATAAAGACATACGTCCATCTGTCCAACTTTAATACCCACCCTAATGTCTTGTAACAGTTACATAGTAACATAGTGGAGGTTGTATAAAGACATACGTCCATCTAGTCCAACCTTTTACCCTACCCATAATGTCTGTATAACAGTTATAGTAACATATTATTGGAGGTTGTATAAAGACATACGTCCATCTAGTCCAACCTTTATCCTTCCATAATGTCTGTATAACAGATACATAGTAACATATATTGGAGGTTGTATAAAGACATATGTCCATCTAGTCCAACCTTTATCCTACCCTAATGTCTGTATAACAGTTACATAGTAACATAGTATTGAGGTGGTATATAAGACATACTCCCATCTAGTCCAACCTTTATACCCTACCCATAATGTCTGTATAACAGTTACATAGTAAAATAGTATTGGAGGTTGTATAAAGACATACCATCCCTAGTCCAACCTTTATACCCTACCCATAATGTCTGTATAAAGTACATAGTAACATATTATTGGAGGTTGATAAAGACAATACGTCCATCTAGTCCAACCTTTATACCTACCCATAATGTCTGTATAACAGTTACATAGTAACATAGTATTGGAGGTTGTATAAAGACATACGTTCCATCTAGTCCAACCTTTATACCCTACCCATAATGTCTGTATAACAGTTACATAGTAACATAGTATTGGAGGTTGTATAAGACATACTCCATCTAGTCCACCTTTATACCCTACCCATAATGTCTGTATAACAGTTACATAGTAACATAGTATTGAGGTTGTATAAAGAAATACTCCATCTAGTCCAACCTTATACCCTACCCAATGTCTGTTAACAGTTACATAGTAACATAGTATTGGAGGTTTATAAAGACATACGTCCATCTAGTCCAACCTTTATACCTACCCATAATGTCTGTATAACAGTTACATAGTAACATAGTATTGGAGGTTGTATAAAGACATACGTCCATCTAGTCCAACCTTATACCCTACCCATAATTGTATAACAGTTACATAGTAACATAGTATTGGATTGTATAAAGACATACGTCCATCTAGTCCAACCTTTATACCCTACCCATAATGTCTGTATAACAGTTACATAGTAACATAGTATTAAGGTTGTATAAAGACATACGTCCATCTAGTCCAACCTTTATACCCTACCATAATGTCTGTATAACAGTACATAGTAACATAGTATTGGAGGTTGTATAAAGACATACGTCCATCTAGTCCAACCTTTATACCCTACCCATATGTCTGTATAACAGTTACATAGTAACATAGTATTGGAGGTTGTATAAGACATACGTCCATCTAGTCCAACCTTTTATACCCTACCCATAATGTCTGTATAACAGTTACATAGTAACATAGTATTGGAGGTTGTATAAAGACATACGTCCATCTAGTCCAACCTTTATACCCTACCCATAATGTCTGTAACAGTTACATAGTAACATAGTATTGGAGGTAGTAAAGACATACGTCCATCTATCCACCCTTTATACCCTACCCATATGTCTGTGTACAGTTACATAGTAACATAGTATGTGGGGTTGTATAAAGACATACTCCATCTAGTCCAACCTTTATACCCTACCCATAATGTCTGTCTAACAGTTCATAGTAACTAGTATGAGAGTGTATAAAACATACGTCCATGTATAGACATACGTCCATTATCAACTTTATACCCTACCCATAATGTTTGTCAGTTACATAGTAACATAGTATTGGAGGTTGTATAAAGACATATGTCATCTAGTCCAACCTTTATACCCTACCCATAATGTCTGTATAACAGTCATAGTAACACTAGTATTGGAGGTGTATAAAGACATACGTCCATCTAGTCCAACCTTTATACCTACCCATAATGTCTGTATAACAGTTACATAGTAACATAGTATTGAGGTTGTATAAAGACATAGCCATCTAGTCCACCTTTATCCCTACCCATAATGTCTGTTAACATACATAGTACATAGTATTGGAGGTTGATAAAGACTATGTCCATCTAGTCCAACCTTTATCCCTACCCATAATGTCTGTATACAGTTAAAGTAACATGTATTGGAGGTTGATAAAGACATACGTCCATCTAGTCCAACCTTTATCCCTACCCATAATTCTGTATAACAGTTACATAGTAACATAGTATTGGAGGTTGTATAAAGACATACGTCCATCTAGTCCAACCTTTATACCACCCATAATGTCTGTATAACAGTTCATAGTAAACATAGTATTGGAGGTTGTATAAAGACATACGTCCATCTATTCCAACCTTTATACCCTACCCATAATGTCTGTATAACAGTTACATAGTAACATAGTATTGGAGGTTGTATAAAGACATACGTCCATCTAGTCCAACCTTTTATACCCTACCCATAATGTCTGTATAACAGTTACATAGTAACATAGTATTGAGGTTGTATAAAACATACGTCCTTCTATTCCAACCTTTATTACCCTACCCATAATGTCTGTATAAAGTTACATAGTAACATAGTATTGGGAGTTGTATAAAGACAACGTCCATCTAGTCCAACCTTTATCCCTACCCATAATGTCTGTATAACAGTTACATAGTAACATAGTATTGGAGGTTGTATAAAGACATATCTTCTAGTCCAACCTTTATACCCTACCCATAATGTTCTGTATAACAGTTACATAGTAACATAGTATTGGAGGTTGTATAAAGACATACGTCCATCTAGTCCAACCTTATCCCTACCCATAATGTTCTGTAAAAACATTACATGTAACATAGTATGGAGGTTGTATAAAGAAATATGTCCATCTAGTCCAACCTTTAACCCTACCCATAATGTCTGTAACAGTTCATAGTAACATAGTATTGGAGGTGTATAAGACATACGTCAATCTAGTCCAACCTTTATCCATACCATAATGTCTGTATAACAGTTACATAGTAACTAGGTATGGAGGTTTATAAAGCATACGTCCTCTATCCAACCTTTATACCCTACCCATAATTGTCGTATAACAGTTACATAGTAACATAGTATTGGAGGTTGTATAAAGACATACCATCTAGTCAACCTTTATACCCTACCCTAATGTCTGTAAACAGTTGACATAGTAAAACATAGTATGGAGGTTTGTATAAAGACATACGTCTCGTCTGTCCAACCTTTATTACCCGACATATGTCAGTATAATGTTACATAGTAACATAGCAACATTGGAGATGTTGTATAAAGACTAAGTCCATCCAGTCAACCTTTTACCCTACCCATAATGGTCTGTCTAACAGTTTCATAGTAACATAGATTGGGGTTGTATACAGACAATACGTCCATCTAGTACCAACCTTTTACAACCTAACCCATAATGTCGGTATAATCAGTTACATAGTACATAGTATTGGAGGTTGTATAAAGCATAGACATACGTCTATTATCAACTTTTATACCCACCCAGTGCAATGTCATGTGTAAAGTTACATGTAACCATAGTATTGGACTGGTTTGTACTGTAAAGACATACGTCCATACTAGTCAACCTTTAAATACGACATTCAACCCCATAATGTTCTGTATAACAGTTACATATACATAGTATGGAGTTGTATAGACATCGTCTATCTAGTCCAATTTTTACCTCTACCCATAATGTGTATATAAACAGTTACATGTACATGTATTGGAGGGTGTATAAAACATACGTCTCATAGTCCAATTGTATACCTACCCATGTGACATGTCGTGATCACAGTGTTACATAGTACAACATAGTATTTGGAGGTGTATAAGACAATCCATCTAGTCCAACCTTTATACACGTACCTGATGTCATGTATTACCTCAGTTCGAGTAACATAGTATGGAGTTTGTATATAAGACCATACGTCCTCTAGTCCACACCTTGTATTACCCTACCCATGTATGCGTGCTGGTATTACAGTTAAATGAGTAACATAGTATTGGAGGTTTTATACATGTAATACTAACTATTAACAGTGTAACAGGTACATATATTACCTGTAGTGTGACTGCTACATTCATTACCCGCAGTGTGACTGGTACATGTATTACCTACCAGTGTGAAGGTACATTATTCCCACCCGCAGTGTGACTGGCCACCATGTGTATTACCCGCAGTGTGACTGGCACATGTATTACCCGCAGTGTGACTGGCACATGTATTACCCACAGTGTGACTGGCACATGTATTACCCCCAGTGTGACTGCACACATGTATTACCCCCAGTGTGAGGTAAATGTATTACCCGCAGTGTGACTTGTACATGTATTACCCACTGGTACATGTATTAACACAGTGTACTGGAACATGTATTCCCACAGTGTGACTGGCCATTATTACCCATTACCCGCAGTGTGACTGGCAACATGTATTACTCGCAGTGTGACTGACACAATGTATTACTCGCAGTGTGGACTGGTATATGTATTTCCCGCGGCGTTACTCGTAGATTTATTTCCAGCAGTGTGACTGGTACATCATTACCCGCAGTGTGACTGGTACATTCATTACCCCGCAGTGTACTGCTACATGTATTACCTGCAGTGTGACTGCTACATTTATTACCCATAGTGTTACTGGTACTGTATTACCCACAGTGTGACTTGTACATGTATTACCCGCAGTGTGACTGGTACATGTATTACACCAGTGTGACTGGTACATTCATTACCCACGTGTGACGTAACATTCATTACCCACAGTGTGACTGGTACATTCATTACCCACAGTGTGACGGTACATTCATTACCCACAGTGTGAATGGTACGTGTATACGCGCATTGTGAGTGGTACATTCATTACCCGCGTGGTGACTGGTACATTCATTACCGCAGTGTGACTGGTACATTTATTACACGCAGTGTGACTGGTACATGTATTACCTGCAGTGTGACTGGTACATGTATTAACTGCAGTGTGACTGGTATGTGTATTTCGCGCAGTGTGACTGGTACATTTATTACCCGCAGTGTGACTGGTAACATGTATTACCTGCAGTGTGACTTCTACATGTATTGCCCGCAGTGTGACTGGTACATTTATCACCTACGCTGTGACTGGTAAATGCTGCAGTGACTGTACATTATACCCACTGTGACTGGTACATGTATATCCACAGTGTGACTGGTACTTCATCCGCAGTGTGGACTGGTACATTCATTACCGCGTGGTGACTGGTACATTCTTACCCGCAGTGTGACTGGTACATTCGTTACCCGCAGTGTGACTGGTACATTCATTACCCGCGAGTGTGACTGGTACATTCATTACCCGCAGGGTGACTGGTACATTCATTGCCCGCAGTGTGACTGGTACATGTATTACCCGCAGTGTGACTGGTACATGTATTACCACAGTGTGACTGGTACATTCATTACCACGCAGTGTGACTGGTACATTTATTACCCGCAGTGTGTGACTGGCATGTATTACGCGCATGTGACTGGTACATTTATTACCCGCAGTGTGACTGGTTACATTATTGACCTGCAGTGTGACTGGTACATTTATTACCCGCAGTGTGACTGGTACATTTATTACCCGCAGTGTGACTGGTACATGTATTACCTGCAGTGTGACTGGTACATGTATTACCTGCAGTGTGACTTCTACATGTATTGCCCGCAGTGTGACTGGTACATTATCACCCATGCTGTGACTGGTAAATGTATTACCTGCAGGTGATGGTAATGTGTATTTCCTGCAGTGTGACTGGTACGTGTATTACCCGCAGTGTGACTGGTACATGTACTACCCACAGTGTGACTGATACATTCATTACCCGCAGTGTGACTGGTACATTCATTACCCCAGTACGGTAGTGTGACTGGTACTTTCATTACCCGCAGTAGTGACTGGTACACGTATTACCTGCAGTGTGACTGGTACATGAATTACCCGCAGTGTGAACTACAGTGTGACTGGTACATGTATTATCCACAGTGTGACTGGCACATGAATTACCCGCAGTGGGACTGGCACATGTATTACCCCGCAGTGGGACTGGTACATGTATTACCCGCAGTGTGACCGGAACATGTATTAATAACCGCAGTGTGACCGGAACATATATTACCTGCAGGTGGACTGGCAATGATTACCCACTGGTACATGATTACCGGCAGCTGTGACTGGTACATTATTACGCCCAGTACTGAACGTTGTACAGTATTACCCGCAGTGCACTGTGATGAAGTTGTATGTTAAACATTGTTTTCTTTTATGTAGAATGAAAAGGCCCCCCCCATGGAAAACTGTAGCAAAATGAAGCCCAAGCAGCAGGAAAAAGTTGCAGGGGTGGTTTAGTTTTAAAGGATCAACTTAAGGCCTTAGAACAAACACTTTCAAAAGGACAGCACACTGTCTATCTTTCATTTGTTATAGTGGTTGGGAACTTCACCTTTCTAACATGAGGTTTGGTTCATTTCCCAAACATACCACGTATCCCCCCCCCCCCCCCCCCCCCACAATGTGGGTCACTGACCAGTATGTTTCTTTACACATGCTCAGTCCTCAGATGACCACAGGAACGAGTTTACTGTTGGTCATTTCAAGGGAGGTGATTGAATGTTTGAGGCTATTTTGGAAAAGAGAAAAAATACGAAAAATAGCCTCGAAACATTCGAAGGCTCGAAAAATGAAGATAATGAAAACCTTTAAAATTCATTTCATTTTTTTCGATGAGATCTTATGATTTTTTCTGATCTGGGGGATTTTCACGGGAGGAGATTGGGGGGGGAATCATTTTAAAACGGAACGAAAACAATGGCTCACACCCACTGGTTAGCCTCTAGCAAATCTTTTTTGTACAGGGATGACTGATTTTGTCATACTAGTTTAGGGGTTACATTTACTTTATTGCCATTTATGTTCATGGGATTTTTACAATTAATGGTGTTTTTAGAGGGGGATATTTTAGCAGAAGTGCAAAAAAAAATTTTGGGAGTTTTGTTCACTTTTCTTAAAGCAAAGAGTAATTCGCTGCGCGTTAATCCTTCATTAAATGAGTTAGGGGCGCGGAACATTAAAGGGGTCGTACATTTGCGTCAAGGGAAAATCATTTAGTTGAATCACCAGTGGAAACACTGCGATTATGGCCCCAAAAAACTGACGTTTGGTGCACAACAGTTTGACCACGGCTGCAGGGTCCCTTGTCGGGTGGTTAAAACTAGTACGGTTCGTTGCGAAGGCTCTTTAGCACATTGCCACAATTGGTGATGAGTAAGATTTAAAGATAGGATTTTAAGAAACTAAACCAACCTCCAGCTTTATTTGTTGGTGGGTAAGTATTGTATTAGTATGTTATAATGTTTATTTATAAAGTGCACTGGCACTTGGGGGTACACCAGCCGCTATATTAACATATAAATACCAGGAGTATACAGACAAGGGGGGTTGTTAAGGGCCGTTATACAGTGATAGATAAAATTAAATAAAATTTCATACATCGGTTATAAGAAACCATATATATAAAAATTTTATAATAAATTGATTTTTTATAGGCAACAAGCCCTTGACACCAATTAGGATTGAGGATCCTGCCCCAAAGCGTGGACTAATTAAGTGGGAGGGGGACACATAAAATATAGAATACAAGTGGGGGGGGATGGGTACAAAGGAGCTTGAGATGGTGGTAACAATCATTAGTTGTGGCTGATGTCAGAATGTAGGATGGGATAACAGTCCTAGATGAAAGTATGAAGTATGGTCAATGGATGTCACCGACAGATCGCGAACAAGCGGAAGGGGGGAGAGAGAGGAGAGGAGTTTTTGATTAAGAGCGTTTATAGTGGATTAGCGAATAACAGTCTTAGTATTGGAAAGTATTAATGTTATTAGGCGATGTAACAGGCGAAGCGGAGGAGGACGAGCTAGAGTTCGAATTGGAGAGTTATAAAGGTGGGTAGGATAAACAGTCTAGATTGGAAAGTATTAAATGGATGTCACCAGGCGAGCCGAGAGAGGGACGAGAGTTTATTATATAAGGAGAGGATTAGGGATAACAGTCTAGGAGTGGGAATGAAAGTATTAAATGGATGTACCCAGGCGTGCGAGGAGAGATGAGGGAGAGGAGTAGAGTATCGAGTTATAGAGGAGAGTTGGAGAGGAGGAGGGAGAGAAGGGGAGAAGAGAGAGGAGGGGGAGAGAGTTTTTATAAAGAGTTTATGATAACAGGTTCTAGGGATATGATAAGAGTCTGATGTGAAAGAGTATTAATGGAGTCATCCAGGCCGCGAAGAGGAGCACCCCGAAGACGGATGAGGAGAGAGAGTTTAAGGGGAGGAGGAGAGGAGGTATAGGGAAGAGGAGGAGGGTTTAATAAGGTTAGTTAGGATGATTTAGGGGATAACACAGTTCTAGATGTGAAAGACATATTATTAATGTGATGTCCAGCTGGAAAGCGGGAGGGAGAGAGGGCGAAGGAAGTTATGGAGCGAGGCAGGAGAGGAGTAGGGAGGAGTATAAACGGTGGATTAGGAAGGATAACAGTCTAGATGTGGAAAGTTCATTAAGGAATTCGTCACCAGGCGTGGTAGAGGAGAGAAGGAGAGAAGTTTAGGAGGATTGGGAGGGGAGAAGGGGGAGAGAGGAGGAGCGGGAGGGGAGAGATGGAGAGGAGGAGGAACGAGGTTATAAAGGTAGGATAAACAGTTCTAGGATGGAAAGTATTAATGGATTTTGTCACCCAGGCGAGAAGCGAGGAGGGAGGATGAGAGGTTGGGGGGAGAAAGGGTAGGAAAAAGTAATATAGGATATACAGTAGATTGTGGACAGTTTTAATGGATTGTATCCGGCGAAGCGGGGGCGAGAAGGGAGGCGAAGGAAGGGAGAGAGGGAGAGGGAGAGAGTTATAAAGGTAGGACGATGATAACGTCTCTAAGATTGAAAGATTAATGGATGTGTCACCAGGTTGATTACGAGAGCGAGCAGAGAGAGAGTTGAGAGAGGTTATAAAGGTAGGATAACAGTCTAGATTGGAAGAGTATTTAATGGAATTCTGCTCACCACGAAAGCGGGGAGAGGAGGAGAGAGTTATAAAGGTAGGGGATAACAGTCTAGTTGTGAAAGTAATAATAGATGATGTGTCACCAGGCGAAGCGAGACAGAGGGAGAGGGTATAAGAGAGAGTTATTAAAAGGTAGGGATAACAGTCTAGAGATTGCGAAAGATATTAATGGAGTGTCACCAGGCGAAGCGACGAGTGAAGAGAGAGAGGAGTTTATTTTAAAAGGTAGGATACAACAGGTCTAGTTGGAGTATCGATTCTAATGGATGTCACACAGGTGAAGCGAGGAGGAGAGGAGTGAGAGAGGGAGAGGAGGGTTATAACTCCGGGTAAGGAAGGTAGGTTTTTATCGGAGAGAGAGTTTGAAGTATAAAGTGGTAGGGGAAGTCTCTAGATGGAATTAATGGGATTGTCACCAGAGCGCGAGAAGTGCTGAGAGGAGAGAGGGAGAGAGTTGTTTATAAAGGTCAGGAAAACAGTTTAGATGTGTGTTGAAAAAGTATCTTAATGGATTGTCAACCAGGTGAAAGGAGAGGGAGAGGGGAGGAGGAGGAGGGTTAGAAGTTTAAAGGGTAGGGCTAGGATAACAGTCTAGGATTTGTGAAAAGTTATTTGATGTCACCAGGCGAAGCGAGAGGAGGGAGAGAGAGGATTGGAGAGTGATTTATAAAGGTATGGATAAACAGTCTAGATGGAAAGTATTAAAGGGATTGTCACCAGGAGAAGAGCGAGAGGAAGAGAGACGGGGGAGAGTGGAGCGAGTTTATAAAGGTAGGATAAACAGTCTAGATTGGAAAAGTATTATGGATGTCACCAGGCGAGCCGAGAGAGGAAGGAGAAGAGAGTTTATAAAAGGTACGATAAAAAAACAGTCTAGAGGTGGGAAAAGTATTAATGGATTTTTTTTGTCACCACGAAGCGGGAGGGGAGGGAGAGCGAAGAGGCAAAGGGGAGAGAGAGTTCCAAAGGTAGTGGATACAGTCTAGATGTGGAAAAGTATTAATGGATGTCACCAGGCGAAGAGCGGAGATGAGAGGGAGGGAGTTTAAAGGTGGATTAACAGGTCTAGATTGGAAAAGAATTAATGGATGTCACCAGGCGAAACGAGGAGAGAGGGGAGAGGAGTATGGAGAGGGAGAGAGAGTTTTATAAAGGTAGGATACAGTTAGATGTGAAAGTCTTAATGGAGTGTCACCAGGCGAAGCGAGAGAGGGGAAGAGAGTATAGGTAGAGTTATAACAGTTGTTAGGGATAACCAGTGTAGGATTGTGAAAGATATTAATGGATGTCACAGGCGAAGACGAGAGAGGGAGAGAGAGAGAGGGGGAGAGTTATAAGAGGTAGGATGGATTAGGATAAACTGTCTACGATGTGGAAAGTTAATTCTGGATTGTCCACCTTGGACGAAGCGAGAGGAGGGAGAGAGTATAAGAGTGTTATAAGGTAGATAACAGTCTAGATGTGTTGAAAGTAGTAATGATTGTCAACCAGGCGAAGCGAGAGAGATTGGGAGGGAGTGGAGGAGTATAAAGGGAGTAGGGATAACAGTCTTAGATGTGAAAGTATTAAATGGATGTCACCAGGCGAAGCGGGGGGAGTGAGAGGGAGGAGAGTTCCAAAGTTAGGGCAGTCAGTAAGAGAGAAATGGTTTAAGGCGGGAGGGGAAGCAGTGGGTAGTGTTTTAGATTGGGGTATGTGGGAGAAGAGGATTTCTTGTGCAGGAACGAGGGCACGGCCAAGGAGTATATGGGCCAAGAGAGAAGATAGTAGAGGTGAGAGTTATGTATGCAATAGTAAAAGTGAGATGAAGAACAAATTTTTTTTATTGTGATGAAGATTTTTTGTATTTATTTATTAAAAAGGTAGGGCGGTTATTGAAATTATGACTTTTTTGGTTTGATGGGATGAGGGCGGAGGGCGCGGGAGTCAAGTAGTAGAATGTTACAGTAGTCGGACGGGAGATTTATAAGGGGACATTGAGTGAGCATATTAGTAGTGGAGAGAGGGAAGGCTGAAAAGGGCAAAGGCAATGGTTTAGAGAAAAATGTCCCAAACAACTGGCACAACATTTTTAATATCAAAATCCTGGTGTGAGCTGTTGCTGCAGAGTTTTTTTAGTGTTAGTTTTACACAGACTTGGGAAGCAGTTAGAAAAGAAGAGACATTGGATGGGGGCCCCTTAGTTTCAGAAAGATAGTTAGGGTTAAGTCCTCTGCTCAGCAGGACACAGTTTACCAGCCACTTGTTTGGTCAGCCCTTCCAGCTAAACCAGCCAGCAAAAGAGTGTGAGAACATGCATAGTCGTACCAAATATCTGTATTGTTTACATTGTTTTAATTTACTCTTTTTGAATATAATTTCCCCATCACCCTAACATAATTTATTTATTTGCACTCTCTGTAATATATGCGGACATTATCAAAGTATTTAGTATTGGTTTATATGGTAGGGAACATTTTTACATTGTGTGTTGTGGTTGTGGTTGTGTGTTGTGTGTGTGGGGTGTTGTTGTTGTTGTTGTTGTGTTATATTGATTGGTTATGTTCATTTGTAAGGTTTGCATTGTTTTTTGTTCATACGTATGTTTAATTGGTTGAACAGTTTTATAGTAGTGTGTGTTATAAGTGTTGTGTATATTTGTAGGTTGTTGTTACAGACACCAATTACCGAGGTATTTATATATGGGTAGAGGACATTTATATATGTGGGTGGTGTATAATATTGTGTACAGACACCATTACAGAGGTTGATTTATATATGGGTTAGAGCCATATTTTATTATAGTGTGTGGTTGTTTTATATATTGTGTACAGACAACCATACAGATTTTTTTTTTGGTCATTTTATATATGGGTAGAGACATTGACATTATGTGTTGGGGTGGGTATTATATATGTGGTACAGACCTTACCAGATGGTATTTATTATGGGTGAGACAATTATATTGATAGTGTGTGTGTTGTGTTATATATCGTGTAACAGGACACCCAATACCAGAGGGTGTAAGGTTATTATTGAGGGTTTAGAGAACATTTATATATGTGTGTGGATTATATATGGTGTACAGGACACCATTACCAGGGAGGTATTTTATTTATATAGGGTAAGAGACATTATATATGTTGTTGTGTGTTGTGTTGTGTGTATGATAGTTGGTTACAGACACCAATTACCAGAGGTATTTATATATGGGGTAAGACAGAATTTATATGGGTGGTGGTGGTTATTATATCTGGTACAGACACCATTTACAGAGGGTAGTATTAATATAGGGTAGAGACATTATATGTGGTGTGTATTGTTTTATAATTTGTGTACAGACACCATTACCAGAGGTATTTATATATGGGTAGAGACATTTTTAAGTGTGAGTGTGTGTGTGTTATTAGTGTGTGTTACATATGTGGGGATATGTGTACAGACACCATTCCTGAGGTATTTATATATGGGTAGAGACATTTATATATGTGTGTGTGTGTGTGTGTGTGTGTGTGTGTTATATATTGTGTACAGACACCATTACCAGAGGTATTTATATATGGGTAGAGGCATTTATATATGTGTGTGTGTGTGTGTTATATATTGTGTACAGACACCATTACCAGAGGTATTATATATGGGTAGAGGCATTTATATATGTGTGTGTGTGTTGTGTTATATATTGTGTACAGACACCATTACCAAGAGGTATTTAATATGTTGATGGCATTTATATATGTGTGTGTTTTGTGTGTTGTAAGATATTGTGTACAGACACCATTACCAGATGGTATTTTATATATGGGTAGGTAGAGCATTTATATATGTGTGTGTGGGTTTGTGTTGTGTTATATTGTGTGTACAGACACCATTACCAGAGGGTATTTTTATAGTAATGGGTAGAACTTTATATATGTGTGTGTGTAATTAATTTGGTGTACAGGACACCATTACCAGAGGTATTTATATATGGGTAGGACATTTATATATGTGTGTGTGTTTTATATATATTGTGTTACAGACACATTACCAGAATGGTATTTTATAGGGAGGATAGAGACATTTATATATGTGTGTGTTGTGTATATATATGTGTACAGTATACCATTAGCCCAGACGGATTTTATATGGGTTAGAGACATTTTTAGTGTGTGTGTATAATATTGTGTACAGACACCATTACCAGGGGTATTATATATGGGTAGAGACATTTAATATGTGTTGTGTGTGTGTTATATATTGATGTACAGAACACATACCAGAGGTATTTTTATATTGGGTAGAGACATTTATATATGTGTGTGTGTGGGGTTAATATTGTGTACAGACACCATACAGAGGTATATATATGGGTAGAGACTTTATATGTGTGTGTGTGTATTTATATATGTGTACAGACACCCATTACCAGAAGGTATTTATATATGGGTAGAGACATTTATTTATGGTGTGTGTATATATAGTGTGTACAGACACCCATTAACCAGAGGGGGTATTTTATATATGGGTAGAGACATTTAATAGGTGTGTGTTGTATTATATATTGTGTGTACAGACACCATTACAGAGGTATTTATATATTGGGTAGAGACATTTATATATGTTGTGTGTGTGTGTATATATGTGTACAGACACCATTACCAGAGGTTAGTTATATGTATGGGTAGAGGGAACATTTATATATGTGTTTGTGTGTTGTTATATATGTGACAGACACAATTACCAGAGGTATTTATATATGGTTAGAGACACTTTATATATGTGTTGTGTGTGTTATATATTGTGTACAGACACCATTACCAGAGGTATTTATATATGGGTAGAGACATTTAAATGTTGTGTGTGTGTGTTATATATGTTGTACAGACACCATTACCAGAGGGTATTTTATTATGGTGAGGACTTATTATATGTGTGTTGTGTGTGTGGTGTGTATTATACTATGTTGTACAGACACCCATTACCAGAGGGTATTATATAGGGTAGAGGACATTTTATATGTGTGTGTGTGTTTATATATATGTGTACAGACACCCATTACACAGAGGTATATATGTCAGGGGTTAGGGCATTAGATTCATGTATCTGTGGGGAGTTTATGTTAATGGTGTTCACTCATTCATGTTTTCAGACTAAAAACATGGCACCCTGATGATAAGTGACAGGACTGAGCGTTCTGGTCCATAGTGGACTGCAAGATTCTGGCGGGGTTTCCAGCAAATTGGATCGAGCACAGGTCGGACATCAGTCGTGGCCCGCCCACAAAAAAACATCCAATATTCCAGGCCATTTTTGTCCGATGGACTGAAATGTCAGTTGGCCGTCCTGAATTATTGCCAGTGTGTACACAACCTTTAGTGTTTTTGTTTTGCTTTGTACATGTTGGTTGGTGGTTGCCCAAAATATATAAATGTTCCATTTTATCTCCGTTCTTTGTAGGTTAGGATCTCTACTATGGTTGGTTTTCTTCTGATGTCTCATTACTGATTTGGGTTGCTTATATTTGCTGCCTAGACTTGACTACCTTTCGGCGATTGACCGACATTTGTTTTTGTTCCTGCTTTCGTGTTTTTCTTAATGTATTCACTCCTGGGGTGGACTTGGACTTTTCTAGCATTCTAGGCCCAACGCGCAGTCAAGTTGAAGGAGCAAACGGAGGAGCTTGGCTATAAGAGGAGAATAGTTTGGTGAGAGAAGCGAGTATTCTATTGGGAAAATAAAAGGGAATGTGGACCCCTACTTTCGTCCAGGAAGATGGACCCTCAACAGAGATCTGCATACTCTAAACAAGCTATTTAACTGATATATTGGTGTGGTACATAAAAAAGATATGCCCCATTCTGACACAATTCTACAATTTCTGTGAGCTGACACTATGGTTATGGCATTGGCTCACTATGAAAGATTCCTCCATAATTTTGCTTCTATCACCTGCCTTGTGGTGGAAAATCTATCCCGTAGATTCGTTCTCGCCCAATGAGTAGCAATATCAGTGACCCTAGAAGAGCTCACTATGCAAACGCTTACCTAACTTCATCAAGGGTTCACAACCAGTTGAGCTATTAGAAAAGTAGAGTTCTAGAGGTTCAGTTTTAGGTTTAGTCTCTCTCTCTAAAGCTCTGAAAAGGTTGTTCGGATAGGGAAATTTTTTATCCTAAGAAGAATCATTCTCCTTGTTCTAGAATGTGACAGATTGCCGCCTAGAGAGCATGACCTGAAACATGTGTAAAACTTTCCTCCCAGCTGGAACCCATAACCAACCAACTTTCTTTGGGACTTCCTCAACTTTGACTTACAGGCACATGTGTCCATGTAAAATCTGGGAAAACTATCCCTAGTGGGGCGCCTGAGGAATTACCTAGGTCATTCCTCTAAAATCCGAAATTTCATGGACCTCCAACTTTTGCCCCCTTCCTGGAAATTCCTGAATTCAATTTGTCCTAAATCTATTTGGGGTCCCGCCGCCATAATGATCCAGGTATATACAGCCGCGATTAACAATGGCTCAGCCACCTATTCCTTTGGTTCTCTACGGACATTAGCCTCGATCATATAGAAGTTAAAATTATTACATTTTCATTCCCACCTCTTCTTTAAAAAGGCACTCGAACCACTCAAAAAACAGGTGGACATTAACCCTTGTTAGAGGCAAAGAATAATCGATGTATTAATGATGAAACTACCTTTTTAATGGCAAATTGCACTTATGACATCTTTCTATTTAGGAAATAATCAGGGTTATTCAATAAAAGTTTCTTAGCATAAAAATGGTGCTAATTTTGCCCCAAACCAATCAGATGTTAGTTTCAAATGTTAAATAAGATCTGATTGGTTGGGCTAAATTAGGCAACCATTTTTAACAATAACAACTTTTATTGAATCTCCCTGTATATATATATCACACTGTGATATAATATGGTCACATTATGACAATTTAGTTTCCTTTTGAGCACCACAATAGAGCCAAAATAGGTAGTCAAAAACTTCCCTTTAAATTTTGAAGACAAAGACACTTTACCGTTATATTATACTTACCTGTTGGTTAGGTATAAGAAGAAAAGTTTGAGCGGGCTTTGGGAAATAATTATAATGTTGATAATATTGGACGAGGGATTCAGACTTCCCTTTAAGACTCACAAATGAGTAGTGTTCTGATCCATGTAACTAACGGGTCAAATTGAGAGCTAAAATGGTTAGAATATACAAGGGTACAATGTGTGGGGGGCCCAGTGATTGCTAGTTACGCCACTGGGTGGAATAGGTGCCAAGCTTGTATATACCCGAATAGGAAGGTGGACAGGCCTGCTTTGGAATACAGGGCTCGAGAAGTATACGGAGGACCGAAGAGCAGACCACCTCGTGACCGCGTATTAAAAACGGGATCCGAGCAGTACCCAGTTGGGAACCTGAGGCTGTAACAGGTAAGAGCAGGGAACGAGCGATGGTTTGGAGGACCATATGTTTCCATAATTGCCAGCAGGTAAGACTTGTAAGCTATCACAAATAAAAATGGGAGCTATTCATTCTGAATTTCTTAGTTTCCTTCTGGAAATATTACACAGTGGCGTAGCTCCGAGTCCTATGGGCCCCTGATGCTAAATTTGGGGCATGGGCCCCCAACAACCGCCCGCAAACACAAATCGGCACCGCAAACCAAATAATCATTTCCATAAAAGAAAACATCCAAATTCATTCATTAACATCTTTTTGAATGGCTCATATTTAAAAACAGACAAACATCCTTTCCCACCTAGATCTTGATCCTCGATCAACTTAGATCCTCGGACCTTCTAAAATAACTAACCAACTGACGCTAGTAAAATGCTGGTACAGAGAGTGGTGACAATAGCTTTGTATATAACCACTGGTAAAATAGTTGGCACAAAGACTGGTTTAAAATGCTTGGCACAACAGACAATGGTTAAAAATGCTTTCTTTACAAGGAACCACATGTTAAACCGTTGGCATGCAGTTTTGGAACTTTAGCACAAAAAAGGGCCCCTTACTTGGCCAAGGGCCCTGATGCAGTCACATTCTTTGCAACGGTGACTACGTTCCAGTGTATTACAGTATACGGTAATGCCTTTCATTTGGGTTTCCGGGGCTTCCAGCAACACCCAGTTTGTTGATTGAGAAAAAACTGGTCTAACTAGTGGGAGAACAAAGTAGCTTCAAAACTGCTCAGCAATAATCTAAAATAATCTCATCAGAATAAGGCAAGGAGGTGAGACTAGAGATTGGGCCTTAGAGAACCTCGTTATCCCCTTGGTTATTCT
Source organism: Hymenochirus boettgeri (assembly GCA_019447015.1). Classification (NCBI taxonomy): domain Eukaryota; kingdom Metazoa; phylum Chordata; class Amphibia; order Anura; family Pipidae; genus Hymenochirus; species Hymenochirus boettgeri. Next base: position 402,957,092 of record CM033469.1, on the reverse strand, counting down.
CTATAATAATTGATTGTTTGGTTCAGGATTTTTTAATTATTAGTAAATTTTGTCGTCGTTCATGTGGATGAGATCTAGTAGATTCTCCTTATTGGAGGGACAGACAGAATTGGGTTGTGCTTGGGAGGCCCATGGAAAACCTAAAATGAAAGGCATTATACTGATATAACTGGGGCCATAGCTACACAGGGGGCAGGAGATCCCTTGGCCAAGAAGGGGGCCCTTTTGTTGACTACACTTTTTAACCTGTGGTCCTTGTACAAGCATTTTTTACCATTAGATCTAGTATATAAAGTGGTACATTGTACATTACCAGAATCTCCTACCTGTTTATACATTGGCGACATTTGCAAAATATAACTCCTAGACATTCAACTACAGCACTTACAATATCAGAAGGCTTACAGGGAATGCTGGGAATTGTATAGTTTCAACATTTGGCTGCCTGCAAGTTGAAGACCCCGCTATAGTCATGATATAGTCCACAGTATATGTGTATGCGCGAAGTGGAAGTAGTTTCCGGCATTTATTGTATAAGACAGTAAAGTTAGTAATATATAATCGGACTCCTGTGTGCTGATTGATATGGTTATAAGGCCAACAACACATTACAGTACACACTGTGGCGTATAACGTACCAGTCACACATGGGTATAATGTACCGTCACCTGCGCGTAATACACGTACAGTACCACTATGGGTAATAAATGTACCAGTCACACTGCACGTAATACACGAATACCAGTCACACTAGGGGGAATAAATGCGACTACCAGTCTACACTGTGGCGTAGAGACACACGTACCAGTCACACTATGGGTAATAAATGTACCAGTCACACTGCGCCGCGTAATACACGTACCAGTCACACTATGGGTAATAAATGTACCAGTCTACACTGCCGCAGCCTAATACACGTACCAGAGTCCCACTAGGGTAATGAATGTACAGTCACATAGGAGTAAAAATAATGTACCAGTCACACTGCGCCGTAATACACGTACCAGTCACACTATGGTAATAAATGTACCCCGTCACACTCACTATGGGTAATAAATGTACCAGTCACACTGCGCGTACATACACGTACCAGTTCACAATATGGGTAATAAATGTACCAGTCACACTATGGGTAATAAATGTGTACCAGTCACACTGGCGGTAATACAGTCACCAGCACACTATGGGTAATAAATGTACCCAGTCACCACTATGGGTGAAATAATGTTACCCAGTACACACTGCGCGTAATACAACGTACCAGTCACACTACGGAGCGCATATAAATGTACCAGTCACACAAGGGGTAATACGGCTAATACATGATAGCAGTCACAACCGTAGGCCTGATTGTGATAAATGTACAGTCACCACTGAGGCACATACATGTAGCCAGTCACACTGCAGGGAATACATGTGTACCAGCCTCACATGTGAGGCAATACATGTACCAGTCACACTATGGGGTAACTAAATGTACCGAGGCACATTGCACGCACTACTACTAAAATACCAGTCACACTAGGGTATATAAATGTACAGTCACACCGCTGTGGTGATATATGTACCAGTCACACGTGCGTAATACTACATACCAAGGTCAGCACTGTGGGTGTAATATGATAAATGCCTACCAGTCACACGCAGCTTACAATAAAAGACAGTCACACTGCAGGTAATACATGCCAGTCACACTGCGGGTAACAAATGTTCCAGTCACACTGCGGGTAATGAATGTACCAGTCACAGTGCGGGTAATGAATGTACCAGTCACACTGTGCGTTAATACATTGTACCAGTAACACTGCGGTAATACATGTACCAGTCACGCCGTGGGTGATAAATGTACCAGTCACACTGCGGGTAATACACATACCAGTCACACTGCGCGTAATACACGTACCAGTCACACTATGGGTAATGAATGTACCAGTCACACATGGTAATAAATGTACCAGTCACACTGCCCGTAATACGATAGCCGTACAACTACGGATATAAATCGCTACCACAGGTACCCACACGATGGTAATAAATGTACCAGTCACACTGCGCCGTAATTACTTACGTCTGACCAGTTCACACTAGGGTAATATAAATTTGCTACCAGTCACACTATGGTAATAATGTACCAGTCACATGCGCGCGTAATACACGTCCCAGTCCCACTATGGGTAATAAATGTACAGTCACCACTGATGGTAAAAATGTACAGTCCACACTGCGCGCTAATACACGTAGCCAGTCACACTACGCGGGTAAGAATGTACCGTCACACAATGTGGTAATACATGTACCAGTCACACCGTAGGTGACAAATGCTATCAGTCACACTGAGCGGCCATAACATGTAGCAGTCACCACTGCAGGTAATACATGTTCACAGTCACACTGAGGGCAATAATGTACATCCGCTACCGGTAATATGTACAGTCACACCCCGAATACCATAACCGTCACACACGCGGAATACAGTTACAGTCACACTGCGGCGATAACATTACCAGTCACACTGTGCGTAATACACATACCAATCACACTGTGGGTGATAAATGTACCAGTCACACTGCCGCCGGCCAATACATGCTAGAGTACACACTGCAGTAATACATTTCAGTCACATGCGGGGTAAAAAAGTACCAGACCAACTGCGGGTAATGAATGTCCGTCAATCAGGAATCCGTGTGCAGTAAACATAGGGTTAACATGCCAGTCCACACTGCGGGTTAATAATGTACCAGTCCCACGAGTATCTGTAACGGCGGTGGGTGTAATAATGTACCAGTCCATGCTTAATACTGACCGTCTCTGGGTGTAATACATAATCACACTGGGCATACCATGCAACAGACACGTGCGTGTCTGAATAACATGTAGGCAGTCACATGCTGGGCGGTTTAACATACAGTCACCACGGGCAAACATAGCCAGCAGGCATCATATGACAGTAGTCAGTCACACTAGCAGAGGTATTAAAGTGTACCAGTACACACTGCGGGTTAATGAATTGTACCAGTCACACGGGTTTTGGGGTAGAGTACCGTCACTCGGGTATGAATGTCCAGTCACACTGCGGTATGGAAGTAGTCACACGGTTAGATAAGTTGTACCAGCTGCGGGTGGTAGGTAGTAATTAGTACCAAGTCACACTGCCGGTAAATGGACTTGTACCAGTTGATAGAATAATATAAATCCTACACTGGTCTTCCAACCATATTTGATTGCTAAGTTCTGATCGAAAAACACTGAAAAAGCCTCACAAGACTGACGGGAGACAGGAATTCACACACCACACGGGCAGTGCTACTGTGAAAACTATCTCTCAGTTTATTTAGGGTCATACATTGGCATATATTGAAACAGGAAAAAACCTTGCATGACGAAAAGGGGCTTTTTACCGGCTTTATGTCTGCAAATATATCATAATAAAACTGTCTTGGAATGCGAGAGGAGGGTTGAGGAATAGAGACAAGTTGGACATAGGAGGCAAAAGAGAAGACTTAGCGTAAACGTCGATTATCTATGGCCCATGAGAAACAGCTTGGGCTAGGTACAGGCTTGGTTAACATTTTGAGAAAAAACAGCACTAAAGATACTATGGACAAAATTGGAGTCGAAAAAAAAATGGCTGCTCCTATTAGATAAGGTATATACAGAGAATATATAAAAAAACCTAACCACCAGTCACATCCATCAGGTAATGAAGTACCAGTCCACACTACGGGGCGTTAAGAACTGTACCAGTCACACTGGGGTAAAAACATGTACCCAGTCACAGGTGGGTGATGATATGTCCCAGTCACACGTGATGCGTAAACATGTACCAGTCACATGGCGAGGAAATACACGTACCAGTCACACTGAGAGCTAATACATTCTGTCAGTCACACCGTGGGTGATATGTACAGTCACACGCGGTAATACACATACCCAGTCAGACTGCCGGGCAATCATGGTGTAAAAGCAGTCACAACTGCCAGGTTAATAATTGTACCAGTCACACGGGTAATAAATGTAACAGTCACACTGCAGGAATGAATGTACAGTTCCACACTTGCGGGATAATACATGTACCAGTCACATGCGGTGGTGGATAATATAAATGTACCAGTTCACACTGCGGTATGAGGAACCGAGGTAACTGTGAGGCTATTTTTAGTCACAATTTTTTGGTTGGTAACACATGTCCCAGCCATGCCGGGGAAAATAAAAATACCAGTCACACTGCGGGCAATACAGTAGCAGTCAACACTGCAGGTGGTATACATGTACAGTCACACGCGGGTGTGGCGGGTAATAAAATGTTACAGTCCACACTGCGGGGGGAATTAAAATGAATGTACCAGTTCACCATGGGGTAATTGACTGTAACCCATCACACAATGTGTGGTAATGAACTGTACAGTCACCACTGCGGAGGTAATGAATGTACCAGCAACTGCTATGACTGACGTCACTGGTGGTATGAATGTACCAGTCACATGCTGGTAAGATGTAATTCTACCTGGAGATATTAAAGTCGTGTGGGAAATGAACATATACCAGTTGCGGATACTGTCCATACGCTGGGGTAATACATGACACGCAAGGCACACTTTGCGGTGGGTAAACATGTGACCATCAACTGCGGGAAATAGTACGTACTGTATACGTTTAATCACACTGAGCATTCACTGAATACATTGTACCAGTCAACACTGCTAGGTAATAATGTACCAGTCACACTGCGGGGTAATACTTGTACAAGTCCGACTGGGGTAATACAAGTACCCAGTCACACTGGCCGTGAAATACATGTACCGATGGGTAATACATGTGCCAGTCACACTGCAGAGTAATACATGTTCCGGTCACACGCGGTTAATACATGTTCCGGTCACACTGCGTGAGGTAAATGCATTACCAGTCCTGCTGAGGTAATAATGCTACCCAGTCACACGGCTCGGGTAATACATTGTACCAGTCACACTGCGGTGGTTAATACTTGTACAAGTCACGACTGGGCGTAATACATGTACAGCACACTGCGAGTAATACATGCCTACCAGTGGGTAATACAGTGCCAAGTCACACTGACAGGTAATATATTGTTCCGGTCACACTGCGGTGGTTATACATTTCCGGTCACACTGCGGGTAATACATGTACCAGTCCACTGCGGGTGGTAATACATGTGCCAGTCCCACTGCGGGTAATTCATGTGCCAGTCACACTGTGGATAATACATGTACCGTCACACTGTAGTTCACATGCGGGTAATACATGTACCAGTCACACTGCAGGTAATACGTGTACCAGTCACACTGCGGGTAATGAATGTACCAGTCACACTGCGGTAAGAATGTACAGTTCACACTGGGGGTAAATGAAGTTATCAGTCACACTGTGGGTAGTACATGTACCAGTCACACTGCGGTGTCAATACACGTACCAGTCACACTGCATGGGAAATACACATACCAGTCACCCTGCCAGGTAATACATTTACCAGTCACAGCGTGGGTGATAAAGTACCAGTCACACTGGGGCAATACATGTAGAAGTCACACTGCAGGTAATACATGTACCAGTCACACTGCAGGTAATACATGTACCAGTCCACACTGCGGGTAATAAATTTCCAGTAGTCACACTGGGGTAATAAATGTACCGTCACACTGCGGGTAATGAAGTACCAGTCAACTGCGGGGTAATAAATGTACCAGTCAAATGCGGTTAATACATGTACCAGTCACACTGCGGGTAAATAAATGTACCAGTCACACTGGCGGGTAATGAATGTACCAGTCCACAACTGTGGGTAATACATGTACCAGTCTACACTGCGGGTAATACATGTACCAGTATACCTCGGGGATGAATGTACCAGTCACCCTGCGGGTTAATGAATGTACCAGTCACACTGCGGGGTAATGAATGTACCAGTCACACTGCGGGGTGTAACGAAGTACCAGTCACACGCTGATGCGTAATACACATAACCAATTCACACTGGTGGGTGATAAATGTACCAGTCACACTGCGGGCAATAACATGTAGCAGTCACAATGAGGTAATACATGTGACCAGTCAACATGCGGGTAAACAAATGTACCAGTCACACTGCGGGTAATGAATTGTACCAGGGTCACACCCACGCGGGAGGTAATACATGTACCAGTCACGCGTGGGTGATAAATGTACCATCACCACTGCGTGGTAGTAATACACCATACCAGTCACACTGCGGGCAATACATGTAGCAGTCACAATGCAGGTAATACATGTAGCAGCACACTGCGGGTAATAAATGTACCAGGCACAATGGGGTAAGAATGTACAGTACACTGCAGGGTAATGGGTAATGCAATGTACCAGTCACACTGCTGTGGTAATGAATGTACCAGTCACACGCGGGTAATGAATGTACAGTCACACTGCGGGTAGTAATGACTGTACCAGTCACACTACAGGTAATGAAGTACAAGTCACATACGGGATAATCAATGTACAGTCACACTGCGGGTTAATACATGTACAGTCACAGCGGGGTGATAAATGTACCAGTCACACTGTGCGGTAATACATACCAGTCACACTGCAGGGAAAGGAAATACACGTACCAGTCACACTGCAGGTAATTAATGTGTCAGTTCACACGTTGGGTGATAAATAGTACACGTCACACTGCGGGTAAACTACCACATACCAGTCAGACTGCGGGCAATACATGTAGCAGTCACACTGCAGGTGTAATACATTGTACCGTCTACACTACACCGTGGGTGTAAATGTACCAGTCCACACTGTGGGTAATACACATCCCCAGTCAGACCTGCGGGCAATACATTGTAGCAGTCACACTGCAGGTAATACTGTACCAGTCACACTGCAGGTAATAAATGTACCAGTCACACTTGCACGGTATGAATGTACCAGCACACATGGCGGGAGGTATACATGTACCAGTCAACACTGCGGGCAATAATGTACTAGTACATGCGGTGGTAGAGAAATTGTACCGTCACACTGTGGGTTAATAAACAGTACCAGTCACACTGCGAAGGAAATAAACTACCAGTCCACATGCTGGGGCAATTCATGCTAGGCAGTCACACGCAGGTAATACATGTACCAGTCAACGGCGGGTAATAAATGTACCAGGTCACACTGCGGGTAATGAAGTACAGTCACACTGCAGGGAAAATAAGACTGTACCCGTCACACCAAGGGTAATGAATGTCCAGTCAACTGCGGGTTAATGAAATGTACCAGTCACACTGCGGAATACATGTACCTAGTCAATGCGAGGGTTAATGATGATTGTTAAACCAGTCACATACTGGAAAGAAATCTAAGATGTAAAAGCTGTGCGGAAAATCATATACCAGTACGGTCGCGGGTAAACATGTACACAATGCGGTACAACATACGTCACACTCGAGGATACATTACATCACGGTATCAGACCAGTTCACACTGCGATAATACAGTATGTATATCACTATTACACACACTGAGGGGATAATACATGGTTTTACCAGTCACACTGCTAGATTGGAGTAATATTGTACAAGTCATATGGATGAGTGTGGTTTAACAGGTACCAGTCAACACTGCGGTAATACATGTGTCTATCATGGGGATATAATTGTTACAGTGCCAGTCAACTGGGGCGGTATATACATGTACCAGTCACCACTGCGGTTACTACAGTGTCGGCTGTAATACTTGTACCCGTGGGTTATACTGTGCGTCACACTGCAGGTAATCAGTTACCAGTCACACATTGAGGTTAATACATGTCTACCGTCACACTGCGGGTAATCATGTACCAGTCCACACTGCGGCGTTTGGTAATACTGTACAGTCTAAAATGGGTAATGTACATGTCAGTTACACCGAATAGTACACAGACTGGGGATAACATGACAGTCATGGTAATACTGTACCAGTGGGGTTAATACAATGTGCCCAGTCCACACTGCAGGTAATTATGTTCCGGTCAACTGCGGTTAATACATGTTCCGGTCACACCTGCCGGGTAATACAGTCACACAGTCCACACGCAGGGTAATACATGTGCCGAGTCCCAATGCGGTGTTTTTGTGGTAGATTCATGTGCCGAGTCACACTGGGTATACATTAATACCAAGTCACACTGTATAGTTCACACGGGGGGTAATCATGTACCAGTCACCACTGCAGGGTAATACGTTGTTACCAGTCAACTGCCGGGTAAAGAAAAAGTAGAAGATACCAGTCACACTGCGGGTGTAAGAAGTGTACCAGGTTCCACGCAGCGGGTGGTAATGAAATGTTCAGTCACACTGTGGGGGTACATGTTACCAGTCACACTGCGGGGTAATACACGTACCAGTCACACTGCAGGAAATACACATACAGTAGTCACACTGAAGGTACTACATTTACCAGTCACACAGGTGGGTGATAAATGTTACCAGTCACACTGCGGCGACCATGACATGTAGAAGTCACATCTGCAGGTAAAAGCTACCCCATCACACTGCAGGAATACAGTACCAGTCACACTGGGGTAATAAATGTACAGTCACACTGCGGGTTAATGAATTTGTAATCAGTACACCTGCGGGTGTAATAAGTGTTACCAGTCACCACTGCGCGTATACAACGTACCAGTCACACTATGGGTATAAATGTACCAGTCACCACCTGCGGCGGTAATACAGGTACCAGTACACTGGGGGTCAAGCTAAATGTACAGTCACACTGCGGGGTATGAATGTACCAGCACACTTGGGGGTAATACATAGTTACCCGTACACACTGCGGGTGGGGTAAATAGCTTACCAGTCACACTGCGGGCACAGAAAGCGTACCAGTCACCCTGGGGTAACTAATGTACCAGTCACACTGCGGGTACAGGATGCTTACAACAGTCACAACTGGTGGACCGAAATTGTTACCAGTCACCACTGCGGTGGTACATGAATTGTACCAGTCACACTGCGGGTAGGTAATGAATGATTACCTGTCACACTGTGGATAGTACCAGTCCAGTCACACTGCGGGGTTAATACATGTACCAGTCACCTCTGCAGGTAATATACATTTACAGTCACAGCGTAGGTGATAAATGTTACCAGTCACATGCGGCTACATGTAGAATGAAGTCACATGAGGTAATAAATTGGCCAGTCACACTCGGGCGGAATACAGGTAACGGGTAAAATGTACCAGTCACCTAGGCGAATACACATACCAGTCACACTGCAAGGTAATTACATGTTACAAGTCACACATAGACATGTACGACTGCGTTAATACATTGTAACAGTCACACTGCGTGGTAATGAATAAATGTACCAGTCACACTGCGGAGAAGCCGTCACACTGCGGGGAATGGTACGCACTCACACAAAATGCCGCCGTTAATAAGTACAGTCACACGCGTTGTAGGTAATGAAATTGTACAGGTCACACTGTGGGCATAAGAATGTACCAGTCACCACTGTGGGTAATGAAATATTGTTTTGTACCAGTCACACGTGGGGTAATGAAAAGTACCAGTACCACTGTGTGTTAATACATTTACCAGTCACACTGCGGGGGTAAGGAATACAGGTACAAAGTTCCACACTGTGGGATAATACAATTGTACCAGTGAACCACATTGGGTAATAAAATGTAGCAGTCACACTGCAGGTAATACATGTAGCAGCACACTGGAGGTAATGAAGTTACAGTCACATGGTGGTTAATGAAGTACAGTCACACTGCTGGAAATAAATCTACGAGTGAACGCTGCGGGAAATACATTATACCAGACACCGAGGTAGTTAATAACATGTGTCAGTCCACACCTGCGACGAGTAATACATGTGCCAGTCACCACTGCGGGTTGGTAAATTAAACATGGCCAGTCACACTGGGTTTGGGTAATTACAGGTTCCAGTCACACTGGGTGTATAATACATTGTACAAGTGTGGATATTTAATACATGTACAATCACACTGCGGGTAATACCTTTACCAGTACACTGGGGGTTTAAGTGTAAGACATGTGGCAAGTCACACTGGGGGTAATAAATTGTGGCCAGTTCACAACTGGCGGGGGTAATACATGTGCCGGTCACACTGCGGGGTTGGTAATACAGTGCACAGTACACCTGCGGGTAATTTAATACATGGTGACCAGTCACACTGCGTAAGATATAATACTTGTTGCCAGTCACACGCGGGTTTAATACATGTACTGCACACTGCGGTTGGTAAATTACATTTAGGTATCCAGTCACACCTGCGGGTATTTAATACTTGTACAAGTCAGGACTGGGGGTAATACATTGTACCAGTCCAATCCAACCTCAGGAGTAATACATGTACCAGTGGGTACACATGTGCACAGTCCTACAACTGCAGGTAATACTGTTTCCGGCAAAACTGCGGTTCATACAGTTATCCTGGTTGTCACACACTGAGGGTAACGCCATGTACCAGTCCCACGGCAGGTAATACATTGTACCAGTCACCCTGAGGGTAATACATGTACAGCATGGTACGTGTATTACCCGTAGTGTGACTGGTATGTGTATTACGCGCAATGTGACTGGTACATTTATTACCCGTAGTGTGACTGGTACATGTATTGCCCTCAGTGTGACTGGTACATGTATTAGCTGCAGTGTGACTGCTACATGTATTGCCCTCAGTGTGACTGATACATTTAACACCTACGGTGTGACTGGTACATGTATTACCCGTTGTGTGACTGGTACATTTATTACCCGTAGTGTGACTGGTACGTGTATTAAGCGCAGTGTGACTGGTACATTTATTACCCATAGTGTGACTGGTACATTTATTACCCATAGTGTGACTGGTACGTGTATTACGCGCAGTGTGACTGGTACATTTATTACCCATAGTGTGACTGGTACATTTATTACCCATAGTGTGACTGGTACGTGTATTACGCGCAGTGTGACTGGTACATTTATTACCCATAGTGTGACTGGTACATTCATTACCCATAGTGTGACTGGTACGTGTATTACGCGCAGTGTGACTGGTACATTTATTACCCATAGTGTGACTGGTACGTGTATTACGCGCAGTGTGACTGGTACATTTATTACCCATAGTGTGACTGGTACGTGTATTACGCACAGTGTGACTGGTACATGTGTTGTTTGGCCTTATAACCATATCAATCAGCACACAGGAGTCCAGATTATATTACTAACTTTACTGTCTTATACAATAATGCCGGAACTACTTCCACCTTCCGGCATACACATATACTGGTGGACTGATATCATGACATATAGCAGGGGTCTTCAACTTGCAGGCATCCAAATGTGTGAAAACTACAATTCCCAGCATTCCCTGATAGCCTTCTGATATTGTAAGTGCTGTAGTTGAATGCTAGGAGTTATATTTTGCAAATGTCGCCAAATGTATAAACAGGTAGGAGATTCCTGGTATATGTACAATGTACACTTTATATAATAGACAATGGTAAAAATGCTTTGTACAAGGACCACAGGTTAAAAAGTGTAGCACAAAAAGGGCCCCCTTCTTGGCCAAGGGATCTCCTGCCCCCCTGGTAGCTATGCCCCAGTATATACAGTATAATGCCTTTCATTTTAGGTTTTCCATGGGCTTCCCAAGCACAACCCAATTCTGTGCTCATCCAATGAAGGAGAATCTACTAGAATCTCATCCACCTGAACGACTACAAATTTACCGTAATATAAAAAATCCTGAACTCATAAACAATCATTAATTACATAGACCAAAGGGGATAACGAGGTTCTCTAAGGCCCATCTCTAGTCTCACCTCCTTGCCTTATTCTGATGAGATTATTAGATTATTGCTGAAGTTTTGAAGCTACTTTGTTCTCCAACTAGTTGACCAGTTTCTCAATCAAACATTGGGTTGTGCCTGGGAAGCCCACGGAAACCCTAAAATGAAAGGCATTACCGTATACTGTATACACTGGGACGTAGCTACCAGGGGTGCAGGAGATGTGACTGCACCAGGGCCCTTGGCCAAGTAAGGGGCCCTTTTTTGTGCTAAAGTTCCAAAATTGCATGCCAACTGTTTAACATGTGGTCCTTGTAGAAAGCATTTTTACCATTGTCTGTGTGCCAAGCATTTAACCAGTCTTTGTGCCAACTATTTTACCAGTGGTTATATACAAAGCATTTCACCACTCTCTGTACCAAGCATTTTACTAGCGTCAGTTGGTTAGTTATTTTAGAAGGTTCGAGGATCTAAGTTGGATCGAGGATCTAAGATCTAGGTGGGGAAAGGATGTTTGTCTGTTTTAAAATGAGAGCCATTCAAAAAGATGTTAATGATGAATTTGGATGTTTCTTTTAATGGAAATGATTATTTGGTTTGCGGTGCCGATTTGTGTTTGCGGTGGTGTTGGGGGGGCCCATGCCCAAATTTAGCATCAGGGCCCATAAGACTGGAGCTACGCCACTGTGTATATATTCAGAAGGAAATCTAAGAAATTCAGAATGAATAGCTCCCATTTTATTGTGATAGCTTACAAGCTTACCTTGCTGCAATTATGGAAACATATGGTGCCTCCAAAACCATCGCTCGGTTCCCTGCTCTTACCTGCGTTACAGCCTCAGGTTCCCAACTGGTACTGCTCGGCCGTTTTAATACGCGGTCACGAGGTGTCTGCTCTTCGGTCTCTCCGGATACTTCTCGGAGGCCTGTTCCAAAGCAGGCCTGTCCACGCTTCCTATTCGGGTATATACAGCTTGGCACCTATTCCACCCAGTGGCGTAACTAGCAATCACTGGGCCCCCCAGCACATTGTACCCTTGTATATTCTAACACTTTAGCTCAAATTTGACCCAGTTACTATGGATCAGAACACTACTCATTTGTGAGTCTTAAAGGGGAAGTCTGAATCCTCGATCCCAATATTATCAACATTATAAATGTATTTTCCCAAAGCCCGCTCAAACTTTTCTTTCTTATACCTAACTCACAGGTAAGTATAATAATAACGGTAAATGTCCTTTGTCTTCAAAATTTAAAGGGGAAGTTATTTGACTACCTATTTTGGCTCTATTGGTGGTCTCAAAAGGAACTAAATTGTCATAATGTGACCATATATATATCACAGTGTGATATATATATATGCAGGGAGATTCAATAAAAGTTGTTATTGTTAAAAATGGTGCTAATTTAGCCCAACCAATCAGATCTTATTTAACATTTGAAAGCTAACATCTGATTGGTTGGGGCAAAATTAGCACCATTTTTAATGCTAAGAACTTTTATTGAATAACCCTGATTATTTCCTAAATAGAAAGATGTCATAAGTGCATTTGCCATTAAAAATGTAGTTTCATCATTATACAGAATCGATTATTCTTTGCCTCTAACAAGGGTTAATGTCCACCTGTTTTTGAGTGGTTCGAGTGCCTTTTTAAAGAAGAGGTGGGAATGAAAATGTAATAATTTTAACTTCTATATGGATCGAGGCTAATGTCCGTAGAGAACCAGAGGAATAGGTGCTGAGCCATTGTTAAATCCGCTGTATATACCTGGATCATTAATGGCCTGGACACAAATAGATTTAGACAAATTGAATTCAGGAATTTCCAGAAAGTGGGCAAAGTTGATGTCCATGAAATTTCGGATTTTAGAGGAATGACCTAGGTAATTCCTCAGGCCCACATAGGGGATAGTTTCCCAGATTTTACATGGACACATGTGCCCTGTAAAGTCAAAGTTGAGGAAGTCCCAAAGAAAGAGTTGGTTGGTTATGGGTCCGCTGGGAGGAAAGTTTACACATGTTTCAGCTCATGCTCTCTAGGCCATCTGTCAATTCTAGAACTAGGAGAATAAATTCTTCTTTGGATAAAAAAATTCCCATTCGAGACACTTTCAGAGCTTTAGAGAGAGAGCTAACCTAAACTGAACCTTTAGAACTCTACTTTCTAATGCTCAACTGGTTGTGAACCTTGATGAAGTTTAGGTAAGCGTTGCATAGTGAGCTCTTCTAGGGTCACTGATATTGCTACCATTGGCGAGAACGAATCTACGGGATAGATTTTCCACACAAGCAGGTGATAAGAACAAAATTATGGAGAACCTTTCACTAGTGAGCCAATGACCATAACTATAGTTGCAGCTCACAGAAATTAGTAGGAATTGTGTCAGAATGGGGCATGCTTTTTTTAGTTACCACACCAAATAGATCAGTTAATAGCTTGTTTAGAGTATGCAAGATCTCTGTTAGGGTCCATTCTTCTGGACAAAGTAGGGGTCCACAATTCCTTTTTATTTTTCCAAATGAATATCGCTTCTCCACCACTATTCTCACTTATAGCCAAGCTCCTCCGTTTGCTGGCTCGCGGATTATGATTCTCCGGACACAGTTGCTCCCATAACTTGACTGCGTGTTGAGGCCTAGAATGCTAGAAAAGTCCAAGTCCCACGCAGGAGTGAAATACATTAAGAAAAACAGAAACAGGAACAAAAACAAAAGTCGGGCAGATCAGGCGAAAGGTAGTCAAGTCTAGGCAGCAAATATAAGCAACCCAAATCAGTAATGAGACATCAGAAGAAAACCCACCATAGTAGAGATCCTAACGCTACAAAGACGGGAAGATAAAATGAACATTTTATATATTTGGCAAGACCAACAAGCAACATGTACAAAGCAAAACAAAAACACTAAAGGTTGTAGACACACTGGCCAATAATTCAGGACGGCCAACTGACATTTCAGTCCATCGGCAAAATTGGCCTGGAATATTGGATGTTTTTTTTGGGCGGCCACGACTGATGTCCGCCTTGGCGATCAACTGTGCTGGAAAACCGACCGATCTTGCAGTCCACTATGCGACCAGACGCTCAGCTCGCTGGTCACTTATCAGGGTGCCATGTTTTTAGTCTGAAAACATGAATAGGTACACTCATTAACATAAACTCCCACAATACATAATCTAAATGCCTCTACCCATATTAAATACCTCTGGTAATGTGTCGTACACAATATATAATACACACACACACACACATATATAAATGTCTCTACCCATATATAAATACCTCTGGTAATGGTGTCTGTACACAATATATAATACACACACACACACACACACACACACACATATATAAATGTCTCTACCCATATATAAATACCTCTGGTAATGGTGTCTGTACACAATATATAACACACACACAACACCATATATAATGTCTCTACCCTATATAAATAAAA